>OX276416.1:13533945-14733945 GCA_946251805.1 Cybosia mesomella
TTTCTTTGACAACTCCGTTCACAGTTCTTAAGTCCCGAAATGAGGTGGGGCCACGTACGTGGTGAAGCAAAACTCGAAGTTTACTTATTTTCATAGATACATAATTTTTGGGAATATGACTAATAAATATGACCTAATGATTTAAATTATTTTATTATATATATAATATATATATATATATATTATATATATATATATAAATATATATCTATACTAATATTATAAAGAAGTAAAGTTTGTGTGTTTGTATATTTGTTTAAATTGTAAGGGGTAATCTCGGGATCTACTGAACCGATTTTAAAAATTCTTTCACCAATAGATAGCCACATTATTGCTGAGTGTTATAGGCTATATAAAAAACCGAAAAATAATAAGGCTTTTACGTGGTAGTCCGTTTTGCAAAGTGAATCGGAGAAAAAACGGTCGAATGAAAGCGTTTCTTACGAACGCTGCCTTAACTATGAAAGATATATATTTGAGTTCTAGAGAAAAGATGTGGAGCTTGAAAATGCCTACAAAAAAGTCAACGACAGCATATGTCTAACTTTTATATTTAAGTTACAAAAAGTATATGTCATATTTATCCTGTCACCCCAGCAGAAGCAGGCCGGGACGGTGGGGCGACTAGCGCCCCTCCCCCAAACCGGGGCAAGACGGGGACACCGTGGTTCCCAAACCCGAGGGGGCCATCTCGAAACCGGAGATGGCCCAGGGTCAGTCGGGGTGCGAGGGATATGCTCTATGGGCAACCTTACACCCCGGCGTCTGTAGACCCGAGACGGCGTGCGGTTTTAGTCGGTTCAAGCCCGACATAACCGCCCCCGCTGGCACGCGGGGGGGTATCCGAAGGGATTTCCGCACGAAAAAAAAAAAAAAAAAAAAAAAAAAAAAAGGTCATATTTATTAGTCATATTCCCAAAAATTATGTATCTATGAAAATAAGTAAACTTCGAGTTTTGCTTCACCACGTACGTGGCCCCACCTCATTTCGGGACTTAAGAACTGTGAACGGAGTTGTCAAAGAAACATACCAAGCTGCTTGCCGTGAGAGAGGTTTGTTAGAAGACGATAGCCAGTGGAGAAAAGTAAGACAATCTGGGAGAAATGGACTAGCCGTTTTACCTCCGGTCTTTGGCCTCTTCGGGGATTGCCGCTACTCTGTTAAATAATGGGAAAACAGCACACTTCACCTTTAAGCTACCTCTGACAGTCTCACTAGAGCAACAGTCAGTTTGTTCCATACGTAAAAATGGGCCACTCGGGAAACTTTTACAAGAAACATCTTTAATTATATGGGACGAAAGTACCATGAGTCATAGAGCTCATGTTCAAGCAGTAAACCGAACGCTCAAAGACCTCAGAAACTCTGATGCTGTAATGGGGCGTTACTTTTGTTTTCGCGGGCGATTTTCGGCAAACACTGCCTGTAGTAACAAAAGGAACACGCGCCGATATCACCAGAGCATGCTTAAAATCACCTCACTTATGGAGTTCGGTTGCATCTCTCAATTTACGACTAAACATGAGAGCCCATTTGAGCGACAACGACGATGACGACTTTCCGCGTCAACTACTCAATCTTGGCGAAGGAAAAATTGTCTCTCCTAACACCAACAGCAATTACATCAAACTTGACGAGACAATAGGACACATATCGCACAGGTTGGAACATCTTATTGACGCAATATATCCCAGTCTTGAAAATTTATTGGAGAGAGATTATCATTGGCTTTGTTCTAGGGCAATAGTGTCACCCAGAAACGATACAGTGAATGAAATAAATAAACTCATTTTAAAGAAAATTCCCGGTCAGATCAACCACTATAAGTCTATTGATACGGTGTGTAATATTGAGGATACAGGGCACTAGCCCCAAGAATTTTTAAATTCTTTGAACCCTTCTGGCTTACCTCCTCACGACCTTGTGTTAAAAGTTGGCATTCCTATCATGCTATTAAGAAACTTGAGCCCCCCCAACATGTGTAATGGGACAAAGCTGCTTACAAAAGAGTTACGGGACAATATAATCGTGGCGACCATTCTCACAGCGCCAGCAGTGGGACAACTGGCTTATATTCCGCGGATACCCATGATTCCCACTGATTTACCCATACCGTTTAAAAGGCTACAGTTTCCAGTGAAGCTCTTTTTTGCCCTCACTATTAACAAGTCACAAGGTCAAACATTCTCTCTGGTGGGCATTGACCTGAGAAAGCCATGTTTTTCCCATGGGCAGTTATATGTTGGCTTATCTCGGGTTGGAACTCCTGATAGACAATATATTTTGCTACAAAATGATAACATTGCATCCAATATAATTTACAGAGAAGTTTTGAACAATTAAAATCACCATAACCAAACTAACTTTTCCCGCGACTTGGTCCTCATGATATCATATAATAATTTCTCATTTGAGTTCGTTCTTATTTTCATTACTTCCTTTCATCAAGGTGATCAATAATTTCGATACATGATGGCCTAGACAGCCCGTAATTCCATTTCCGAGTCAGAGGGACAGGCAGAGTCCTTTTAATCATACGCCCTTGGGACTCGCCCTTCCTCTATAAAGGCTGGGTCCAATAGTGGTGAAGACGTGCTATGGCTGGTGGACCTTCCACGTCGTAGACAAGCCACTCCACTTGTTAATATGTCTGACATCGCAGACACCGAGTGGCTTTTGCCAATTTATGGTAACTCGAACCAACGATTTCGTCAACCGTTTCGTTATTTAAGATCGTATAGAGGAATTTATTTATTTTTATAAGTACAACCACATTGTACACATTAGACAATTCATATTTCATCCAGATGTTGGTCAGTATTCTAAAATTTACAACAATTACGGTGTTCATAACATTCTTACCAAAATCTGTACAGGAATCCCTTGCTGTGATGATATAACATAACATACATAACATAACTTCACGCCTGTATCCCCGAAGGGGTAGGGCAGAGGTGTTTTACACACAATGTAATAGGGGGCGAGCCTATTGCCATCTACCAGGCACATTATTAAGCGAGCGATAATTAACATTTATTAATGCATACATAACTCCGAAAAGTCAGAGGTGTGTGCCCGGGGCGACTGGGGATCGAACTCGAGACCTTGTCTCAGCAGTCTGTTACATACGCCACTGGGCTATCGCCCCTTGCTGATGATGCTATAGTAATAATAATATGATAAACTCAGTTTGGTTTTCTGCATACTGAAATAAAACTTTAGAAATGTCATTACGCTATATTGTCGGAAGTTTACACGAATGTTACACATTGAAATAAAACTATTTTTAACGGATTTGTTGCGTTCCTAAACGAAGTAAAAAAAAAAAACACCACACAAACCATCATACACCCCTACACTTCATAAACACGTAAATACAGACACAGACAGGTAAAAGCGTTGTGTTTCGGGCGCCTTCTAAGTTGGTAAGTGAAACCTATTTTATTAACAATTTGCTCTGTGAACCGCAGACTGCTCATTTCCCCATTGTAGCCAGGAGGGCGAACTTCCACTGCGCAATAACCCTCCTGGCCCGGAAGTGAACAGGATTCTATCGCGGTTTATTTGTTGTTATTTCAGTAGCCATGGTCACGGGGAGACTCCCCGTGACCATGGCTGCTTAAAAGCAACCGAAACGTCGGGTTCCATGTAAAATATAAAATAACATCAAATAAACCGCGATAGAATCCGTTCAAAATAGTTTTATTTCAATGTGTCATTACGATAATTTTTTTTTTTTTTTCATTGACGTTTTGCAGGTGCCGTGTTAAAATTATCGAAACTATTTTTAAATTTAAATTTGTTCTGTTGAGGCAGTAGTAGCCCTTTATTGGGTAGTTCGGTTTTCCGTATTAATGTATCTCTCTGGTTAGCAAGGGGCACAGTGGAGAGACAGCAAGTAGACGAGTGCATTCACTGTCATGTATTTTTATGAAGGAGGTTTTCAATTGGAAACATAATGGTATCGAATTTATTTATTTCATAATATAGAGTAATTTATTTTAGAAGACACGTGCGGGTGCGCTGACGTCATGCGTGAGCCGTTAAGTGTTTTTATGACGCGGGGTGAGCCGCTGAGCGGTGCTTCGCACTGGAATTAATTCTTAAAAAAAAATACCATAACGCGATTGCAGCGCCGGCGACCGTTCTGTGGCACGATAGTTTTAATTTGACAATATTTCAATTTTGTCAAATTAAAACTATCGTGCCACAGAATGGAAAAAAATCTTCTTTTATCTTTCGATAAAATAAGATTTTAGATATCATCCATTCTGACTTTATTCATAAATATTAATTTAAATTGAGTGGCAGAGCGGATGCGAAGAGCGTGCGCTATATACGAAAAACACCTTAACATTTCGAATCCCTTCGCCTTAAGTTGATAAGATATGCGTATAAGCTGCTATACCTGTTAATTTAACAGATATAGACGAGTTAATGGATTTTGTTATTTGACGAAGAAACCTTATAATATACCTACTTACCCATTGATAAATGTTTCTGAAAGGTGATATACAAGGAAAAACAAGGAAACTATAGTTGCCAACACATGTACCTACCTATGCCTTTTAATTTATAACACTTTTATATTTTTTTAGTGTATAAGTAACAGAAATCGAATATCCAACTCTTTTTTCATTGCGCCTATCAAACGGACTTCAAAACAATATGGGTGATATATATTTATGGAGACAGGTGTGTATTTTTAGTAGTTTTTTTTAAATATTTACAAGCGACATAAGTTAGTCATTATTTACACGAAATTTACTGTACCGATGTTTAACACAATTCGCTACACGATTGGCTAATATACCAGTGGAGCAAACAGCACTGTGTGTTTGCTACAACTTGAACGAGACATTCATGCTGTACATCGTTAAGAAGTTATATTGTCTGCCTTCATAGTTCTAGTCTAGACAATTCCAGCACGAGCTTAACAGAAATGTTACGGTATGGTCATAAATTTAATAATACCTCGATTCTGAGGGGTTCCTTTGTGGGTTCTAGGGTCCAATACCAATTAAATTTATATGAGACTATCTGGAAGCAAACTTAAAACGTAAACAATTTTTTTTTGAATCCCTGCATAAACGACTGAATATACTGCATATGTCTGCGAGCCCATTTACTCAGCGCATACAGGCGTGATGTTATGTTATTAAATTGCATAAGCTATGCCTAAATATGTGATAGCAGCAATCGCGGTTGATTTGCTGACATTTATTGAAGAGTTGTCTGTCTTTGGAAGTTATCATCAGATTTTTACGAAATTTAGATTTCGGAATAAATATTTGTTTAACAAAACTATAATTTTGTTAATTCGTCCATATACGACAGAGTTATTTATTTATTTATTTATTATATTTTAAGGAAACTTACAGCTAATGGTTAGTTTACAAATAGATAGATACTAGAAGAGGGCCAATTACAAATTTCCACTTATATATTAGTTTCTGGTAATGTATTTAGAATATAGTAGACAGGCTATTGATAAGGACGCGCATGTTAAAGCTAAGATTGTATATAAAGACAACAAAAACAAAACAAATGATAGGTATTTCAAGAAAAATTAAAGCGATTAATTTTCGAAAAACCATGAGCTAAGTATGGTTTTCATCTTCGCAACACTGGTTCCAAACAAGTCAAGATCGACCTTACGACACTCCGTATTAAATGAGCGACATGCTCTAATAATAAATGAGTTCTGTCTATATGTAGTTGAAACAACCGGTATATCCAGGAGATTTGCTCTTCGCAGAAATGCGGAAGGCACGCGGAGGCTAATCTTGCTTACCAATTCAGGGACGTCAGCATGCCCATTCATAATATCATATAAGAATGTTAAATCCGCAACTTTCCTTCGTTCATAGAGCGGGAGTATATGAAATTTTCTACATCGAGCTAAATAGTTCGGCAAATATATATTAGAACGATATTGAATGTACCTCCTTATATTACTAGTAGTAGTAGTACTATTATACCCGAAGATACATAAAAATTCGGATTTATATATTATACATCCGAATTGAGAACCTCCTCCTTTTTCGAAGTCGGTTTAAAAGGCAGAAATAACATTCAACTTTAACAGAAAAATATTCCGCGCATCGTTGTCTTTTAAATTAAATCTTTACTTCAGTTATATTATGTAAGTTTAGATTTTTGAAGTCGTTTTATTTATTTTTATTTTCTAAAATTTTACTTATTAATGTATTATTGTCATGTCACTCCCTTATACAATTTTAATTAGATAATGACACCATTTGCCAAAGTAAAAGCTCACAAACTACATTTTTCCAGGTATTTATTCTGACGACAACTTTATGCATCTGTATTTGCGGTGGTATTATGATAACGTTTCCCTCCGTATTACTCCCTACGGTCTTGTCAAACACCACTGACATAGAAGTGACGAAGGACCAAGCATCTTGGATAAGTGAGTATGGAAAAAAATACTTGCCTACTTCTAACGAACATCTTGTCATTAGATATCAGATAATCTTTCTTTAGCGTTCAATTTTAACAGCTACACTTTATTTTTTGTCAAACGCTCTCCTGTCCCCATAGGAGAGGCCGCGATGGCGGCCAAAGTCCGCCGGTAACCCTGGGGTTATCCTTTCCAGGGCTTACCCGGGGTGCCCGGCAATGGATACTTGGGGAGGACACCGTGAGGTTTTAGTCATTCCGATTCCGACACGCTCATTCCATCGTTGGCGCCGATGGGGTGAAGCCCGTGGCGGGTTCCACACGGTAAATAAAAACGCTCTCCTGTTTAAATTACTGTGCTATTTACTACCAACTTAAGGTGCTTACGGGTGTAAGGTGGCCAAATAAGGCAGTTCCCTCGCACCCCGGCTGACCCTGGGTCATCTAACGTTTTGAGATCCCCCCTGGGGATACTGTGCCTATGCCTACTAGCAATTAGAATAATTAAAAATAATATGAGACATTCCCGAAATAAATTCAGCTGATAAGGTCACCAACATAACTTGATTCTAAGGCGGAATGAAGTTTGCCGAGTTATTTAGTAATCTATAATTAGTTGAACATATATATACAATCGGAGGATCGGGTGCTATGGCGTAAAATGGGAGAGGCCTATGTCCAGCAGTGGACTGCAATAGGCTAATTGATTGATTGATTGATATATACAATGTGTTGATTTGCATTTGCGCATAATTCACAGGAGAGATTGAGCTACTTATAGTCGAAAAAAATTAATGTAACTAAATATAGTATAAATAAGGATTATATGTTTTCTCATTTGCGTGTTTTTTACGGAGCTGACTCTACCGAATTTAATCACTAGCATTTGCGCATAATTCACAGGAGAGATTGAGCTACTTATAGTAGAAAAATAATCATGTAACGAAATATAAATAAGGATTATATGTTTTTGCATTTGCGTGTTTTTTACGGAGCTGACTCTACCGAATGTAATCACTAGCACGAAAAATGCAGATAAAAAAAGCATTGTTATTTTATTATTGATTTTATAATATTCAAAGGACTAGTGACTAAATTCAATAGAGTAAACTCTGTAAATAACATGCAGATACATTTCAAAAATGTGTGATTCTATTTATAAATCCTTTATTTACATGAATTAAGTAACCCAACCCCATTTGTGAATAATGCGCAATTGCGCATCAATACATTATATTTTAATGCAACGTAATGTAATAAACAAAATAAATACATTTCACTCAAATTATTTATCTGTAAGTGACTGAAGTGATACAAATTAATTTATAAGGAGGGGCATGAAAGCATTGATTATTTCACTTTTTGGTGGTTCGCTTCTAACGAATTCAATAAATATTGATTCCATTTACAATGTCATGAATTGACCAATATAATTCCAGAAATGGTTACGTACGATTCGTACGAGATCTTACGAATCGTACGAATCATGAACGATACAGTTTGAACTTTTCATGTCATAATAATAATTATCTTGCTTTCATACCTAATTTGATTTATTTGTAAAATCGAAATAAAATACATGCTTAAATTTACATCATTATGTTAATATATTTATATTTTAATTTCATGAACAGCTACAAGTAATGGCATCGCCGGCATATTCGGGTTCTTCGTGCTGCCACCAATCATGCAAATATTTGGTAGAAAAGCCGTTCATATCATTATCTGCTTGATTCTCGCCATCGGCTGGGTTATATTCGCACTAGCTCACAGCGTCACAGCACTTATAGCTGCAAGAATCATACACGGGTTTGACATAGGCAGTATCTATATATTTGCTATAATTATCAGTGAATACACGAATCCTAAAAGAAGAGGCTACTTCATGATCACCAGGAAAGCAGCAGTAGCCTTTAGTACACTTTTGTGCCACATTTTATCTCTTATTTGGAACTGGCGGCAAATAGCAACATTTGTCATAATTTTTCCTACACTAGCAATGGTCTTGACGTTATTCTGGCCAGAAAGTCCGTTCTACTTAGCCATGAAAGGTCGCTACAATGAAAGTGAGAAGTCATTTATCTGGCTACATGGTGGTTCCAACATGCAGGAGCTACATGTTTTGCATTCGTCCCAGATACAGAACGCAATGACACCGAGTACAGAAAAATGGCACAAGTTTATGTTCAAAAAAGACTTTGTGAAACCGGTAGTAATCGTATCTCTTTTAACATTTATTTTAGAATTTAGCGGCAAACATTATTTTGCGGTTTACGCAATACAAATGATGACGGAATTAGTAGAAGATAAGTCAATAGCAATATATGTCTCTATAGGGGCGGATTTATTGACGTTTGTCGCATTTTTGTCATCTTTTTTCATCATCCGTTACTTTAGAAGACGAACAGTTTTGTTTTCATTTGGTGTTGCAACAGTTGCCATAATGATACTAATCTGGTTAGTAGTTGTTTTTAATTCACCAACTTTGGCGTGGCTGGCGCCTACTTTAATTGTTCTGCATAATTTTATAGTAAATAGTAGTATTATACCTGTATGTTTCACATATTTTGGCGAAATGTTTCCCTTGGAACATAAAGGTTGGGGTAACTCTTTAACTGGGGTTGTTTTCGTGTCTTCATACACATTGTTGTTGAAACTTACGCCAGTTTTAATGGAGAGCACTGGTGTAGGAGGTGTTTATGCAATATATGGAATAACTATAGCTGTATGTTTGTTTGTGCTATATAGTATACTGCCAGAAACTAAAGATAAAACTTTGCAAGAAATTGAAAATGATATCAAAGGTGTTGATTTGTCAAATCGTGATGTAATATTACCGAAAATTAATACGCTTGAAAAAAGTTAATTTTCCACGACCTTAAAATTAAGCTTGGGCGTCGGTAAAGAAGCAGTGGTAAAGAAAGTCAGCCTTACGATCGTGAGGTTTCAAATTCTGGCCATTACACTACCAACGTGAACGAACTCCTATCTAATTCAAGCAATTTAGCTTCGCTGTCAGGGTTAGGAGGAATATTAGTAATTTCGTTTACTAATATTCTGTTAGGTGAGGTTATTTTAGTATTAATGGTTTTCCTCTTTATTCTAATAAAAATCAAATTATTAACGCTATATGGACTTATCGGACTGTCGGCGGGGGGGTATCCGAAGGGATTTCCGCACGTAAAAAAAAAGCCTTAAGAGAGGAAGAGTTTTTTTGTTTTTTAGTTATAAACTTTAAACAGTGGAGATGAGGTGGTAAATTTTATTACCAGACTTGTAAGAAAAATTTTGAATATTAAGATGCATTTATATTTGTTTTAAATACATAAATGTTGAAGGTAACACAACGGATGTTTTGAGCCCTCCTAAAACCTTCGGGGTCAAGCTAATCACTTGCTAGCCGTTACATCTACTGAATGACGAATGAGGCTCTGGCGTTCTCCTCTTGGGGTTGGTAGGTCAGTCAGCAGTCGCTCCCATAAAAGCCGTACCTATAAGTAAAACCAAAAGGAGAAGGATTCAGTGGACCTAGGGTTATCTACTACGGTAGGTTACTTGTGACAAGGCACGGAGAAATAGTAATAGTAATAGTTAACCTCACCTGCAAGTTAGTACTCCAGGTACTGGCTGAGGAGACTCTAGTTGCAGACTTCCTTCTCGGGGTTGGGAGGTTAGACGGTAGTCACTCCCATGAAAGCCGTATATAGGTCAAATTAAACGGAGGAGAAGGAGTAAGCGATCCACGGACTCTGAAGTAACAGCCTGGGATGCAACCGGAAACTTACGATATTGAGTTACATTCACTAAAACGGGGGAAATAAATTATTTTAATAAAAGTAATTAAACCGACTTCCATTACCAAAAATGCACTGAAAGGTATAAAATAACGGAATTATAGATTTAATTCAAAAGATAAAAAACACGAGACTTTTCTATAGAAGTCAGTGCCGGCGGTGTCGGTGCCAAATGGCAAAAAACGGAGCCCGCCTGTCTGTCTGTCCGTCCGTATGTCACAGCCACTTTTTTCCGAAACTATAAGAACTATGCTGTTGAAACTTGGTAAGTAGATGTGTCCTGTAAACCGCATTATGATTTTCACATAAAAATAGAAAAAAAAACAAATTTTTTTAGAGGTTCTCTCCATAATTGGAACTGAAACTCCAAAAAATTTTTTCCTCAAACCCATACGTGTCTACCTATCTATAGATAGGTCTTCAAAAATGATATTGAGGTTTCTAATATCATTTTTTTTAAACTGGATCGTTTAGAAAAATATGAGAGAGACACTTCCAAAGTGGTAAAATGTAACTTCTAAAATAAGAGAATGATAAAACTAAAAAAAATATATGATGTACATTACTATGTAAACTTCCATCGAAAATTAGTTTCAATGAGATCTAGTAAGTAGTTTTTTTTTGTTACAATGAACTACAAGAACTTTTATATTATGTTACTTACTGCTATGGAACCCTTTATGGGCGAGTCCGACTCGCACTTGGCCGGTTTTTAGTTATTGATGTCGGTTTAATTTTTTTTCATTAAAATAGTTTATTAGACGTAAATTTTGCCAATAGGTTTTTCCTTAAGTAACAAAACTGCCAAGAACGCTAGTATAATTTTTAAAAATTTAAATATCATGTTATGTTAATTATTTTATTAATAGCTAAGGTGATCAATAATTCGAATTTTTATGATACTTTTATTATTGACTGTATAATATATGAGTAGAAGCGGCGATAGACCAGTGGCGTACGTAACGGACTGCTGAGACGAGGTCTCAAGTTCGATCCCCAGTCGCCCCGGGCACACACCTCTGACTTTTCGTAGTTATGTGTGCATTAATAAATGTTAATTATCGCTCGCTTAATAATGTGGCCGGTAGATGGCAATAGGCTCGCCCCCTATTACATTGGGACCTTAACATAACTGGCGAATCGTGGGTGTGTAATACACCTCTGCCTACCCCTTCGGGGATACAGGCGTGAAGTTATGTTATGTAATATATGAGTCATCACTCTAAAAGGTGTAAGTATTAATATATATCTAAACTAGCATTATACAATATACATCACTCACGGGGCACATAAACCCATAAGGTGTCCTGGCACCCCATACTCCCATGGGGCCCCATATATATACGTTACCCATGGGGCCCATACACTTAGGGCTCCATCAATGTCTATGGGGCCTCTTTCACCTGTGGGGCCCAATACACATATGTCACCCATGGGCCCAATACACCTATAAGTTCCATATACCCATGGGCTCCATCAGGATCCGTAGAGTACATTGGGCCCAAGCAAGAGGTCAGACGGCAGTCGCTCTCGTTAAAGCCAAAGCAAATAATTTATCCCTGTACCAAATTTCAGCCAGATCCGTTCAGATGTTTTTGCGTGAAAGAGCCATACTCACAAAACTTTCTCGTTTATAATATGAAGTAGTAGGAAGTAGGATATTTTATAGTGTGTTATTTATTACATATATATAATTTTTATCATATATACCCACAATATATACCTATGTATGTATTAACGTGTAACAATACTTATTATTGAAATACAATTTGTATTTCTCTTCTTTTAGAGTTAGTTAAGCTAATAATTCATTATAAAGGAATATGTTGTGCGAGGGATATGCTTTATGGGCAACCTTACAACCCGGCGTCTGAAGACCCGAGACGGCGTGCGGTTTTAGTCGGTTCAAGCCCGACATAACCGCCCCCGCTGACTGGCGGGGGCGTATCCGAGGGGATTTCCGTACGAAAAAAAGGTACGCTAATATAGGGCACGTCGCAAAAGCGGTGGTACGGCCCATCATGGAGGATTAGCTAGAGAGGCGACACGGAAGCCTCTCGTACCGACTGATGCAGGTGATTTCCCCTGCATCGGATCAGGAAGGAGCCAACGTCTGAGTACCATCACTGCGACGCGAGCGAGGACTCGGAGCTGCACACGCTGGTAGACAGCCCGGCGTGGAGGGGCCGAGGTGTGACCTCGTGGCAGCCATCGGGGTGGGAGTCCTCTCGCTTGGCAGCATGATTGCGGCAATGGAGCAGAATGCGCGAGGCATGGGCCGCTGCCGCCTTCTTTGGCGAGCATGTAAAGCTCGAGAAGGAGGTGGTGGAGCGAGCCCGGGAGAGATTTAGAACTCTCCCGGCTCGCTCAGCCCGCAACATGCTCGCCGCGCGTCGTAGGCGACTCAGACGCCGGAGGTCGCTAAACGACCTCCGTTCTCCATGAGCGCAGGCCTGGGGTTGGCTGGTGAGGCCACCTGTCACCCCAGCAGAAGCAGCCCCGGGCGGTGACCAGCACCCCCCCTCCCTTTCCGGGGCAAGATGGGGACACCATGGTTCCCAAACCCGAGCTGGCCATCTTGAAACCGGAGATGGCCCTGGTTCAATCGGGGTGCGAGGGTAATGCCTCATGGGGCCACCTTACACCCCGGTTTCTGAAGACCCGAGACGGCGTGCGGTTAAAGCCCGATATAACCACCCCCGCTGGTGGACGGGGGGGAATCCGAAAGGATTTCCGCACGAAAAAAGAAAGAGGTACATCACTATATCAAGTGTCTAAAAATGTTGTCCATCTAAACGTTGTCTAGAATAGATCGTAAATTTCGATAAAACCGCCCATGGCTTAAGTGATTCTTATGTAACATAGTAGTTGACGACCTCAGTGGCGTAGCGGTAGTGCATTCGACTGCTAAGCCAAAGGTCGCGGGTTCGATTCCCGCTCAGTGCAAATATGTATATTTGCATTGGTCTGGATGTTTCTATGTATAATATGTATTTATTTACAAAAAAAAAGTATTTAAGTATGTTTATCCGCATTCTAGAACCCATATGACAAGCTCTGCTTAGTTTGGGTCTAGATGGCGTTGTGTACTTTGTCGTACAATATTTATAGTGATTTGCATCCTTTGTCTAGGGTGCAATAAAGAGTATCTATCTATCTATAACATAACATAACATAACATAAACTCACGCCTATATTCCCGAAGGGGTAGGCAGAGGTGCTAGCACCCACATTTCGCCAGTTCATGTTTAGGTCCCAATGTAATAGGGGTGTGTGTTGGGTAGCCTCCTCGAGTGTCGCTCCGATTCCGATCCCGCTGCAGTCCGGGGGGAACGGAATCGGAGCGGCCGGTACACCCTGGGCGGCGGTCAATGGCTTCCCCTTCACCCCTTCATAGGGTTGGCATTGATCGTCGGCCAATACCCAACGTGGCGGGAACACATCGCTCTCCGTACTCCTCTGCTTTCAGAGGAGACAGGATGAGCGATGCTGTTAGTGGTGAGATGGCCCAGGGTCAGCCGGGGTGCAAGGGATATGCTCTATGGGTAACCTTACACCCCGTCTGAGGACCCGAGACGGCGTGCGGTTTTAGTCGGTGCAAGCCCGACATAACCACCCCCGCTGGCCGGTGGGGGGGTATCCGAAGGGATTTCCGCACGATAAAAAAAAAAAGAAAAAAAAGGTCCCAATGTAATAGGTGGCGAGCCTATTGCCATTAACCGGGCACTTATAAACCTGCGATAAATACACACATAACTTCGAAAAGCATCGAAAAGTCATTGGTGTGTGCCATGGTAAAACCTGGGATCGAACGCGAGACCTCGTCTCAGCAGTCCATTACCCATACCACTAGGCTACCGCGGCTATCTATCTATCTCTAAGCATAATGTCCGATAAACTTCCTGACAACGTGCTCTAGCTGCTCAGAACGTGTTTTTAAATCTCATTGGTGGGACGCGAGGGGTGCGACGGTGGAGGCGCACCACTCTGGCACCACCATGAGTGGCTAAAGAGATTGCACATTTGATATCGATGGGGAGTTTTCACAATTTCATTATAGTGGTGTTCCTGACATTCATGCAAATTTTCAGGTACTTTGTAATTAACGTAAGGCTACCCGTACATTTTGCGCTCAAACTAACTGGACTATAGATACAAATTAATCCTTTAATCTGCATAACATCACGTGTTGGCTCCGCTAAATGTAAATATCGATCGTTTGGTGAGGATAATAAAAAACAATGATTTAAACGGCCCTTGACCAGTATTAAGAAAACTATAGTGTTGCAAACACATGTGCTTTTCAATTGATGCTACTTGTGTTTTTTTAATGTTTTTTTGGTGTACAAGTATCTAACTAAACTCAAACATCAAAGGAAATTTTAGGCACTTTCGTTCAGTGTTCCAAAGAGTCTTTGAAAAATGGCCGATCTATATTTATGGAGACAGGTGTGTTTACTTTAAATTTTTAGTTAATTGAGCTGAGAGTGAGATAAAGTCGAGCGAAAAACTCTCTATACTCTACTCGGTGTATTTTTGTTGTGACGCTACTCCTCCTAAACTCATCGACCAATTTTGACCAAACTTGGCATGTAAATAGAACTTGATACCTGGAAGGTTTGGAAAAAAATAAAATACAAAATCGAACATACCATGGAGGAATAATCACCCTTCAAAAATTTCAAAATCTTATTTCACCAAAATATAGTGCACTCTCAGCTCAACATTGCGCCCCTAGTTTTATACAAGCGACCGAAGTTAGTCATTATTACCATGGATTTTTTTATATTCCATTATTCAAGCAACCATATACTTACAGACGACGATGTCAGTTTATAGTTTAAATATTCAAAATTGACGTAATAATCATCTGGACTGTACACACCACAGAACTAGTAAGAGAATAGATGTGTTATCGCTTGCGTTTGCTACCAGATACAAAGTCGCCACTTTCTTGCAATTGTAACAAAATTAAAAAGGACTTAAACTCATACATTTAAGCATACATAAGACATCGCTCACGGATGTGAATCTCGAAATGCGCAGGAACCTGTACAAGGTCGAATACCACCCGTTATAGGTTGTTAAGTTAGACTTGCAAAATATGTAAATATATATGCAAAGTAATTTAATTGGTTGCTTTGTAATAATGTAATACTTGTGACTCCGTAGGATGGTCGAAATTAGACCTGTTTTTGACATTGTCAGAAAGTTAAACTTCATTACAATTCTTTTTAATTTTGTTATATAATAACATCAGCTATGAACATTATACAAATATGTCATAATACGTTTAAAATTAGCAGAATAAACTTACTTAAGTAACATAGGTGTGTGTTCCAAATGTTATATGGTCTTGTAACTTGGAATATTAGAGCGTATTGTATTATCTAAAGTTTTTTTTTACATTTCTGTTTATTTTTAATTTGGCCAAGTCCGGGAGTGGGCACTCGCCGTACCCCCCTATTCCTATTTCTTCGTGCAGTACCACAAGTGTTCGCGCGGTGTTGCAGTGGAGGCTGGAAAATGATTACCTGATTCACATTTTAGTCACCCTATATGGTAACACCCAACGTTGAAATTGTAATAATTGAACGAGTTTTAACTTCGTTATATTCCATACGTCCACAAACCAACGAATTAACGACGCCATATGTAAACGGCGGAATCATTCAAACTGTCTGCGACAGGAAGTGCCTCGCAGCTGGCGCTAGTGTGCCACAACTCTGTAACGAAGCTTAGCATCGCTGCACGATTGGCTACCAGCTGGGGAGCCCCTTATTTCGCAGAAAGAAATTTCATAGAATTTCGTTTCACAGAAAATGTTTCAAATAATATTTGGTCCTTATATTTTAATTTCGAATATTATTGTTTCAAAAACAATTTACTACAATGAAACATATTTCACAGAAACACAATTGAATGAATTTTAAATCACATTTTTTTGTTTAACAAACTTATCAAACTGTAGAATTATTTTTAAAAGAATATTAAACCACCTTTATAATTTTCCAAATCACATTTATTTTTAACTGTAACATTTACAATTTTAAATTTTACCGATTGCTTGTAGTAATTTAATTTCTGAATAATTTCATATCAATATAGAATTTTTTATCTTTCGCATATTTTGTTGCAAATTTATTTGATTGAATTCTTCTGTAAAATAAAATAAAATCAAATTGTTATTAAATTGTTAATAAAACGTCATTGTAGTTAACACCCCGACTCAGATTACCCCGACTCGGATAGGTTAGGTTAGAAGGCTGAGGCGGGTGCGAAGCGGAGCGGAGCTCCCGCCTTAGCCTTCGTGGTTATTTTTTTTTATTCACCCAGAAATAGGACCACCCAGAATCGTTTATTGTATTAACTTATCGTTATATTTAAAAAAAGTATAGCTTCACCTGTAAATTATTTGACTGAAATGAACGGTATGAATTGAAACGTTTAGAAACTGTCACTTTGATAATATGTTATTCTTGGTAATAAGATTTATATTAAATAAACAATATAATGATAAAGAATATTTGATTTGTTATTCTATGATATGATTATTCTAATGTTAAACTTTATGTGAAACAACAATCAATGATTTAAAAATCTTTAAAGTAAGTATTCTGTATATTGATTATTCTATGAAACGAAATTATGCGAAACATTTTCTGTAAAACGAAATTATTTAAAACAATTGTCTATAAAACAACGCACACCCCTACCAGCTGGCATAACCAATCACAGTACTGAGTAGTGTGACGTAATTGGTCATGATATGTGACAGTTTGGCGATAGTAGCTTTTAAATTCTGTCATTGCACTCTAAATTTATATAGGTTACTTTTAAATATATATATGTTATGTATCATAGATTATGACTAATGCATATTTTATACATAATATATTATGACTACTCCCGTGTTTCCTAGCTAGGATGTTTTTTGTCCCACTGACTCTTGAAAGTGTGAAGTGACTCGTAAAATTCGGTCGCTTTTTTAGCGAGAGCGAGAGAGTAATTATAATAGAGTTTTAATAATTAATTTAAGGTTTAGAGTATTATAATATAAGGTGATATAATTACTTAGTCTCATAAATTTTACGCATTGGTGGTAGTTTTTAAAGTATTTTCATGTCACCTTCTTCTAAAACTTTTTGACGACGTTTACCGGAGTTAAAGCTCAAAAACTACCTTTTCAGATCTTTATTCTGATGACAGCTGTATTGATCTGTATAACCGGTGGTATCATGATGTCGTTTCCCTCCGTATTACTACCTACAATCTTGTCGGCAAACATCACTGATATAGAAGTGACGACGGACCAGGCTTCATGGATAAGTAAGTGTGAAAACTAATACCTACTTCTAAATAACATCTTTATTTATTTACTTCACAAAACCAACAGCGATAAAAAAAGTAAATTAATCCATAAAACACAATCTAAAAGTATGGCTAAAACATATGTATTCCTTAATAAACTCGCAAAGTATAGCTCGGCTAATGAACGGACAGTTCTCACCATTAAAACTTTGGCAGGGGTACGACTGGTTGGATCACCTCCAAGTTTGGTGCACCCTGGGCAACGTGGGCGATGACGCATCATTGATTGCTCCTCTGGAGTAGCTGGCGTCAACGTCAACGGCCAAGAGTCTGACCAACCGGCCCTTTTCAGGGCCAGCTGACCCCATTGCACGAGGGGGTCTGGGTATGGCGGGCCTGCAAGGTCCGCGGGTGGGGGGGGGGTTCGCTCCAGGTACCCCACTGCTCTTATCAGCGGGGACACTGTGAATGGCCCAGGGAATGGCGAGGGATATGCTCTATGGGTAACCTTACACCCCGGCGTCTGTAGACCCGAGACTGCGTGCGGTTTTAGTCGGTTCAAGCCCGACATAACCGCCCCCGCGGCGGGGGGTATCCGAAGGGATTTCCGCACAAAAAAAATGACAAACAGCGGAGCGTCGTAAAGAACAAGATGTGGTATATGGGCAATGTACCTCTAATAGTATACTTTTGAATTAGGCTGATAATGTTCTCGTGTAGACCTATTCGCACAGCACTCTCTTCTAGAGAGACCATTTTTTTAGTGTTAAATTCAAATAGCTACGCTTTTTCTGTCAAGCGCACTCCTGTTCAGTTTATTGTGCTATATACCGGTTAATACACTTCTTCAAAATAACGTCCTCGATCAGACAAAGAAAAAAAAAATATACTAGCTGTTCACTCTAGCGAGTGCCGAATATTCCCGTGAATTTTTCAAAATTTTCGTGCCTACGAGAACCGTCTTTTGACAGTATAAACGCAACAAAAAAAGATTAACGAAATCGGTGCAGTATTTCAACGTTATACCGTGATCTAGGGAAATAGGGATTCATTTTTTATTAGCCCAGTGCTAGATAGCTATAAAAACGAGAAAAAAAGGGAAATTAATTAAACAGTAAGAGACCTACCTTGGAGTGGGGCCAGTTTCTGAAATTTTGGAAGACGGGGAAACTGGTCCTCATCCGCCTACCGGCCCATAGTGGTGCTCTTTGAAAGAGCCATAGCGAATCGCCTTGTTGAGCACCTCTTTAGAGTGGGGCTAGACCTGGCGGATGGCCAATATGGCTTCCGCCAGAGGCACTCCACCGTGCATGCAGTTACCTGGTGTGACCTTGACCTGCTACCTGATGTTGACGGTGTCCCTGGACATCGCAAACGCGTTCAACACGTTGCATTAGAGAGGCACTCGTGTATCACGAAGTGCTTCTCTACCTTCGCCGCATAGTCGGGGCGTATTGGTCAATGAGAGCCGTCATCTACCCAACCATGACATGCCTCGCTTGGCGTGAGATGTCATGCGGTATTCCACAGGGATCGGTCTTGGGGCCGCTCTCGACAACATCGGATACGACTGGGTGCTTCGCGCAGATGGTGCCGAAGTGACACTGAAGGCCACGACCGCTGTTGTTCAAGTCGTGGAACGTATCCGGTGGCTGGGTCTCTAGGTGGCTCTGCATAAAACCTGTTCGTTCATGGGCATCTGTGCAAACCATCTGAGGGATCCGGGTCTGCACTGGGCTATATATGAATCTTATAGGTTGTCATTATATCTTGTCTTGCTGTCATAATATCTTAATTGATTTATTCATTAAATACAATCATGTGCATCAGTACTTTGTGCTAAATCTACATTTTAAGTATCTTACCAATTTGTTTTCATCAACAGCTACAAGCCATGGCATCGCCGGCATATTTGGGTTCTTCGTGCTGCCACCTATCATGCAAATATTTGGTCGAAAAGCCGTATATATCTTTGTCAGCTTAGTACTTCTCATCGGCTGGATTATATTCGCTTTAGCTCACAGCGTCACAGCACTTATAGCTGCAAGAGTTATCCATGGATTGGATATGGGCACTGTCTATATAGATGCTATAATTATAAGTGAATACGTGGATCCTAAAAGAAGAGGCTACTTCATGATCTCCAGGAAAGCAGCAGTAGCCGTTGGTACACTTTTGTGCCATACTTTAACTCTTATTTGCAACTGGCGGCAAATAGCCTTTTTTGCTATAATTTTTCCAACACTATCACTGGGCTTTACGTTATTCTGGCCAGAAAGCCCTTTCTACTTAGCTATGAAAGGTCGCTACAATGAAAGTGAGAAATCATTTATCTGGCTACATGGTGATTCCAACATGCCAGAGCTGCATCTTTTGCATTCGTCCCAGCTACAGAACGCAAAGAAACCGAAAACAGAAAAATTGCTTAAGTTGCTGTTCAAAAAAGACTTTATGAAGCCGGTTATAATTGTATCTTTATTAACATTAATTGTAGAATTTAGCGGCAAACATTTTTTTGCTGTTTACGCAGTACAAATTTTGATGGAATTAGTAGATGATAAGTCAATAGCAATATATGTCTCTATAGGTGCAGATTTATTCACGTTTGCCGCATTCGTATGTTCTTATTTTATTATACGTTGCTTCAAAACACGAACAGTTCTCTTCACATTTGGCGTTGCAACAGTTGCCTTGATGTTATTAATCTTTCTTGTAACAGTTCTTAATTTACCAGCGTGGCTGGCGCCTACTTTAATTGTTCTGCATAATTTCATAGTAAATAGTAGTATTATACCTGTATGTTATACATTGTTTGGCGAGATGTTTCCTTTGGAATATAAATCTTGGGGTTCCTTCTTAACTGGGGGTGTTTTCGTGTCTACATATACATTGCTGTTAAAACTTACGCCAGTTTTAATGGAGAGCACAGGTGTAGGAGGCGCTTATGCAGTATACGGAGTAACTATAGCTGCATGTTTGTTTGTGCTATATGGTATACTGCCAGAAACTAAAAATAAAACTTTGCAAGAAATTGAAAATGATATGAAAGGTGTCGATTTGTAAAATCGTAATGTAATATTACCGAAAAGTAATTTGCTTGAAAGAAGCTGAAACTGTAATTCATTACTTCAAAAAAGGAAGTTATTTTAGTATTAGCATTAGAGTTAATGGGAATGCAGGTTAAAACAGAACATGGTGAATATCTTGGTAACGCTAAGTGAATGAAATGAATTGAATGAAAATTTAAAGTTTCATTTCCTTATTCTTATAAAAATCAAATTAACGCTGTATAGACTTATTGGAACTGGCTGAAAAATTAATGTATGAATAAGAGTACGGGTGGTTATGTCGGGCTTGAACCGACTGAAACCGCACGCCTTCTCGGGTGTTCAGACACCAGGCTGTAAGGTAGGCCATACGGCATTTCACTCACCCCCCGACTGACCCAGAGCCATCTCATTTTTCGAGATGGCCCCCTCGGGGGCCATACCTCTCTGAAGCTGTCAGTCTAATTTCTAAAATGGCGTATAAAACTTTTAATAGCATATTAAAAGTTTGTATGTAAACACGTAAGTAAAGTAAATAGTGTGTGTTTGTAAGTATGTACGACTATTTTAAGTTCTTTTAAGTCATTTGTAGTTTGATTAAGCTTAGGGTACTATGGGCTTGGCATGGCTATTAAAGCCAAAAGCTCTTAAATAAATATAGATTTAAAAGATTTAAAAGATGTTTAATAATGATACCAGAAGAATATTAAGACTTAATTACTTAGTAAATTTGCACTGGTTTTGAAGCAACTTCAAAAAAGGAGGTTCTCAATTCGGCAGATTTTTTTTTGTTTGTTACCGTAGAACTTCGTCATTCATGAACTGGCTTTTTATGTTATTCTTCCAGATAGGCTCCATTTTTAGCAAATCCAATTTTGATGATGGAATTCATGAGGAATTAAAAGGGAACTCCTCAAATTATATAGGTATACATATACTGATGATGACGTATTTTTTTATACGTGTGGAAACCCCCACGGGCTTCACCCGATCAGTGCCGAAGATAAAGGGGCAGGCCGTAATGATGACGTATGTTAAAATATGATTATCTCGATAGGGTTACTAAAATAAGTTATACAAGTTCCTCCGACAAAATTGTCACCTGTCGCCTGTCAAAAGAAACTGTTTATGAAGCAGAAATATATACCTAAATCTTTAGGCTTTCACGGCCGGCGTTGCATGTAGAATATACTGCTTCCGGGCTGTTTGGCCGTGTTCCATAGGAAACTTGTGTTCCAAACGTTTCGTCGATCACTGCGGTCGACATCTTCAAAAGCGGGTCTTGATGCTTCTTTGAGTAGTGCCCACGTATACAGAGCCACATGTGCAGGTGATTCGGTAAACTCCAGTGATCGACGATACATTTGGAACACAAGTTTCCTATGGACTACGGCCAAAAAGCCCGGAAACAGTATATTCTACAAACAGAAATATGTCAAACTGTCACGAAAAGTCGATTATTAATAAATTTTCTACTGTGACAAATTCATCAGTGATAACCTGATAACCTTTATGAGACAAAAAATTGGCAACTATACAAAAAAATGTGTTTATAAAAAGATACTTATAACATAAATATATATTTTATAAACTATGACAGCGAATATTGGTCCATTACATCATTCCAAAAATCATGTACAATTTATTTTTTTAAATATTTACGATATGTTGATATACAAATATTCGTATATTGCCAGACGGAGGGAAACCCATAAGGACTCCTATCCACATTACCACTCATAAGAACTCTTGATATACATGATTTTTAATTCATTCTACTGCGTATTGCAATTCCTTTGTAGAATGCGACGTTGCCATTCTTATTACCTATTATATCATGCACGATGCATCACGGACTCGCGGTTGTGGAAATAATCGCTGAAACTGCACAGTACACTGTTCGCCAAGAACCTTCAGAACCGTACTGCACAGTACGGTTCTGAAGGTTCTTGGCATCAAAAATGCCTAGACCTCTTCACTTCGAGGATATGGCTTACCCAGCCATGCTATACTATAGACTATTTATAATAAGCAATATTAAAAAAATATTGATGTAAATGAAACAAATATTGGGATCAAATTAAAAGCTTATGAAACATACATTCTTATGTAGGTATTGAAGATATGGACGTCATCATATCAGCCGTAGGAAGTCCTCTGCTGAACATAGGCCTCCCCCATTGACTTCTATTTTGACCGGTCTGTAGCGGCCTGCATCCACCGAGTCCCTGCGCTCTTTACCGGATCGTCTGTCCACCTTGCGGAAGGCCTACCTACGCTGCGCTTGCCGTCACGTGGTCGCCACTCAAGGACCTTTCTGCCCCAACGGCCATCGGTTCTCCGAGTCATGTGCCCTGCCCACTGCCACTTCAGTTTGCTGACTCGTTCTGCTATGTTGGTAACTCTGGTTCGTCTACGGATCTCCTCATTTCTGATTCGATCTCGTAGAGAAACCCCAAGCATAGGCCGTTCTATAGCTCGCTGTGTGACCCCGAGCTTCCTTATGAGGCCCATAGTGAGAGACCAAATCTCGGCACCGTAGGTCATCACTGGTAACACGCACTGATTTAAGACCTTTGTCTTCAAGGACTGCAGTACTTTGGACGAGAAGACGCTGCGCAGTTTCCCGAACGCAGCCCAGCCGAGTTGGATTCGTCGATTGACCTCCTTCTCGAAGTTGGATTTGCCTAGTTGAACGGTTTGTCCCAGATAGACCTATTCATCAACAACTTCGAGAGCTGAGCCTCCCAATAATACGGGGGTTGGCGACACATGTACATTTGACATGACTTTCGTCTTGTCCATGTTCATTTTCAGGCCCACCCGCCCCGCTGGGACACTCTGTTGAGGCCTCCGAGCATAGTGCTGAGCTCCTCTAGAGACTTTGCTATGACTACGATGTCGTTGGCAAAGCGAAAGTGAGTGATGTATTCGCCATTGATATTGATGCCGAATCCTTTCCAATTCAGAAGCTTGAAGGCGTCTTCCATTGCATTGGTAGAGTTTCGGCGAGATGACATCACCCTGCCTTACTCCTCTCTGCAACGGAATAGCCTCTGTGCCCTGATCCTGTACTCGGACTGACATGGTGGCGTTTTTATACAAGCACTTCAGCACTTCGATATACCGATAGTCAATGTGGCACCTCTGAAGAGACTGCAGCGCCGCCCAAATCTCCCAAATCTCGATGGAATCAAAGGCTTTCTCAAAGTCCACGAACGCCAAGCAAAGTGGCAAATTATACTCCTCCGTCTTCTGTATAATCTGCCACAGCGTATGGATGTGGTCTACGGTACTATACCCTTTACGGAAACCGGCTTGTTCAATGTGCCTCTAACCATTCTATGATCACTTCCGGTTTTCACCCTGTGGATCACGGAGACATCATTGAATATTCGTATCTTTGTAGACATAATGATGACGATCTCATTCCTCGTGGAACCATCGAGAATCATCCAGGTCCATTTCCTATGAGGTGGCTTCTTGAAGAAGGAGTTCATCATAAAGAGTTCCACCTTCTCCAGAAAGTCGGCCAACCTCTGGTCCCGGGGATTCCTCCGCTCACATCCAAATTGCCCCACTCTCAACTCGTCATCGCCCCTCCTATCCAGTTTTGCATTAAAATCCCCCGTAACAACGCTGAAGTATGTATGGCCTTACTAATGTCCTCATACATAACTTCCACTTCGTCGTCCGGTTGCGCCGAGGTCGGTGCGTAAACCTGTATGAACTTCAACGAGTACTCTTCGGATACTCCCCCGCCAGCCAGCGGGGGCGGTTATGTCGGGCTTGCACCGACTAAAACCGCACGCCGTCTCGGGTCTTTCGGCCGGGGTGTAAGGTAACGAGTACGTCGGTATTCCGTTGAGCATTTGCCTGCGGTCGTTTGACGGTAGCACCTCGACCGGAGATTTTTAGCACCCCTGACTCCAGTGCTCGACCGACGCACGGCATTCATTATGGCACCTCATGAGCTGTCGTTTTGAATATTATTTTCTTTTCCGACGGTTGATTACGATGCCAATTGCACCTAACACTGGGCTACTATGGCTTTTATGGGGGCGACTGCCGACGGGTGGGTTCTGCCCCCCTATTGCACCTAACACTGGGCTACTATGGCTTTTATGGGAGCGACTGCCGGCGAGTGGGTTCTGCCCTCCTATTGTACCTAACACTGGGCTACTATGGCTTTTATGGGGGCGACTGCCGACGAGTGGGTTCTGCCCTTCTATTGTACCTAATACAGGGCTACTATGGCTTTTATGGGGGCGACTGGGTTCTGCCCTCCTATTGCACCTAACACTGGGCTACTATGGCTTTTATGGGGGCGACTGGGTTCTGCTCTCCTATTGTACCTAACACTGGGCTAACAGAGGGCAGAACCCACTCGTCGGCATTCGCCCCCATAAAAGTCATAGTAGCCGCAACATTTCGACGGCTGTGATATCGACGACACTTGGGCGGTAGGCCCACTGGCGTCCGTATAAGGGTAATACGGACGCCAAATAACGTACGTTACACATATTTTTAGTAATATAGCGTCCATATTTAAAACTCTAATAATTTCAATAAAGTTCAGAATAAATGACACTTCACAAAATTTAACAAAAATGACCTCTTACGAAAAGAACTTAAGTAAGATCCTTATTTATACACAATATCATGTTGCACACAATTTAATCAAATGTTACAATAATCTGACGTCCGTATTATGAAAATATGTGTTTTTTCATAATACAGACGCCAGATTACCCAAAAATATTCACACTAACTATTATTTGACGTCCATATATTGCCGATATCAGGGAGGTCATATAAAATATTTTAGAACTTTGTATTTTCATTTTAATTACAGTTTTAAATTTATTTAGAAATAGATTCCTAATTTTATTAAATAACTTGTTTTGGAGGTAAATACATACCTACGGGAGGATAGTTCGAGTTTCTATTCATTCACAGGCCCCAGCGATCCACAATCAAAATTTTGTACCTATTCACACTATTCACAGCTATATTTTTGTCATCTAATTTTGTTACCATAGCGTCATCACATTACCAACAATTATTTAACCTATGGTAAATTTTTAAATATCAGTACCCGGATAACCGAGCCTTGCTCGGTTTTTGTTTCCATATTTTCTGAAAATGTAACCTAGCTAGATCGATTTATCACCCCAGAAACCCCCTGCATACTAGATTCCATGAAAATCATTGGAGCCAATGACGAGTTTTTATATATCATAGATTGGAGCCGTTTCCGATGTTCAGAGTATATACCTAAAAGAATTGCTCGAAACCAGGTCTTGCAATTTAGTTCTTTTACCGTAAAAATTTGTGAGATCCATGTAATACCAATTCAGGTAATTTATTCAGTTCATGAAAACACAATGTATATCACAATTAAAACAAATTGCGACTGCGATTGCCAAGTCAATATATTTAATTTAAAACATAAAAGATTTTTAATATTGATATAGTCACTATAAGATGTTGTTAGGTTAGCAACTTACGTAATTACTTAAGACAGAAGGTCCCTTAAGTAGGGACTGAATAAATTAACCGAATCAGTATTATATGGACCTCACAACTTTTTATGGTAGAAGAACTGAGCTGCGAGATTTGGTTATTTTTACAAGTTTTGTTTTTGATGGCAACTAATTTCTTTATGTAGATAGCCCTCCTTTTTCTCCTTTCGAGTACCTTCTACTTCTTGAATAGCAACAAAGTATTTTATATTAAACATATAATCGTACAGGTACACTGATTCATTCACTGCAAATGTACCTTTGTATTTTAATATATTAATACGGGGTTAAGTTATTTATGCAGTTGGTGTATCTAGAAAACTGGACCGAAATTGCAAAATTTGAATTTGGCGGCCTCATCTGTCAACCCCAGGCCTGCGCTCATGGAGGACGGAGGTCGTTGAGCGACCTCCGGCGTCTGAGTCGCCTGCGCCGCGCGGTGAGCATGTTGCGGGCTCGGCGGGCCGGGAGAGTTCTGAATCTCTCCCGGGCTCGCTCCGCCGCCTCCTTCTTGAGCATTACTTGCTCACAGAAGAAGCCGATGGCGGCCCACGTGCTCGCACTTCGCACCATGGTATGGGACTCTCAATCCGGTGGCCGCCACGAGTTTTCGCCTCGGGACTTCCCACACCGGCGGGCACTCTGCCAACGTGTGCAGCCTCGAGTCGTTGCTCGCGTCGCAGTGATGGCATGCAGACGTTGGCTCCTTCCTGATTCGAAGCAGGTGGTCCCCGAAGCTCCCCTTGTCGGAGATCACCTGCGTCAGTCGGTACGAGAGGCTTCCGTGTCGCCTCCCGAGCCGATCCTCCATGACGGGTCTTACCGCCTCTACAACGGGGTGCCCTGCACTTGGTTGCCCAAGTCGTTCCTTCCACTCCACCAGGATGGCCTGGCGAAGCTGGGAATCCTGGGCCTCGATTTCTGGAGGCTCAGGATTCCGTTCCAGCTCCAGCGCCTCATTGCGCTACTTGTAAAGAGCTGCAAGGGCTCTCCGCTCTCCGCGAGTCTCTTGCAGGAGTCCATCGGGTCCCCTCATGTTGGGCAGCAGCCGCGCCAAAACGTTAGCTGTGCCCTTCAGCTTGGGGACCAAACTTCGGAGATGTTTTCCTAAGTCCCACCGGCCGTCGAGTATGAGCCCCTTCATTTGCGGCTCATACTCGACGGCAGACGGCTACTGCAGAATGGGAAAGCTTTTTTTTAAATCTTTATTTATTTCAGGGTTTTGATCCAGTAAGGACATGTCAACCAGATCGTACCTTTATCTAAGTTAAACACATAGAAGTCTTACGATTAATACAATCTAGTGCATTAATTGTTATAGGTGTATCATTGCTGAGCTATTGTAATCAGGTGGCATATTTTTTGGGCTGCTTCTGAAGTTGGAGAACTCATAATAGTTTGTATTAAACCCACATCCAGAGAATTTTATTTTAGTTCCTCCAGAAGATCCTCACGCTCAGTTTTATTCCGGTCACAATCCATCAGCAAATGTTGCACATCCTCAATTTTATCGCATACTGAACAGTTAGGCGAGTCAACTTTTTTCATCAGAAATGCAAATTTTGCTGATGGATAGTGACCAAATCTAATTCTTAGAGCTAATTTTATATAATGTCGGCTCAATCGATCTTCATCAAACCATGCCACCTGAGGAGGCATAGTCTTATACTTAACACCTTTGTCTATAGATTTATGATTAAAATGTACTACCCACTCATCGAAGCTTCGATGTCTGCTAGGCACTTCGCCTTAAAGATTAGTCAGTCAGTACTAGTCAGTGAGTGACAAAATTAAGAAATTTTAAGTAGTTATAAATAATAAAATATACCGTGTTTATATAATGCCTGCTTGAGTACTGAAAATTCAGATTTCTAGTTAAATCCACAACGAAGCTATAATGGGCGAAAATGGCCTGAACTACTTCGAGAAAAGGATGATACGGACGGACATGCCGCTTTTTTGCTCGACTTGGCGAGGGCACTGCCGTGCTCCCAGATATATAGATATGTTGCAAATATGCTACATTGCGAGACATTGAACAATATACATTATCTAAACAATGTAGCATATTTGCAACGCTGCCCACGATAGAGATAATGCAAAATAAAGATAAATTAGCACAAAATTTGAGAGAAAAGTTTATATACTAAAACAAAAAAGAAAATATTCCAATTTTTGTTCACATTTTGAGCAATTACTATTTGTAAAACCAGTTTTACAATATTTTTAACATTAATATGCTCAGAATGGACTGGAATGTCAGTTGGAATGAAAACTAAAACTAGAGCTTCATGAAAGCATAGTTAGTTCTGATAAGATCGTTTTTCAAGTCATCGGAGCTGCGGCGTCTATTGTATAAGACACAGGTTTACACTTACGTGGAATACTGTTCTCATCTCTGGGATTGCTCTGCACAATATTTATTAGACGCTCTGCACGGATTGCAGCCTCGTGCAGTCCGTATCATTGGGAGTCCTGAGGTTAATAACACCTTAGAACCTCTCTGACTGTATTTTGCCGCCTCTACCACAGCGAGTGTTCTGATGAGCCCTTTCAACTAATCCTACCTTCTCTATTCTTATTCTGAACAACACGTGCATGACTGCGGTGTCACCTACATATGGTACAAACAATACCGTCTCGAACCACGTCCTTTCCTTGTCGCACGATAAAGAACCGGAATGCTCTATTCCCGTACGGGTTTCTTTTTTCTTAAAATCCAAGGTTCTTTAAGCGAGGTGTGAAAAAGCATCTATCGAGGCCAGCCGTCAAGATAGGGATCAACATTTTAGGATCGTCAGCATCTGGAATGATGACCCGTATATTCTGGACTGATGCAGTCAATATAAAAACCTCACAAAAACTTACCATTTAAATGTAACCCCATAGATATAAAAAATCCGTTCCCGCAGGGGGAACGCACAGGTAGATTTCGTGAAACAATTAATATTATTTTATTAACATGTTTAATTTTTTTTCTCGAAAACGGTAACTTTTAGCGAAAAACTTTTCAGACATTTATTTTAGACTTAAAAATGGCCTATCGATTAAAAATGTTTCCGACGCCAAGAATGTTCACCGGTTAGAAGTTATGATTTTTTTTCCCGAAAAATGTTGGTTTTTCCCGCCTCCACTTTTAGTTAAAGTTTTAATCTTATAGGTTTATCATTAAAAGTTGTTGGTATTCATGTATACTATGTGATAAAATTAGAACGGTTCGAATATCTTTCTTGGAACGTGAAATTTTGAGGAAAAACTGATTTCACAAAAAGTGAGGCCCTACCGTCCCCTTAGGCCGGATTCCACCCGTTCACGAACTTAAACTAAGTTTTCACCCAAGCAATTTTTGACCGCAGTTTGAAAGCGATCGGGGCAAAAATGCGACCGTGAGAGTGCCGCAAATTTTGGGAAGTGGAACCATACATACATATATATATATATATATAAACTTTTCGACCAGTGGTCATTTCGGACTCAGGGGGTCATAACTAGATCTCCTATGAAGAAATTTTTTAAAAATTCGACAGTAGTCAAGAAACCAATAGGTAGATCGATTCCATCGAAATCTACGTAAAATCTCACAAATACATGTTGTATGACATCCCATGATATCCCTCGCACCCCGACTGACCTTGGGCCATCTCCGGTTTCGAGATGGCCCCCTTACTTGCTCTCCACTGTCCCATCTGCTAATCAGAGGGACACGTGGAAAGCTTCCGAACAGCCCTCAACAGGGCCGTCCTCGCCTCGGTCGGAGTTGGCCGTAGGCGGCAGCGTCTCTCCCACCCTAGGAGAGAGGCGCTGCCGTCTCCGTTGCCCAGGGTGCATCGCGTGGAGGTCCCCAACCAAGCACCCCTTGTATGACATACCTATATCCCAATTATTGTCAGAAGCGCAGCATAGCACCCGTGCAACATATTAAATGAGAAATATTTTATTAAATGCTTCATAATTTTGCAAATATGCAACGTCGTTGAAAACGTGAAAATATTTCGAAGTAGATAACTTTTACTTGACATAGTTTAGAACACTCCTAAACACTATTTCAATAAAATTTAGTAATAAAATACGAAAAGACTGTTTGTTTTTCAATAAAACTTACCGTACGTCCTCGAGTATACTGTTGCCGTGATGCCATGATGGCTATTAAATAACTACATAATGGTATGCGTGAGTTAATCTTTTTTTTTCTATGAATGACAATAATATTTCCAATAACACCGTTGAGTAGTAACGATTATTAGGTCGCAATATTTTTTAGGGTTCCGTTGCCAAATGGCAAAAAACGGAACCCTTTTAGATTCGTCATGTCTGTCTGTCTGTCCGTCCGTCCGTATATCACAGCCACTTTTTTCCGAAACTATAATAACTATGCGGTTGAAATTTGGTAAGTAGATGTATTCTGTGAACCGCAACACAAATATAGGAAAAAAAACAATAAATTTTGGGGGCTCCCCATACTTGAACTATAACTCAATATTTTTTTTCATCGAATACATACTTATCTATATGAATAGGTCTTCAAAAGTGATATTGAGGTTTATAATATCACTTTTCTCTAACCTGGATAGTTTGCGCGAGAGACACTTCCAAAGTGGTAAAATGTGTGTCCTCCCCCCCCCCTGTAATTTCTAAAATAAGAGAATGATAAAACTAAAAAAATATATGATGTACATGTAAACTTCCACCGAAAATTGGTTTGAACGAGATCTAGTAAGCCGTTATGTTTTAATACATCATAGATCGTAAAACGCAATTTATCTTTCATTCAATCAACTCAAATATAAAATTTAAAAAAGAGCATTATTATGTTACTTGCTGCTACGGAACCCTTCACGGGCGAGTCCGACTCGCACTTGACCGGTTTTTAGGGTTCCGTTGCCAAATGGCAAAAAACGGGACCATTATAGATTCGTCATATCTGTCTGTCTGTCCGTCCGTATGTCACAGCTACTTGTTTCCTAAACTATAAGATCTATGCTGTTGAAACTTGGTAAGTAGATGTATTCTGTGAACCGCATCAAGATTTTCATACAAAAATAGAAAAAAAACAATAAATTTTGGGGGTCCCCACACTTAGAACTGAAACTCAAAACTTTTTTTTCTTCAAACCCATCCATGTGTAGTATCTATGGATAGGTCTTCAAAAATGATATTGAGGTTTCTAATATCATTTTTTTGTAAGCTGAGTAGTTTGTGCGAGAGACACTTCCAAAGTGATAAAATATGTCCCCCCCCCCCCGCCTTTAACTTCTAAAATAAGAGAATGATAAAACTAAAAAAATATATGATGTACATTACCATGTAAACTTCCAACGATAATTGGTTTGAACGAGATCTAGTAAGTAGTTTTTAGGGATTTTCTTTACAAAAACCCTATTGCTATCGAGTTGTCGTCGACGTCGTCGTCGTTGCCAATTTTCTGTCACGGTTTTGGGTATGAAGGAGATGAGCTATCGAGTTGCTGTTTTCGGGAATAGATTCGTGCTGGGGTGAACCATTGCAAGATAAAGAAAAAATCGCAAAAAATCGCAAAAACAAAAAAACGCAAAATCGAAAATCCCTTGTATTCGGCTGAGCTCGTCTCAGGAATTCAACTTGTTTTTTAATAATTCATAAATCGTAAACTGCAATTTACCTTTCATTCAATCATCTCAAATATAAAAATTAAAAAAGAAACATTGTTATGTTTTGCTGCTACGGAACCCTTAATGGGCGAGTCCGACTCGCACTTGGCTGCTTTTTAGGGATTTTCTTTAGAAAAGCCCTATTGCTATCGAGTTGTCGTCGTCGACAACGTCGACGTCGTCGTTGCCAATTTTCTGTCACGGTTTTGGGTATGAAGGTGATGAGCTATCGAGTTGCTGTTTTCGGTAATAGATTCGTGCTGGGGTGAACCATTGCAAAATAAAGAAAAAATCGCAAAAACAAAAAAACGCAAAATCAAAAATCCCTTGTATTCGGCTGAGCTCGACTCAGGAATTCAACTTGTTTTATATTCAAATATTCTAGGACATTTTATTATATTATTATTCATAATGTTATTATGTGTGGAGTAAATAAGATTAACAATTGCATGTATCTATATATGTGTGCCTGTCCTGAATAAACGTATTTTCTTTCTTTCTCTCTCTAAAATCTGTCGTTAGATACACGAAACCCGATATGCTTTCAAAAATGATTTGTAACAACACCATGGTTCAAAACGCCTTCAAATACCTCATATTATGCCCTAACACATGAGTACCTTTTTTTGGTGCGGAAATCCCCCGGATTCCCCCAGTCGGCCAGCGGGGGTGGTTATGTCGGATTCGAGCCAACTTGAACCGCACGCCGCCGTCTCGGGTCTTCAACCGCCGGGGTTCACACCCCAGCGGTTGAAGACCCGAGACCACGAGACCGAGGCCACCTCACGGTGGCCCCATAAGGCATTTTCCTCGCAACCCGGCTGACCCGGTCTACCGTACCTATTAATGGATTGTGTTACTTGAAGGAGGAACCCTAAAATAAATAACTTACCTATGTTTGATAAACGTTATGCATAGATTATAGATCAGTTATAAGGAAACTACAGTTGCAAACATGTGCTTTTAAATTATGCTATTTTTATTGTCCGAGTATCTTCATTTTTATTTGTATAGATTTTCATTAATTATGTTACATTTTACTTAGAAGTGAATTATGTTAGAATTATTAAATGATTGCACATATTAAACATAATTCAAGGCACTTGTGTTCAGTGTACCAAAAATACTTTATTTATTTATTTATAACACAAGGTCATTACATTATAAATACAATAGTATAACTCGGAAGTATTTGACCCAAATTATAATGTTTGGTACATGTTAATAATTGGGAGCAGCTGCAACCGAACTAGGTGGGAACCTGTATCTCGGCCGACTTGGAAAAATGGCCGATCTATATTTATGGAGACAGGTGTGTTTACTTTGAATATTTAAGTCATTCATTATTATTCTCATAGGGATTGCCAAGTTTCTACCAAAGTTTGCATTTTGGAACATTCGCAACCTCATGGTTTTTTTTATTGGTATATCAGTTTTACCGGGAGGGACTGCTGTCTGACCTCCCAACCTCGAGAGGAATGTCTGCGCCAGAGTGTCATCCGTTGTTTAGCTGGTGAACCGACTAGCAGGTGTGGTTGGCTTGGACTTCAAAGCGCCCTGTACACCGATTGTGCCTGCGCACTTATTTCAATTTCAATTGGTCATTATACTGGAACTATACCATCTAGTTAGGTTTCTATACAGTTATAAAATTGTAAATTTGCTGTGTTTGTACATTGGAGATATTAAAAAAAATGTTCACTCTGCTGATTAACGGAGTAGGCTCTGGTGACCCGCCAACACACACTGGATCAGCACGGCGGGTTATGGTCCAAATCCCCCCATAATGATGATGGACAGAGGAGCACGGCCCTTAGTGCCCGGGGGCTCCAGCTGCAAGACTGACGTTGACGGGCGTCGGTCGAGCGCTGGAGTTAGGGTTGCTAAGAATCTCCGGGCGAGGTGCTACCGTCAAACGACCTCAGGCAATTGCTCAAAGGAATAGCGACGTAGGTTGTCGCTGGTGACATTTAATACGCGCACATTAAGGACAGAAGACGATTGATCGAGAAGATCATTGAGCTGGAAGAGGAGATGAACAAGCTGCATTGGGACATAGTGGGTTTATCGGAGGACCGACGAGAGGGCGAGGACACGACAACCTTAAAGTCTGGCAATTTGTTCTACCACCGGGAGGGCGACCAACAGTCCCAGGGTGGTGTCGAGTTCTTCGTTCACAGATCCCTTGTAAACAACGTGGTATGTATCACGAGTGTGTCGAGCAGGGTTGCGTATCTGATACTCAGGTACGCGAAGGTCATACAGGCTTACGCACCGCTCTCGGCGCACCCGGACTACGAGGTGGAAGTTATGTATGAGGACATCAGTAGGGCCATACATACTTCCAAAACATATTTCACAATTGTTATGGGGGATTTTAATGCAAAACTGGGTAGGAGGGGCGATGACGAGTAGAGAGTGGGGCAATTTGGTAGTGGGTGGAGGAATCCCTGGGGCCAGAGGTTGGCTGACTTTCGGGAGAAAGAGGAACTCTTTATGATGATCTCCTCCTCAAAGGAAATGGACCTGGATGAATCCCGACGGTTCCACGTGGAATGAGATCGACTTCATTATGTCTACAAAGAGACGAATATTCAATGATGTCTCCGTGATTCACAGGGCGAAAACCGGAAGCAATCATAGAATGGTTAAAGGCACATTGAATATCAATGTCAAACTGGAAAGGTCTAGACCAATGAAGTTCACGCTCCGACCTTTTAACTCGCGCTCGCAAACCGCTCCTCTGGCCTGGAGAATTGCGTTTCTGTGGACGAGGTCAACAACAGTTTGGTATAAACTGTCTACAAGGTAGGAGAAGTCTTATTCAGACCCCGCCGGAAAGATAGACCTCAAAAACTATCAGATCACACCCTAGACCTTTTGGCAGAACGACGCTCATTGACGTTGCTGACTTCCGAGGACGCTGAAGCATATCGGCAGCTCAATAGACGGATCTCTAAGTCCTTACGACACGATGTTGGTGTCTTTAATACCAATCATATTAAAGATACGATAGAGCAAAATAAGGGCGCCAAAGTGTTCGCAAGAGACTTATCTATTGGGCAGAACCAGTTGACGAAGCTGAAGACGGAAGACGGCAGTGTAGCGTCTACTAAGTCAGAGGTACTGAGGGATATCGAAAGGTTCTATGGACAGTTATATACCTCAGTAGCTAAGCCTGTTGATGATGTGGATAAAGATCCAAGAGCCCAATTAACCCGACACTACACAGAAGATATTCCAGACATCAGCCTGTATGAGATTAGGAAGGCCCTCAAACAGCTCTAGAGGTACAAGGCGGCGGGTGAGGACGAAATTACATCGGAGCTTCTGAGTGCGGGTGGAACACCGATACTGAAAGCTCTACAGTGGCTCTTTAATTCCGTCCTGCTCGAGGGTACTACGCCCGAAGCCTGGAACAGAAGCGTGGTGGTTCTCTTCTTGAAGAAAGGTGATAAAACCTTATTGAAGAACTACAGGCCTATCTCACTTCTGAGCCAAGTTTACAAACTGTTTTCGAGGGTGATCACGAATCGTCTCGCACGCAGGTTTGATGACTTTCAGCCTCCCGAACAAGCCGGTTTCCGTAAAAGCTATAGTACCATAGACCACGTTCATACGCTACGGCAGATTATACAGAAGACCGAGGAGTATAATTTACCACTATGCTTAGCGTTCGTGGACTATGAGAAAGCCTTCGATTCGATCAAGACTTGGTCGGTGCTGCAGTCTCTTCAGAGGTGCAACATTGACTATCGGTATATCGAAGTGCTGAGGTGCTTGTATATAACGCCACTATGTCGGTCCGAGTACAGGATCAGAAAATTCAGAAAATGAACATAGACAAGCCGAAAGTCATGTCAAATGTCAATGTGTCGCCCCGCCCACCCCCGTATTATTGGGAGGCTCACCTCTTGAAGTTGTTGATGACAATGTCTATCTGGGACAAACCGGCCAACTAGGCAAATCCAACTTCAAGAAGGAGGTCAATCGACGAATCCAACTCGGCTGGGCTGCGTTCGGGAAACTGCGCAGCGTCTTCTTGTCCTTGAAGACAAAGGTCTTTAAATTTTTTTTTATACCACTCAGGTGACACCGTGGCATATGGACGTGTGCAACACCAGGGGCATTACACTCGCGCTGCCGACACTGTAAAAACCTTCTAATGCCCTTCTTGAAAAACCCCATATTGTAGTCGCTTGGGAAAACCACAGCAGGGAGATCATTCCACAGCCTGAGGGTGCGCGGAATAAAGTGCCTTTCATACCTAACTGTACGCACCGTTTCCGGTCGCAACTTGTGAGGATGAATTCCCTGTCTGTGGCGACCGGTGCGATGATAGAATGTGGCCGTGGGCATCATGTCATACAATTCTTCTGAACACACCCCATTATAAAGGTGGTAGAAAACGCACAGGGAGGCGAAATCTCTCCTAAGGTTAAGAGGTTCTACACTGTCTGTAAGTGTGAGATTGTCGAAGATCCTCAGCGCCCGTCTTTGCACCAAGTCGAACGGGTCAAGTTGGTATGTAGGTGCTCCGGCAAAAAGGTGACAGCAGTACTCCATCTGGGGCCGGACTTGCGACTTATGAAGAACAAGTCTTTGCTCCGCAGTGAAGTACTGCTTCGCCCTGTTGTGCGTGTTACCAGTGCTGACCTAGGGTGGCAAGACGTGGTCTCTCACTATGGGCCTCATAAGGAAGCTTGGGGTCACACATGCTTGGGGTTTCTCTACGAGATCGAATCAGAAATGGGGAGATCCGTAGACGAACTAAAGTCACCAACATAGCAGAGCGATTCAGCAAGCTGAAGTGGCAGTGGGCAGGGCACATAGCTCGGAGAACCGCCGCGCCGGTGACGCAGAAAGGTACTTGAGTGGAGAACACGTGACGGCAAGCGCATCGTAGGAAGTCCTCCCGCAAGGTGGACAGACGACCTAGCAAAGAGCGCAGGGACTCGGTAGATGCATTCCGCTACAGACCGGTCGAAATGGAAGTCGATGGGGGAGGCCTATGTTCAGCATTGGACTTCCTACGGCTGATGATGACTAGTTAATAGGCTAAATAGTAACATAAATAAAGTATTGTTTACTAAATTATGGTAGATACCGACATTATTTGAAAAAACAAATTGTACTATAACGTCGTAATTAAGGCCACTTTACCAGTACAATCAACGCACGTTACTTACATAATACAGTCAGTTTGGGTAAATTAGAATCCTTTTTTTATTATTCTTACGTTTATTGAAAGAAAATAACATCTACATAAGCTTATTTTATTGTGTTATCAGTGTTCTATTGGTATATTTTCTGTGTTATATAATTTCAGATTATACAGAATAATTGTAACAATTTAATTCAATAAAATGACGATTAAAATGGCATTCCAAGTAGACATAGAATTTGGGTAACATTGAGTGCACAATAACTTATGGATGCATTGACGACTTTACGTAAATACAGTTTTTACATTAAAAATAATATTTTACTGTATGAATCAACATCAGCTGGCAACCGCCCTAGCAGATACGATAACTCCAAAAAAATTAATTGTAACACGTCAACAAAACTATCTTCTGGATTTTTTAATCAAGATAATCTATGCATACAGTTGTTTTGTTTTACGTTGTCTTTATCTAATTATTATTATATAACTAGCTTGAAAAAGTGTTAAAATACTTTTAGAAACATTCAAAATTACCCAAATCTACCGAGTACCTACATAAGCATAAATGTAAATCCACCTAAATTTCTGAATTTCATAAAGATCAATTTTCAAGCAAACTTACTTTTGTTCTGAATATTCGAGTGAGAATGCAGTTCGAGTTGATGCACCCAGCAATACGGTCAGTACCACAGAAATAATATCACTACAGTAAGTAGCTCCTTAAAACTTAACCTCAAAATTATTGTTGCCAGGTCTTCATCTTGACGACAAGTATATTTATCTCCATAAGTACTGGTATCATGATTGCGTTTACTTCAATATTAAGCCCTGCTCTCTTGGCAACAAACAGTACTGACATAGAAGTAACACCAAGCCAGGTATCTTGGATAAGTGAGTACGAAAAAAGAAAACGAATACTTTCATATCTTTCAGAGAAACTACAGATTTTAACATCACACACTGTTTTAGAAACGCCAAAAATCGAACATATTCTTTTTGTTCCATGGATAGATAAGGTATTGTATTTCAGGGGTGTGTGTTGGGTAACCTCCTCGAGTGTCGCTCCGATTCCGATCCCGCTGCAGTCCGGGGGGAACGGAATCGGAGCGGCCGGTACTCCCTGGGCGGCGGTCAATGGCTTCCCCTTCACCCCTTCATAGGGTTGGCATTGATCGTCGGCCAATACCCAACGTGGCGGGAACACATCGCTCTCCGTACTCCTCTGCTTTCAGAGGAGACAGGATGAGCGATGCTGTTAGTGGTGAGATGGCCCAGGGTCAGCCGGGGTGCGAGGGATATGCTCTATGGGTAACCTTACACCCCGGCGTCTGAAGACCCGAGACGGCGTGCGGTTTTAGTCGGTGCAAGCCCGACATAACCGCCCCCGCTGGCCGGCGGGAAATCCAAAGGGATTTCCGCACGATAAAAAAAAAAAAAAAAAAAAAAGGTATTGTATTTCAAATAAAAAAGTAAAACTGTCATGAGATGATATTACCTAGTTAAAGTGAAAATAAAAATGTCAATATCATCATTTTTCAGGTGTTTTAAATCGAAAATATCTTCTTATTTTTTTCTTAATGTTGTTACCTATGAACACTGTTACTGTTATAAACCTACTAAGAAATACACATTCTGTGGTTTGTTGTGTTCTTGTATCTCAAGTAGCTTCGTAGATAAAATATCAAATATTTTTCCGATCATCTTCTTTTTTCCCCACTGAACCTTAGTTTTACTGTAAGTAAATATAATTCGTTAACAGATCACTAATCTTACATCCCGCCGAATACTGAAGTAATTAAAAAATATTAATAATAATAATTAATATTTATTTCATCAAATCAATCAATAAAATCAGTGAATAAAAAAAATAAAAAATACAGTGATATATAATTTAAACTCAAAATTGTCAAAGCACCCGTTAGATTTTTAACTTTGTTAGTGTATTACAGTCATACAGTTATTATTTTTCAGATACTTTAGAACGATTTTAAATGAAATAAAATCTAGATGTCCGATATCTGCTGTTTCTTGAACAATGTGCATCAGTAAAGAAATTATAACTGCAAATTCAATTCAGACGATGATAGGTGCGAGTTGTAAATGGCAACTGTCTTGCTTACCGATATTTGATTTGTTTATAGTTTAAGAACCCACCTGAGATTGACCTTCACGTAGGTATCGAAATTCCTAATGTCACCCGAATCGAGTTATGTTTATTAATAGATTACTTATCCTTATTTATTTTTTAAAAGTCGATGGGTATGTTTAAGGCGCAGGAAACGCGTGTGCCGATATAAGTTATAATCTTTATATATAAAAATTAATTGCTGTTCGTTAGTCTCGCTAAAACTCGAGAACGGCTGAACCGATTTGGCTAATTTTGGTCTTGAATTATTTGTGGAGGTCCAGAGAAGGTTTAAAAGTAATAATAAAATATGGAAGTTCTTATCGATTGAGGCAGTACGAAGTCTGCTGGGTCAGCTAGTATATAATAAAAAACACATTGCAAAGTTAAGCAACACTAGCCAGGTCAGTCTTAAGACGGGTGACCATTTTTAACACATTGAGATCCCCTCTGTGCCTCGTTACGGGTAGTTTGAGGCCTAAAAACTCTGACACCCGGTCTATCTACAGAACTTAGATATCGCCAATGGGTCGTAGAGGTCAAATTACAGTCGCTTCACGGAAAATATCCAAAAGCCGACCCTAACTGAGTTGAGAAAGGCTCGGATCATCATTATAGAATATCTTAACTTTTTATTTTCATTTACAGCTACAAGTAATGGCATCGCTGGCATGTTCGGGTTCATAGTGCTATCGCCGATGCTGCAAATATTTGGTCGAAAAGTCGTCCATATTGCTGACAGTGCTGTCCTCCTCATCGGCTGGATTATGTTCGCATTGGCTCACAATATCACAACACTCGTAGCTGCAAGAATCTTCCATGGTATTGATATGGGTAGCATCTATATACATGCTATGATCATCAGTGAATACGTTGATCCCAAAAGAAGAGGCTACTTCATGACCTTCAAAAAAGCAGCAATAGCTCTTGGTACACTTATGTGCCATGCTTTATCTCTGGTTTGGAATTGGCGACAATTAGCCACTTTTACCATAATCCTTCCAGGACTGGCAATGGGTTTGACGCCGTTTTGGCCTGAAAGTCCTTTTTATTTAGCTATGAAAGGTCGCTACAAAGAAAGTGAAAAGTCATTTATCTGGCTCCATGGTGGTTCTAACATGCAAGAGCTGCATCTTTTGCATTCATCCCAAGGACATAACGTTAAGAATTCAAGCACAGAAAAGTGGCATAAATTTTTATTCAAAAAATACTTTTTGAAGCCGTTTATGATAGTATCTCTTTTAACATTGATACTAGAATTAAGTGGCAAACATTATTTCGCTGTTTATGCTATGCAAATGATGATGGAACTAGTAGGAGACAAGTCGCTAGCCATATATTTTTCTATTGGTGCAGATTCATTGATTTTTACCGCATTACTATTATCTTTTTTCATCATTCGTTTCTTCAAAAGACGAACAGTATTGTTTTCATTTGGTACTACGACAGTTACCCTGATGTTATTAATCTGTTTTGTTATAGTTTTTAAGTCACCGAATGTGGCATGGCTGGCGCCGGCGTTAATTGTTCTACATAGTTTTATAGTGAACCTTAGTATTATACCTGTATGTTTTACATTGTTCAGTGAAATTTTTCCTTTGGAATATAAAAGTTGGGGTTCCTTCTTGAATGGAGTTATTTTTACATCTTCATATACACTGATGTTGAAACTTACCCCAGTTTTAATGGAGAACGTTGGTGTAGGAGGTGTTTATGCAATATACGGCACAAGTATAGCTGTATGCTTGTTTGTGCTATATGGTATACTGCCAGAAACTAAAGATCAGACTTTACAAGAAATTGAAAATGTTTTTAAAGGTGTCGTATTGGCAAGTTGTGATGAAAGCATGCTATCGGGGCAATGAGACGTTTAAGTAACTCCGAAACTTTTAATTCAGTATAATGTTAGTAAAGTAAGTGAGAAGGGGTAACCCTTATTCATTCTATTCAGACTTATTTCATGTCTTAAGAGTGGCAAAGACAAAACATGATATTCAGTCACCCTCAGAAGTTGCTGAATACTAAGTAGCATTTTTAATTGAAATAAACAAATGAATAAATGATGTATTGTATGTATTTCTTTTTGTAATATTTAGAGGACAATTTTTTAATTATTATTATTATTATGTAAAGTTTCACAGCATCAGAGGACGGTAACTTGTGTATTGTTTTAAGTTAATACCGATGGCGACTGTACCTAGCTAAGTAAACTCTAAATGCTTTAAATGTTTATGAATAAGAGGATTGTTATCCTCGATGTTGCAATTAAAACTGATCGACGAAGAATATTTGATTATACTACCTTAGTTGATAAGTATTCTGAATAATAATATTATACATACATAACATACATATGCATGAAGTCACGCCTCTTGCCCGTTGGGGGTAGGCAGAGAAAACATCTTTCCTATTGCTACGATCTTGGCATACGCCTTTCACTTCTTCTGCTTTCATACACATGCGAGCCGGTTGCTGGCCTTTCTTAAAATAATATTTTAACTTGTCCTTTATTTCGTTTTAATTTTAAATGTTTTATTAAGTTATTCAATGTGTTGATACGTGCGTATCAACAAAAGTTTTATTCATCTATATTTCAAACATTTTGAGTAACTTATCTAATACCTTTTAAACAAGCAATTCTTGTATATTTATATATATGACCGAGGTGGATGCCCTACTATAATATATCAGCGGTTCCAGCGGTAGGTACCTAAGTACATACATTTAGTTCTCTAGATTCGTTACGAATGACATTTAAAATATTATAACCATGACGGGTATTCATGATAATATTCGAGTTTCGTAGGAAAGGACACAAAGAAGGTGCTACAAAAAGTAAACAATTATACAGATGACTGTTTAGTCATCCGTACCGTCAAGATGTTTGGCGATGATTATATCTAGGTATAGTATTTCCCACGTTTTCCATTACATCGTTTCTACCTTGGAGCCCGGGGTCCACTGACTCTTTCTCCTCTTTTTGCTTTATAAGGCTTTTATAGAATATCTATTTAAATATCATGTAATGTTAATTATTTTATTTATTTAACAGCTAAGGTGATAAATATATCAGATTTTTTATGTAACATAACATAACATAACATAAACTCACACCTATATCCCCGAAGGGGTAGGCAGAGGTGCTAGCACCCACATTTCGCCAGTTTATGTTTAGGTCCCAATGTAATAGGTGACGAGCCTATTGCCATTACCCGGGCACTTATAAACCTGCGATAAATACACACATAACTTCGAAAAGCATCGTAAAGTCATTGGTGTGTGCCATGGTAAAACCTGGGATCGAACCCGAGACCTCGTCTCAGCAGTCCATTACCCATACCACTTGGCTACCGCGGCTTTTTTTCGGCTTTTTTTATGTTACTATTATTATTGACTATATATGAGTCATCAGTCTAAAAGGTGTAAGTATTAATATATACCTAAACTAGCTGTTACCCGCGGTTGCTCCGCCCGTGTAGAACTCTCGTTGTTGCAACCCATTAGATAACCAAGGGGCCCCATATACCCATGGGGCCCCCTAAACTCATGGGGCCCATACACTTATGGGCCCATACACTTATGGGCCCCAACACACGTATGGGGCCCATATACAAACGTTACAAAATAGGGCAACACAAAACAAAATAATGGCAGTCCTGCGGAGTCCGCAATCCGTGGTTTGATAAAAAAAATTGAGACAACCGGGTCGGTGATCGATGAAGCAGTTCCTGTACGTCAAAGAAACGCAACATCTTTGGAGAATATTGTTGCCGTTCGACACAGTGTGCGAGAAAACCCCAGACAGTCCATTCCGCGTCGTGCGCAAGAACTGGGTCTTTCTGCGACATCAACATGGCGGATTTTGCGCCGAGATTTGGGTTTTCATACATTTATAGTTCAATTAACTCAAGAGCTAAAACCCAATGACCACAGGCAGCGCCGTGTATTCGCTGATTGGGCGTTAGAGCATCTGGCAGCTGATCCTGCTTTTGCAAAAAAATCATCTTCACTCATGAGGCTCATTTCTGGTTAACTGGCTTTGTTAACAAACAAAACTGCCGGATTTGGTGGGATAAAAATCCGCGGGAGATTCATCAGGTGCCTTTACACTCCGAAAAAGTAACTGTTTGGTGTGGATTTTGGTCCGGCGGATTATCGGCCCTTATTTCTTCGAAGATGTGCAAGGAGCCGCGCTTACTGTCAATGGTGACCGATATCAGACGATGATAATAATTTTTTTGTGGCCTAGGAAAAGTGGTATGGATCTTACAAACATGTGGTTCCAACAGGACGGCGCCACTTGCCATACAGCACGGGAAACATTAAATTTATTGAATGAGAAGTTCGTGGGCTTCGTCATCTCGCGTGGTGGCGACATCAACTGGCCGCCGACATCGTGTGACTTAACACCGCTCGATTACTTTCTGTGGGGCTACGTGAAATCTCTAGTGTACGCAGATAAACCACAGTCAATTGCTGCCCTAAAGGCCAACATAACATCGCGTTCTTCGTGAAATTGAGCGAAGACGTCCTCCAAAATTAGTCCACCAGAATACACCATCTACAGCGGAGTCGCGGTGGCCATTTGGCTAATATTATTTTCCATACATAATGTCATTAAATATTCTTTAAAATGTAATAAAAATTGTGGTAATATCCAACTAAACAAGTTGTTTTATTTCATTTCAAAGTTCGAGCGGTCCCTGTATTAACGTGTAACAATATTATTGAAACTCAATTTGTATTTCTCTTCTTTTAGAGTTTGTTAAGCTAATAATTTATTATAGGTAGGTACATCACTAACGGCGTGCGGTTTTAGTCGGTTCAAGCCCGACATAACCGCCCCCGCTGGCAAGCGGGGGGGTATCCGAAGGGATTTCCGCACGAAAAAAAAAAAAAAAAAAAAAAAAGGTACATCACTATAATTACCAAGTATCTAAAAATTTAGTCCATGTAAAGGTTGTCTGGAAGAGATCGTAAATTGCAATAAAACCGCCCATCGCTCAAGTGATTCTTATGCAACTAAGTGATTTGTATCCTTTGTCTAGTGTGCAGTAAAGAGTATCTATATATGTATCTCTAGGCATAATGACCGACAAACTTCCTGGCAATGTACTCTAGCTGCGCAGAACGTGTTTTAAGTCTAATTAGTGGTACGCAAGGGGTGCGACGGTGGAGGCGCGCCAATCAACCATTCATAGATTATATTCAACCAATCACGACCTCAAATGGCTCGCGTCATTGGTTGATTAATCCTATTATTGGCTTTTTTTATAGGTTCGTGTAGTACACATGCGCGAACTTTCTGACGTTTCTTCACGAAATTTCCTGATTATACTACTACTGTACATTTAGTTAGTTAAATACTCCAAGGCTTCTTATCAAGCGTTTTTGAAGCGTAACTACAACTTTCACGCGTCTAAACACCAACCACATTTGCATTAATTCCATAGACGCTGAAAATTGACATGTACTTGGTGATACCATTATTTTATTTAAATAAATTAATTACTATTAATTAGTATAAAAACAATATCTGTATACCTATATACAAAGCTGCAGGTTTAGGCGTCAAAAAATTCCTCCCCATCGACGTCAACTGGGAGGGTGGCCAGAAGGCTGGCGGCATTGCCACGTTGAATGGCAATGCCAATCCTTTGTGCGAGGAATGAACCAGCCCTCTGGTCACGGGTAGCGTCTATAAGCCGTTTTGAAATTTCTTTAAATAAAAGACGGGCACTTGGACCCCAAGATCCCAGCGTCTCAACCCCAAACGGCTCAAATATGTAATTACCTGTTAAATTACTATATTTGCGCCGTTTAAGGGTCTCTGCCGAAGCAGCGGCAGCGCAGGCGCAGTCCGCAGTCCCTGGAAGGTGTGAAGGCGCAAGGGTGTCAGCACATTCGCATCCCACACCAAATGCCTTCCCATCTTCCAAGGCACCAACGACATCCCATCCGGCCTCTTGCCATCGTCGCGCGCCAAACCAGTAGGTTCTAGTACGGCTGGAACGCCGGCGGTGACAAGAGCCCGACGGATAATGTCATTGATGTACGCGTGCCGCAAAAGCCGTCCTGCGCTCCTGCTGCATGAGAGGCCATGGTGTCCAAGGCTACCCACTTCTTCTCCACAGCGACAACGATGCGGAGAAACGCAAGGGGCACCCAAACGAAGGCAAGCAGCGATACGGAAGGTGTTATCGTCCAACATGGTACCAATGTTGGGCGATGGTAGGGCTTGAAGCCAGACACCGGATTCCCATTCCCCCACAGCCAAAAGGCGAGCACGCTCCGCAACATTGGTAGAAGTAGAAATGAGATGTTTTCTTACCATGTTGCAGAGCGGCACGTCCCATTGCCTCTGGGAAGATGGGTTACCTGGCAAATCAGCGATACCATTATAATGAAAAAAAAAACCGAGTCAATGAAAAAAAAGTTAAGGTCGGAAACAATTTTTTTACGTAAGTACATATCTGAAACGGTGAGTGCTACTGGAAAAATCTTTTTGAGGGTTTTGTATTTTATTAATATATAAATTATCTACAAAAAAGCTATGTTTCCTTTCTCCCTACGAAGCCCCAGGCCGTAGGAAAGTGGTATTCAACGAAAAATGTGCACATTCTCGCACTACATATTTGACGCATTTTTTAACGTTGTTTCATGTAGTGTCATGGTTTTAGGCGTCTTGTTACTCAAAAGGAAAATATGGAACCCGTATAGAATCACGTCGTTGTCTGTCCTTTCGTTTACCCGTATTTCCGTTTGTCTGTATAGACACTTTTCTCAGGGACACGTGGAAGTATCAAGTTGTAATTTATATCAAACACTCACGTGTGCAATCTCTTTTAAGGCACCACCATGGGTGGCTAAAGAGATTGCCCACTTGATATCGATGGGGAGTTTTCACATTTTTATTATAGTGCATAGTGGTATTCCAAACATTCATGCTCAGGTACTTTGGAATTAACGCAAGGGTACCCGTACATTTCGCGCTCAAAGTAACTGGACTATAGATACAAATGAATCCTTTAATCTGCATAACATCACGTGTTGGCTCCGCTAAATGTAGATATAGATCGTTTATCACTCGTTTTAGTATAATAAAAACAACTATTTAAACGGCTACAGACCAGTATTAAGAAAGCTATAGTGTTGCAAACACATGTGCTTTTCAATTGATGCTAGTTGTGTTTTTTATGTTTTTTTTTTGTACAAGTAGCTAACTGAACTCAAACATCAAAGGAAATTCTAGGCACTTTCGTTCAGTGTTCCAAAAAGGCTTCGAAAAATGGCTGATCTATATTTATGGAGACAGGTGTGTTTACTTTGAATTTTTAGTTAATTGTATACAAGCGACTGAAGTTAGTCATTAATAGCATGGATTATTTTTGTATTCCATAATTCAACCAACCATATACTTACAGGGTGAAAACGTTAAGTAAACATGTCCAGACGATTATTTCGTCAGTTTTGAGTGTTTAAACTATAAACTGATATGAAATCTGCATCTTTCAATCTATAAACTGACATAGTAAAGAAAAGATTATTTACTATGGCACTATGGCTTATTCATTACTTTGATATGTAGAAATGTTAAAAATATATTATTATTAAATATATTATTATTATAAATTGAAAATAAAACTTACAATAACATATGTATACATAATTTCTATTTTTGCAACTCCCATACATTGGCTATATTAAATGTATAAATTGCACACAAAACGACATTTTCAACCGACTTCAAAGGAGGGTCACTATATGTCTGGTATGTTTGTTTGTATGTCTGATTGCCACAGTGCGATAAGGCCGCCAATTGTATATACCATTATGTAGTATTTGTATTTCATTTTTGTCTTATTCTTGGTGTGCCATAGAGATATACTACTATGTTTGTACGTGATTTTCTCGCGTTTGGCTGCACTGATTTTGATGCGGTTTTCAGAAAAGTATTTGTTACATTCTGGAGGTTTTAGTATACTTAACCGACTTAAAAAAAGGATTGAACCGGTTTTTCGATACGGAGTATAGAAAAGATTTTTATTTTTTTGGAACGAAGTTCCTTATCGCGCGTTACGAAAGGGGGCTAGACGGAAAAAATTAAGATTGTAACGACACGTTTTGCTTTTGTAACTTCCGCGCACCGATCCGCGCATTGTTGTCACGGTACTATGGAAACGTATGGTGTCATTGTCAATATTTTGTCATAAGTAAAAATAAACTACAATTTGATTTAATATTTTTGATGTGTTTCCTTGAGGCGTAAAAGTGGTGACCCCGACGTGATGGATATCACAGTTCAATTAAGTCCCGCGCATCTATGACGTGAAGAGAATAGACAGACAGGGTGCATATGTATATATATACCTTCTGTATACTAAGTATCGGGAATTTGTCAATAAAACAAAAAATACAAATTATTCATCTAAATTTATTTTATCGCCTTCAAAGTAGGCCCCATCGCTTGCAATACAACATCTCCACCGCTTCACCCAGTCTTCCATACATTTTTCATAGGCTATTTGCGGTATGGCCTTTAGCTCATTCAGCGAATTTTCTTTTATGGCTTCTATCGACTCAAAACGTTTTCCTCGAAGTGCTAATTTTAACTTGGGAAATAAAAAAAAGTCAGACGGAGCCATATCAGGTGAATACGGTGCTTGGTCGAGAACTTTTGTTGAATTTTTCGCTAAAAACTCTTTCACTATAATGGCTGTGTGTGATGGTGCATTATCATGGTGCAGCATCCATGAGTTGTGTCGCCACAAATCTGGACGTTTTCGGCGGATACTCTCACGCAAACGCTTCATGATGCCTATATAATATTCTTTATTCACTGTTTCTCCCTCTGGAAGGAATTCGGAGTGAACCACACCACGGTAGTCAAAAAAAACTGGCAGCATCACCTTGATTTTGGAGCGACTTTGCCACGGTTTTTTGGGTTTCGGCTCGTTTTCGAGACGCCATTCTGAAGACTGTTGGCTTGTTTGCATGTCATACTCATAAACCCATGTCTCGTCGCCAGTAATTATACGTTTCATAAAGGTCGAATCCGTAGAAGCTCGGGAAACCATGTCTTCAGCGACATGCTTTCGCTGCGCTTTTTGAACAAAATTGAGCTCTTTTGGAACTAGTCGAGCGGCGACGCGTTTCATGCCTACAATGTCAATGAGAATATTGTGGACGGACTTAAAAGATATGTTCACCTCACTAGCCAACTCTCTCAGACTCATACCTCGATTTTCGAACACTAGCTTCTTGATTCTGTCGATGTTTTTTTTGGTCGTACCAGAACGAGGCAAGTCTACTACTACTTCGCGGCCTTCTTTAAAAGCCTTATACCATTCATAAGCCCTTGTTTTCGATATACACGATTCGCCGTAGGTATTTCGCAACATTTTTAGTGATTCACCACATGAAATATCATTCGAAACACAAAATTTAAGGCACACTGTTCAACAATATTTTCCATTGTAAAAATCGCCGAGGACTCAAAACTATGACCAACAAAAAGTGTAGTTTAAAACAAATTGAATGACAGATCCCGCTCAAATTTTGCACGCTAAATCAGTACAGTGCTACCAACATGCAGTAAAAAAATTAGAACGACCTCTTTTACGCGGGTCTTTTTATTGACATATTCCCGATACTTTTTACACAGAGTAGTATATATATATTTTTACTATATATTTATATATATAATAATAATAATAATAACAGTTGCAACACTGGTCGCGTACTGTCAAAATATTTTTCTCAGAATACATTTTCTGTAAATAATTTAATTTTATACCTATTTTACATTGTCATCTAGTTATTTTGTGAAGCTAAATAAATTAATTAAATGATTAAAAATGAATCCTACCTCCATTAATTACACCATTTTCAGAGAAATCAACAAACACAGAACTTTAAATTTATGACATACGTCAATCTAGACGAACAGAAAGCAATGAAATAATATGTTGACACGCGGAAAATTCAAGCAACACAGTCAAATAGCACAATTAACACCGACGGACTCGTCGTGCAGCTCCGCCCCGCAGCCTCAGGTGACCCTTCCATCGACAACTGCTGAGCCGTCGACCTCCGACAGTAGCGACGAGTATTTCTCTCCGCCGACGTCGCCAACACCTGTGCGTCGGCCGGGGAGAGGCCGGCCACCGACGTGCCTAGGACCCCGAAGACAACCGTCCTCGAACAGGGCCCCCGCCGCCGGTGGTGATGTGCGCCGCATGAAATGGTCTTCTTCAATAAATGAAAGCGTCATGCGGGCATATTATATGGCTACAGAGCTAGGAACCAACCTCACTGCATACCGTGGTCGTTTACTGTCTCTGTTCCAGGAACTAGAACCGACTGTCAACGTATCAGCGCAACGATTATCGGACCAGGTGCGGGCTATTCAACGTTGTAATATGTTGGATGGTACCGTACTTGAGAGGCTATACTCTGACGTGCAGAATAGTCTTACTATCCCCACTTCATTGAATGCTGTACCTCCGGTGGAGTCTAGCATAACCGCGAGTGTAAACCCGCCACAGCTCGATCACACTAATGAGGGTGTGGAAAGTGAGACTATATCCGTAAGTACCCAGTATAATGAACGATTAAGGAGCACTTTGGGGGATGCGATGCTAGAATATCGATCTATGATACCAAGCAAAAGACCTCGCTTACCCCATTTGCCCATGCATAAAAGGAATATAGCGCTGGTTTGTGCCCTAGATTCGCTATTACCTGAGTATTTAGAAAATAGCGAAGACCTTAGTGATACACATTCGATTTTGTACTGTGCGGCCGTCGCAGCATGTCGAGTAGCTGGAGTAAAATTTATTGTAAATAAAACTGCTACTCGACCCAAACCTGCTGTGCCTGCCTGGCAGTACAGGATTGAACGTCGTATTGCTGAGGCTAGGACACTCATCGGTAAGCTAACCTGCTTCAGATCAGGCAATACCCGCCCGAGGGTGATGCGCTTTGTGACACAGGCATTCTTGGGGACTAACGTTAGTCCTCAACAATACGCTTCATGTGTCACAGAGCGCATTGACTTTCTGAAGCAGAAAGTTTATGCATGGGCAAATCGGATACGACGCTACAAAAAGCGCGTAGATAGGTATAATCAGAATCGCATTTTCCAAAAGGATGAGCGGTGGGTTTATCGGAAATGGGAACAACCCGAGTCAGGTGTAAATGACGGTACTCGGCCGGATGCTGATGCTACGAATACTTTCTGGGGTAGCATCTGGTCGACGCCAGTCATACATTCAGAAGGTGATTGGATGAGAGAGGTTGAACGAGCATGTGAGAATTTACAGATTATGGAGCCAATTATCATTTTACCTGAAGATGTTGCAATTGCAGTCCGTTCGTTATCGAACTGGAAGTCAGCAGGACCGGACGGACTGCACAACTTTTGGTTGAAGTGGCTCCGTAACTCACATGCTCGTTTAGCAACTCAATTCCAATCATGCCTAAACTCGGGTTCCCTCCCTAATTTCCTAACAACTGGAGTAACCCACCTACTCTATAAGTCTGGTAGTGCTATGGACCCCAGAAACTATAGGCCTATTACCTGCCTACCGACGGTCTATAAACTCCTAACTTCCATTCTGAGAGTCAAAATTACTGCACATTTAGAAAAAAATTCGATCATCTCTATCTCTCAGAAGCCACGGGCCCCGCTCCTACATCCGAGCGGGGCCCGTGGCACTAAAGAGCTCCTTCTAGTTGATATGGCCATTAGCCAACAGGTGCGTCGTAACCGTAAAAATCTGGCGACATGTTGGATAGATTATAAAAAGGCTTATGATTCTGTTCCACATACATGGCTTCTGAGGGTGCTAGAGTTGTATAAAGTTGATACAACTCTATCTACCTTCTTGAGGTCATGTATGGGGCAATGGACCACGGTTCTTCGCTATCCAGGATGTTGCCAGACAAACGATGCACCGATAAGAATCGAGAGGGGTATATTTCAGGGCGATAGTCTGAGTCCCCTGTGGTTCTGTCTAGCACTGAATCCTCTTAGTACAATATTGGAGAATTCAGGGCTAGGCTATCGGTTGCGGAGAGAGGGTCGAGCTATATCCCACCTCCTATACATGGATGACCTCAAACTTTTTGCTACCAATAATCTACAATTGATGGAGCTATTAAAGATGACTGAAAACTTTAGTAGCTCTATCAAGATGGAATTTGGTTTAGACAAGTGTGCGGTCATGCATGTGGAAAGAGGTGGTATAGTGGAATCCGAAGGCGTGATACTTTCGGATTCCATTAAACTTAAATCTCTATCTACAACCGAAACCTACAAATATCTAGGTATGTCACAGGCATTAGGAATCCCCGAGTCTGGCATGAAGCAGGCATTGCAGGAGCGCTTCTTTGGCCGCCTGAAAAAAGTTCTGAAAAGCTTTCTATCGGGTGGCAACAAGGTGCGTGCCTGCAATGGTTGGGTCATGCCAGTCCTAATGTACTCCTTTGGCATACTTAGATGGACTCAGACCGAACTGGATGCCCTAGATAGAAGAGTTCGTTCGCTGATGACCACATTTCGGATGCACCACCCACGATCATCTGTAATGAGGTTGTATATCCCACGGAAACTGGGGGGTCGTGGCTTTCTAAATGCTAAGACCCTTCATAACCGCGAGATATACAACCTTAGAGAATATTTCCTTCAAACAAATACAGATATGCACCGTGATGTGATCGCATCGGATTATGGCTTAACCCCTCTTGCGTTGGCTAGAGAGAACTGGCGCAAACCTGTCGTACTAAGTATTAATGATCGTATGGATGTATGGAAGAGCAAAGAGTTGCATGGACGTTTCTATCGGGCTCTCCATGGGCCTGATATAGATTTACCAGCATCTGTGTCTTGGCTACGCTTCGGTGACCTATTTGGGGAAACCGAAGGTTTTGTCTTTGCAATTATGGACGAAGTAGTGATGACGAATAACTATCGGAAGTATATTCTAAAGGATGGTACGGTTGACATATGTCGGGCGTGCCACCGTCCCGGAGAATCCCTTAGACATATAATTTCTGGTTGTTCTCGTCTTGCCAACGGCGAGTATTTGCATAGACATAACCAAGTAGCCAGGATTGTCCATCAACAGCTTGCTCTAAAGTATAACCTATTAGAATCAGAGGTACCGTACTATAGGTATGTGCCCGACGCAGTTCTCGAAAATGGGCACATCACGTTGTACTGGGATCGATCTATCATCACTGACAGGACTATTGTAGCTAATAAACCTGATATAGTGTTGATAGATCGATCAGAGCGCCGCGCAATAATTATCGATATCACCATTCCACATGACGACAATCTTGTAAAAGCCGAAAAAGAAAAACAAATGAAATATTTGGATTTGGCTCACGAGGTTGTCGGCATGTGGAGTGTTGATTCGGCAATTATTGTCCCGATAGTTGTTTCGGTTCACGGACTGATTGCCAAGAGCCTCGATCAACATCTCAAGAGGCTCGCGTTAGGCAGTTGGGTCAAGGGCTTGATGCAGAAGGCAGTGCTCCTCGACACGGCACGTATCGTGAGGAGATTCCTCTCTCTGGAGCCCTAACCACCGGTAGCTTGGTCCCTGTACCCGATGCCGGTGGGCCACTATTTTTTATATTTTTAAATATATTTGTCTTTTTTTTGTATAGAATGTATTTAAAAATATAATGTAATATGTATTTAAGTGTAATAAAGAGAATAATAATAATAATAAATCATTTATTTTCTCACCACACATTTGAATCATACAGTTATATATATAGTATATATATATATATATATATATATATATATATATATATATATATATATATATATACGTAACAGACTGCCGAGACGAGGTTTCGAGTTCGATCCCCAGTCGCCCCGGGCACACACCTCTTACTTTTCGAAATTATGTGTGTATTAAAAATGTTGATTATCGCTCGCTTAGTAATGTGCCCGGTAGATGGCAATAGGCTCGCACCCTATTACATTGGGACCTAAACATAACTGGCGAAACGTGGGCGTAATACACCTCTGCCTGCCTGCCCCCTTCGGGGATACAGGCGTGAAGTTATGTTATATATATATATATATATATATGTGTGTGTGTGTGTGTGTGTATGTAAGGAACTTCGTACCATCCGGGTGTCCCTTGACAGTGGGCCGCCGCCGCCTCCTTCTGCGAGCATGTAATGCTCGCGAAGGAGGTGGCGGAGCGCGCCCGGGAGAGACTTAGAACTCTCCCGGTCCGACGAGCCCGCAACTTGCTCGCCGCGCGTCGCAGGCAACTCAGGCGCCGGAGGTCGCTTAACGACCTCCGTCCTCCATGAGCGCAGGCCTGGGGGTGGCGGGTGAGGCCACCTGTCACCCCAGCAGAAGCAGGCCGGGACGGTGGGGCGACTAGCGCCCCTCCCCCAAACCGGGGCAAGACGGGGACACCGTGGTTCCCAAACCCGAGGGGGCCATCTCGAAACCGGAGATGGCCCAGGGTCAGTCGGGGTGCGAGGGATATGCTCTATGGGCAACCTTAAACCCCGGCGTCTGTAGACCCGAGACGGCGTGCGGTTTTAGTCGGTTCAAGCCCGACATAACCGCCCCCGCTGGCACGCGGGGGGGGTATCCGAAGGGATTTCCGCACGATAAAAAAAAAAAAAAAAAAAAAAAAGGGTGTCCCTTGACACCTCCAGTTTTTTTTTTATATTTAGGACACGTCGATTTGACTTCACCTCGCCTGATGGTAAGCTGAAGGTAAAGTCTCAGAAAAGAGGGTCACCATTACATACACGTACCATGTTAACAATGGTGGCACTCAGCTTGACGGGCTGATCAGAAGAGGATTGTCGTCGCAGCACCGCGTGACACCCACCGGTCCCACTAGTGCAGCGACCACAATCCCCCTGCCCGGCTATGCACTTGCTGACCCCTGAACGCAATCAAACCGAAATTGGATTACTATGGAGGGTTTTTCGCAATCGTGCACGGTGGTACCCACCCGGCCAAATTTTGTGACAAATGTGTGTCATCAAATTTCTACAACCTGGATCTGTTGCACCCACCTTGTTGCATTCTGGAAAAGTTTTTAGGATACTTAACCAACTTTAAAAAAGGAGGTATGTTTGTCCGTAATTAGATATCGCGCGTTTGGTTGAACCGATTATAATTCGGTATTCATCAAAAACGTATTATTACATTCTGGAGAAGATTCTGATATACTTCAATCAATCAATTAGCCTATTGCAGTTCACTGCTGGACATAGGCCTCCCCCATTGTACGCCATAGCACCCGATCCTCAGCCTTGCGCATCCAGTCTATCCCAGCTACCTTTTTCAGGTCGTCCGTCCATCTTGCTGGGGGACGTCCTACCTTCCGTTTACCGATTCGTGGTCCCCACTCTAGGACTCGTTTGCACCATCGGCCATCGGTCCTTCAGCAGATGTGGCCAGCCCATTGCCACTTCAGCTTGCTTATTCTGTGAGCTATGTCGGTGACTTTAGTTCTTTGTCGGATGGCCTCATTTCGAATTTTATCCTTCAAAGAAACCCCAAGCATAGCTCGCTCCATAGCCCGCTGCGCGACTTTTAAGTCGTGGACTAGCCTCACTGTCAATGTCCATGTTTCGGCACCGTAAGTCATGACAGGTAGGACGCACTGGTCGAACACCTGTTTTTAGGCATTGCGGTAAAATGGAGGAGAAAACCCGACGCAGTTTGCCAAACGCTGCCCAACCCAATTGGATCCTTTTGGTGACTTCTTTCTCGTAGTTGTTTCTACCGAGCTGGAAAACCTGCCCAAGGTAGACATACTGTTGAACAACTTCGAGTGTCGACCCTTCGACGGCAATCGGTCTCGGTGTGACATGTTCGTTGAACATAACCTTGGTTTTGTCAAAGTTCACACCAAGACCGACGCGTCGAGAGGCTCCATTTAGGCTGTGCAGTATCTCGCCCAGCGACTCCGCAACTATGACGATGTCATCGGCGAACCGAAGATGCGAGATGTACTCGCCGTTTATGTTTATACCCCGCCCAGTCCAAACCAGAGTCTTGAAGACGTCCTCCAGCGCGTTGGTGAATAATTTGGGGGATATAACATCCCCCTGTCTCACTCCACGCTGTAGACTTATGGGGTTCTTCTTCTGGTCTTGGAGTTAGACGGACATAGTGGCGGTCCCATATAGGCATCTCAGCACTTCGATGTATCGCCAATCAACACGGCATTAACGTTAGTTTTAAGTGAATTTTAACGTTAGTTGGTGACGTTGCCATTCCGCGTACTTTGTATGGACCGAGTCGCCGCGCGCGCGCTTCTTGCCTTTATAATTTGGCTGTTGCCGTTCCGTTCACCTGCGCTGCGTGCGACGAGAGCGACGTACTCAGGCCGCCACCGCCCGTTACCGCCGCTAGTCAAAGCCAAACCACAACCGCGTGTAATAGACTGACATGTTTTAATTTCAATATTTTCAATTCGTTTCGAGTGTTTCTTATTCATATTATTAATTTCCAAATACCAGGTTACATATATATGGTGTATAGATATTTTGAACTAAATGAAAATAAAACATCAACTTGTTTAGTTTCAATATGTGGAAAAATATTGCAGGTGAGTAGGTACCTATTATACGAATTTCGACTATGAAATTTGTATAGATTTATCGAATTTCAAAAAAGATTAGGCTATATTGCACGCTGGCATGGAATGTAATAAGCTCGAGCAGTTTTCCGCCTGGTTTGTGCTGAGTTGCTGACTTTAAGGTGACAAACAACCATACGGCCTACGTGATGGGAATTGAGAAGTGGTTTCCGCAGCCTACCTACAATTCTGCTTTTTCTCTACGTTGCTGTTGTAGGTACTAGTGTACTGAAGTACGACTCTTGTGTTTATACTACTAGGGCGGCAAACAATCATACGGCCTACCTAATGGGCAGCGGTTACCGCACACAGAATTGTAGGTACCAACAATTCTGTGTTATCTCGACGTGACAATGTGTGACTAATGACTAATCATTCTTTCATGCATATGCTTGGGAATCTAATACTAGCATGATAAAATAACACTATCTTGCTTTTTTATTTCAGACTCAACATAGTGGCAATTTAATTAAACATTTACAACATGTTTATAACGAATTATATAAAGAAGTTTCGGATCTTAATAATAGTCGACATTTGACAACAACTACCAACCGCCAAAATACAGTTTCAGCGACAGTACTTGAGGAATGTACTAAGTAAGTAGCTGTCCACGGGCGTCCGTTTTAAACGAATTTACTGCATAACAACCGACAAGGGAGCGAATATGATTAAAATGAGCAAACTTATAAACGAAAATAGTTCAAATGTAGAAATACCCTCAACTTGCTCTTCAGGAGAAATAAACGAAGCTGCTCATCAGAGTGAATATTCCGATATCGAGTATGACAGTATTGAGTTCAGTGATAATGAACTTGATTATACCTACACGACTCAAGTAACAAATGTTTTAAGAGAACAATTTATAACCAGTGAAGTAGCAGACGACAGACATGAGATCGGAATTGTAAGATGCGCTGCACATACAGCTCAGTTAGCACTGCAAGACGCATGTAAAGAAATATATACTTCTAACCTAATTTTAAGATGTCGAGAAGTTGTTCGACGACTTCGAACACCCTATTATGTCAGACTATTTAGGGATAGTAAAAAAAATGTGCCTAAACTGGACTGTACTACAAGATGGCATTCTACCATAGACATGGTAGAGAGCGTGTTATCTTTACGAGAAATATGTAATACGGAGGAACAATTATATTTGCCTATTTCAACTTGGGATGACTTAAGTGAATTAGTTACCAGTTTAACACCTGCCAGAGAGTTATTAAAAAAACTTCAAGCCGAACAGCTTACTGTCGGAGATTTCTATATCGCATGGATGTTATGCCATATAAAAATCAGTAAAATTAATACAAGGATTGCCAATAATTTAGCAACATCTATGAAAAATAGAGAAAAATATCTAAATGGCATCCTTTTAGACCCAAGATTAAACAGTATTTTGACACCAGACCAGGTAAATAAAGCAAAAGATAATTGTATTAAATTATATGTAGAACATTTTATATGGGAAGAAGCAAATAAAGAAAATATTAATACCGATAATTCGTTAACTACAATGATAAACGATCCTTCGTTTATCATTGTAGTTAACGAATTATGTAATTAGAATTAAAAATGTAATTAGAATTTAAAAAGTCATCAAGGTCGTTCTGTGCTTCAGATGTAGGCCTACATCTGAAGCACAGAACGACCTTGATGATTTTTTAAATTCTAATTACATAGCAAAACATGACGTAAATGTAATATTAAGAAGACAATCAACCACTCCTGACTTTCTAGAACAAGTGAATAATTCTTTATTCACTTATACTTACGTACTGGGATAAAGTAAACAAAACTTTCCAAATTTGTACAAACTTTCTACAGTAATTCTAGCTGCGCCGATGACGCAAGTAAGCGTCGAAAGGCTATTTTCCTCCCTGAAATTTGTACTATCTAGTAATAGATTATCAATGAAAGACAACATTATTGAAGATTTGCTATTTATTCGTTCTAATAAACTTTATAACCAGAAATAAACATATTTATTTTGTAAATTTGACAGATCAAAAATATATAATACATATTATATATATATATATATATATAGACAGCCTCCGTGGCGTGGCGGTATTGAAAGCGGCCGCTACGCAGGAGGCGCGAGTTCGATCCCCGCTCAGTGCAAATATTTGTATGCATGAATATGAGTATTTGCATTGGTCTGGTTGTGCCTCGGAGAGCACGTTAAGATGTCGGTCCCGGTTGCCATACGAATATGTATGACAGTCGTAATAGGGGAAATGGGTGAAATGGCCCCACATAGAAGGGCTGATCACCTGTCTGGTCAAGCGGCGTCCCCACTGGCAGTATATATATATATCTGGCAGTATATATCTGATCGTGATCTTTATCTTCGCTTAAATTATACTTAGCTATTGCTTTGTTGTTGTATTGTGTCTGTTGTATTGTTTTTTGTTGTTTAAACCAAGATCGTGAAAGTCATCTTAATTATAATCAATCCTATCCTAATCAAAATTATATTATACAAATACCTACCAAAAGTTAATCGATATTGACAATATCGATTAACTTTTGGTAGGTATTTGTATCTTTATTAATTATTGTTAAAAAGATTAAGTGGAGCCAAAAAGCTAATTAATAAACCAAATGATTACTTATTACGAATGTGTTTTACATGCTTATGTTTGAGCAATTGTACATGGGGGTACAATGTAAACAATTGTTGTCACTATCATTAACATTATTCTCTGAATGATCGTTCCTTTTCCTATTTATATAGGAGTTCCTTTTCCTTTATATATATATTTAACAATTTTTGATCGTGATCTTTATCCTGATCTTCGTTTAATATCATACTTAGCTATTGCTTTTCATTTATTAAGTCATAATTAGTTAAATAGTATCGTAAAACTTTATAATGAAAAGCAATAGCTAGGTTTAATTTAAACCAAGATCGTGAAAATCATCTTAATTATAATCAATCAATCAATCTACCGTAGTCAAAAATTATCACAATACTTTACTTTAATTTGATTCACAAATACCTACGAAAAGTTAATCGATATTGTCAAATTTGTAGATATCTTTATTAATTATTGTTTAAAAAATTAAGTGGAGACAAATAAATAATATAATAACAGGTGATATAATTTACCTATTCTCATAAAATTTACGCATTGGTGGTAGATTTTTAAGTATTTTCTAAAATTTTATGAAAACGCTTACCAGAATTTAAGCTCAAGTACTACCTTTTTCAGATCTTTATTCTGATGACATCTATATTGATCTGTATAACCGGTGGTATCCTGTTGTCGTTTCCCTCCATATTACTACCTACAATCTTGTCGGCAAACATCACTGATATAGAAGTGACGAAAGACCAGGCATCATGGATAAGTAAGTGTGAAAACTAATATCTACTTCTAACTAACATCTTTATTCATTTAGGTACTTCACAAAACCAACAGCGATACAAAAAGTAAATAAATAAAAAAAACACAATCTAAAAGTATGGCTAATAACAGGTTTTCCTTAACAAACCCACAAATATACTTTGTGGGCTTGTAAACACAGTTCAGTTCACAGACAGTTCTCCCCCCTATAACTTACTACTACTAGGTACTAAGTATCACTGGGGTGTGTGTTGGGTAACCTCCTCGAGTGTCGCTCCGATTCCGATCCCGCTGCAGTCCGGGGGGAACGGAATCGGAGCGGCCGGTACTCCTTGGGCGGCGGTCAATGGCTTCCCCTTCACCCCTTCATAGGGTTGGCATTGATCGTCGGCCAATACCCAACGTGGCGGGAACACATCGCTCTCCGTACTCCTCTGCTTTCAGAGGAGACAGGATGAGCGATGCTGTTAGTGGTGAGATGGCCCAGGGTCAGCCGGGGTGCGAGGGATATGCTCTATGGGTAACCTTACACCCCGGCGTCTGAAGACCCGAGACGGCGTGCGGTTTTAGTCGGTGCAAGCCCGACATAACCGCCCCCGCTGGCCACGGGGGGTATCCGAAGGGACTTCCGCACGATAAAAAAAAAAAAAAGGTACTAAGTGGCACTCCTGCAAGAGACACTACGTGGGGATCGTGCGGTCCATGGCTATATCGGTGCTATATGGGTGTCCAATATGGGTGAGCCTCGAGAAATCGAGGCCGTGCAGTTATTCCCCCAATATGGGGTTGTCAGAATATCTTATATCTTGTTTTATCTTATTATCTTATAGGTTCTCATTATATCTTGTCTTGTTGTAATAATATCTTAATTGATTTTTTCGTGAAATGCAATCATGTGCATCTGTACTTTGTGCTAAATCTACATTTTTAAGTATCTTAACAATTTGTTTTCATCTACAGCTACAAGTAATGGCATCGCCGGCATATTTGGGTTCTTCTTGCTGCCACCTATCATGCAAATATTTGGTCGAAAAGCCGTCTTTATCGTTATCAGCTTGGTACTTCTCATCGGCTGGATTATATTTGCTTTAGCTCACAGCGTAACAGCACTTATAGCTGCAAGAATCATCCATGGATTGGTTATGGGTGCTATCTATGTAGATGCCATAGTTATAAGTGAATACGTGGATCCTAAAAGAAGAGGCTACTTCATGATCTCCAGGAAAGCAGCAGTAGCCGTTGGTACACTTTTGTGCCATACTTTAACTCTTATTTGGACCTGGCGGCAAATAGCCTCTTTTGCTATAATTTTTCCAACACTATCACTGGGCTTTACGTTATTCTGGCCAGAAAGCCCTTTCTACTTAGCTATGAAAGGTCGCTACAATGAAAGTGAGAAATCATTTATCTGGCTACATGGTGGTTCCAACATGCCAGAGCTGCATCTTTTGCATTCGTCCCAGCTGCAGAACGCAAAGAAACCGAGTACAGAAAAATTACTCCAGTTCCTGTTCAAAAAAGACTTTATGAAGCCGTTTATAATAGTCTCTTTATTAACATTAATTGTAGAATTTAGTGGCAAACATTATTTTGCTGTTTACGCAGTACAAATGATGACGGAATTAGTAGAAGATAAATCAATAGCAATATATGTCTCTATAGGTGCAGATTTATTCACGTTTGCCGCATTCGTATTTTCTTATTTTATTATACGTTGCTTCAAAACACGAACAGTTCTCTTGACATTTGGCGTTGCAACAGTTGCCTTAATGTTATTAATCTTTCTTGTTACAGTTCTAAATTTACCAACTGTGGCGTGGTTGGCGCCTACTTTAATTGTTCTGCATAATTTTATAGTAAATAGTAGTATTATACCTGTATGTTATACGTTGTTTGGCGAGATGTTTCCTTTGGAATATAAATCTTGGGGTTCCTTCTTACTTGGGGTGGTTTTCGTGTCTTCATATACATTGCTGTTGAAACTTACGCCAGTTTTAATGGAGAGCACTGGTGTAGGAGGGGCTTATGCAGTATACGGAATAACTATAGCTGCATGTTTGTTTGTGCTATATGGTATACTGCCAGAAACTAAAAATAAAACTTTGCAAGAAATTGAAAATGATATGAAAGGTGTCGATTTGTCAAATCGTGATGTAATATTACCGAAAAGTAATTCGCTTGAAAGGAGCTGAAACTGTAATTCTAAATTCAAATAAAATAAAAAATTTATAGAAAAACAAAAAATCCGACTGCGTTAAAAACTCATTTAAAAAAATTAACTTAGTTTTTACGCAGTCGGGTTTTTTGTTTTTCTATAATTTTTTTATTTTATTTTATACTTTTTAGTTACGATTCATTGACTTCGTTATAAGATGGTAAATTTCGCAATCTAGTCATTTCATTGAGGGAGTTAAAACCGTGGGGATTATTAAGTAACTTGCGGTGGTATTAACTAAACTACTGATGATTAGTCCCTCTAGAGACCTAAGTCGGCACAAAGCTACATATGCTTGACCTTTAGCAAAAATGCGTGAACTTAAGTCAACCACAGCTCGGTCCAAAGTAATTCCTTGGAGCTTGTGTACAGTTACACCCAAGCACAATATCAATGGCGACATTTTTCGCTCTATTTGACCCTGTCCGTGAAGTGCATCGAATTCTGTCGTCGATGGTTCGATTCTGACTCCTACTCCAGGAACATTACTATTATTGTTACTACTAACAGTAAAATAGATTATAAAAAAAGTAATAAAAATGAATTGAAACCGAGATAAACTAACTAGCAAATTACCTACCCAAATAAAAGAATAACGTATACTATTATAGCGAACAACTTATTAACTACTTGTACCTACAGTACCTTTTTTTTTTTTCGTGCGGAAATCCCTTCGGATACCCCCCCGCCGGCGGTTAGGTCGGGCTTGAACCGACTAAAACCGCACGCCGTCTCGGGTCTACACACGTCGGGGTGTAAGGTTGCCCATAGAGCATATCCCTCGCACCCCGACTGACCCTGGGCCATCTCCGGTTTCGAGATGGCCCCTCGGGTTTGGGAACCACGGTGTCCCCGTCTTGCCCCGGTTTGGGGGAGGGGCGCTAGTCACCCCACCGTCCCGGCCTGCTTCTGCTGGGGTGACCTGCTGCCACCCCCAGGCCTGCGCTCATGGAGGACGGAGGTCGTTAAGCGACCTCCGGCGCCTGAGTCGCCTGCGACGCGCGGCGAGCAAGTTGCGGGCTCGGCGGGCCGGGAGAGTTCTAAATCTCTCCCGGGCGCGCTCCGTCATCTCCTTCGCGAGCATTACATGCTCGCAGAAGGAGGTGGCGGCGGCCCACGCGCTCGCTGAGCGTACCTACCGTACCTACCGATTTATGAGTCGTGTATCGTGATAGTGTTGGTATCGTGAATTATTATGCTATACTAAAATACCTACCTATACTCCAAATAGATACAAACTCACACCGTATCTATACAGGTAACTAGATACATACACTAACAGTAAAATTGATTATAAAAAGTAATGAAAGTGAATTGAAACCGAGATAAACTAACTAGAAAATTACCTACCTAAATAAAACAATAACGTATACTAAGATATTATAGCGAACAAATTATTAACTACTGATGCACCCTACGTCTTTTTTTTTTCGTGCGGAAATCCCTTCGGATACCCCCCGCGTGCCAGCGGGGGTGGTTATGTCGGGCTTGAACCGACTAAAACCGCACGCCGTCTCGTGTCTACAGACCAGGTGTAAGGTTTTTTTTTTTATGGAATGGAAGTCCGACCAGATTTTACTCTTGGCCAGACTCCCCCGGTTTACCCCAGCCTTAGGATGGCCGGGTCCTTTTTACTGTTGCTATATATTTATTTACCGGTTTTATTATGGTTAAATGGAGCGAGAATCAACTTTTTATATATTTATTACTAAAATTTAGAGCCTAATCGGCTTTACAGAATTGCTATTAATTTGGAAAATGCTAAGTTATTTTTTCTAGTTAAAAGAGAAGTGCTAATATATGTACTAATAAAGGTTTTAATTATTTTATACCATACCTACTCTAAAAAGCTTATTTTATTCACGCAAAACAGTGAATAAAAAGGCCTTTTATTCACTATTTTGGTGTTTGAATTTGGAGCACAAAAATATATCCGGTCTCTATTTCAATGCTTACACAAACTCCTTGCGCTAAGATTCGAAATTCAAAACTCTTTGGTGCAAATAAATCCTCGAGATTTGAAGGGTCGATATTTGCGACAAGGAGTTTGGCAAGATTAATAAATATTGTTTCACAAGTTGACCACTCTAATGATAATAATAAGAAAATTACGCTTAATTTCAGTCATTGCTCTAATTTTAATGTCCATTTCAATTAATGTAACAATTCTTATTTCTTGATTAAATTTCTATTTTCGCTTAAATTATGTCTTTTCTCGTAGTCATGGTATAAAGTATAGTATGCAACTCTTGAATAAAGTATGAATTTATATCGAGGGCCATGAATCACTCGCGTCGTTCAGGATTCTAACAGTTGAATCACTCGCTGCGCTCGTGATTCAATCATTAGAATCCTTCACTTGCTCGTGACTCATCTACGGCCCTCGCTTTAAATCCGTCCTTTATTCACTAGTTGCATAATATACTATTACGTTGTTTCGAAACAACGCAAAATTCTATTTGATCTGGGGAATACTCAATCGTTTTGTGTGTTTTGTTTGCCAACGGTTTATTTTGCGGCTTATTACGTATAATATAATAAGCTACAGAATGCCCTGCATGTTAAATTGTTTTAACATGTGTGTTAATTTCGGTATGAATGATTATATGTTACTGAAGTGTACTTGTTTGTATTGTGTTGTGTGTATGTATCATGTGTTTTGGTGTCTTGCGTTTTGCCTGGTAAGCGATGTTTTTGATTGTTGAAGGGAGCACAGTTGGAGTTTACCGTTATTATTTGTTTTATTTATTTAGATATTATATTTAGGCTGCTTTGCTCTTGAGTGCCTGGTGTTGATGTTTCAATATATATTTATTAAAATATTATTAAAAACATAACCGGTGTTGTTATTTGAGCGGCAGTTAAATATCTCCTCCTAGAGCCGGCGCGACGTCTAGAGCCGCCTCAGCTATACGCTACGGCGGCTCGAGCCATCACGTCCCACTTCCTCCTGACAGGACATTCGCTGCTGAAGGCGTGGTGGTGAACAGGCGTTAACCCTGCCCGGGCACAGTTTACGCAGTTTGCGGGCTCAGATGTTTTATAGGCCTGGCAGCCATCCTTAGTGTGCGCTTCTCTGCAGTGGCTGCACAGGTCCTCTGCCTCCTTGCAAAATTTTTTACTGTGCCCGTAGCCAAGGCAGCGCGTGCACTGGACAAGCGACAAGCAATCTGTGCTCCTCATCGTCGAGGCCGCCAAAAATCCCCGGGTTCTGGTTCCTGAGGGCCCTCAAAACATCATCATCGCTGTTGATGTTTAGGACATCCCTCAGGATCAGCAGTGGGTCCTTATTTTTGACCTCCTCGACGATGAGGCGCTCTCCTACCTCTTCTAGTCTATTTTTTACCTTTTCCCTTTCTTCCTTTGTCCTGCATCCCATAATTATCCTCCCGTCTTTAGCCTTCCGCACGCGCTCCACCTGCACCCACCCTTCTTTGGCGTCAATCGCGCGCCGGACCTTCTCCAAAATTATCTCGCCTGTGTCAAATTCATCCCTCGATACAACTACGGAGTGTAGCACCGGTGGTTCCGAGGTCTTCGCCTTGGTTTGGCCTGCGGCTGCCACACCGGCGTAAGTTGCCTTCTCGAGGGTTTCACTTTGCCTTTGTAGGGCCTCTTCGATGCTATCTACTTTTCCCATCCGTTCCTTCATCGTCTCTTGGAGCTCCTCTAGCTTTCTTCCATTTTCTCTCAGGAGAATGGAATGCTCCTGAAGCTTCTCTATGAGCTCACTGCCGATCTTCTCACTACTTTCTATATGTGGCTCTGGCTGACACTCCCTTCCCTGTCCCTTGTTTATCGCCTCTGCTTCCTTGACAAGTTGATACAGCTTGTCAATTGCTGCCATGACACCAATTTTAATATCTGTCTTCAGATTGCGCGCGCTATTAAGCTGTATTTTTGCACTCATTAGGCAAGCCTTAGCCTCCTTCTCTACACAACGCCGGCTCACTGGCATCTCCTTTGCGGTAGTCAGAGGGAGGTCTACCGAAGCCATCAATGCCCTGCTCTCCAGAGAGAGAGCGGACTTCGGTTTTCCCCTCGGAGACTTCTCCAGGTAACCCACGATAGCGGCTGTTGGCGAGATGAGGTCGAGTTCTTTTTGGGCGGCATATATTTTTTCATTAGTTTTGGACGTTGGTGAAAATTCCAGCTCGCGTTTGGCTGAAAATTTGGACATTGCAGAGAGTAAGGGACGGTAATGTAGAATATAAAATTTTATCACAATAAATTGGATGACTAGCGTAGTTACTTAAGACTAGGTTGTATAATGTATATATAAACTGTATAACTATAAAAATTGTATAAGACAACAAAACAGAAATAAGGCGGTCGTCAAGGAAAGCAAAATTTTTAAAATTTAATGTGGTGTAATAAACTCATTCCAATAGGAAATAAAATAATATAACCGAACTACAAGTAAAGACGACAACCTTGTAAAAACACAAACAAACAATTGAATAAATAACAGCTGTTCGACAATCAGATGAAATAAGACACGAATCCGATTTTCGGTTTGTAGTATTCGGCTTTCCGGAATCTCCGCCCCAGCGGAATCCACCTGCTTGGGCAGTTATCCGTGGGCGGGCGGGCGGACGAATTTTTTCCAAAATTTGCAGATAACTTGAAAAGTATAGGTCCCAGAGAGACGGTTGAGGTGTCCGAAGACGCGCGTCGTTAGCGCGCTCACAATGGTGTTACTAGATGAAGGACCTCAATTAAGAAAGTTTTTGAAAAACCCGGAAAACTAAATTTTGACGTGACCAAATCGGCCTTAACTGTAGCTGCTGTCGCGACTATACGTCCCAGCTCAACGGGGTTGGTGGCGTTCGGCGCGGGGCGCCCGCTTGTTCTCAAAAACGTGAGTAGAACGATAGCCGCCTATAGAAAGTTTTTGAAAAATTGATGTAAAACCAAAAATTTGGTAATCCGCGTGAAAATGCCGCGAGGGGCTGAGTCGTACCAGTTCCCACAGGTATCACAAGTCACGGGCACCTTTTTTTTTTTTTTTCGTGCGGAAATCCCCTCGGATACCCCCCCGCCGGCCATCGGGGGCGCTTATGTCGGGCTTGAACCGACTAAAACCGCACGCCGTCTCGGGTCTGCAGACGCCGGGGTGTAAGGTTGCCCATAGAGCATATCCCTCGCACCCCGACTGACCCTGGGCCATCTCCGGTTTCGAGATGGCCCCCTCGGGTTTGGGAACCACGGTGTCCCCGTCTTGCCCCGGTTTGGGGGAGGGGCGCTAGTCGCCCCACCGTCCCGGCCTGCTTCTGCTGGGGTGACAGGCGGCCTAACCTGTCACCCCCAGGCCTGCGCACATGGAGGACGGAGGTCGTTAAGCGACCTCCGGCGCCTGAGTCGCCTGTGACGCGAGGCGAGCATGTTGCGGGCTCGGCGGGCCGGGAGGGTTCTGAACCTCTCCCGGGCGCGCTCCGCCATCTCCTTCGCGAGCATCACATGCTCGCAGAAGGAGGTGGCGGCGGCCCACGCGCTCGCGCTCCCCACCATTGCCGCAATCATGTTGCCGAGCGAGAGGACTCCCACCCCGATGGCTGCCACGAGGTCACGCCTCGGTACCTCCCACGCCGGGCAGTCCGCCAGCGTGTGCAGCCCTGAGTCCTCGCTCACGTCACAGTGATGACACTCAGGCGTTGGCTCCTTCCTGATCCGATGCAGGTGGTCCCCGAAGCACCCCTTCCCGGAGATCATCTGCGTCAGTCGGTACGAGAGGCTTCCGTGTCGCCTCTCTAGCCAATCCTCCATGATGGGCCTTACCGCCGCTATTGCGGCGTGCCATGCGCTTGGTCGCCCAAGTCGTTACTTCCACTCCACCACGATGGCCTGGCGGAGCTGGGACTGCATGGCCTCGATTTCTCGATGCTCGGGGTTCAGTCCCTGCTCCCGCGCCTCCTTTCGCCACTGGTACACCCTCCTCCTGCCCATGGTCTTCCCAGCCTCTTGGCTATTAAGACCGAATCACGGGAGGTGCGCGCCTTACTTGCGAAGGCTCTTTCGGGCGCGCACGATCTTGACTCCCACAAATTTTTTGTCCCGGCCCTCTCCCCATTCAGGGGCGGCTACAAGCGAGATGCCGCAGTTGCGGCCCACAACACAGTACGGCTTCGCCGCCCGCTCGGGTCCTATGTTGGTAATTACGCCACCAGGTTGTCGTCAATTTGGCTACGACGCGCGTGCCACTTGTACGCAAAGGATCGAAACTGCCGGAAGTTTGCCTCCGAGGAGACGAGGTCGCGATAGTACACCGGTCCCTCCTCTTCCCTCGTGATCGCATCGAGCAGGCGTTCCCGGTCATCACTGTAGAGGGGGCAGTTCCACAGGACGTGGTCCAAGGTCTCCTCGACTTCCGCGTCGCAGGTGCACGCCGGCGACCGCACCAGCGCCATGTCATGCAGCCTTTTCCTAAATGCTCCGTGTCCTGTCAGAAGCTGTGAGACTTTATAGTACCACTGGTACAGTTGCGAAAGGGCTCTCGCCTCCAGGTCCCATGGCGGAGTTCCGGCAAGGAGACTCGCCGCCTCGAAGGAGATCGTGCGGTACCCGCGGATGACCCTGATGGCCATCACTCGCTGCGGAGCGCGCAGCATCCGCACACTTCCGGCCTTCAGGGCCTCCGCCCATATTGGGCACCCATACGAGGCCATGGACCGCACGATCCCCGCGTAGAGTCTCCTGCAGGGGTCATCGGGCCCCTTCATGTTGGGCAGCAGCCGCGCCAGAGCGAGAGCTGTGCCCTTCAGTTTGGGGGCCAGACTTCGGATGTGCTCTCCGAAGTCCCATCGGCCGTCGAGCACGAGCCCCAAATATTTCATTTGGGGCTTGATGCCGATGCGATTACCTCCCACGATGAGACTGGATCCCTCAGGTGGCTTGCTCCGAGGCCCATGAAAGAACAGGGCCTCGGTTTTATGCAGAGCCACCTCGAGTCCCAGCCGCCGGATCCGCTCCACGACTTGGGCAACCGCGGTCGTGACCTTCAGGGTCGCTTCGCGGTATGTCGCTCCGCACGCCGTCACGAGCGTGTCGTCCGCGTAACACGTGACGGCGGCACCGTCTGCGAGCTCACCGCGAAGCACCCAGTCGTATCCGATGTTCCACAGGAGCGGCCCCAGGACCGATCCCTGCGGAACACCGCACGACATCTCACGCCGGCCGAGACCGGTCACGGTTGGGTAGAAGACGGCTCTCTCCGTCAAATACGCCCCGACTATGCGGCGGAGGTAGAGAGGCACTTCGTGATACACGAGCGCCTCCCTAATGCAACTCCAGGGCAAGGTGTTGAACGCGTTGGCGATGTCCAGGGACACCGCCAACATCACCTCACCCCGGGCTACTGCATCCTCCGCCAGAGCCCTCACGCGCATGATGGCATCCACGGTGGAGCGCCTCTGGCGGAAGCCATATTGGCCATCCGCCAGGTCCGGCCCCACTCTTGAGAGGTGCTCGACGAGGCGCTTCGCAATTACTCTTTCAAAGAGCTTGCACACCTCGTCGAGCAACACTATGGGCCGGTAGGCGGACGGTGAGTCCGCCGGGCGCCACTCCTTTCGGATGAGGACCAGTTTCCCCGTCTTCCACAATTTCGGAAACTGGCCCCGCTCCAAACATGCGCTGAGAAGCCCTCTCAGTCGGGGCTCGAGAGCGTCGTCGACTAGAGCTAGGACCCACGCTCGGCCTGGAATGCCGTCGGGTCCCGGGGCGGTGCGTTTGGCTCTCAGCCTTCTCACCGCCAGCTCTAGTTCTACCCAAGTGACCTCGGGCACGTCGTCGTCATCCACGTCGGGCACCATTGGCAACCGAGGCGGAGTCATCTGCGGTGGAACATGTTCCACCGCCCGCGCTGGGAACAGGGAGCTAACAACTCCTCCGAGCAGCTCCGGCTGGAGACACTGGGTCAACGGCGGGGCCTTGGGGCGCAGTTTTCCCCTTACCATTAGGTAGGGCTGCCCCCAAGGGTCGGGGCTCCAGCGTCTCCAGCAGTTCGCAGCGGGACTCCTTTTTGGCCCGCCTTATCTCTGCTCGGAGGGCACCTCTGGCCTCCCTGTATCCCTGGTACAACTCCGCCTCTCGGGCCTCCGCATCTGCGGGGCGGCGACGCCTCCTACGGAATCGGGCCCACCGGCGGTGCGTGATCACGCAGGACCGTCTGAGCCTCGCGATCTCCGACGACCACCAGTAGACCTGACCCCTCGGATTATAGGGCGGAGCCCTAGGCATCGCCGCGTCGCAGACACGGGTCATGGCCTCCCGGAACCACTCCGCCTCATCGTTTACGTTGACAGGCCTGTCCGCCGCAGAGGCCCAGGCCTGTACGATGGCGGCTTCCAGGAGGAGCTCCCGATCTAGTCGCTTAAGTGCCCAACGTGGCTCGGGTGGAGCCGGTGTGGCCGGCGCATCGCTCGCGGGGGCGGAGACGTCAAACCGAATATATCGGTGATCCGAGCTTATCTCCTCCCCCAAAACGACACGCCAGCCCTGAACACGTCGCGTCAACGAGGGGCTCGCGAACGATATGTCCACGATTGATCTGGCCCTCGAGGTCACGAACGTGTCCACGGCTCCCCGATTTAGGAGGTCTAGGCCGAGTCCTTCGGCCCAGTCCTCCAGTGCTCTGCCTCTATCCCCCGCCGGGCCCCTATCGTGACGGGAACCCCACGTCAACGACCAGGCGTTGAAGTCCCCGAGCACAAGGACCGGGTGGGGGTGGCAGGCATTGACGACGACTGCCAGCTGACGGAGCCATTGCTCATACGAGTCAGCAGCTATGTCTCGGCTCGGCGTGAAGTAAGCAGCCACGACCGCTATTTCCCCAACCACCGCCGCCACGCAGCCAGGTCCCCTTGCAACGACGGCAAGGGGGGGGGGGCTGCCGGCGGTGGGATTGTGCACCAGTGCCGCCGTCCCATCCAGCGCGGTTTCCCAGGTAGGCCCTAGGAACCGGTAGGTGTATGGGTCGGTGACAGCAGCGACATTTATGGCCCACTGTGCCATGCTCTGGAGCAGAAGGTCCTGAGCACGGGCACCGTGGCCAACGTTCACCTGCAGGATGCGGAGTTGAGGATCCATTATGGAACCCCCATCTCCGCATCCCGCTGTGAACTGGAGGCGGAAGGCGGCCTCCCGGCTTCGGCTCCCCTCCGGCGCAGGCCTTGCTGCCAACCCTGTGGTCAGCCGGCTTGCCTCCCGCTGCACACCTAAAACAGTGCAGCGGGGCGCCACACGTGCCGGCTTTGTGACCGGGCTGGCCACAGCGGAAGCAACGGTTACCCGTCGTTACTTCCGCCGTGCAGTGCACCCCCACATGGCCCACCGACAGGCACCTGAAGCACCTGGCCGGTCGGGCCTGCAGGAGCCTTGCCTGCGCCCTCAGGAAGCCTTCTACCAGGAGGCTCCGCCCGTCTGCAACCTTTTGGGCCGCCGCGATAGGGCAGCCGACAACTGCTGCCCCCTGTCCACCACGGCCGAAGCGTATCGCTCCGGCCTTAACTGTGTCCGGGGAGCAGCCCCCGGGATCCGCAACGGCGAGCCTGAGCTCTTCTGCCGTGACGGAGTCGTCCAGGCCCGTAATGCGCATTTCTGCGCATTTAATGGGCCTGGACACCCGGACGTCGGCTGCATCCAGCGACTCCCTTAGCCGAGCCGCTAGGGCGTCGGCCTTGGGGCCACTGGCGGCGCCGGGGACCTCGAGAAGCCGGGCTCCCGTCCGTGTGCTCTTGCACCGGACACCCGGGATCTCGAGGGCCTTTACTTTGGCCAACACCTCGGCATATCCCATGCCCCTCAACGCTGCCTCCGCTGTCAGAGTGACGACGACGGCCGTAGTTCGAGGGGCACGGAGCTTCCCCGGCGCTGCCTTCGCGGCGGCCGCAGCCCTCCTGGCCTTCTTGGCGGCCTTCCTCCTGCTTTTATTGGCTCCAGCCACCTCCCAGCCCCCTTCCAATGGGGTGGAGGTAGCCAGAGCCACGGCTGGGGCTGGGGCCAGGGCTGGGGACGTCTTCCCCTTGCCCTTCCCCTTGCCTTTGCCTTTCCCCTTCCCCTGAGTGGGAGGGAGCCGAGGAGCCGGCTCCGGTAGGGATGCACCTGCAGCCGGGCGGGTGGGGCCCTTCTGGGTTACAGCCACATAGCTGGCCACCAGCGACGCCAGAGGCGGACGACGGATGGAGTCCACTAAGGCCTCCATCCAACTCATCATCCGCTCCTCCAGCGCACGAGTAGCCGACACCCAGGGCTCCTCCGGTGATTGGGCCGGCAGCCGCACCGATCGCGCCGACTGCGCGACCGACTGCGCTGACTGTGCCGGCTGCGTCGACCGTGTCGATCGCGTCACCCGCGCCGGCTGCCCCGGCTGCGCCAATTGCGCTGGTGGCACCGGTTGCGCCGAACTCGCCACCACCCTCTTTAACTCCTCGAGGGCTGCAGCGAGCCGGGCCGTCTCCCGACGGGACTCGGCCAGCTGTTCCGCGAGGGCCTCATTCTCGGAGGCGATGTTGAACACTATATTCAACATCGCCTCCTGTTCGGGGCTTGGGGACCCCCGGAACGACGCGGTCACCCTCTGGAGTTTCTCCAAGAGAGACCGCGTCCCACCGCTCGGCTCCGGCACCGCCGAGGTCGAAGGCCTCGGCGGTGACTCTCGCACAGCCCTACCAGGGGCTGAGGGCGCTCGGGTGGATGGCCCAGCCCTCGTTCCCCCTCGCGCCCCTCGGCGGCCTTGGACGCCGGCTTCGACGTCTCGTCACTGCTGGAGGAGGAGGAGGTCGTCCCGGTGAGGGTATAATCCTCATCCGAGACGTCGTCCCCCGCCCGAGCCTTTGCTCGCCTCCTGAGCTTTAGGGTCCTCTGTACCCCCAGACCCAACGGGCTACTCGCCCGGCTTCGCTCGTTGGCGGTATCGAAACTCTCCGACACCGCCGAGGTATTTAGCGTCACCTCCACGCATGACTGCTGCGCGATCTCCGCGCAGACTCCGTCATTATCGTTGTCCATATTATTGCCGATTTCGTTGTTTTTTGTTTTCCTGTCCGGTTTATTGCTGATATAATTGTTGATATTATTCATAACATATCCCACGAGTATGGGGGAAAGGTGTTCCATCCAGGCGGAGCCCCCTGCACCTGGATAAGCCTATATACTATGGAGGTCGGCTGGTATCCATAGGTTTTTACGACTTTGCTGTCGGGTGTTATAGACTTTTCCTTGTCGTGGGCCGGCCAATAAAGGCAAGCCCTCCGGTCAGCAAGTTCACAGCGTACCCTTCTGGAGCCACCAGTCAGGTCGTTGCTGATCACCTGCCGATTACGGAACGCGAGAGGATGGCTAGTCCTCTCTCACCGGCGGCGGCACAAGTGCCCGTCGGCCCCTGCGTTAGCAGTGGGCCAACCCGCCCCTGGATCCCCCAGGACCCTATGGTGGCCTCAGCCACAAACACCATCGCTCATCCTGTCTCCTCTGAAAGCAGAGGAGTACGGAGAGCGATGTGTTCCCGCCACGTTGGGTATTAGCCGACGATCAATGCCAACCCCATGAAGGGGAAGCCATTGACCGCCGCCCAGGGTGTACCGGCCGCTCCGATTCCGTTCCCCCCAGACTGCAGCGGGATCGGAATCGGAACGACACTCGAGGAGGTTACCCAACACACACCCCAGTCACGGGCACCTTGCGTAAATTTCGAAAATTTGCAATCAAAGATGAAATTAGTCAAATTAATAAAAATCAAGGGGAAATGCCCCGAAAACTGCCAAAATGTTGGCCCTGTATACGCGTGTGTGGTGTCAAAAGACGCGGGGCGCTCTCGTGAACGCTGCTGTGATGTTACAATTCCAGGTACCTATATGAGACACACAGAAAATGCAGATTACTGCCGAATGTCAATACAGAAATTTAAAAATATAAAAACAATGAAAATTTTAGATTTCCCAAGGAAAATCGTCGCAAAAATATTTGATTCGTGTAGGGCTCAGCCGTACGAGTAAAACGATATATATAAGTCGGTAGGTTTATGCAACTGATTTCAAAAAAAAATATCAGTCCGGGGTGTAAGGTTGCCCATAGAGCATATCCCTCGCACCCCGACTGATGTACCCTTGTTTTTTTTTTTTTTTTTTTATCGTGCGGAAATCCCTTCGGATACCCCCCCGCGTGCCAGCGGGGGCGGTTATGTCGGGCTTGAACCGACTAAAACCGCACGCCGTCTCGGGTCTACAGACGCCGGGGTGTAAGGTTGCCCATAGAGCATATCCCTCGCACCCCGACTGACCCTGGGCCATCTCCGGTTCCGAGATGGCCCCCTCGGGTTTGGGTACCACGGTGTCCCCGTCTTGCCCCGGTTTGGGGGAGGGGCGCTAGTCGCCCCACCGTCCCGGCCTGCTTCGGCCTGCTTCTGCTGGGGTGACAGGTGGCCTCACCCGCCACCCCCAGGCCTGCGCTCATGGAGGACGGAGGTCGTTAAGCGACCTCCGGCGCCTGAGTCGCCTGCGACGCGCGGCGAGCAAGTTGCGGGCTCGGCGGACCGGGAGAGTTCTAAGTCTCTCCCGGGCGCGCTCCGCCACCTCCTTCGCGAGCATTACATGCTCGCAGAAGGAGGCGGCGGCGGCCCACGCACTCGCGCTCCGCAACATTGCCGCAATCATGTACCCTACATACCGAACTATGAGTCGTGAATCGTAATAGATTTGGTGACAGAAATGTAATGACGATAACAAAAAAAACCGGCCAAGTGCGAGTCGTACTCGCGCACTGAGGGTTCCGTACAAACCTATAAGCTTAAAGGTATTATAAACCTGAGTATTTGATATGAATTTCAATTTAATACCTCTACGCGTTCATGAGAAAAGGAGTAGTAACTTTAAAATATTTTTTATAAGATTTAACTAAAAATTTACGGTTTTCGCAATTATTCCTTTATCTGTGCTATATGACGTTGCTTCGTACCAAATTTCAAGATTCTGAGTTCACGGGAAGTACCTGTAAGTTTTGATTCCCCTGTGAGTTTCGAAAATATGCGGAAATTTGCGGCATAAACGGCTGTATCTTTTGATTGCGTTGGCTTAGAAGTTTGATTTTTTCACTGCTCCAAGGGATAGTAGACTTGAGTATTTGATATAAATTTCAGCTTGATACCTCCACGCGTTCCTGAGAAAAAAGGTCTTGACAGAAGGACGGACGGACAACAAAGTGATCCTATAAGGGTTCCGTTTTTTCCTTTTGAGGTACGGAACCCTAAAAACAATAGGAATCCAAATTAAATATTTTCAAATTTACGTACGTACTAAATTCAGTTAACTATTCTCTCTTAGTGAGCTAAAATCAGTTGTAAAGTATGAAAATTTAAATCCATAACAAAGAATTCAATTAGTAGACGCGGAGAATCTTAACACCGCGATTCACAAACGTGCATCAAATGAACAACGCCATCTATCGAGCTTGGTGGTAAACTTTTTTTTACTCGGCGACTTGGCGATGAATAAAAGTTATTTTTTTACCTAAAATATTTTTGTTTGTATATCGTTTATACTTGAAATACAAACTTAAATCAATAAGTAAGAAAATTAGCGAGAATGATACATATAACATTTACTTATTCTAAAACTTAATTAGTATAACGTTGTTTGATATAACGTTTACGTAATCGAAAATCATTTGGTCTAACGTTTAATATGTTTATTGTTTATTTAATCAAAAATCATTAGGTCTAACGTTTAATATATATGAAAAACGTCATTATGGTTAACACCCCGACTCAGAGTACCCCGACTCTGATAGGTTAGGTTAGAAGGCTCCGCTCCGCTTCGCTCCCACCTTGGCCTTCGTGGTTATTTTTTTTTAAACCACCCAGAAACAGGAGCCCCGCGAAGCGGGGCCCCGTCGACTTATCTTAACTATTGTAACATAAAATTCTCGTAATGGTGTAGTTATAGTTAGCGCCATCTGTGGATCACAGTAGCAACTACTTTGAGTGGCTCACTGTACCTAATTGTAGTCATTACGCTAGTCTCCGCAAGCTGGTGGGAGATACGAGGGTCAAACTGAAAGTTCTTAGAAAATCAAAAACTGATTACATTAGCCAGTTATTAGTTTTATTATATCTTTTCAAAATATTGTCCATTCACGTCAATACACCGCTGCATGCGATGGAACCACTGGGAAAAGCACTTTGGCCACTCGTCCTTAGGGGTCCTTTCAATGGCATCGCGATACGCAGCCACCGCTTCTTCAGCATTCATAAACCGCTTTCCTTTAAGTTTTTCTTTAATTTTTGGAAATAAATAAAAATCACAAGGCGCGAGGTCGGGGCTATACGGCGGGTGACCCAGTAATTCAACGTTTGATGTCGCCAAATAGTCGATCGTTCGCTTGGCGGTGTGCGACGAGGCGTTGTCGTGGTGAAGGAGGATCCTACTGCGAGGTCGTTTCTCTCGAACTTTTTCCAAGACAAGTGGCAAACAATTGGTAGTGTACCATTCTGCAGAAACTGTTTATTGATCCTCTAACACAATTGTTACGAAATGACCTATCCTTCCAAAGAACGAGGCCACCATTTTTTTTCCCGCACTTCGATCTCTCTTCACTTTAGTTGGCAACTCCTCGAAAGGAAACACCCACTGAGCAGATTGTCTTTTGGTTTCAGGATCATAACAGTAAATCCAGCTTTCGTCACCTGTTAGTATGTCGAACACAGCATTAGAGTCACCTCCGTTAAATCTTTCAATCATTTTACGGCACCAATCCACACGATGGAGTTTTTGAGCCTCAGTCAAATTATGAGGTATCCACCGGGCGCAAAGCTTCCTGACCGCTAAATGTTCGTGGAGGATTTTGTGCACTTGACTCATACCGATGCCTAAGCTTGTCCGAATCTGCTGATAGGTCACTCTTTTGTCAGTCTCTATCATACGCCGCACAACACAGATGTTATTTTCAGTCGTCGCCGTAGAAGGCCGTCCCTCACGTAAATCATCAGTGAGATTAGTGCGACCACGTTTAAACTCATTAAACCAGTTGTAAACAGTCGCACGAGATGGGGCTTCATCGTGAAAGGCCAATCGTAGTCTATCATAACTTTCTTGTTGACTTAAATGACATCGAAAGTCATAAAAAATCATTGCACGAAAATTTTCTCGTGTTAAATTCATGTTAACGTGACACAGACAATTTTCAATTTGCCGCCAAATCGTAAAACAAATGATAAATGAATGAAATATTTACTCAGTAATATTGGCAAAGAGTTCTATTTTCAAATTTTAGAATTATTTTTTTATTATATTGTTTATAAGTGGCCAGTTCTAAGAACTTTCAGTTTGACCCTCGTATATTATCGCCAAGTTTCGTTGTTTCGAGAAATTATTCATTTGGCCGAACATTCTAGGAGAATTAAAATCATATATAAGAATGTTCGCAGTGGCCCGAGGATTCATTTTTTGCTTGAGAGGTCACTCGTAGTGTCAATACTCCATATATATTGTTATATTTGTTTTAAGTGTGAAAACTGTACTACCTTAGTTAGAGGTTATATTATTTATGTACCCAGCAGTGAACTGGTAAGTAATTTTATTCCATCGCGTCGGTGTCAGTGTACTCTCATTATGGGTGTTTGATATTGAAGTTGTGTATCTTGGCTGCAGGGTCGTTTGGTCGAGTTAACATCTTTGGCATTCGGTTCAAATAGCATTGGCTCTGAGGCGAGCAATATCCGAGGCCTTGGCTGATATTTATTGGGACGCAGATCGCAAGGGCCGGGACTTGTCGTGCCGCAGCACAACCACTGGTGCCCCGCGGAGCCTCTGGACAAAAAGGTCAAGCTATCTATATTGTTATTTCATTGTATCACTGCTGACCGACGCTAGGCTTATGTGCAGAAAGATCACGTATTCGAGACTATTACTGAGCTGCACCACTACTGACCGGCACTGGGCTTAGAAACATAGAAGTATCGCAGTCGGTGATAGCATTGACTCTTACCGAGTGCTGACTGGCACCTGGTGAGAACCATCTCCGTGACTCGCTCCTGGGTACCGGTTTTAATTGAGTATTTATATAAGTGTACCTGTATCTGTATCTTCTATTGTGTATCCTTCGTTGTAACTTACTATTATATATATCTGTCTGTATCCTTTCTCTTGCTCTATTTCTAAACATATGTATGTACAATTTGATTCTCGAGTTTTATTGGAGATCAGCTGACCTATGACCACCTTAGAACCTCTCTGACAAGGCGCCCTGGGATTAAGACCTCATTTGCTCACCTGGTCTAGCCGGTAAGTAACCTTCATATCAACTCACTAATTAGCTGTCTGATTTTGGTAAGTTTTTTGGCTACACTTTTTGGCATACCTACCTACTTTTGTTTTTCTTCTGTGTCTTATTCTCTTCCAACTTCTTCCATCTAGCCTTTCTATCATCTTTGGTGTTGTGCATACAGGTATTTAGGACTGTCTACTAATTGTATTTAAAAAAAAGTAAATCTGTGCAATTTTATTGTAATTATTAATTGCGTTGCACCTACCTCACAGGTTATGACTGGAATTTTGAAAATTTAGTTTTGTGTTAACAATAGAAACTTTTATTAAATTCTCTGCTTATGTGGAGATATAAGTAACATATATCTTTGAGTTTAGTTATTTTCTTTGTTGAGTTCTTTGAACCTTGAGGCAATTTTAGTTGAACTTAGTAACTTGCATTGTTAGTTATTTTCTTTGTTGAGTTCTTTGAACTTTGATGAAATTTTAGTTGAACTTAGTGACTTGCATTGTTAGTTATTTAACTGATTTTAAAATACATCCATAATATGATGGCACAAATTCTAAAGTGTATTAATTACTTAAGAAAGGATGAACTTGCTAACGAGCTCTCCCATATGGGAATTTCAGTTGACCCGGAGTCATCAGTGGTTGGGCTTCGGAGTGAGCTGCGCACAGCACATCGGCTTATACGTCGTGGCAGCATCAAGGCCAACGTCGCGTTGCCTGCTGACGCCACGGCGGAACTTGCGATCTGCGAACCCAAGGTCCGCGAACTGGAGGATATCCTTCCATCAGGTGACTTCGCATCTAATAAAAATCGTCGCCTCAGAGTCGCTGTTAGGGCGAATTATCTTTTAACAAGGTTGACTCGTTGTGGTCTGGACTGTCCGGAACTTGTTAACATTCGCCAGAGACTTATAAAGGTCGTGTCAGTGGCCGAACCCAGTGGCGATTCAGAATCCGAAGGGTCGGATGATGATGATCCTTCGAATCGAGTCCAGATAGGGTATACGTCACCTGCAATGAGGGAGGATCGCTCGGCTCGGGGTAGTTCGAATAAAATTAGCGCAGCTTGTGAAAATGTAGTTTATAGGGAACGTCCCCTTAATCTGTGTTCTTTTAATTTAAAATATGATGGCTCTACGTGTGTACGTGTATTCATTGAAAGGTTGGAAGAACTTAGGTGTGCACGGGAAGTCACCAAGCCTAGGCTCCTCATGGCATTTTCTGACCTTTTGGACGGACCCGGTTCCGCACCAATAAAGCCTCCTTCAACTCTTATGAGCACCTATTCCATTTAGTTCAACTCAAATTTCAACTCGTTGAACTAATTGAGGACCTACTCAGCTAGCTTAGGGATACTTTTGACATCCTCGATTACGACTATAGGCTCCGCAATGAAATAAGACAGCGTACACAAGCCCGGTCTGAGTCTTTGGTAAATTGCATTTGCACAATGCAAGCCATGTTCTCTAGGTTAGCCTGTTCTTGACAAATTTGAGATATCTTCCGACTTACACCAGCGGAAGGATAAGAACGCACAAAAGCCGACGAAGCAGGTGTCTGCAGTGGAGAATCCGACTGCCTTCCACGCACGCAAATGCTTTCGTTGCGGCGACAGCGGTCACACTGCATACGGCTGCACACGGTCCAAAGAAGTGGTATGTCCGGTGTGGTCTCAAAGGAGTCAAGACCCCAGAATGCTCACAATGCTCTAGCCATTCAAAAAACGCGTAGGCCAGGGCCTTGTTAGAAAAACTGAGTGTTACCCCATTTCTGAGTCCTCTTCTGATAAGGTCCTGTTCACTAAATCGAATAACGATGTTAGACCATACCTAGTTGTTAAGATTTTGAATTTAAATGTCTTGGGCCTTCTTGATTCTGGTGCCTCCTGCTCTATGCTAGGAAAAGGGGAGCACCGCACTTTTTTGGAGCTCGGGTTTCTTGAGAATATCAACCCGACTTTTCGTATTACAACTGCAGACAGCACTTACATGCAATGTCTGGGTTGTATTTCTCTGCCTATTGAATACAATTCGGTAATCCGAGTTGTTAAGTTTTATGTTGTCCCAGAAATAACCACTTCTATAATATTTGGGTGGATTTTTGGCAACAGTTTAAGTTAGGTGATATGTTAATTTCACAAAATATTAGTCTGGATAGCTTTAGTGACAATAGTGTTGATGTATATCACCAAAAGGGGCCCCTTCTAAACCTACACTTGGGTCGCAAGTCCCAGGCACTGTCCCGAGTTCCCAACTCAGCAACGCGATGGACCCGGCACCCGCACGGAGAATCCATGGATTGCTAAGAATATCGGTCTCCTATAGAGTCTGTGTCTCTTAATAGTGGCCTCGAGGACTACAACAATTTGACCTCAAAGCAGAGGTGTGTAATCAACGAGGTCAATACAAAGTTTGATTCATTGAATACGGATAAGGTGGGCTTAGGTCGTACTACGCGAGAACATCATGTCATAGATACTGGGGACAGCAAGCCGATCAAGCAGCGTTACTATCCGCTCTCTCCCCACAAACAAAAAGCCCTGGAAGCAGAATTAGACCGCATGCTAGAGATGGGAGTAGTGACCCCGTCTCAATCCACCTGAAATTCACCAGTGGTTATGGTGGAGAAGGCGAATGGTGATCTCAGATTGTGCTTGGACTCTCGGAGCTCAACTCTGTATCTAAAAGTGATGCCTATCCTTTGCCGTACATCAATCAAATTCTAGACCACTCCTACTAACTCCAAGGAAGTGAAGAGGCTTCTTGGAATGGCTGATTGGTACCGTCGTTTTGTGAATGATTTCTCTCGAATTAGCAAACCTCTATGTAAATTAACCTCTAAGAATGTAGAGTTTGTATGGACTCCTTAGACTGAGCAGTCCTTCAACCTACTTAAGTCAGCTCTGGTCTCAGCTCCTATCTTAAAGATGCCCAATTTTGATTTACCTTTCCGTATACTTAGCGATGCGTCTGCTTACTCCGTTGCTGCGGTGCTGACACAAACTCACGACAGAATAGAGCACCCTGTCGCGTTTTGCAGCCGTTCTCTTAACAAGAACGAAGTTAATTACAGCACAACCGAGAGAGAGCTTCTGGCCGTAATTTTCGCGTTGGAACAGTTTAGGCAGTATATAGAGGGACAAAAGTGCACTATTGTCACTGACCATGCCTCATTACTGTGGCTCCACAAGTTAAAAAATCCTTCCGGTCGTCTCGCGCGTTGGAGCATGAGACTAAGCCACTTTGACTTCGACATAGAGCACCGTAAGGGTAAGGACCATGTGGTACCAGACGCTCTATCGCGAATAAAAATTGATTTTCTCGATGAGATCTACCCATGGTACATCTACACCATGAATAGTGTACGGAAAAGCCCTAGGAAATTACCTAATTTTGAATATACGGGATAACCAATTGTATCGATTCTCTAAGAACACATATTCTCTGACTTCAGACTTTGACTGAAATTTGGTGGTACCAATGGAGGATAGAATACCCCTCCTCACCAAGTACCATGACAACACACTTAGTGCCCATGGCGGCGTTTGGAAGACACACAAAAGGTTAGCCCTAAATTATTACTGGCCCAAAATGCACGAAGACGTCAAACGATATGTAGCGAATTGTGAAGTCTGCAAACAGTACAGACCCGTAAACACGTCTCGTCCTGGCCTCATGGGTAGTCCGAAACGCGTGTCGAGGCCATTTGAAGCCATCTCTGTGGATTTACTTGGTCCTTTCCCCACTTCTAGCAATAGAAATGTACATCTGATTGTGGTCTCCGACTTTTTTAGTAAATACGTCATGTTGCGTCCTATTAGGGTTGCAACAAGCGCGATGGTCGCGAGATTCATTGAGAAGAGTGTGTTTCTCATGCATGGAGTCTGTAAGACCATTTATATGGACAATGGTCCTCAGTTTGTCAGTAAGCAATTTAAAGATCTCTTAACTAAGTATAACGTGCCAAATATTTATTATAACCCTAGGTATCATGCCCAGACAAACCAAGCGGAACGTGCCATCCGAAACGTTGTACCAGCCATCTCTTGTTATGTAAAGTCGCAACACAAGAAATGGGACGAATACCTAATTGAACTACAGTGCGCACTGAACACTGCAGTGAGCGAAGGGACTCATTTCACCCCATACTTCCTAGTACATGGTAGGGAATTTATTGGGGATGGGGTTCTTTATAGACAGTCGGACATTACTTGCCACACTAATTCAGTCTCCATTGACGATCCCTCTGCATTCGGTGCCAAGCTGAAGGAAATTCAACGTATTTATGATCAGGTGAGGAAACATTTGAACGTTGCCCACCAGCGTAATGAAAAATATTACAACTTCAGAACGAGGCATGTAGAGCTTAAAGTGGGACAAATAGTATACAAACGAACGTTCTACCTGTCGAATAAAGCAAAGAACTTTACTGCTAAGTTAGCCCCTAAGTTCCTGAAATGTGTGGTGACCGCTAAGCGATCCCTTTTAGTGTACAGATTGTCAGATTTGGAAGGTAAGGACCTGGGCGAGTACCATATTAAGGATATTCTGAAGTATAAGGAAGAGGATCAGTCAACCCTCTCTCCTGTCCCTACCATTAGTAATATTTCGACTACAGGGCAATAGGTCTTTGCTTGCAAAGCTAGTGCCATGTGTAGTCGAAACGTCATCTGACGATAGTCATCTCTGTGTATGAGCGTGTCCATTGATAGTGGCGCGTTATCGAATCGTCCGTATACCGTATCGAGTAATCCTTCCTCATCGACTTCTCAATACTATACAACTATTAAATTGCCTTAGAAGTGTTGGGGATTCTACAGTGAGTGGAGGAAGCATTCGTTTTCTTTGTAAGGCATCTCGACTATGGTTACTTCGCCTAACTAGTGCAAGAGTCGGTGCTTAGTAATGTGTATAGATGGATCGTCTCTTAGGTTGTTAATGATTTTGTTCTCTTAGACTTAAGGTACTTTTCTTGTTTTGAAGTTCTTTCTTAATAATCTCAATTTGTTTCTTTATGGCGTATTTGCTGCGTATCGTGCTCGGAGGAAATACTATTAAGAGGGAGGGGTGGTTGTAACATAAAATTCTCGTAATGATGTAGTTATAGTTAGCGCCATCTGTGGATCACAGTAGCAACTACTGCGAGTGGCTCACTGTACCTATTTGTAGTCATTACGCTAGTCCCCGCAAGCTGGCGGGAGATTTAATATCGACAAGTTTCGTTGTTTCGAGAAATTATTCATTTGGCCGAACATTCTATTCGGAAGCTCCAGAATTAAAATCATATATAAGAATGTTCGCAGTGGCCCGAGAATTCATTTTTTGCTTGAGAGGTCACTCGTAGTGTCAATACTCCATATATATTGTGATATTTGCTTTAAGTGTGAAAACTGTACTACCTTAGTTAGAGGTTATATTGTGTTTATGTACCCAGCAGTGAACTGGTAAGTAATTTTATTCCATCGCGTCGGTGTCAGTGTACCCTCATTATGGGGGTTTGATATTGATATAAGTTGTGTATCTTGGCTGCAGGGTCGTTTGGTCGAGTTAACATCTTTGGCATTCGGTTCAAATAGCATTGGCTCTGAGGCGAGCAATATCCGAGGCCTTGGCTGATATTTATTGGGACGCAGATCGCAAGGGCCGGGACTTGTCGTGCCGCAGCACAACCACTGGTGCCCCGCGGAGCCTCTGGACAAAAAGGTTAGCTATCTATATTGGTATTTCATTGTATCACTGCTGACCGACGCTAGGCTTATGTGCAGAAAGATCGCGTATTCGAGACTATTACTGAACTGCACCACTACTGACCGGCACTGGGCTGAGAAACATAGAAGTCTCGCAGTCGGTGATAGCATTGAGTCTTACCGAGTGCTGACTGGCACCTAGTGAGAACCATCTCCGTGACTCGCTCCTGAGTACCGGTTTAAATTGAGTATTTATATAAGTGTATTACCTGTATCTGTATCTTCTATTGTGTATCCTTCGGTGTAACTTACTATTATATATATATATTTATATCTGTATCCTTTCTCTTGCTCTATTTCTAAATATATGTATGTACAATTTGATTCTCGAGTTTCATTGGAGATCAGCTGACCTATGCACCACCTTAGAACCTCTCTGAGAAGGCGCCCTGGGATTAAGACCTCATTTGCTCACCTGGTCTAGCCGGTGAGTAACCTTCATAAGAAAAAAGGTTGCACTATAATTACGATAGAACTTACAAAGAATAAAACAAAGGAAAAATACTTTAAAACCAAATAAATTTTATATCTTTTGAGTGGTATGTCAAACGATTTTATATTTAATGTATGTTATGCTTATAAAAATTAGTTATTTTAAAATTATATTAGTCGTTTATTATATTAACTAATCGGTATATTAAATAAAATTATAGGTTCCGTTGTTAAATGTTGTTAATATTAGAGATTTTGTTGTTATACCTAGACACGCGGCCAAGTCAAATCTAACCTACTTTAAGATCTCACATTTTTGTATTGTTAATTTTTGTATTGAACTTGACTCTCCTTTTTTACATTTGTGTTTTTGGTGTAATCATCTATTACTTACCCGTATCTTTTTTTTTTTTTTTCGTGCGGAAATCCCTTCGGATACCCCCCCGCCGGCCAGCGGGGGCGGTTATGTCGGGCTCGCACCGACTAAAACCGCACGCGCCGTCTCGGGTCTTAAGACGCCGGGGTGTAAGGTTACCCATAGAGCATATCCCTCGCACTCCGACCGACCCTGGGCCATCTCCGGTTTCGAGATGGCCCCCTTACTTGCTCTCCACTGTGCCATCTGCTAATCAGAGGGACACGTGAAAAGCTTCCGAACAGCCCCCAACAGGGCCGTCCTCGCCTCGGTCGGAGTTGGCCGTAGGCGGCAGCGTCTCTCCCACCCTAGGAGAGAGGCGCTGCCGTCTCCGTTGCCCAGGGTGCACCGCGTGGAGGTCCCCAACCAAGCACCCCATACTTACCCGTATCTCACAAGTAATACATATTATATTAAATAAGATGTGAGTGCGATTGCCAAGTAAATCTATTTTATTCAAAACATAAAAGATTTTTAATATTGACATAGTCACTATAAGATATTGTTAGGTTAGCTAATTACGTAATTTCTTAGGACAGAAGGTCCCTTAAGTAGGGACTGAATAAATTAACGGAATTGGTATTATATGGATCTCGCAACTTTTTATGGTAGAAGAACTGAGTTGCGAGATGATTTGGTTATTTTTACAAGTTTTGTTTTTGATGGTATTTTTTGTTTATGTTATGTTTTGATGGTATAATAGTTATTTATCTACACCCATGCTTTAAATCCTCTATAAAAGATTCTGAAACAGTTAGCTTATTGCCAACATTAAGACATCCAATGTCCTAATAACCATAATATCATCCGAACGGGTGTTATTATGTTGTATGAAATTTCATAATAACACTCCTTTCGCTTTTTCAATCTCTTCCGCGCAAAGGGTTACTCATCAGACAGCCAAATTCTTACCGCTCGATGCGTGGAATCTGTATGAGTTTCAAAAAAAGAACTGTCAATCACGCGCGTTGCATTGCACTACCAGTGCGGTCGGCGCGCCGTAAAAAAAAATTAAAGCTTATTCATTCGAATTCGAATTCCCGCTATTTTTCTTCGCTATTATTTTTGCAAATTGTTTTGTTTACTTACATGGGTGTAGATAAAGTCTTGTATGCAACTGTATAATTATGTATTAAAACACTCATGTGATATTATTATCACACTCAGCTTCGCTTCGTGTGATAAACCCACATTCATGTTTTAATACCCCTCATTATACCACAGTTGCATAAATAACTATTATGCAACTGTGGTATAATGAGGGGTATTAAAACATGAATGTGGGTTTATCACACGAAGCGAAGCTGAGTGTGATAATAGTATCACATGAGTGTTTTAATACCTTTTTTTTTTTTTAGTGTTTTAATACCTTTTTTTTTTTTTTTTTTTCGTGCGGAAATCCCTTCGGATACCCCCCCGCCGGCCAGCGGGGGCGGTTATGTCGGGCTTGCACCGACTAACCCGCACGCCGTCTCGGGTCTTCAGACGCCGGGGGGGAAGGTTACCCATAGAGCATATCCCTCGCACCCCTGCTGACCCCGGGCCATCTCACCACTAACAGCATCGCATATCCTGTCTCCTCTGAAAGCAGAGGAGTACGGAGAGCGATGTGCTCCCGCCACGTTGGGTATTGGCCGACGATCAATGCCAACCCTATGAAGGGGTGAAGGGGAAGCCATTGACCGCCGCCCAGGGTGTACCGGCCGCTCCGATTCCGTTCCCCCCGGACTGCAGCGGGATCGGAATCGGAGCGACACTCGAGGAGGTTACCCAACACACACCCCAGTGTTTTAATACCTTTTTTTTTTTTTTTTTTTCGTGCGGAAATCCCCTCGGATACCCCCCCGCCGGCCAGCGGGGGCGGTTATGTCGGGCTTCAACCGACTAAAACCGCACGCCGTTTCGGGTCTGCAGTACTTTTTTTTTTTTTTCGTGCGGAAATCCCTTCGAATACCCCCCCGCCGGCCAGCGGGGGCGGTTATGTCGGGCTTGCACCGACTAAAACCGCACGCCGTCTCGGGTCTTCAGACGCCGGGGTGTAAGGTTACCCATAGAGCATATCCCTCGCACCCCGGCTGACCCTGGGCCATCTCACCACTAACAGCATCGCTCATCCTGTCTCCTCTGAAAGCAGAGGAGTACGGAGAGCGATGTGTTCCCGCCACGTTGGGTATTGACCGACGATCAATGCCAACCCTATGAAGGGGTGAAGGGGAAGCCATTGACCGCCGCCCAGGGTGTACCGGCCGCTCCGATTCCGTTCCCCCCGGACTGCAGCGGGATCGGAATCGGAGCGACACTCGAGGAGGTTACCCAACACACACCCCAGTGTTTTAATACCTAATTATACAGTTGCATACAAGACTTTATCTACGCCCATAAACTTGAATCGCTCATTTTCGTAAGTAAACAAAACAATTTGCAAAAATAATAGCGATGAAAAATAGCGGGAAATCGAATTCGAACGAATAAGCTTTAATTTTTTTTTTACGGCGCGCCGCCGCTGTTGTAGTGCAATGCAACGCTCGTGAATGACAGTTCTTTTTTTGAAACTCATACAGATTCCACGCATCGAGCGGTAAGAATTTGGCTGTCTGATGAGTAACCCTTTGCGCGGAAGAGATAGAAAAAGCGAAAGGAGTGTTATTATGAAATTTCATACAACATAATAACACCCGTTCGGATGATATTATGGTTATTAGGACATTGGATGTATTAATGTTGGCAATAAGCTAACTGTTTCAGAATCTTTTATAGAGGATTTAAAGCATGGGTGTAGATAAAGTATTTTATATTATACATATAAAGGTACTGTTACAAACGTGAAGAGACCAAGGGAAGTAGTGACATCACCCGTCAGTCTAATTCTGCATTTCTGTAATTAGTCTTTAATTAAGTAATATAGATATCAGTTTATTGTTTTAAAAGTTCATTTCTGATTAGGTTACGATAATCGGTAATAACGATGTATCGAGACGTATATTTTTTTGAGTTGGAATCATTGTACGCGGTTATAAAACTAGATGTACAAGCATTTGAGGGCTCAGTTCGCTGTGAGACGCTGAAACTGAATAAACAATAACTGTATTGACGCTGCGTATTATTTCAAATCTACACCTTCACCCAATCTCGGCCCATTCCTCTTCGTTACAGTGTGCACTGATTCATTCACTGCAAATGTTAAGTTATTTATGCAGTTGGTGTATGTAGGAAACTGAATCGAAATTGCAAAAATATTTTAATTTTTCCCAGATTTTTACACTAAACATCGTATTGTATTCTAAATTTGAAGCTTCTATGTCTGCTAGGAGTGCCTTAGAGATGATCGGTAGTCAGTCAGTGAGTGACAAAATTATAAATTAGGAAAATAAATAATACTACTCGTTCAAATTGTACGAAATTTGAAATATACCGTGTTTATACAATACCTGCTTGGGTACTGAAAATTCAGGCTTCTAGTTTTATCCATAACGAAGTTATAATGGGCGAAAATGGTCTGAACTGCTTCGAGAAAAGGATGATACGGCTGTGCCGCTTTTTTGCTTGAAATGTACATTATCAAACAATGTAGCATATTTGCAACGCTGCCCCTGAATAGAGAATTTGCAAAATAAAAATAAATTAGAATAAAACTTGAGTGAGAAGTTTATTTAACTAAAAAAGAAAATATTCCAATTTTTGTTCACATTTTGAGCATTTGCTATTTGTAAAACCACTTGTAACAATACAATACTGTAAAGGTGTAATTGTGGTTAGCGCCATCTGTAGGACACAGTCGCAACTACTGTGATTGCATCGATGTGGCTGACTTTAGCGACTCCCCGTCAGAGGGCGTGAGTTATGCATTCGGATCAGTCAGGTCATTCTCGGGGAAAGTTCGAGTTGGGTATCTTAACGTAAACAATTCTAGCAAGATCTAGAATTAATTTGATATATAAGGATGGTCGCAGTGACCCTATTTTTTTCATTTTTTGTTTGAGAGGTCATTAGTCGTGTCCACTGAAGATATTTTTGTGAATTGATATTATTGAGAAAAGTATATTACCCGATTTGGAGGTTATAGTTCGTGTGTGTTCCCAGATTTGATCTGGGTCGTTAGTTCTGGGTAAGAACCTTTTAAACAATTCAGAAGGCAGAGACTCGGAGGTTGTCAATCGTGGTGGCTTGGATATCTAGACCGTGGGAAAGCAGATCGCAAGGAAAGCTTCGGAATCTGCTCTGCCGGTCCCCAACCACTGGAGGTCCCACGAATGCCTGAGATCCATAAGGTCAAGTTTTTTCATAACAATATTTGTCCATTGCATTACTGCTGACCGGCGCGAGGCTGGCATATCTGAGCTGTGCCACTACTGGCTGGCATCTTTAAGAATCATCTACATCATTATCTACATATTTCGTATGAGTGTACCTATACCTGTGTTCTGTTATCTTGCTGTGTAAATTATTCTGTGTATCTGTCTGTGTGCTGTGACCTCTTAAACTCACTTTTATATATATTTGTATTACTACTTTATGTGTGATTATTCTGTATATCTATCTGTGACTTTGCTATTTCTCTGTTATATGTGTGTACAACTGATCCTTGCGTTTCATTGGAGATCAGCTGACCTGTGCACCACCTAAGAAACTCTGTAGAAAGGCGCCCTGGGATTAAGAACTCTGTTGCTCACCTGGTCTAGCCGGTGTGTAACCCCAATAAGGAAAAAGGTTACACACTTTTACAATATTTTTACGGTTTTTTGAGCAAAAACTGGGAAATGTCCCATGTTATTCATTCTCGTTGCTTCTGTAGATCTGGGCAAGCTTAGCTTTGAAGGTGCTTCGAAATAAGGCGAGGCGAGACGAGGCGAAGCAGGCGGAAGACTACTTGACAACTTGAGGACAGTCAACGCCTTTCCCAGATTTAGTGTGAATTTATTGAAATATTTCACAACCACATCATAGGGGAGAACAGACGACAACTTATCACTGAGCTCGATCAGGAGCTGACTTGTATCGGGAGTTCAATGCCAAGAAAACACAGGCACGCGCGTTCACAGCTAAGGTATCCTCCTTCTGGAGTGCTTGGTTGGGGACCTCCACGCGGTGCACCCTGGGCAACGGAGACGGCAGCGCCTCTCTCCTAGGGTGGGAGAGACGCTGCCGCCTACGGCCAACTCCGACCGAGGCGGGGACGGCCCTGTTGAGGGCTGTTCGGAAGCTTTCCACGTGTCCCTCTGATTAGCAGATGGCACAGTGGAGAGCAAGTAAGTGGGCCATCTCGAAACTGGAGATGGCCCAGGGTCAGTCGGGGTTCGAGGGATATGCTCTATGGGTAACCTTACACCCCGGGGTCTTAAGACCCGAGACGGCGTGCGGTTTTAGTCGGTGCAAGCCCGACATAACCGCCCCCGCTGCCCGGCGGGGGGGTATCCGAAGGGATTTCCGCACGAAAAAAAAAAAAAAAAGGTATCCTCCTTCTTTCCGCTTCTAACTGCTACTAACACTACGGGACAACATTAACTTGCTCAGAATGGATGTTCGCAGCAAACTAAACAATAAAAACTACATCTAGAGCTTCACGAAAACTGAGTTCTGGACAAGATGAGATCGTGTTTCACGTCATCGGAGCAGCGGCGTCTGTTGTATAAGACACACGTTTACTCCTATGTGGAATACTGTTCTCATCTCTGGGATAGCTCTGCACGATATTTATTAGACGCTCTGCATGGATTGCAGCCTCGTGCAGTCCGTATCATTGGGAGTCCTGAGGTTAATAACACCTTAAAACCTCTCTGACTGTATTTTGACGCCTCTACCGGTACCAGTGAGTTTTCTGATAAGCTCTTTCAACTAATCCCACCCCCTCTATTCTTATTCTGAACAGCACGTGCCTGACAGCGGTGTCACCCACTTACGGTACAAATAATACTGTCTCGAACCAAGCAGTTTGGTACTTCCTTTCCTTGTCGCACGATAAAGAACCGGAATGCTCTATTCGTTTCCTTCTTCTTACAATCCAGGGTTTTTTAAGCGAAGTGTGAAAATCTATCGAGGCCAGCCGTCAAGGTAGGAATCATTATTTTAGGATCGTCAGCATCTGGAATGATGACCCGTATATTCTGAGCTGATGCAGTCAATATAAAAAAATAGGTTAGTATAACAAACCTGAATAAAAAATACCAAATGTTTCCCCTTAGATATCAAAATCTCACAAAAGCATGTTGTATGACATACCTTTTTTTTTTTTTTTTTTTTATCGTGCGGAAATCCCTTCGGATACCCCCCCGCTTGCCAGCGGGGGCGGTTATGTCGGGCTTGAACCGACTAAAGCCGCACGCCGTCTCGGGTCTACAGACGCCGGGGTGTAAGGTTGCCCATAGAGCATATCCCTCGCACCCCGACTGACCCTGGGCCATCTCAGGTTTCGAGATGGCCCCCTCGGGGTGTATGACATACCTATATCCCAATTACTGTCAAAAGCTCAGCGTAGCACCCGTGCAACATATTATCTAAATGAGACATATTTTTATATTAACGTCGTTGAAAACGTGAAAATATTTCGAAGTAGAATAACAATATTACAAAATTTTTACTTGACATAGTTTAGAACACTCCTAAACACTATTTCAATAAAATTTAGTAATAAAATACGAAGAGACTGTTTGTTATTCAATAAAACTCACCGTACGTCCTCGAGTATACCGTTGACATGATGCCATGATGGCTATAACTACATAATGATATGCGTGAGTTAATCTTTTTTTTATTATAGATGACAATAATATTTCCAATAACCCCGTTGAGTGGTAATGATTATTAGGTCGCAATATTTTTTTGATTTGAATTTTGCACCGGTGCTACGTTGCGAAGCAAACGAAGAAAAAGAAATAAAAGTTCCCATTGTACACAACATTTATTCCTTTTTTTTAATAAAAATTAAGATGTTATAATACAATATTATATTACATTTAAGAACTAATAACCTATTGAAGTATTCTAACAATGTTAATGCAATATACACAATAACACTAAGGCCTTGTTCGCGGAAATGCGGGGCGTCGAGCGGTGCGTGTAGCGTGGCATCGAGAGGCGCGTGTGGTGTGGCGTCGCGCGACGTCTTGGGCATTTTTTCTGTTCATGGTGGGAAGGCGCGTGTAGCGGCACGTGTTGCAACCATTGACCCGTGGCCGCAACACGCCACCATTCCACGATTCGAATTAATTTAACACTTTTTGTTTGTTTTACCCTTTTATTGGTAACTTTAATATTAGTCTATAATGTTTACTTTATTGAAGTTAATGTAGTGTTAAAAAATGTAATATCAATGTGCGTATTTATCTACTTAAAAGTGACCAAAAATCTAGATCACGATAAAAGGAATGAGCTACCTGGAAACACGAATGAAAACAATAATACTTTTTCTAGGGTTATTGTTGAAGAGACGGCGGAGAGGGAGCGGGAGAGAACCCTGCCCCCCGAGTTCCGCAGTCTGCGGCGAGGACGCCGCAGACTCGTCTACGCCCGGGACTGACGACCTCCATGATCGGGGCCTGAGGACGGCAGTTGGCCGACTCGCCGTCCTTACAGCAGCAGACCGTGGTGGAGGCGTGTCGTGTGTGTCCTACACACGCCTGCCTACTCACCGAAGCGGGATAAAACCCGACCCCACCAGGCGAGGTCGCGCTGGCGGTCAAGGTCCGCCGGTAACCCTGAGGTTATCCTTTCGAGGGCTTACCCGGGGTGCCTGACAATGGACACTTGGGCAGGACACTGTGCGGTTTTGTTCGATGCACGACATAACCGCCCCCGCTGGCCGGCGGGGGAGTATCCGACGGGATTTCCGCACCTAAAAAAAAGGTGTAAGGTTACCCATAGAGCATATCCCTCGCACCCCGACTGACCCTGGGCCATCTCCGGTTTCGAGATGGCCCCCTCGGGTTTGGAAACCACGGTGTCCCCGTCGTTCCCCGGTTTCGGGGAGGGGCGCTAGTCGCCCCACCGTCCCGGCCTGCTTCTGCTGGGGTGACAGGCGGCCTCACCTGCCACCCCCAGGCCTGCGCTCATGGAGGACGGAGGTCGTTAAGCGACCTCCGGCGCCTGAGTCGCCTGCGACGCGCAGCGAGCATGTTGCGGGCTCGGCGGGCCCGCAACATGCTCGCAGCAACGTTAAGGGAGCCGCTCAATCCTTTTCTGTACGGAACCCTCAGGGTGCGAGTCCGACTCGCACTTGACCGGTTTTTAGTTTCAAATATTCTAGGGCATTCTATTAGATTACATTATTATGTGTGACGTATGCCGTCTCGGGTCTTCACCCGCCGGGGTGTGAGGGGGCCGAATAAGGCATTTCCCTCGCACCCCGACTGACCCGGTCTACCGCACCTTTTTTTTTTCGTGCGGAAATACCTTCGGATACCCCCCCGCCGGACAGCGGGGGCGGTTATGTCGGGCTTGAACCGACTAAAACCCATAGAGCATATCCCTCGCACCCCGACTGACCCTGGGCCATCTCCGGTCTAGAGATGGCCCCCTCGGGTTTGGGAAACACGTTGTCCCCGTCTTGCCCAGGTTTGGGCGAGGGGCGCTAGTCGCCCCGCCATCCCGGCCTGCTTCTGCTGGGGTGACAGGTGGCCTCAGCAACCACCCCCAGGTCTGCGCTCATGGTGTACGGAGGTAAGCCACCTCCGGCGCCTGAGTCGCCTGCGACGCGCGGTGAGCATGTTGCGGGCTCGGCGGGCCGGGAGAGTTCTAAACCTCTCCCGGGCGCGCTTCACCATCTCCTTCGCGAGCATTACATGCTCGTAGAAGGAGGCGGCGGCGGCCCACGCGCTCGCGCTCCGCACTATTGCCGCAATTATGCTGCCGAGCGAGAGGACTCCCACCCCGATGGCTGCCACGAGGTCACGCCTCGGCGCCTCCCACGCCGGGCAGTCCGCCAGCGTGTGCAGCCCTGAGTCCTCGCTCGCGTCGCAGTGATGACACTCAGGCGTTGGCTCCTTCCTGATCCGATGCAGGTGGTCCCAGAAGCTCCCCTTACCGGAGATCACCTGCGTCAGTCGGAACGCGAGGCTTCCGTGTCGCCTCTCTAGCCAATCCTCCATGATGGGCCTTCCCGCCGCTATTGCGGCGTGCCCTGCGCTTGGTCGTCCAAGTCGTTCCTTCCACCGGTCTACCGTACCTTTTAATGGATTATCTTACTTGAAGGAGGAACCCTAAAATAAATTACTTACCTTTGTATTGATAAACGTTATACATAGATTATAGATCAGTTACAAGGAAACTACAGTTGCAAACACATGTGCTTTTAAATTATGCTATTTTTTATTGTCCCAGTAACTTCATTTTTATTTGTACACATTTTCATTAATAAACTATAGTTACATTTAACTTAGAAGTAAATTAGTTTAGAATTATTAAGTGAGTGCAAATATTAAAGCAACTATAAACATAATTCAAGGCACTTGTGTTTTTGTACCAAAAGACTTGGAAAAATGGCCGATCTATATTTATGGAGACAGGTGTGTTTACTTTGAATATTTAAGTCATTAATTATTATTCTTATAGCGATTAACCAGTTGGTACCAAAGATAGCATTTTGGAGCTCGGGATCCTTTTGGTGTTTTATTGGTATATCAGTTTTACCGGGAGCGACTGCTGTCTGACCTCCCAACCTCAAGAGGAAAGTCTGCGCCAGAGTGTCGTCCGTTGTTTAGCTGGTGAACCGACTAGCAGGTGAGGTAGACTAATTGAACTTCAAAGGGCCCTGTACACCGACTGTGCCTGCGCACCTATTTCAACTTAGTTATTATACTGGGACTATACCATCTAGTTAGGTATCTATACAATTATAAAATTGTAAATTAGCTGTGTTTGTATATTGGAAACATTTAAAAGAAATAAGGTTATTGAATAATAATAATAATGATAATCTTTATTTCCCAGAATATGGTCGGTTACAGGTGTTGGGGTTATTTATTAGGTACAGCATATTCTGCCACTTGTGGTGTGCAAATCTTAAATATTGATTAGATAATTTATAGTAAATTTTTGACGTGCAATAAATCTACGCGATTGGATATCATAGGGCTACTGGTTATTCTAACCTATTCTAATTGGTCAAAATTGTAATTTAATTTATTAATATTGATTATTTATTATTTTAATATAATATTAATATCATATTTTAGGATCAAGGAATTATCATAATACTCTAATGTCAAAATATGAATTGTTACTCGAATGTCTATAAGATAGAATTCATACATTTAAAAAAATGTCTTCTACATATTCATTTATAGGGTAATACTTTTTATTACATAGAATTTTACGAAACTCGTTGCAGGACAGGCTTATAGTTAATTTTTTGAGACTACCAGGTAGATGATTATATATTTTAATACACGTGCAAGTAAAGGAGTTGAGTGCAAGGAGTCCCTACTAACATCTTTCGGGACCCAAGCCAACCTCGCCTGCCCGCGGTGCACTCTGCTGATTAACGAAGAAGGCTCTGGCGACCCGCCAACACGCACTGGACCAGCTTGGCGGGTTATGGTCCTAATCTCCCCAAAACGATGATGAACAGAGGAGCACGGCCCCTAGTGCCCGGGGGCTCCGGCTGCAAGACCGACGTTGACGGGCGTCGGTCGAGCACTGGAGTCAGGGGTGCTAAGAATATCCGGGCGACCGTGCTACCGTCAAACGATCTCAGGCAGTTGATTAACGGGATACCGACGTAGATTGTCGCTAGTGACATATAATACGCGCACATTAAGGACAGACGAGAAGATCAATGAGCTAGAAGAGGAAATGAACAAGCTACATTGGGACATAGTGGGTTTATCGGAGGTCCGAAGAGAGGGAGAGGACACGACAACCTTAAAGTCTGGCAACTTGTTCTACCACCGGGAGGGCGACTAGTCCCAGGGTGGTGTCGGGTTTCTCGTTCACAGATCCCTTGTAAACAACGTGGTACATATCACGAGTGTGTCGAGCAGGGTTGCGTACCTGATACTCAGAGTATCAAAGAGGTACTCGTATGACCATATAGGTTTACGGACGACGAAGGGGAAGTTATGTATGAGGACATCAGTAGGGCCATACATACTTCCAAAACATACTTCACTGTTGTTATGAGGGATTTTAATGCAAAACTGGGTAGGAGGGGCGATGACGAGTTTCCGTAAAGGCTATAGTACCATAGACCACATCCATACGCTGCGGCAGATTATGCAGAAGACCGAGGAGTATAATTTGTCACTATGCTTGGCATTCGTGGACTATGAGAAAGCCTTCGATTCAATCGAGACTTGGGCGGTGCTGCAGTCTAGTCAGAGGTGCCACATTGACTATCGGTATATCGAAGTGCTGATATGCTTGTATAAAAATGCCACCATGTCGGTCCGAGTACAGAATCATAGCACAGAGGCTATTCCGTTGCCAAGGGGAGTTAGGCAGAGTGATTTCATCTCGCCGAAACTCTTTACCAATGCTATGGAAGACGCCTTCAAGCTTCTGGATTGGAAAGGATTCGGCATCGATATCAATGGCGAATATATCACTCATCTTCGATTTGCTGACGACATCGTAGTCATGGCAAAGTACTTAGAGGAGCTCAGCACTATGCTCGGAGGCCTCAACAGAGGGTCACAGCGGGTGGGCCTGAAAATGAACATGGACAAGACGAAAGTCATGTCCACCCTCGTATTATTGGGAGGCTCACCTCTCGAAGTTGTTGATGACTATGTGGGACAAACCGTCCAACTAGGCAAATCCAGCTTCGAGAAGGAGGTCAATCGACGAATCCAACTCGGCTGGGCTGCGTTCGGGAAACTGCGCAGCATCTTCTCGTCCAAAATACCGCAGTCTTTGAAGACAAAGGTCTTTAATCAGGGCGTGTTACCAGTGATGACCTACGGTGCCGAGACGTGGTCTCTCACTATGGGCCCCATAAGGAAGCTCGGGGTCACACAGCGAGCTATGGAACGGGCTATGCTTGGGGTTTCTCTACGAGATCGAATCAGAAACGAGGAGATCCGTAGACGAACTAAAGTTACCGACATAGCAGAGCGAGTTAGCAAGCTGAAGTGGCAGTGGGCAGGGCACATAGCTCGGAGAACCGATGGCCGGTAGGGCAGAAAGGTTATTGAGTGAAGATCACGTAACGGCAAGCACAGCGTAGGAAGGTAAGGTAAGGCAAGGTGGACAGACGACCTAACAAAGAGCGCAAGGACTCGGTGGATGCAGGTCGCTACAGACCGGTCGAAATGGAAGTCGATGGGGGAGGCCTATGTTCAGCAGTGTACTGATGATGATAATGAAGTAAAGGCTTACAACTGTCGGTAGGTATCATTCCGCATATTGTTCGGATTCATTTCTTTTGAGCCTTGAACACTGTCTCAACTTCTGTGGAATTACCCCTATAATAAGACTGTAGCGCAGTATTGACGCTACATACGCATGATAAATGCACCATTCGCTACCTCAGGGCTTACAGTTTGTGATATCCTTAAAACATAAACAAAACGGTCAATTTTACTGAGAACTTTCTTAATGTGAGGTTTCCAGTTACAAAATTTATTGACTGCTATACCTAAAAATACGCAACTGTTGCTATTATTTAGGGTCTCATCTTTGTGCATTATTTCAAGGTTAGGTATTTTCGAATTGTAGGTTTGAAACTGTATAAGACTGGTTTTATTCATTACCTTTAGATTATTTATTTTCAGTCATTAAGTAGCTCATTCTAAAGTGTTTTTAATTGCCGCCGCTTCTATTGCTGTTCTGTTGTCGCTTTTAAACGATTGTGAACACAAACATATTTTATTTGAAATACTGGTCTGTTTGTTCGCGATGGACATTTTAAGCATAGCTATCTTAAGAGAATCGCACACTCAGCACCGGACCGCACGAAATTAACTTTATGCAGATCGTGACATTTTTCCATCGTGCGAAGGAAGCGTTGTGCTGACCCCGCACTCTGTGACGCTAATTAAAGCAACATCGTAATTTAGGAAGCAGGTCATAACATTCCATATTCCGCAATCGAATAGGACATAGGCTAATTTACAATAAGTTACATGTACCTAATTAATTTAAAATAGATTTAAACAGAGTCATTTTGGTTTCCTTCAGACTCTCCAAGTGTAGGCTGGTTCGCGAGCCAGGGATATCTCATACCGATATCCGCGTTCGCGAGTCCCTGCGTGACTATCGAGCACCTACTACTAGCTACGTACCAGCTGCAGTTCCAGAAAACTACTGAACGGATATTGACGCGGTTTTTTATTAGAAAGGTCTTGGACAGTCTGAAAATCTGCTGTATGTTTGATTGCAATTGGTTAAGAAGAACCGGAGATATGCCCAAAAATCGATAACCGACCTCCGCGAGCGAGGCCGCGGGCATCAACTAGTACTTATATAAAATTTAAAGTTAGTTATATTTGTACACTGGAGATATTTAAAAAAATACTTAGGTTATGTTAAATGAATAATTCTTCTTACACAAACATTTTTTTTTTGGAATTCTTGTCTGTTTGTCCGTTTGTTCGCGATGAACGCAAAAACTAGTGAACTGATTTTGATGCGGTTTTCTATTAGAAAGGTCTTGGACAGACTTAAAATCTGCCGAATGTTTGATTGCAATTGGTTAAGTAGAACCGGAGATATGACCAGAAAAAGATAAACGACTGCGGAGCCGCGGGCATAAGCGAGTGAAAACCAAGAGTAGGTGCCCCACACTCATGCCACAAGGCTATCATCATCATCGTCACAGCGTTAGTCTAGAATAACATATATGATTTTCAGAATACAGGGACTTCTCATTTTTGAAATATCCAATCTGAATACAACCCTGCTCAGGGACCCTCGCATTAATCAGCAGCTATACCTGCTTACAAGCTATCCCCCCTACCTGCCACAGGCCCCGAAGATCTAGGCGGAGCCCCAAACACCCTACATTGCTGTAACGAGGTTTAACATAATCCGCTAACCGATTGGCCACTAGCTAACATTTATTTTCAGGCTAGTTATTTTTTAATCTGAAACCAATCACGTTATTGTTTCATGTCACGTAACTTTATACGTTATGATATGTGAGAGTTTGATCTCACTACCATGGACGCCAAATATCGTTCGAAGTGAAAAGAAGGAAGAAAGCGGACCACGGGCTCCGAGGTATAAGCATCGGAAGTCGGACGCTGTCTTGTCAAAGTCTCACAGTTTGACAAGACAGTTTCTATACTACTTGTTCATCCAAGCCCTTATCCCAGTTATATCTAAAGCTTGCACTTTGGAGTCTGTCCAGTCTGCTGCTACTCCTATAATTGTTTTTTTTTTTTACTTTTATGGGTGCGGCTGCCGTTTGATACTTCCCGACCCCGAGAGAAAAACCTTCACCAGATTAATTTATTAAAGTGATATAAATTTATAAAATTATTCATAAAAGCGGCGATAGCCCAGTGGCGTACGTAACGGACTGCCGAGCCGAGGTCTCGAGTTCGATCCCCAGTCGCCCCGAGCACACACCTCTGACTTTTCGTAGTTATATGTGTAATAAAAATGTTAATTATCGCTCGCTTAGTAATGTGCCCAGTAGATGGCAATAGGCTCGCCCCCTATTACATTGGGACCTAAACATAACTGGCGAATCGTGGGTGTAATAATACACCTCTGCCTACCCCTTCGGGGATACAGGCGTGAAGTTATGTTATGTATGTTATTTACGTACTAGTAGGCGAAACTGTAATAAAATAAAGTTTTGTGTAACAAATTATGGTAGGTTCCTACCGACATTTTTTGAAAAAAAAAACACATTGTGTCATAACGTCGTAATTAAGGCCACTTTAACAGCATAATTTAACGCAACTTACTTTTATAATACAATCAGTTTGGGTAAATTTGAATCCTTTTTTTAGTATTCTTACGTTTATTAAAATAAAATAACATCTGCATTAGCTGATTTTTTTGTGTTACGAGTATCAGTGTTCTATATGTGTATTTCCTGTGTTAAGCTCAGATTGTTCAGAATAATTTTAATAATATAAATCAATAAAATGACGATTAAAATGGCATTCCAAGTAGACATGGAATTTGGGTAACATTGAACACATTACATTGCACATTAATTAATGGATGTATTGTGGAGTTTACGTAACTTTAAATACAGTTTTAACATTAAAAATAATATTTTGCTCCATTAATCAACATCAGCTTGCAACGCGAATATTCGACATATAAGTATGATACGGAGATACCTTGTACCCTAGCAGATACGATAACTCCAAAAAAATAGATTATAACACGTCAATAAAACTTCTGTCTTAACACATTGATTTAAATCAAAAACTAACATACGATATGACATTGAAAACTAGATTTTTTATCCTAGATATCTATGCATACAGTTCACGTTGTCTTTATCTAATTATTATTTTACAACTGAAAAATTTTTGAAATATTTATAGTCACTGACATTCAAAGTTACCCAAATCTACCGTGTACATAAACATAAAGTTTTGAATTTGATGAAGATCAATTTTCAAGAAAACTTACTTTTGTTCTGAATATTCAAGTGAGAATGCAGTGCGAGTTGATGCACCCAGCATTACGGTCAGTACCACAGAAATATTGTCACTACAGTAATTAACCCCTTAAAACTTAACCTCAAAACTATTGTTGCCAGGTCTTCATCCTGACGACAAGTATATTTGGCGCCATAAGTAGTGGCATGATGGTTGCGTTTACCTCAGTATTAAGCCCTGCTATCCTGGTAAGAAACAGCACTGAAATAGAAGTAGAACCAAGCCAGGTATCTTGGATAAGTGAGTACGAAAACAGAAAACGAATACTTTCATATCTTTCAAAGAAACTAAAGATTTTAACGTCACACACTGTTTTAGAAACACCAAAAATCGAACATATTATTTCAAGTACAAAAGTAAAACTCTCATGAGGTGATATTACGTAGTTAAAGTGAAAATAAAAATCTAAATATCGTAATTTTTCAGGTATCCTAAATCGCGGGACGGTGGGGCGACTAGCACCCCTCCCCCAAACCGGGGCAAGACGGGGACACCGTGGTTCCCAAACCCGAGGGGGCCATCTCGAAACCGGAGATGGCCCAGGGTCAGTCGGGGTGCGCGAGGGATATGCTCTATGGGCAATCTTACACCCCGGCGTCTGTAGACCCGAGACGGCGTGCGGTTTTAGTCGGTTCAAGCCCGACATAACCGCCGCCGCTGACCGGCTAGGTATCCGAAGGGAGGGATTTCCGCAAAAACAAAAAAGATATCCTAAATCGAAAATATCTTCTTATTTTTTCTTAATGTGTTGTTGCCTTATAACACAGTTTATTTCATAAACCTATTAAGAAATACATATTCTGTGGTTTGTTGCGATCTCAAGTAGTTTCGTCGATAAAAATTAAATATTTTTTCGTTTGCATTGTTTTTTTCCCACTGAACCTAAATATTGCAAGTAAATATCATTCTTTAACAGATCACCCAATCTTAGATCACGCGGGACAAATTGTCAAAGCACCCGTTAGATTTTTAACTTTGCTAATGTATTACAGTCATACAGTTATTATTTTTCAGATACCTTAGAACGTTCTTAAATGAAAAAATCAATATGTCCGATATCTGGTGTTTCATACAATTCTTAAATTATTTAACTGCAAATTCAATTCAGACGATGGAAGGAACGAGTTGTAAATGTCATATTATCTTATCTTGCTTATTTAATGTAAGTTGTAATATAAAATAAAAAATAAAGGCATAAGTGGTAACCGAGTAGGCTAAAGCATTGCAAAGTTAAGCAACACTAGCCAGGTCAGTCTTAGGATGGGTGACCATTCTTAACACATTGAGATCCCCTCCGTGCCTGGGAGAGCACGTTAACCCCGGTTGTCATACGAACATCTATGGCAGTCGTTACGGGTAGTTTGAGGCCTAAAAAGTCCGACACCCGGTCAAACTACAGAACTGCAGAAAGCCGATCCTAACTGAGTTGGGAAAGGCTCGGATGATCTTTATAGGATATCTTAATTTTTTATTTTCATTTACAGCTACAAGTAATGGCATCGCTGGCATGATCGGGTTCATAGTGCTATCGCCGATACTGCAAATATTTGGTCGAAAAGTCGTCCATATTGCTGACAATATGGTTCTCCTCATCGGCTGGATTATATTCGCCTTGGCTCACAGCGTCACAGCACTCATAGCTGCAAGAATCTTCCATGGTATTGATATGGGTAGTATCTATATACATGGTATCATCATCAGTGAATACGTTGATCCCAAGAGAAGAGGCTACTTCATTATCTTCAAAAAAGCAGGATTTGTTCTTGGTACACTTATGTGCCATGCTTTATCTCTGGTTTGGAATTGGCGACAATTGGCCACTTTTGCCATAATTTTTCCGTCTCTATCAGCGGTCTTGACGTTATTTTGGCCAGAAAGTCCTTTCTACTTAGCTATGAAAGGTCGCTACAATGAAAGTGAGAAGTCATTTATCTGGCTCCGTGGTGGTTCCAACATACAAGAGCTGCATCTTTTGCATTCATCCCAACGACACAAGTTAAAGAATTCAAGCACAGAAAAGTGGCATAAATTTTTATTCAAAAAAGACTTTATGAGGCCGTTTATAATAGTGTCTCTTTTAACTTTGATCCTAGAATTAAGTGGCAAACATTTTTTCGTTGTTTACGCTATACAAATGATGATGGAACTAGTAGGAGACAAGTCACTAGCCATATATTTTTCTATGGGTGCAGATTTATTGAGTTTCACCGCATTGCCATTCTCTTTTTTCATCATACGTTTCTTCAAAAGACGAACAGTATTGTTTTCATTTGGTACTACGACAGTTACCTTGATGTTATTAATCTGTTTTGTTATAGTTTTTAAGTCACCGAATGTGGCATGGCTGGCGCCGGTGTTCATTCTTCTACATAGTTTTATAGTGAACCTTAGTATTATACCTGTATGTTATACATTGTTCAGTGAAGTTATTCCTTTGGAATATAAAAGTTGGGGTTCCTTCTTGAATGGAGTTATTTTAACATCTTCATATACACTGATGTTGAAACTTACCCCAGTTTTAATGGAGAACGTTAGTGTAGGAGGTGTTTATGCAATATACGGTACAAGTATAGCTGTATGCTTGTTTGTGCTATATGGTATACTGCCAGAAACTAAAGATAAAACTTTACAAGAAATTGAATATGCTTTTAAAGGTGTAAATTGTAAATTGGCAAGTTATGATGAAAGCATGAGACGTTTAAGTAACTCCAAAACTTTTAATTAAGTATAATATTAGTAAAGTAAGTGAGAAGGGTTATTCATTCTATTCACTTATTTCATGTCTCAAGAGTAGCAAATACAAAACATGATATTCAGTCACCCTCAGAAGTTGCTGAATACTAAGTAACATTTTAAATTGAAATAAATAAATGAATAAATGATGTATAATTCTTTTTGTAATCTTTAGAGGACAAATTATATTTTTTTAATTATTATTATGTAAAGTATCAGAGCATCAGAGGACGGTAACTTGTGTAATGTTTTAAGCTAATACCGATGGCGACTGTACCTAGCTGAGCAAACTCTAAATGCTTCAAATGTTTATGAGTAAGAGGATTGTAAACCTCGCAGTTGCAATTAAAACTAATGGACGACGAATATTTGGTTTCACTATCTTAGTTGATAAGTGTTCTGAATAATAATATTATACATACATAACATACATATACATGAAGTCACGTCTCTTGCCCGTTGGTGTAGGCAGAGATAACATCTTTCCTCTTGCTACGATCTTGGCATACGCCTTTCACTCCTTCTGCTTTCATACACATGCGAGCCGGTCGCTGGCCTTTCTTAAAATAATATTTTAACTTGTCCTTTATTTCGTTTTAATTTTAATTGTTTTATTAAGTTATTCAATGTGTTGATACGTGCGTATCAACAAAAGTTTTATTTATCTATGTTTTACACATTTTGAGTGAGTTATCTAATACCTTTTAAACAAGCAATTCTTGTATATTTATATATATGACCGAGGTGGATGCCCTACTATAATGTATCAGCGGTTCCAGCGGTAGGTACCTAGGTACACACATTTAGTGCTCTAGATTCGTTACGGCTAATATAATAGCATGACATTTATAATTTTATAACCATGACGGGTATTCATGATAACTATAAAAAAGCGGCCAAGTGCGAGTCGGACTCGCCCATTTAGAGTTCCGTAGCAGCAAGTAACATAATAATGTTTTATTTAAATTTTTACATTTGAGTTGATTGAATGAAAGGTAAATTGCGGTTTACGATTTATGACCTATTAAAAAAAACTACTTACTAGATCTCATTCAATCCAATTTTCGTTGGAAGTTTACATGGTAATGTACAACATATATTTTTTTAGTTTTATCATTCTCTTAGTTTACAAGTTACAGGGGGGGGGACACATATTTTAACACTTTGGAAGTGTCTCTCGCGCAAACTATTCAGTTTAGAAAAAAATGATTTTTGGAACCTCAATATCATTTTTGAAGACCTATCCATAGATGCCCCCACCCCAAACGTATGGGTTAGACGAAAACAAAAATTTTGAGTTTCAGTTCTGAGTATGGGGAGCCACCAAAATTTATTGAGTTTTTCCTATTTTTGGGTAAAAATCTTAATGCGGTTCACAGAATACATCTACTTACCACGTTTCAACAGCATAGTTCTTATAGTTTCGTAAAAAGTGGCTGTGACATACGGACGGACAGACAGACGGACATGACGAATCTATAAGGGTTCAGTTTTTTGTCATTTGGCAACGGAACCCTAAAAAAGCTTCGTAGAAAAAGGGCACAAAGAAGGTGCTACAAAAAGTAAACAATTAAACAGATGAAAGCTGTTTAATCATCCGTAACGTCCAGATGTTTGGCGATGATTATATCCATAGTATTTCCCACGTTTTCCATTACACCGTCTCTACCTTAGAGCCCGTGGTCAGTGGCGAGTCAGTGACTCTTTCTCCTCTTTTTGGTTTATAAGGCTTTTATAGAATAGACTTCCATCTGAGCTCCCAACTCCAAAAGGACTGCATACGTCAGAGCCTCATTCGTCAATCAGCAGGTGTCAAACAAACAATTTTTTTGTGGTCTGAATCGTTCATTTGACATTACACAAGTATTTTTTTTTAATATTTTCAATCTCCAGATACAACAAATTAACAATTTTATTATAGTATAAATGCCTTTTTTTTTTTTTTACGTGCTGAAATCCCTTCGGATACCCCCCCGCTGGCCAGCAGAGGTGGTTATGTCGTATCTCGACTAAAACCGCACGGTGTCCTCCCCAAGTGTCCGTTGCCGGGCACCCCGGGTAAGCCCTCGAAAGGATAACCCCAGGGTTGCCGGCGGACTTTGGCCGCCACCGCGGCCTCGCCTGGTAGTATAAATGCCTTACATACTAAATTCGTCATTAGTATAGGTATTGTTGCAAAGGTAAGAGGCAGAAAAATTGGGGAGGTCTTTGCCCAGTAATGGGACTCAATGGGCTGGATCGTATTGTGAATTTTTCTGCATGGTCACAAAGCGTCAAGATTATCACCAAAAAAAATTGATTTAATTTTTTTTTTTAAAGAATATTAGTAACCGAAATTACTGAACCGAAATTAAATAAGACTTATAGTTAACCCTTAAATAAAAATTTGAACAGATACTTTTTACACTCTTCAATTTAAATTTATAACATAACATAACTTCACGCCTGTATCCCCAAAGGGGTAGGCAGAGGTGTATTACACACCAACGATTCGCCAGTTATGTTTAGGTCCCAATGTATGGTTTAAATTTATAATAACCGTTTTATTATGTTTGTAGGTTAAATTGTTTACGCTTCTTCTATCTATACATATAAAGTTGTAAATTAGTCGTGTTTGTACATTGGAGATATTAAAAAACTTGAGTTATGTTAAATGAACGATTCTGAACACAAAAATATGTTTTTTGGAATTCTTGCCTGTTTGTCTGGACGCAAAAACTACTGAACGGATTTTGATGCGGCTTTTTATTAGAAAGGATTTGGTCAGACTTAAATTCTGCCGTATGTTTGATTGCAATTTGTTGAGTAATGAAGTATGGACCGTAGCGTAGCGTTATGTAATTTTGAAAAAAAAATTGCGTCAAACCGTCTGATACCGCCCACTAGGAAGAAGGTGGTACGGTTGTTCCGGGCGAAGCCGGACAGTTCAGCTAATAAATCATATTCGAAACAGCATGCTGCACCAAAGTTTCGTGACAGCCAGCTGAAGGCTTTTTACGAGGAGATAATATTCGCTAAAGAAGCGATTGTACTCGGTAGAAGGTACTCCCTTGTACAGAAGAAGATGTACGCCGAAGTGACAAAAAAGTGCTTAAGAGATCTTTGGCATCTCTGAGCCTAGTTTGTAGACGACGGGTAAAGCTGCTTGGTTGTAGAAGCAGGCCTGAGATAGCCTGAGATAAAGATGCAAGTAACATGTTCCGCATTCTGTCGATATGTGCTACAGTAACTGTTGACTATCGTCTTCTTTCCTTCGAGAGGTTAAACTTGATCGGTTTGCTACCAGCAAGCTTTGTGCTACACTATAAAATGAACTAAATATATGACGACATTTCTACACAGCGCTATCTAGACCCAAAGCAAGCATAGTTTAACTAGCGTGTAGTGTGCATTCTAGAATGCGGATAAACTTACATATACATATTATTTATTTTATTTATTTATTTTATTTTACAGTTTAGAAAACTTACAGCTAGTATTTGGAGTTACATGTGATAAACGTTCATTTGATGGCCAATTACAAGTTTTCACGAATATTAAACTTAAAAATAATAAATTATGGTACACGACATGATTAAACACATAAAAATAAGTGAAGTACTAAACACTAAGTAAAGTAATCGTCACATAACATCTTCCTTAACTTAGTTACACTCGTGCTAAATAAATCTATATCGATGCTACGGCACACAGCATTGTACGTATGACATGCTCTGATCATATACGCATTCTGCCTGTAGTTAGTATGACAGATAGGGACATGCAGTGGGCTATACTTTCTCAAGAATGCCGATGGGACTCGAAGACCTATCCGGCCCACCAACTCGGCTACGTCAGTCGATCCGTTCGCTATGTTAAATAAGAGAGAAAGATCTGCAGTTTTCCTTCGTTCTTGTAGAGGAAGAAGGTGAAATTTTCTGCAGCGACTATAATAATCGGGTAAATATGTCTGACATTTGTACTGTGTATATCTTAAGAATCTTTTTTGAACTTGTTCCAATCTATCGATGTATATTTTATAGATTGGGTTCCATACCTGGGAGGCGTATTCGAGGTGACTTCGGACATATGTACAGTACAGGATTTTTATTGTTTTAATATTTTTAAAATCTGCTGAAATTCTAAAAATGAAGCCTAAGGCTTTAGAAGCTCGTTTGGAGATATTATCAATGTGTGCATCAAATAATAGTTTGGAGTCGAATGTCACCCCCAAATCTCTGACAGTCGATACTCTGGCTACCACGGTACCTGATAGCGTGTATGACGTCAGCAGTGGGTCAAGTTTGCGTGTAAACGAACAAACATAGCACTTGGACACGTTCAGTTCTAACTTGTTGCTAATACAATACGACTGGAAGCGATCCAGGTCGTTTTGCAAACACTTTGCATCTTCACCAGAAGCTATTTTATGTAGTATCTTCATGTCATCTGCGTATAAAATTATTTTTGACGTATGAAAACAAGCCGTGATGTCATTAATGAAGATGTTAAACAAAAGGGGTCCCAATAGGGAGCCCTGTGGGACACCAGAAGGTATGCTCACTGACCTCGAAGAATATCCGTTCAGTACAACCACCTGGCTCCTGTTCTCGACATAAGACGAGAACCACCTGTACAGGTTACCTCTTATGCCTATCCGAAGTAGCTTCTGTTTGAGAAGCGAGTGATCGATTCGGTCAAAACCTGTATAATATACATAGAAACACCCAGACCAATTTATTCAAATAGATATATTCATGCATACAAATATCTGCACTGAGCGGGAATCGACCCTGCGCCCCCTGTCGTAGCAGTCGAAACACACTGGCCATTGGTCAATAAATAATGGTTTGTATTACGTATCACCCTCACACGGTGCAAACAATTCCATCAAGAACCAAGTAGTTCGGCACCTCTTTTCTTTGCTTCGCCATCACGATCACAGCAGCACACGTGTTTCCTTCTTCCTACAGTCCCGGGTCCTTTAAGCAGGTCCGTAACTTAATTTCGAGAGACATATGTTAGATTATTGGAAAATCGACTGAAAGATTGTGCGAATAGAATTTATTGCGAAACAACTTTTTGTCGCCAAACGCTGCTTCGACTGATCGATTCTTCGAATATTTATCAATCGATGGACTGATGTTTCGAATGTTAAATTCAAAACATTGCTTGTAGACATCACGGTACATAGGAAGCACTGCACACAGAGATCTCTCTTCCTTCTTGCCATAAACTTTCCGGACAATACGTACAATCTTTCAGTCGATATTCCAATAATCTAACATATTTCTCTCGAAATTAAGTTACGGACCCCATTTAAGCGGGGCGTGAAAAAGCATCTGATGAGGCCGTCAAGCTGAGAGCCACCATTGTAAAATTATCGGTGTCTGTAATGGTGACACTCATTCCTGAAAATTTACCTTTAGCTTACCATCAGGCGAGGTGAAGTCATATTGATGTGACCATTATAAAAAAAGAACAAAGTAACTAAAAATACGAATAATAATAATGTTTTTCTAAAACACTAAACAACAGTATAGACTATAGGTAATAAGTAGGTATAACATTTTACCAATCGTTGCGATTACATGTGGATGCGGCAAGCTGAAGACAGGGCGCTATGGCGCTCATTAGGGGAGATCTATGTCCAGCAGTGGACTAGAATAGGTTGATGATGACATGTGCTATTCAATTACGCCATTTGTATGTTTGCATTTACATTTTTGTGTTACTTAAATACAACTTTCAAACACCTACAAGTATTTAAATTAAAATATTTAACACTTTAATCAGTAACAAAACCGCATAGAAACAATATGGTAATATTTACTTTTTGTATTTATACTTCTTCGCTTCGCGCGCGTGGAATTCTGTTCACGTTTCCACTTTCCATGGGAACGTATCCCAAGGATAAAAAGTAGCCTATGTGTTATTCCAGACTATAATCTATACATGTACCAAATTGTAGTGAAATCCGTTCAGCCGTTTTCAAAAGAAACAGACATGAATCCATACATGCATGCTCACAAACTTTCGCGTTTATAATAATTAGTAGGATAGGTCTTATTCACAAGTAGCTACGAGATAGTATCAGCAACACCAACTTTTACTGGAAAAAGACTGATATCAAAAGTAACAAAATATAGTTCATCGAATCTTAATCCAACAAGAAAACCAGTGGAGCCGTTCTCAAGTTTAGAGGTGAGCAATACAAGTATAAACAATGATTCATTTTTGTTTATTTCGATAGCTTAGCGTTCTTATTATAAGCATAATACAAATTTTATCATTGTGATGAACGAATACTTATGGCTGCGCGAGCACGTGGGCCGCCGCCATGTCCTTCTGCGAGCATGTAATGCTCGCAAAGGAGATGGCGGAGAGCGCCCGGGAGAGGTTAAGAACTCTCCCGGCCCGCTGAGCCCGCAACATGCTCGCCGCGCGTCACAGGCGACTCAGGCGCTTAACGACCTCAGTCCTCCATGAGCGCAGGCCTGGGGGTGGCAGGTGAGGCCGCCTGTCACTCCAGCAGAAGCAGGCCGGGACGGTGGGGTGACTAGCGCCCCTCCCCCAAACCGGGGCAAGACGGGGACACCGTGCTTTCCAAACCCGAGGGGGTCATCTCGAAACCGGGATGGCCCAGGGTCAGTCGGGGTGCGAGGGAAATACTCTATGGGCAACCTTACACCCCGTCGTGTAAAGACCCGAGGCGGCGTGCGGTTTTAGTCGGTTTTAGTCGGGGGAGTATACGAAGGGATTTCCGCACGAAAAAAAAAGGTACTTATGGCTATAAAACAAACTCTTGATACTTAAAAAATATACTCTTCTTTTTAATTATTATTCTAATTCTGCATCCTATTTTTTTTGTCTCAAACCAAATAAAACTTCTTGTTTCTAGTTTTGCACATTTTTCATTGGTAAAGGTGTTGCTTTTAAGATTCAGTTTGTCAATATTTAGATTTTGAATTATCTGGGCTATATCTTTTCATATTGGAAACACTTTAAATACTTAGTTATAGGAACATTTACCTAAATCTTACTCAAAAACGACCTTTCTCAGGTTTTCATTGTGACCACACGTATGTTAAACTCCATAAACAATGGAATCATGCTTTCATTCCCATCCGTACTGATCCCTGGCCTCTTTTCAATAAATATTAAAGACATAGAAGTGACGACGACTCAGGTGTCTTGGATCAGTGAGTGTGAAAACTTAAACATAGAGACCACATTTTCTCTGAAAAATATCATCATCATGATCTTAGCATTGTTCCCGTTTACATCCAAGGTACCTTGGAGCAAGGGGCCCGCTTATGGCTATACCTATATACAGCTTGTATGAGAGCGACTGTCGTCTGATCACCCAAAAAAAGACCTACGCCAGAGCCTCGTCTGTCACTCAGCAAGTGTATCGGCTTGTAGGTGCGACTGGTTTGGCCCCGCAGTTCTTGTTGAGGTCCTTTACATCTAAAGGAATTTAATTGTATTTTGTATGTAATTTAATCTAAACAACTAGATTCTTCTTACTTTTTTGTACTCTTGCTGGTATTGTATACTATAAAACAAGATACCATTTTTAAGTCATCATCATCATCAACCTCTATTAGTCCACTGCTGGACATAAGTATCTCCTAATAAGCGCCATAGCATCAGCAGCTGAAGACAGGACATCTACCCGCAGTCTTTCGCAGATCGTCATCCCACCTGGCCGGAGGGCGCCCTACACTACGTTTGCCGAGTCGCGGTCTCCACTCAAGAACACGTTTATCCCAGCGGTTGTCGGTTCTTCGCGAGATATAGCCGGCCCAATGCCACTTCAGCTTGCTAATTCTTTTAAGAAAAAATGATATTATATCAAGAATGTTAAAAAAGATAAAAACCAACACTGCATCTAATGGCAGTGCTAAATGTGCTCATACAATGACTGTCCGACTTATATTATATTAGGGTAACTCCAATTCAGATATTGTGTAGTAGATTTGAATAACTAATCAGTTAAACAAAACAAAAATTCACAGATATTTCATACACGAAATGTACAATGGGCAAACATTGAAATCTTCCAAGCAACCTTTCGATGGATCGAAGTGCACATGAGTATAATTATGGTTTTATTTCCTTCCTGTGTCCTAGGTTAATTTAATTTGTGAAATACAGTAGGTGCAGCACAGTATAGGGTATTTGTAAATTTTATTTTCATTTAACAGCTACAAGTAATAGCATCGCTGGTATATTCTGATTCTTCATGATGCCGCCTATTCTGCAAATATTTGGGCTAAAAGTTGTACATGTCACTGACAGCTTGTGCCTCGTTATCGGCTGGATTATATTCATTTATGTTAGCACAAAGCATCACAGCACTTATGGCCGTAAGAATCATCCATAGTCTAGAATTTGGTAAATTTGATATACAATATATGATTGTGAGTGAATATTCTGATCCTAAAAGATGAGGCTACTTCATGACTTTTAAGAAAACAGTAATAACTGTTGGTACGCTTATGTGTCATGCGTTATCTCTAATTTAGAATTGGCGGCAAAATGTCACTTTTGCTATTGAATTGTCAGCATTATCAATGGTTTTGACACTATTTTGTCCAGAAAGTCATTCTTACTTAGCCATGAAAAGTCGTTTCAAGAAAAGCAAAATGTCGTTCGTCTGGCTTCATGGTGGATCTAACATGCAAGAGCTGCATATTTTGTATTCATCCCAAATACAGAAGACAGTGAATCCGAGTAATAAGAAATTGTAGTACATGGTAAGTTTACTAAATTAAAAAACTAAAAAACACGCTTTTTATAGAAAACCGAACTAAAAAAATTTAAAATAATTTTTAATAAATTTAAATTAAGAATAGTGTTAAAAATTTCAATAAATATAAATTAATTATAGTGTAAATAAAAAAAATGTATTTTATTTTAGAAACAGCGTGGGGTGCATGGGTCAATAGATATAAATATTTTATTGACAGACATGAGTAGAGTGATTATCATTTTGATATCTTAAAAAGCACCCCACGCTTTTTAAAAAATAAAATACGTTTTTTTTATTTACACTATTATTAATTTATATTTATTGAAATTTTTAACACTATTCTTAATTTAAATTGATTAAAACTTATTTTCTATTTTTTTAGTTCGAGTTTCTATAAAAAGCGTGTTTTTTTAGTTTTTTTAACTATTATTTATTTCCTAATGTACAGTTTTATTTATTTATAAAAACGTTTTTTTAGTTTATTTAAACTATTATATGCTTTGTTGAATTGAACATTCTCTTTGGTGTCCGAAAATTTATTAATATTAGATAAATCGGCTAAAGATAATGGTTGGAAATTAAAATTTCTGCCTTATCGTCTATAGACGAAAATTATATAAATTAACAAAAATCTTATTTTGCAAATTGAAAAACTGAATAATTTTATCAAATTAGTTACCTAGTGTATTGTCATCGGTCCTCGATAAATCTACAAAGTTTGAACGAAATCTGGCCGTATAAAGTGGGTCCAAATCGCGCTCGGTTACAAACAAACATACAAACAAACATACAGGTGAAGTTAATAAAAAGCGTATAAAAAGACTTTATGAAGCCTTTCGTAATAGTATTTCTCTGATCATTGATCCTAGATTAACCGGGAAACATTATTTTATGGTTTATATTACACAAATGATGAGTGAATTAATAGCAGATAAGGTGCAAGGAATATACTCGTATTAACTTATAGGTGCAGATTTCTTCAGAGTTATTACTATGATATCCTTTTCTGTCATCACTAGTCGCTTAAAAAGACGAACTATTTTGTTTTCCTTCGGTGCTACAACAGTTGCTTTGATGTTAGTGGTATTTTTCATTATTCTTTCAATGTTGCCAACTGTGTCGTGGTTGATACCTGTATTAATTATTCTACACAATTTCATAGTGAATATTAGTAAAACATGTGTGTTTTACATTATTTGGTGAATTGTTTCCATTGGAACATAAAGATTTGTGTACGAGTTCATCGCACAGTAATTTTATATAATAAACGCGTAAGCATTTTTATATTATAGCTGTGAAATATTATTATTATTATAATATAATATTATTTATTATTTAGTTCTCAAATTGCCGCTAGTATTCATACGTAGGTTTTCAGTGGCAAATTAAAAGTTTTCAAATACGTCCCGCATATCATTTAACCTCGTGCAACTTAAGGTACAAGCAGACAAAGTGCTCATACATTTGGTCCTTTAGCCTTCAAGTGTTTGTATTTCTGTTTTCTCGTGTGGTAGCGAATCGGCTACGTTGGCCTCCCACAAGCGGGTTTCACCGACGAGAGTTGAGACGTGAGCATATACGTCGCGGGGACGTAGGGGCATCATACATCCATAACAAACGACGTGAGAGAACCGTCCTCTCCAGCATCAAAGCTTTTATCAAGAAGTGATACTACAAGGTTTCACTAGAAGTATTATAGCAACAAGAGCGGGTACTGCACCAATCAATGCGTCCACGACCTGTACTATGCAACAAGGCTAACACAGGTAGACATATTTTCAAGTAGCAGCTAGCTAGCAAGAACACCGTACATACGGAACGAGCGACGCCGACGTGAGGAGAGAATCCTCTTCAGCTTCAAAGCAATTATCATGGAGTGAACCTACGAGGTTTGGCAAATCGCAAGTAATAAGTATAGTAGCAAGAACCATACAAATACTGTAGCAAATAAGGCCTCATTCTGTACTATGCAACAAGGCTAACCTAAGTACAAGTAGGCATATCAGTAATAACTAGCTAGCAAAAATAGCAAGATAGTTGATATCACCAAGAACCAAGCACAGTGCGGCAATTTGAACTCAAACAGTCTACAAAGGCACAGATCAGCAAGTGCAAAACAAGTGCACCTGATCTTTTTGTATATTTATCCAATATCACAAGGGAAGAATTATTACAAAAGCAGCAGCCTGCCATCAATGGCATTCAACATACTTTGACTGATTTCAACAAAGATAGCAAGAAACATGGGACAACCCACTTCATCAAGAAAGAAGTGGAATCACTTAACAGCTTTTGGCTCGAGTTTCAGAATAAACAGGACAAATCAAGACCGGCTTCTACGGAGTCAGCTCGCTACAAACATGACGCAGTACAAAAATCTACCTTTTGTGCTAGTTACAGGCATCCCAGATTAACTCAAGCTTCAAAAATATTTCATTTTTTTGAAGGAGGAACCCTAAAATAAATTACTTACCATTGTATTGATAAACGTTTTACATAGTTTATAGATCAGTTTTAAGGAAACTACAGTTGCAAACACATGTGCTTTTAAATTATGCTATTTTTTTGTCCCAGTATGTTCATTTTTATTTGTATAGATTCTCAAACTATAATTACAGCTATAAAACTATAGTTACATTTGACTTAGAAGTAAATTAGTTTAGAATTATTAAGTGAGTGCAAATATTAAACATAATTCAAGGCACTTGTGTTCAGTGTAGCAAAAAGACTTGGAAAAATGGCCGATCTATATTTATGGAGACAGGTGTGTTTACTTTGAATATTTAAGTCATTCATTATTATTCTTATAGCGATTAACCAGTTGTTACCAAAGTTTGCATTTGGAGCTCGGGATCCTTATGGTGTTTTATTGGTATATCAGTTTTACCGGGAGCGACTGCTGTCTGACCTCCCAACCTCGAGAGGAAAGTCTGCGCCAGTGTCGTCCGTTGAGCTGGTGAACCGACTAGCAGGTGAGGTAGACTTGGACTTCAAAGGGCCCTGCTGTACACCGACTGTGCCTGCGCACCTATTTCAACTTAGTTATTATACTGGAACTATACCATCTAGTTAGGTATCTAAACAAATATAAAATTGTAAATTAGCTGAGTTTGTACATTGGAAACATTTAAAAGAAATAAGGTTATTTCATAATAATAATAATCTTTATTTTCCAGAATATGTTCGGTTACAGGTGTTGGGGTTATTTATTAGGTACAGCATATTCTGGCACTTGTGGTGTGCAAATCTTAAATATTGATTAGATAATTTATAATAAATTTTTGACGTGCAATAAATCTACGCGGTTGGATATCATAGGGCTTATTCTAATTGGTCAAAATTGTAATTTAATTTATTAATATTGATTATTTATTATTTAATATAATGTTAATATTATATTTTAGGATCAAGGAGTTATCATAATACTCTAATGTCAAAATATGTATTGTTACTCGAATGTCTATAAGATAGAATTTATACATTTAAAAAGTTGTCTTCTAAATATTCATTTATACGGTAATACTTTTTATTACATAGAATTTTACTAAACTCTTTGCAGGACAGGCTTATAGGTAATTTTTTGAGACTACCAGGTAGATGATTATAAATTTTAATACACATGCAGTATACATAACGTATACTGCATGTGTTCGGAACATTTCCCGATTTATTTTTGGTATCTGGAGTCGGTCTTTGTCCCTTGTTCGACGTTTCTCCGAGTCTGGGAGACTTTTTAAATAATGTGGAGTGTTTCTTAACAAAATGCAGATTTCCAATAGATACAGGCATGGTTAAGGGAGAATTTTGTATTGCCTAAGTGAAGGAGTTGAGTGCAAGGAGTCCCTACTAACATCTTTCGGGACCCAAGCCAACCTCGCCTGCCCGCGGTGCACTCTGCTGATTAACGGAGAAGGCTCTGGCGACCCGCCAACACGCACTGGACCAGCGTGGCGGGTTATGGTCCTAATCCCCCAAAACGATGATCCCCCCCCCCCGGACGGACCTTCCCGTCCGCTTTTCAATTGGCAATCTTGATAAGGTTGCGACCGCTCTCCTCATCACTGATCCGTCAACCAAAACCTCAGCAAATCGAGGAACCCCATCGGTGCCAGCCACTAGATTGAGAATGCGCCCCCGGCGCCAATACAACGGCATTAGGTTGGCATCCTTAATCAGGACGAGGTCTCCGACCTTGGGAGGATGAGTTTTATCCGTCCACTTGACGCGCTGCTGGAGGATGTGCAAGTACTCCAAGCTCCAACGCTTCCAAAAGCTCTGAGCGAGCTGTTGCACTAACTGGAACCGCGATAGCCGATTTCGGCTCACATCGACAAAGGGGTACTCCGGCAGGGCGACAAGTGGTTGTCCAATCAAAAAATGGCCCGGGGTTAGGGCCTCCGAATCATTAGGGTCCGAAGAGAGCGGGCACAATGGACGCGAGTTTAGTACGGCCTCAATGCGGCAAAATACCGTAGCTAATCAGATCTAATTAAAGAAGGCAACCCACGGCGAGACACGAATCTATCCAAAGTTGCCACAAAGGCCTCCGTCGAGAGCGAGGTTACTAGCTCCAAGTGTACTGAATTCGTTGACAGGCAGACAAACACACACAAATAAGCCTTAAGGATTTTACTGTTACGAAGAGTAGACGTCTTCACCAAAAAGGGACCGGCAAAGTCCGTTCCGACGCCTGCAAAGGGCCTTGCCTCATTGACACGATCAGCCGGCAAGTCTCCCATCATGGGCTGCATAGTGGGGGCCTTAGTCCGGTAGCATGGCATGCAACGAAAGACAATGCTGCGGATAGTACGACGGGCCGACAAAATCCAAAAGTCTCGCTGCAGAATGGCCAACAGCGCATTACAACGCATGCGCATGCGAGTTCTTAATGTGACGATCAGTCACCAACAACTTGACCAAATGGCCTTCCTTGGGCAACAAGAGGGGGTGACGAGCTCCGTAGGGGAGGCTAGAGTGCCTCAAACGTCCTCCAATACGCAAGAAACCCGCCTCATCCAAAAAGGGGCTCAGCTTACTGATAGCTCCCGACAACTTAGCCATACCGGACGTCAAGATTTCAATCTCCTACTCAAAGTGTGCAGCCTGCACAGAACGGACCCAAAGGAGGAGAGACTCTTGGAGCTCTTGAGGAGAAAGGACCGGCGACAGGCGTTTGTCCCCACGGTTCCTACAATTGTGACGAAAGCGCCTGATCCAAGATGTGACATTCAACAGTTTATCGAGGGAGCTGTACCGATTCAACAAAAGGTCGGGATCAAACGGCGGGTCCTTCGTCTCAACAGCGAGCACCCTTAGCCCGGGCAAAGGATCCGTCATCAAGACTGGCATTCGAGGCCAAGCATCCTCGGACCGAGTCAGCCAGTCTGGCCCCCACCAGAGGGGGTGATCAATCAAGTGAGGGGCCGTGCACCAACGTGAGGCCACGTCACCGGGGTTCAGGTCCCCAGGGACATGCCTCCAAGTTAAAGGCGTTGCAGAATTTTGTATCTGTGACACTCGGTTCGCCACAAAGACCTCCAAAGTGTGAACGGACGTCTTCAGCCAACACAAAACAATTTGACTGTCCGTCCAGGCGTAAGAGGATCGAATGTCCACAGTTTCACCCGAGGTATTAACAATGTGATTCAATAGACGCACAAGAAGAGCTGCCCCTGACAACTCCAATTTGGGAATGGTCAATGCTGTTCGAAGAGGGGCCACCTTGCTCTTGGCCATGACCAGCGACAGCTTCCCCTGGCCTGTCGCGCTGACGGCCAAATATGATATTCGCGGATTATACTTTATTCGAACAAACTTATTTTAACCAAACGAGACTTTTTCTCAAGACAATTCTTTCAGCAAGTTGACAACCAAGTGACAGATAGATCTGTCAACGCAAATTTTTTTTTTTTTTTTTTACTTCGTTTAGGAACGTAACAGTGGGTTTATCGGAGGTCCGAAGAGAGGGCGAGGACACGACAACCTTAAACTCTGGCAACTTGTTCTACCACCGGGAGGGCGACCAACAGTCCCATTGTGGTGTCGGGTTTCTCGTTCACAGATCCCTTGTAAACAACGTGGTATGTATCACGGGTGTGTCGAGCAGGGTTGCGTACCTGATACTTAGAGTATCAAAGAGGTACTCGTTAAAGGTCATACAGGTTTACGCACCGACCTCGGAGCACCCGGACGACGAAGTGGAAGTTATGTATGAGGACATAACACAAAACACAAACATACTTCACTGTTGTTATGGGGGATTTTAATGCAAAACTGGGTAGGAGGGGCGATGACGAGTTGAGAGTGGGGCAATTTGGATGTGGGCGGAGAAATCCCAGGGGCCAGAGGCTGGCTGACTTTCTGGAGAAGGAAGAACTCTTTATGATGAATTCCTTCTTCAAGAAGCCACCTCATAGGGAATGGACCTGGATGAGTCCCGACGGTTGCACGAGGAATGAAATCGACTTAATTATGGCTACAAAGAGACGAATATTCAATGGTGTCTCCGTGATCCACAGGGTGAAACCGGCAGCGGTCATAAAATGGTTAGAGGCACATTGAATATCAATGGCCAACGGGTAAAGTCTCGACTAATTAAGTCCACGCTCCGAACTACTGTAGCCCATATACAAAACCCCGAGAGCGTTCAACTCGAGCTCGCAAACCGCGTCTCTGGAGGATTGCGTTTCTGTGGATGAGGTCAACAACAGGTTGGTAGAACTGTCTACAAAGTAGGGGAAGTCTTCTTCAGACCCCGCCCGAAAGATAGACCTCAAAAACTATCAGATCTCAACCTCGACCTAATGGCAGAACAACGCTCATTGACGTTGCAGACTTCCGAGGACGCTGAAGCATATCGGCAGCTCAATAGCGGATTTCTAAGTCCTTGCGACACGATGTTCGTGTCTTTAATACTAATCATTTTAAAGATATGATAGAGCAAAATAAGGGCTCTAAAGTGTTCGCAAGAGACTTGTCTATTGGGCAGAGCCAGTTGACGAAGCGGATGACGGCAGTGTAGCGTCTACTAAGTCAGAGGTACTGAGGGAGATCGAAAGGTTCTACGGACAGTTATATACCTCAGTAGCTAAGCCTGTTGATGATTTGGATAAAGATCCTAGAGCCAAATTAACCCGACACTACACAGAAGATATTCCGGACATCAGCCTGTATGAGATTAGGATGGTCCTCAAACAGCTCAAGAGCAACAAGGCGGCGGGTGAGGACAGAATGACATATCGGAGCTTCTGAGTGCAGGTGGAACACCAATACTGAAAGCTCTACAGAGGCTCTTTAATTCCGTCCTGCTCGAGGGTACTACGCCCGAAGCGTGGAACAGAAGCGTAGTGGTTCTCTTCTCCAAGAAAGGTGATAAAACCTTATTGAAGAGCTACAGGCCCATCTCGCTTCTGAGTCATGTTTACAAGCTGTTTTCGAAGGTGATCACGAATCGTCTCGCACGCAGGTTTGATGACTTCCAGCCTCCCGAACAAGCCGGTTTCCGTAAAGGCTATAGTACCATAGACCACATCCATACGCTGCGGCAGATAATACAGAAGACCGAGTAGTATAATTTGCCACTATGCTTGGCATTCGTGGACTATGAGAAAGCCTTCGATTCGATCGAGACTTGGGCGGTGCTGCAGTCTCTTCAGAGGTGCCACATTGACTATCGGTATATCGAAGTGCTGAAATGCTTGTATAAAAACGCCACCATGTCGGTCCGAGTACAGGATCAGAGCACAGAGGCTATTCCGTTGCCGTGGGGAGTTAGGCAGGGTGATTTCATCTCGCCGAAACTCTTTACCAATGCTACGGAAGACGCCTTCAAGCTTCTGGATTGGAAAGGATTCGGCATCGATATCAATGGCGAATACATCGCTCACCTTCGATTTGCTGACGACATCGTAGTCATGGCAAAGTCCTTAGAGGAGCTCAGCACTATGCTCGGAGGCCTCAACAGAGGGTCCCAGCGGGTGGGCCTGAAAATGAACATGGACAAGACGAAAGTCATGTAAAATGACCCCCGTATTATTGGGAGGCTTACCTCTCGAAGTGGTTGATGACTATGTCTATCTGGGACAAACCGTCCAACTAGGCAAATCCAACTTCGAGAAGGAGGTCAATCGACGAATCCAACTCGGCTGGGCTGCGTGCGGGAAACTGCGCAGGGCCTTCTCGTCCAAAATACCGCAGTCCTTGAACACAAAGGTCTTTAATCAGTGCGTGTTACCAGTGATGACTTACGGTGCCGAGACGTGGTCTCTCACTATGGGCCTCATAAGGAAGCTCGGGGTCACACAGCAAGCAATGGAAAGGGCTATGCTTGGAGTTTCTCTACGAGATCGAATCAGAAACGAGAAGATCCGTAGACGAACTAAAGTTACCAACATAGCAGAGCGAGTCAGCAAGCTGAAGTGGCAGTGGGCAGGGCACATAGCTCGGAGAACCGGTGGCCGGTGGGGCAGAAAGGTTCATGAGTGGAGATCACGTAACGGCAAGCACAGCGTTGGAAGGTAAGGTAACGCAAGGTGGACAGACGACCTAACAAAGAGCGCAGGGACTCGGTGGATGCAGGTCGCTACAGACCGGTCGAAATGGAAGTCGATGGGGGAGGCCTATGTTCAGCAGTGGACTTCCTACGGCTGATATGATGATGATGATGATGATGATGATGATGATGAAGTAAAGGCTTACAACTGTCGGTAGGTACTTCCGCATCCAAGCGCAGGGCATGCCGCAATAGCGGCGGTAAGGCCCATCATGAAGGATTGGCTATAGGGGCGACACGGAAGCCTCTCGTACCGACTGACGCAGGTGATCTCCGGAAAGGGGAGCTTCGGGGACCACCTGCATCGGATCAGGAAGAAGCCAACGCCTGAGTGTCATCACTGCGACGCGAGCAAGGACTCAGAGCTGCACACGCTGGCGGACTGCCCGGCGTGGGAGGCGCCGAGGCGTGACCTCGTGGCAGCCATCGGGGTGGGAGTCCTCTCGCTCGGCAGCATGATTGCGGCAATGGTGCGGAGCGCAAGCGCGTGGGCCGCCGCCACCTCCTTCTGCAAGCATGTAATGCTCGCGAAGGAGATGGCGGAGCGGAGAGATTTGGAACTCTCCCGGCCCGCCGCCGCCGAGCCCGCAACATGCTCGCCGCGCGTCGCTGGCGACTGAGGCGCCGGAGGTCGCTTAACGACCTCCGTCCTCCATGAGCGCAGGCCTGGGGTTGGCAGGTGAGGCCGCCTGTCACCCCAGCAGAAGCAGGCCGGGACGGTGGGGCGACTAGCGGCCCCCTCCCGAACCGGGGCAAGACGGGGACACCGTGGTTCCCAAACCCGAGGGGGCCATCTCGAAACCGGAGATGGCTCAGGCTCAGTCGGGGTGCGAGGGATATGCTCTATGGGCAACCTTACACCCCGGCGTCTGAAGACCCGAGACGGTGTGAGGTTTTAGTCGGTTCAAGCCCGACATAACCACCCCCGCTGGCCAGCGGGGGGGGGTATCCGAAGGGATTTCGCACGAACAAATAAAAAAAAAAACGTACCATTCCGCATATAGTTCCGATTCATTTCTTTTGAGCCTTGAACACTGTCTCAACTTCTGTGTGGGTGCATTATCTTTGTGCATTATTTCAAGGTTAGGTATTTTCGAATTATAGGTTTGAAACTGTATAAGACTGGTTTTATTCATGTTTACCTTTAGATTATTTATTTCCAGCCACTGAGTAGCTCTATCTAAAGTGTTTTAATTTCCGCCGCTTCTAATGCTGTTCTGTTTTTGCTTTTAAACGATTGTGAACACAAACATATTTTATTTGAAATACTTGCCTGATTGTTCGCGATGGACGTTTTAAGCATAGCTATCTTAAGAGAATCGCACACTCAGCACAGGACCGCACGAAATTAACTTTATGCAGATCGTGACATTTTTCCATCGTGCGAAGAAAGCGTTGTGCTGACCCCGCAATCTGTGACGCTAATTAAAGCAACATCGTAATTTAGGAAGCAGGTCAAAACATTTCATATTCCGCAATCGAATAGGACATAGGCTGATTTACAATAAGTTACATGTACCTAACTAATTTAACATAAATGTCTTTTTTTTCTTATATTTAGGACACGTCAATTTGACTTCACCTCGCCTCCTGATGGTAAGCAGAAGGTAAAGTCTCAGGAAAGAGGGTCACCATTACATACACGTACCATGTTAACAATGGTGGCACTCAGCTTGACGGCCTCATCAGAAGAGGATTGTCGTCGCAGCACCGCGTGACACCCATCGGTCCCACTAGTGCTGCAACCACAATCCCCCTGCCCGGCTATACACTTGCTGACCCCTGAACGCAATCAAACCGAAATTGGATTACTATGGAGGGTTTTTCGTAATCGTGTACGGTGGTACCTACCTCACCGAATTTTGTGACAAATTTGTATCATCAAATTTCTACCACCAAACTGTAAACTGAGTCATTTTGGTTTCCTTCCGACTCTCCAAGTGTAGGCCGGTTCGCGAGCCAGGGATATCTCATACCGATATCCGCATTCGCGAGTCGCCTGGGTGACTATCAAGCACCATCTCCGTAGATCCGAATCTACGTACCAGCTGCGACAGCAGCTCCAGAAAACTACTGAACGGATATTGACGCGATTTTTTATTAGAAAGGTCTTGGACAGTCTTAAAATCTGCTGTATGTTTGATTGCAATTGGTCAAGTAGAACCGGAGATATGACAAGAAAAAGATAAACGACTGCGGAGCCGCGGGCATCAGCGAGTGCAACACAAAACCAAGAGTAGGTACCCTACACTCATGCCACAAGGCTATCATCATCATCATCATCGTCACAGCGTTAGTCTAGAATAACATATATGATTTTCAAAATACAGGGACTTCTCATTTTTTTTAAATCCAATCTAAATACAGCCTTGCTCAGGGACCATCGCATTAATCAGCAGCTATACCTGCTTACAAGCTATCCCCCCTACCGGCCACAGGCCCCGCAGATCTAGCTGGAGCCCCAAACACCCTTCAATGCTGTAACGAGGTTTAACATAATCCGCTAACCGATTGGCCACTAGCTAACATTTATTTTCAGGCTAGCTATTTTTTAATCTGAAACCAATCACGTTATTGCTTCATGTCACGTAACTTTGGTTATGATATGTGAGAGTTTGATCTCACTACCATGGATGCCAAAGATCGTTCGAAGTGAAAAAAAGCAAGAAAGCGGACCCCGGGCTCCGAGGTATAAGCATCGGAATTCGGACGCAATAGGGACACAACGCTGAGATGATAAATGATGGGAACTGTCTTGTCGAACTCTCACAACTGTGAGAAACTTGACAAGACAGTTTCTATACTACTTCTTCATCCAAGCCCTTATCCCAGTGACATCTGATCTAAAGCTTGTACTTTGGAGTATGTTCAGTCCACTCTGCTGCTACTCCTATAATTGTATTGTTTTTTGCTTTTGGGCTGCCGTTTGATACTTCCCGATTCCCGACCCCGAGAGAAAAACCTTCACCAATTTAATTTATTAATATGATATTTATTTACGTACTAGTACGTAAATAAATATAAATAGGTAAAATTGTAATAAAAATAAAGTAACGTGTAATAAATTATGGTAGGCACCGACATTTTTTGAAAAAAAAAACAAATTGTACTATAACGTCGTAATTAAGGCCACTTTACCAGCATAATTCAATTAAATTCAATTCTTTATAATGGCTCCTGTGCCTTAAGCAACAATTCTGCCATGTCCCGTGATAGAGCTACTAACAAAGGAGATAAAGTGGCTAGGGATTTGGCCGGTTGGCTTGGGTATGAAGTTTCTTCCACCAGAATAACAGCATAATTTAACGCACGTTACTTTTATAATACAGTTAGTTTGGGTAAATTTGAATCCTTTTTTTTAGTATTCTTACGTTTAAATAACATATGCATAAGCTGATTTTTCTTGTGTTATCAGTGTTCTATTGGTGTATTTCCTATGTTAAAAGCTCAGATTATTCAGAATAATTTTAATAATATAAATCAATAAAATGACAATCAAAATGGTTTTCCAAGTAGACATGGAATTTGGGTAACATTGAATGCACATTAATTAATGGATGTAGTGTGTAGTTTACGTAACTTTAAATACAGTTTTAACATTAAAAATAATATTTTGCTCCATTAATTAACATCAGCTTGCAACGCGAATATTCGACATATAAGTATGATACGGAGATACCTTGTACCCTAGCAGATACGATAACTCCAAAAAAATGGATTGTAACACGTCAATAAAACTTCTTTCTTAACACCTTGATTTAAATCAAAAACTAACATACGATATGACATTGAAAACTAGATTTTTAGGTAGATTTCGATGAAATCGATCTACCTATTGGTTTCTTGACTGCTGTCGAATTTAAAAAAATTTCTTCATAAGAGGTCTAGTTATGACCCCCTGAGTCCGAAATGACCACTGGTCAAAAAGTTTATATATGTATGGTTCCACTTCCCAAAATTTGCGGCACTCTCACGGTCGCAGTTCGCATTTTTTGAAAAATTGCTTGGGTGTAAACTTAGTTTAAGTTCGTGAACGGGTGGAATCCGGCCTAAGGGGACGGTAGGGCCTCACTTTTTGTGAAATCAGTTTTTCCTCAAAATTTCACGTTCCATGAAAGATATTCGAACCGTTCTAATTTTATCCCATAGTATACATGAATACCAACAACTTTTAATTATAAACCTATAAGATTAAAACTTTAACTAAAAGTGGAGGGGGGGAAAACCAAAATTTTTCGGGAAAAAATCATAACTTCTAACCGGTGAACATCCTTGATGTAGGAAACATTTTTAATCGATAGGCCATTTTTAAGTTTATAATAAATGTCTGAAAAGTTTTTCGCTAAAAGTTACCGTTTTCGAGAAAAAATAATTAAACATGTTAAAAATGCGCTCGGCGTGGGTCATAGAAGAAGCATAAGTCATAGAGGGGCAAAAAATATTTCTAACCGTGCTTCACGAAATCTACCAGTGCGTTCCCCCTGCGGGAACGGATTTTTTAATAAAGATATATATGCATACAGTTCTTTTGTTTCACGTTGTCTTTATCTAATTATTATTTTATAACTGAAAAATATTGAAATATTTATAGACACTGACATTCAAAGTTACCCAAATCTACCGTGTACATAAACATGAAATTTTGAATTTGGCAAAGATCAATTTTCAAGCAAACTTACTTTTGTTCTGAATATTCAAGTGAGAATGCAGTGCGAGTTGATGACTCAGCATTACGGTCAGTACCACAGAAATATTGTCACTACAGTAAGTAACCTCTTAAAACTTAACCTCAAAACTATTGTTGCCAGGTCTTCATCCTGACGACAAGTACATTTGGCGCCATAAGTAGTGGCATGATGGTTGCGTTTACCTCAGTATTAAGCCCTGCTATCCTGGTAAGAAACAGCACTGAAATAGAAGTAAAACCAAGCCAGGTATCTTGGATAAGTAAGTACGAAAACAGAAAACGAATACTTTCATATCTTTCATAGAAACTAAAGATTTTAACGTAACACAGAAAAGAAAACAGGTTAGAAATTATTTCAAGTACAAAAGTAAAACTCTCATGAGGTGATATTACGTAGTTAAAGTGAAAATAAAAATCTAAATATCATAATTTTACAGGTATCCTAAATCGCGGGACGGTGGGGCGACTAGCGCCCCTCCCCCAAACCGGGGCAAGACGGGGACACCGTGGTTCCCAAACCCGAGGAATCTTGAAACCGGAGATGGCCCAGCGTCAGTCGGGGTGCGCGAGGGATATGCTCTATGGGCAACCTTACACCCTCTGTAGTCTGTAGACCCGAGACGGCGTGCGGTTTTAGCCGGTTCAAGCCCGACATAACCGCCTCCGCTGGCTGGCGGGGGGGTATCCGAAGGGAGGGATTCCGCACCAAAAAAAAAAGATATCCTAAATCGAAAATATCTTCTTATTTTTTCTAAATGTGTTGTTGCCTTATAACACAGTTTATTTCATAAACCTATTAAGAGACGACCGATATTCTTAGCAATCCATGGATTCTCCGTGCGGGTGCCGGGTCCATCGCGTTGCTGAGTTGGGAACTCGGGACAGTGCCTGGGACTTGCAACCCAAGTGTAGGTTTAGAAGGGGCCCCTTTTGTTGATGTACAGCAACATTCACCTTCACTACCCAAGTTCCCCTCGCTGCCTAACCAAATTTGATACGAACCTACTAGTGCCGCTTTAGACATTCGTCCTAGTAACTAGCTTATTGTAGTTCTCGATAGGCCTAGATCTTTAAGTAGGTTATAGAGAGATTTTGCTGGTATACCTCTCGCTCCCACTTCCACTGCATACAAATTAACCACGTAACCGTTTTTGATTAATTCGTTTGTGAGATCATAGTATTTATTTTTCTTTATTGTGTGGTCCTTCGGTATATTTGTTTCCCACGGTACAGTAAGTTCCACAAGAACCACATGTTTTAACCTCTTAGAATAAAGGAATATGTCAGGTCTAGATGACGAAACCCCAACATCCTCCGGAATTTTATAATGCTTTTCATACGTGTCGATTAAGAGAGTCCAATCTGGGGCAGTATCTAAGATTGAATAAGGTTTGTTCCTGGATGTTATGGATGAACCTTCAGACACAAAGTTGATATGACGTCTGTTATTAGTCAATCCTTTTTGGGCTCTAGCTATTGCCAGACTCATTGCTTCACGTATGATGATAAGCACCTTATCGTGGTGGCGTGAGTAATGGCCTCAATCGAGAAGCACCCTACATCCTACTAATATGTGTCTAGCCGTCCTGTGGCCTTCCCCCACCTTACCAGATTACTCTGGTCTGGGAGGGTCATCTGAAAGGCGTTAAGATAGAATTTTAACAGGGCCAGCGACCAGTCATAGATCAAGGTGCGCCACTTTAAGGCCATCGGTATGCAGAACTCTGCCATTGTCAACCATTCATTTTGGATTTCCAAAATCATCGCGTGCACTCGATATTTATCATTTTCGTCTTGTTTTAGAAAGGACTTAAGTATATCCTGGTCCCTTTCTGGCTCTCGTACTCCCAACCCCACTCTGTTCGACTGGGCCCCTATCATAAATCGTTTATGGAATAGGAGTCTAGATTCAAGCTCGGATGCGTTATTATCTTTCGGGAGTGGCCCAGACTGTGACATCTTGGTATTTACCTTAGATGTGAGCTTTGGTAACTCTTAGGTGTTTATAGAGTTCCGATGGTTTCTTAAGTTTCATCCCAAAATTATTTTGATCCCTAAATAGAGCAGAGGAATCAGCAGAGTGCGCTAGTCCAAGCCACGATTTTAGCGATTTTATAGCATCTATTTTCGCCAGTAAGGTTTTACCGAATTCATACACCAGAAAAGGCCAAGTCAGACGTGATGTTAAGTAGTTTTCATATATCCAGGCTTTTTTTATATTGTTCAGTGGTAGCTGATCTATCTTATTTAGGTCATTTATAAACGTATCGACAACTTCATCTAAGGATGGTGTGCGTCCTTTATAGTCTATCTTTCTCCCAAGAAATTTAAATGGCACCGATTCAGCGACTATGGAAACTGGTTTACCCCCAATGAAGAGTCCCGGGTCGTAGGAGGTAAATTTGGTGTCCCGTGTACCCAGACACAGACAGTGACACTTACCTGTGGTTTGACATATTCTGTGGTTTGTTGTGATCTCAAGTAGTTTCGTAGATAAACTATTAAATATTTTTTCGTTTGTATTCTTTTTTTCCCACTGAACCTAAGTATTGCTGCAAATAAATATAATTCTTTAACAGATCACCCAATCTTAGATCACGCAGGACAAATTGTCAAAGCACCCGTTAGATTTTAACTTTGCTAATGTATTACAGTCATACGGGTATTATTTTTCAGATACTTTAGAACGTTCTTAAATGAAAAAATCAAGATGTCCGATATCTGGTGTTCTTAAATTATAATAGGTCTTTACCTATGAAATTGCCGAAATTTTCTTATAAATTCATGAGTTCGTTATTCCTGTAATTTAATAGCTATTTCCATTATTTATATTTTGTTTGAAAGTAGATTTCAAGATTTTACAACTCTGTATTAAATTTTGTTTTTATTGGCCGCTTGATTAATTAATTCGATCTTCAAAAACAGTAAGTAGGTACTTCCTAAATGCTATCCATTTTGATGATAAATTTCTTATTACTTAACAGCTGTCATTTTCAAAAATGTAATAAAAGTTGCTGTTTGTTAGCCTAATGTTGCCTCATTCATACACAAAAAAATCATAAAATTTGGATTTGTCATTCCTAAAAAAAATGCAAAAATGTTAGTACTGAAATTGGGGTTCCTCCAATTTCTTCAAGAAAAACGGCAATTTAATATGTAAAGACCTAATAACTGCAAATTCAATTCAGACGATGAGAGGTGCGAGTTGTAAATGTCATATTATCTTATCTTGCTTATTTAACTTGTTTTATAGTTCAAGAACCCACCTAAGATTGACCTTCACGTAGGTTCGAAATTTCTAATGTCACCCGAATCGAGTTATGTTAATAATAGATTACTTATTCTTATCTTTTCTTTTAATTCGATGGGTGTTGCTCGGTTTATGACGCAGGAAACGCGTGTGCCGATGTAAGTTGTAATATGAAGTAAAAAAATAAAGGCATAAGTGGTAACCGAGTAGGGTAACACATTGCAAAGTTAAGCAACACTAGCCAGGTCAGGTGACCATTCTTAACACATTGAGATCCCCTCCGTGCCTCGGAGAGCACGTTAACCCCGGTTGTCATACGAACATCTATGGCATTAGTTACGGGTAGTTTGAAGTCTAAAAAGTCCGACACCCGGTCTAACTGCAGAACTTAGATATCACCAATGGGTTGTGGAAATCAGATTACAGTCGCTCCACGGAAAATATCGAAACGCCGATCTCAACTATCTTAGATACTAGCTTATTCTTATCTTATAGATATCTTAATTTTTTATTTTCATTTACAGCTACAAGTAATGGCATCGCTGGCATGATCGGGTTCATAGTGCTATCGCCGATACTGCAAATATTTGGTCGAAAAGTCGTCCATATTGCTGACAATGTGGCTCTCCTCATCGGCTGGATTATATTCGCCTTGGCTCACAGCGTCACAGCACTCATTGCTGCAAGAATCTTCCATGGTATTGATATGGGTGGTATCTATATACATGCTATGATCATCAGTGAATACGTTGATCCCAAGAGAAGAGGCTACTTCATGATCTTCAAAAAATCAGGATTTGCTCTTGGTACACTTATGTGCCATGCTTTATCTCTGGTTTGGAATTGGCGACAATTGGCCACTTTTGCCATAATTTTTCCGTCTCTATCAGCGGTCTTGACGTTATTTTGGCCAGAAAGTCCTTTCTACTTAGCTATGAAAGGTCGCTACAAGGAAAGTGAGAAGTCATTTATCTGGCTCCGTGGTGGTTCCAACATACAAGAGCTGCATCTTTTGCATTCATCCCAACGACACAAGTTAAAGAATTCAAGCACAGAAAAGTGGCATACATTTTTATTCAAAAAAGACTTTATGAAGCCGTTTATAATAGTGTCTCTTTTAACTTTGATCCTAGAATTAAGTGGCAAACATTTTTTCGCTATTTACGCTATACAAATGATGATGGAACTAGTAGGAGACAAGTCACTAGCCATATATTTTTCTATGGTTGCAGATGTATTGAGTTTAACCGCATTGCCATTCTCTTTTTTCATCATTCGTTTCTTCAAAAGACGAACAGTGTTGTTTTCATTTGGTACTACGACAGTTACCTTGATGTTATTAATCGGTTTTGTTATAGTTTTTAAGTCACGGACTGTGGCATTGCTGGCGCCGGCGTTAATTGTTCTACATAGTTTTATAGTGAACCTTAGTATTATACCTGTATGTCATATATTGTTCAGTGAAATTATTCCTTTGGAATATAAAAGTTGGGGTTCCTTCTTGAATGGAGTTATTTTAACATCTTCATATACACTGATGTTGAAACTTACCCCAGTTTTAATGGAGAACGTTGGTGTAGGAGGTGTTTATGCAATATACGGTACAAGTATAGCTGTATGCTTGTTTGTGCTATATGGTATACTGCCAGAAACTAAAGATCAGACTTTACAAGAAATTGAATATGCTTTTAAAGGTGTAAATTGTAAATTGGCAAGTTATGATGAAAGCATGACACGTTTAAGTAACTCCAAAACTTTTAATTAAGTAGGTATAATATTAGTAAAGTAAGTGAGAAGGCGCTCATTAGGGGAGATCTATGTCCAGCAGTGGACTAGAATAGGTTGATGATGATGATGATGATGAAGTGAGAAGGGGTAACCCTTATTCATTCTATTCAGAATTTCATGTCTCAAGAGTAGCAAAGACAAAACATGATATTCAGTCACCCTCAGAAGTTGCTGAATACTAAGTAACATTTTAAATTGAAATAAATAAATGAATAAATGATGTATAATTCTTTTTGTAATCTTTAGAGGACAAATTATATTTTTTTTATTATTATTATGTAAAGTATCAGAGCATCAGAGGACGGTAACTTGTGTAATGTTTTAAGCTAATACCGATAGCGACTGTACCTAGCTGAGCAAACTCTAAATGCTTTAAATGTTTATGAATAAAGAGGATTGTAAACCTCGATGTTGCAATTAAAACTAATGGACGACGAATATTTGGTTTAACTATCTTAGTTGATAAGTGTTCTGAATAATAATATTATACATACATAACATACATATACATGAAGTCACGTTGTTACTCTTGCCCGTTGGGGTAGGCAGAGATAACATCTTTCCTCTTGCTACAATCTTGGCATACGCCTTTCACTCCTTCTGCTTTCATACAAATGCGAGCAGGTTGCTGGCCTTTCTTAAAATAATATTTTAACTTGTCCTTTATTTCGTTTTAATTTTAATTGTTTTATTAAGTTATTCAATGTGTTGTTACGTGCGTAGTTTTATTTATCTATGTTTTAAACACTTTGAGTGAGTTATCTAATACCTTTTAAACAAGCAATTCTTGTATATTTATATATATGACCGAGGTGGATACCCTACTATAATGTATCAACGGTTCCAGCGGTAGGTACATTTAGTGCGGGGTGCGACTGGTTGGATCACCTCCAAGTTTGGTGCACCCTGGGCAACGTGGGCGATGACGCATCATTGATTGCTCCTCTGGAGTAGCTGGCGTCAACGTCAACGGCCAAGAGGCTGACCAACCGGCCCTTTTCAGGGCCAGCTGACCCCATTGCACGAGGGGGTCGGGGCATGGCGGGCCTGCAAGGCCCGCAGGGAGGGGTGGTCGCTCCAGGTACCCCTCTGCTGTTATTAGAGGGGACACTGCGAATGGCCCAGGGTCAGTCGGAGTGCGAGGGATAGTCTCTATGGGTAACCTATGGGTATGGCGTCTGTAGACCCGAGACGGCGTGCGGTTTTAGTCGGTTCAAGCCCGACATAACCGCCCCCGCTGATTGGCGGGGGGGGGGTATCCGAAGGGATTTCCGCACAATAAAAAAAAGGTACATTTAGTGCTCTAGATTCGTTACGGCTAATATAATAGCATGACATTTATAATTTTTTAACCATGACGGGTATTCATGATAACTATAAAAAGGCTTCGTAGGAAAGAGCACAAAGAAGGTGCTACAAAAAGTAAACAATTAAACATATGAAAGCTGTTTAATCATCCGTAACGTCAAGATGTTTGGCGATGGTTATATCTATAGTATTTCCCACGTTTTCCATCGTCATCGTCTTAGCGTGGCGTGTGTTCGAGGTTTCTATCTTCGAGCCCGAAGTCCACTGACTCCTTCTCCTCTTTTTGGTTTATAAGGCTTTTATAGAAGCGACTTCGATCTGAGCTCCCAACTCCAAAAGGACTGCATACGTCAGAGCCTCATTCGTCAATCACCAGGTGTCACACAAACAATTTTTTTTGTGGTCTGAATTGTTCATTTAACATAACACAAGTATTTTTTTTTTAATATTTTCAATATACAGATGCAACCAATTAACAATTTTATTATAGTTTTAATGCCATACTAAATTCGTCAATAGTATATTGTTGCAAATGTAAGAGGTGGAAAAATTGGGTAGGTCTTTGCCCAGCAATGGGACTCAATGGGCTGGATCGTATTGTGAATGTTTCTGCATGGTCACAAAGCGTCAAGATTATCACCAAAAAGAAATTTATAGACTTATAAAAAAAAATTAACAGATACTTTTTACACTGTCAAATTTAAATTTATAACATTACTAACTTCACGCCTGTATTCGCGAAGGGGTAGGCAGAGGTGTATTACACACCCTCGATTCGCCAGTAATGTTTAGGTCCCAATGTATGGTTTAAATTTATAATAACCATTTTATTGTTTGTAGGTTGAATTGTTTACGTTTCTTCTACTTACATATAAAGTTGTAAATTAGTCGTGTTTGTACATTGGAGATATTAAAAAAACTTGAGTTATATTAAATGAACGATTCTGAACACAAAAATATGTTTTTTGGAATTCTTGCCTGTTTGTCTGGACGCAAAAACTACTGAACGGATTTTGATGCGGCTTTTTATTAGAAAGGATTTGGTTAGACTTAAACTCTGACGTATCTTTGATTACAATTTCTAAGTGTGGACCGTAGCGTAGCGTTATGTAATTTCGAAAAAAAAAATGCGTCAAACCGTCTGATACACCCCACTAGGAAAGAGGTGGTACGGTTGTTTTTTTTTTTTGTTTTTTTTTTATTTAGGACACGTCAATTTGACTTCACCTCGCCTGATTACCATCAGGCTTCATTACTGAAGGTAAAGTCTCAGGAAAGACAGCTCAGCTAATAAATCATATTCGAAACAGCATGCTGCACCAAAGTTTCGTGACAGCCAGCTGAAGGCTTTTTACGAGGAGATAATATTCGCTAAAGAGGCGATTGTACTCGGTAGAAGGTACTCCCTTGTACAGAAGATGTACGACGAAGTGCCAAAAAAGTGCTTAAGAGATCTTTGGCATCTGTGAGCCTGGTCTGTAGACGACGGGTAAAGCTGCTTGGTTGTAGAAGCAGGCCTGAGATAGCCTGAGATAAAGATGCAAGTAACATGTTCCACATTCTGTCGATATGTGCTACAGTAACTGGTGACTATCGTCTTCTTTCCTTCGAGAGGTTAAACTTGATCGGTTTACATTATCATTATTCGTATTTTAGTTACTTTGTTCTTTTTTTATAATGGTCACATCAATATGACTTCACCTCGCCTGATGGTAAGCTAAAGGTAAATTCTCAGGAATGAGTGTCACCATTACAGACACGGATAATTTTACAATGGTGGCTCTCAGCATGACGGCATGATCAGATGCTTTTTCACGCCCCGCTTAAAGGACCCGGAACTGTAGTAAGAAGGAAACACGTGTGCTGCTGCGTGTGCTGCTGCGCAGGGGGCGCCCCCTGTCGTAGCAGTCGAAACACACTGGCCATAGGTCAATAAATAATGGATTGTATTGCATATCACCCTCACACGGTGCAAACAATTCCATCAAGAACCAAGTAGTTCGGCACCTCTTTTCTTTGCTGCGCCATCACGATCACAGCAGCACACGTGTTTTCTTCTTCCTACAGTCCCGGGTCCTTTAAGCAGGTCCGTAACTTAATTTCGAGAGACATATGTTAGATAATTGGAAGATCGACTGAAAGATTGTGCGAATAGAGTTTATTGCGAAACAACTTTTTGTCGCCAAACGCTGCTTCGACTGAACGATTCTTCGAATATTTATCAATCGATGGACTGCTTGTAGACATCACGGTACATAAGAAGCACTGCACACAGAGATCTCTCTTCCTTCTTTCCATAAACTTTCCGGACAATGCGCACAATCTTTCAGTCGATATTCCAATAGTCTAACATATGTCTCTCGAAATTAAGTTACGGACCCCATTTAAACGGGGCGTGAAAAAGCATCTGATGAGGCCGTCAAGCTGAGAGCCACCATTGTAAAATTATCGGTGTCTATTACAGACACCGATAATTTTGGTGACCCTCATTCCTGAGGCTTTACCTTTAGCTTACCATCAGGCGAGGTGAAGTCATATTGATGTGAACATTATAAAAAAAGAAAATAACTAAAAATACGAATAATGATAATGTTTCTCTAAAACACTAAAACAACAGTATAGACTATAGGTAATAAGTATAACATTTTACCAATCGTTGCGATCACATGTGCTATTCAATTACGCCATTTGTATGTTTGCATTTACATTTTTGTGTTACTTAAATACAACTATCAAACACCTACAAGTATTTAAATTAAAATATTTAACACTTTAATCAGTAAGAAAACCGCATAGAAACAATATGGGGATATTTACTTCTTGTATTTATACCTACTTCTGCGCTTCGCGCGCGTGGAATTCTGTTCCCGTTTCCACTTTCCATGGGAACGTATCCCAAGGATAAAAAGTAGTCTGTATGTTATTCCAGACTATAATCTATCCATGTACCAAATTGTAGTGAAATCCGTTCAGCCGTTTTTAAAAGAAACATACATGAATCGATACATGCATGCTCACAAACTTTCGCGTTTATAATAATTAGTAGGATAGTCTTATGCACAAGTAGCTGCTAGATAATATCAGCAACACCAACATTTACTGGAAAAAAACTGCTATCAAAAGTAACAAAATATAGTTTATCGAATCTTAATCCAACAAAAAACCAGTGGAGCCGTTCTCAAGTTTAGAGGTTAGCAATACAAGTATTAAAAATGATTCATTTTTGTTTATTTAGATAGCTTAGCGTTCTTATTATAAGCATAATACAAATTTTATCTTTGTGATGAACGAATACTTATGGCTTTAAAAAAACCAGTGGAGCCGTTCTCAAGTTTAGAGCTTAGCAATAAAAGTATTAAAAAAATGATTTATTTTTGTTTATTTATAGATAGCTTAGCGTTCTTATTATAAGCATAATACAAATTTTATCATTGTCATGAACGAATACTTATGGCTTTAAAAAAACCAGTGGAGCCGTTCTCAAGTTTAGAGCTTAGCAATAAAAGTATAAAAAAAATGATTTATTTTTGTTTATTTAGATAGCTTAGCGTTCTTATTATAAGCATAATACAAATTTTATCATTAAGAAGAACGAATACTTATGGCTGCGCCAGCACGTGGGCCGCCGCCATGTCCTTCTGCGAGCCTGTAATGCTCGCAAAGGAGATGGCGGAGAGCGCCCGGGAGCAGGCCGGGACGGTGGGGCGACTAGCGCTCCTCCCCCAAACCGGGGCAAGACGGGGACACCGTGGTTTCCTAACCCGAGGGGGCCATCTCGAAACCGGAGATGGCCCAGGGTCAGTCGGGGTGCGAGGGATATGCTCTATGGGCAACCTTACACCCCGGCGTGTAAAGACCCGAGGCGGCGTGCGGTTTTAGTCGGGGGGGTATCCGAAGGGATTTCCGCACGAAAAAAAAAGGTACATATGGCTATAAAACAAACTCTTGATACTTAAAAAATATACTCTTCTTTTTAATTATTCTAATTCTACATCCTAGGTGTTGCTTTTAAGATTCAGTTTTTCAATATTTAGATTTTGAATTATCGGGGCTGTAGCTTTTCATATTGGAAACACTTTAAATACTTAGTTATAGGAACATTTACCTAAGTCTTACTCAAAAACTACCTTTCTCAGGTTTTTATTGTGACCACACGTATGTTAAACTCCATAAACTATGGGATCATGCTTTCATTCCCATCCGTACTGATCCCTGGCCTCTTTTCAATAAATATTAAAGACATAGAAGTGACGACGACTCAGGTTTCTTGGATCAGTGAGTGTGAAAACTTAAACATAGAGACCACATTTTCTCTGAAAAATATCATCATCATGATCTTAGAGTTGTTCCCGTTTACATTCAAGGTATCTTGGAGCCCGGGGCCCGCTTATGGCTATACCTATATACAGCTTGTATGAGGGCGACTGTCGTCTGATACCCCAAAAAAGACCTACGCCAGAGCCCCGCAGTTCTTGTTGAGGTCCTTTACATCTAAAGGAATTTAATTGTATTTTGCATGTAATTTAATCTAAACAACTAGATTCTTCCTACCTTTTTGTACTCTTGCTGGTATTGTATACTATAAAACAAGATACCTTTTTTAACTCATTATCATCATCATCATCAACCTCTATTAGTCCACTGCTGGACATAAGTATCTCCTAATAAGCGCCATAGCATCAGCAGCTGAAGGTCCTGTCCGCATACAGCATCTACCCGCAATCTTTCGCAGATCGTCATCCCACCTGGCCGGAGGGCGCCCTACACTACGTTTGCCGAGTCGCGGTCTCCACTCAAGGACACGTTTATCCCAGCGGTTGTCGGTTCTTCGCGAGATATAGCCGGCCCAATGCCACTTCAGCTTGCTAATTCTTTTAAGAAAAAGTGATATTATATCACGAATGTTAAAAAAGATAAAAACCAACACTGCATCTAATGGCAGTGCTCAATGTGCTCATACAATGACTGTCTGACTTATATTATATTAGGGTAACTCCAATTCAGATATTGTATAGTAGATTTCAATAAGTAATCAGTTGAACAAAACAAAAATTCACAGATATTTCATACACGAAATGTACAATGGGCAAACATTGAAATCTTCCAAGCAACCTTTCGATGGATCGAAGTGCACATGAGTATAATTATGGTTTTATTTCCTTCCTGTGTCCTAGGTTAATTTAATTTGTGAAATACAGTAGGTGCAGCACAGTATTGGTTATTTGTAAATTTTATTTTTATTTAACACCCACAAGTAATAGCATCGCTGGTATATTCTGATTCTTCATGATGCCGCCTATTCTGCAAATATTTGGCCTAAAATTTGTACATGTCACTGACAGCTTGTGCCTCTTTATCGGCTGGATTATATTCATTTATGTTAGCACAAAGCATCACAGCACTTATGGCCGTAAGAATCATCCATAGTCTAGAATTTGGTAAATTTGATTTACAATATATGATTGTGAAGGAATATTCATCATAAAAGATGAGGCTACTTCATGACTTTTAAGAAAACAGTAATAACTGTTGGTACGCTTATGTGTCATGCGTTATCTCTAATTTAGAATTGGCGGCAAAATGTCACTTTTGCTATTGAATTGTCAGCATTATCAATGGTTTTGACACTATTTTGTCCAGAAAGTCCTTCTTACTTAGCTATGAAAAGTCGTTTCAAGAAAAGCAAAATGTCGTTCGTCTGGCTTCATGGTGGATCTAACATGCAAGAGCTGCATATTTTGTATTCATCCCAAATACAGAAGACAGTGAATCCGAGTAATAAGAAATTGTAGTACATGGTAAGTTTTCTAAATTAAAAATACTAAAAAACACGCTTTTTATAGAAACCGAACTAAAAAAAATTAAAATAAGTTTTAATAAATTTAAATTAAGAATAGTGTTAAAAATTTCAATAAATATAAATGAATAATAGTGTAAATAAAAAAAATGTATTTTATTTTAGAAACAGCGTGGGGTGCATGGGTCAATAGATATAAATATTTTATTGACAGACATGAGTAGAGTGATTATCATTTTGATATCTTAAAAAGCACCCCACGCTTTTTTTAAAATAAAATACGTTTTTTTTATTTACACTATTATTAATCTAAATTTATTGAAATTTTTAACAGTATTCTTAATTTAAATTTATTAAAACTTATTTTCTATTTTTTTAGTTCGGTTTTCTATAAAAAGCGTGTTTTTTTAGTTTTTTTAAACTATTATTTATTTCCTAATTTATAGTTTTATTTATTTATAAAAACGTTTTTTTTAGTTTATTTAAACTATTATATGCTTTGTTGAATTAAAAATTTTCTTTGGTGTTCGAAAATTTGTTAATACTATATAAATCGGCTAAAGATAATGGTTGGGAATTAAAATTTCTGCCTTATCGTCTATAGACGAAAATTATATAAATTAACAAAAATCTTATTTTGCAAATTGAAAAATTGAATAATTTTATCAAATTAGTCAAATTACCTAGTGTATTGTCATCGGTCCTCGATAAATCTATAAAGTTTGAACGAAATCTGGCCGTTTAAAGTGGGTCTAAATCGCGCCCAAAGTAGTCGATTACAAACAAACATACAGGTGAAGCTAATAAAAAGCGTATAAAAAGACTTTATGAAGCCTTTCGTAATAGTATTTCTCTGATCATTGATCCTAGATTAACCGGGAACCATTATTTTATGGTTTAAATTACACAAATGATGATGAATTAATAGCAGATAAGGTGCAAGGAATATACTCGTATTAACTTATAGGTGCAGATTTCTTCAGAGTTATTACTATGATATTCTTTTCTGTCATCACTAGTCGCTTAAAAAGACGAACTATTTTGTTTTCCTTCGGTGCTACAACAGTTGCTTTGGTGTTAGTGGTCTTTTTTATTATTCTTTTTAATGTTACCAACTGTGTCGTGGTTGGTACCTGTATTAATTATTCTACACAATTTACGTCGCAGGGACGTAGGGGCATCGTACACCCAAAACAAACGACGTGAGGAACCAGTCCTCTCTAGCATCAAAGCATTTATCAAGAAATGATACTACAAGGTTTCACTAGAAGTACTATAGCAACAAGAGTTCTGCGCGGAAACTGCAGCAATCAATGCGTCCACGACCTGTACTATGCAATAAGGCTAACACAGGTAGAAATATTTTCAAGTAGCACCTAGCTAGCAAGAACACCGTACATACGGAACGAGCAACGCGGACGTGAGGAAAGAATCCTCTTCAGCTTCAAAGCAATTATCATGGAGTGAACCTACGAGGTTTGGCAAATCGCAATTAATAAGTATAGTAACAAGAACCATACAAATACAGTAGCAAATAAGGTCTCATTCTGTACTATGCAACAAGGCTAACCCAGGTACAAGTAGGCATATCAAGTAATAACTAGCTAGCAAAAATAGCAAGATAGTCGATATCACCAAGAACCAAGCACAGTGCGGCAATTTGAACTCAAACAGTCTACAAGGGCACAGATCAGCAAGTGCAAAACAAGTGCACCTGATCTTTTTGTATATTTATCCAATATCAATATCACAAGGGAAGAATTGCTACAAAAGCAGCAGCCTGCCATCAATGGCATCACACACTTTGACTGATTTCAACAAAGATAGCAAGAAACATGGGACAACCCACTTCATGAAGAAAGAAGTGGAATCTCTTGACAGCGTTTGGCTCGAGTTTCAGAATAAACAGGACAAGTCGTTTGGCTTCTACGGAGTCAGCTCGCTACAAACATGACGCAGTACAAAAATCACCCTTTTGTGCTAGTTACAGGCATTCCAGATTAACTCAAGCTTCAAAAATATTTCAATTTCTTATTCAGTATAATTTCTTACTCCAATGTCATATAAACACTAAATAATGTAACAGCCAGCAAAATACTTCTTTACACGAGGCGTTCTCCGATGACAGCGCGTCATCGAACATTCCTGTCCTTACGCAAGAACCAAGTCAAGCAACTCACGCGGCAGACCTAAAGACTGCGTCGCCACTGCTGTAATTATTGCAACTACAACAATAATTACACACTATTCGGACATTTTGGGAGATTGAAGACATTACCCGATTCATCGAGTTATACAAGTCTACCACAACAAGGTTGTAAGACGGCAGATATAAGTTTCGATTGCCACTCATGTCCAATTTAAGCAGCATCATTGCAGATTCAAAAATAAGGCAGTAGCGGAGTTTTGAGACATGAAACCATGCAAAACGGCACATAGTAACAAAACTGTACAATTCTATTGTACATAACAATAGAAATGTACACCTATGTGATGATACGACATATGCAATGTATCGAAAAACAAATCCGTTGGTGTGTTATTTATATGAGACAAAGATCTAAGGCTCAACTTTTGATGGCTGACATACCGACAGCAAGATTTAACCCATCACGCCCGTTTGTGTACACGAGAATATATTTTACTGGATATATCCTTATAAAGGCCATAAAGGATTGGATGTCAAGACCTCCAAATTATAAGCTAATCGAGCACGCTGACGAATGCCAGCAAGACAAAGCAGAGGGACACCTGGACGTCGTCTTGTATATTCATGGTCCACGCAAACTTCGCGTGCGCGAAGCACTTTCCCTAACTTTTAGAATATTTTTGCTCCTATACCATTTCGTAGATAAATCATGGTACCAATAGTGCATTTTTATCCCCTGGAGTATGTACGAGTTCATCGCACCGTAATTTTATATAATAAACGCGTAAGCATTTTTATATTGTAACTGTGAAATAAATAATAAAGAAATAAGAAATGATTATTTAGTTCTCAAATTTCCGCACTAGTGTTCACACGTAGGTTTCTGTAGCAATTACCTAAACTTTTTCAAATAATATCATTTAACCTCGGGCAACTTATGGTACAAGCAGACAAAGTGCTCGTACAATTTGTGTTCCTGATTAAATGGAATTCTATTCACACCTTTATACAATCTGGTGTTGAAATATACACCAGTTTTAATAGATAGCATAGGTGTACGAGGATTGTATGATTGTACGATATACAGAACAGGTATAGCTGAATGTTACTAGTTCTATATTATATAGTGCCATTTTATTTCAAAAATGCTTTCAAAGGATCAATTTGTCAAATTAAATACTAACAGGAAAATCAGACGCTTAACTGCTGTTGAAACATTTTACTGTATATAAGGTTAAAGGTTAATCATCTTACAATGAAAGTATATTTATAATGGTAGATTATATTTGCCAAATTAAACTGTCAAAAATGGTATATTATGGAGTAGTCATTTTTTGAATTTTAACCACATATTATTAAGTTCAGTTTCCTCAGTTCTAAAGGATTAGAGCTTTTTAGCTACAACACGTAATAAGAATAGTTTATTTCATCTGTTTTCATAGTACTATGATATGATGTACCATTTTCTCCTTTGAGGAGTTCCACCAACATTTTTTTTCATAAAGCGTAAGCTATCTAGATATCTTTTGAGTCCAAGAGAATTCTTCCAGTCATCCGAAAACAGTTAATAAAAATATGAAATGGCTCAACGATGAACCTCTTCATCACCCTTAACGGCATTGTGTACGATCAAATAATATTTCGTATAAATTTTCCAACAAATGGGTGGTTTAACAAATGCCCAGTTGTTACGAATCCCCCATGTTTGTTTTTTTTATATTAAAAAAGCAAAATCTTCAAGAATGAATGCGGACAATGACAGCTGCAATTATTATTATGGAGAAGAAATTTGAAGATTATTGTACTGTTTTCTACTTTCTAAAGGATGTTCGCTGTCAGTGGGAAGGAAGATTTTTAATTAATAATTACGAAATCATTGTAAAATTGTAAATTGTGGTAAGAAATAAAATATTATAATATTAAGTAGGTACTGACGCATTATTATTATAGCGAATATTCTAAGTCGGTCGATAAGGTAGTCGCATCCGTAAAAGCTAAAGTAAGCCAAACGAAGAGATGGAACCTAGGGCTCCAAAGTCCAGATTTGAAAACGCTGTGATAATGACGGGTCTGTCCTCTGTAGGTCACAGTAACACCACAGATTATGAAAAAAACTGTCATTCTAATAATACTTCGACTTTTCTGGAACTTCCGTTTTCAATTATATCTATTGAACTATTATAGTACCGGTATTTTTATTTCCCAACAGTTATATAATTAGATTTCCTACTTTTAAAGTTCTTTCTAAGTACTTGTAAAGTTTTAATAAAAACTTGAAAGTCAGTCTTGGCTACGCATTTGATTATGTTGTGTTTTCATTATTTTTTTAAATAGCAGAACAGTTCTTGCTAAGGTAGAATCCGTGCTATTCATAGTCGAAGCCAAACAACTTGAAAATTTGACGTTTGAAGTAGGCACCTAACCATTGAGTTACATAGTTACTTCATATGAAAAATATAAAAAGTGATATTGCTTAATCTTTTTTAGGTAAAAGATTATTTAGTAAATAAGTTAGATTATTCTATTGGTTTGAATTTTTTAAATCCATTCAAAATGGACATCTGCGATATACCTTAAGACAGCTTTATTTGTTTTATAATATGTAAGTAGATATTTGTAGATAGTAACTTTAAATAGCTATTCGCAACAGGAATTATCATAAAGTTGAACATTGTAGAAATATGTAAGTACCTACCTACGTAAACAAAATGCTTTAAAAGTCTAAAGATGTGATTTAAGTAGATATGTGTAGATAGTGATCACGTAAGTGCACTCCATTTTTTTTTATAAAACGGAGAGATCAGAAATCTGCTTAAACCACTAAATTAGAGAAGATTGAAATAGAAATTACAAAATATTATGTACTTACTGAGCATAGCAGAGATCGGTAGCTCCGAGCCATAGCCGAATTAGCACGGTTGTCAGCCACAACAGTCTTTGAGCCGCCATCGTAAATAAAAAAGTAAACAGATTTATTTAAAACAAGTATTTCAAAAATGCTAAAAATTCGAAACTTCCCGGATTTTACATGACCTATTATTGGTTTTATATACCAAAGAAACAGCTCGCTGGAAATTTAATTATCATTCGAATTTTTTATTGTTATTATACACTATAGCGAAATTGATTTTTTAATTTCTTTTTGCACTATGTAAGTACGTAAGGCGCCAAATTTGACAAGTATCGAGTAACCGCGGCAAACGTAATGACGGAGGCGCGGGAAAAATAACGCAATGACCAACAGATGCGCTTTAAAGTTTGTGACATGCGCATCAGTGAATGTTCGATATAGCCATGACTATTTTTCAGATTTTTTTTTCTGTTTTACTACGATTATATTTGTACCGTAAGTGTGTCGTAAGGCCTTGCTTCTTGCCAAATTGCATTTTTGCAGGTTTATGGAAACATGGTACGTCCCATAGATATATTATATCTATGGTACGTCCACATTTGAGTTTTAATAAAAGTGACAAAAACAACCGTATCTTTTATTGATTAGATTTAAAACCTAGTTTAAAACCTCTTAAAAAGGTAAGAGTTAGACACCATCCTGCGCCATGGCTTTCTCCAGCCATCAAAAATATTATGTCGAAGCGAGATAAGGCCAAGCGTAAGCATGTTAAATGTCCGTCTGAGGAGAGCTGGGATCTGTACAAGAGGCTACGTAATCGCTGCAATCGTATGTGTAGGGATGCGAGACGAGACCACATTCATAATTCTATGAAAAATCTTAACACTTCTCAACAATGGCAGTTTCTTAAATCTTTGGGTATTGGTAAGGTCGTTCATGACAACCTTACCGATATGGACCTCAATGCATTGAATGCCCATTTCTCTGCGCCTCCCACTACTATTCCTTGTGATGTTAAGTCCTCTACTCTAAATTTCCTCTCTTCTCTTCCACTACCTTCAAATACTTCTTTCTCATTTCAGCCGGTCTCAGAGGTAGATGTTAAGAAACATTTGCAAACCATATCTTCTAGGGCTGTCGGTGACGATGGCCTTCAACTTCAAATGCTTCTTCCCATCCTGAATCAAATTCTTCCTATCCTTACCCACATGATAAACTACTCCTTATATTCTAACTGCTTCCCTTCATCATGGAAGAAAGCTTCTGTTAAACCTCTGCCCAAAGTATCCAATCCTGCAACGCACTCTCAATTCCGACCCATTTCGATCCTTCCCATCTTGTCCAAAGTACTCGAGAGTGTTGTTCACGATCAACTGTCCTACTACCTCTCCTCTAATAACCTGCTAAGTCCATTCCAATCTGGCTTCCGCCGCGGCCATAGTACTGTTTCAGCTCTAGTTAAAGTAACAGACGATATAAGATTGGCCATGGAGAACAAACAACTGACAGTTCTGGTTTTATTGGACTTCAGCAGTGCCTTCAATTCGGTTGACTTTGACATCCTCTTAGGAATTCTATCATCTTTTAACGTTTCTACTTCTGCAACTGCCTGGTTTAAATCCTATCTTGAGGGACGCTCACAATCAGTTCGAATGAACGAGGCCTCCTCCGATTGGTGCAACTTAGTGGCGGGCGTTCCTCAGGGTGGCGTTCTTTCTCCTCTCCTCTTCTCTGTCTTTATAAACGCCGTCACTAAGGTCGTAACCTCAAATTATCATCTCTACGCAGACGACTTGCAGCTATATCGACATTTCAAAGCCGATGAACTAGCTAGGGCTGTAGCTGCCATCAATAATGACCTTGAGAACATTAATGCTTGGGCTAAATCTTTTGGATTGTTAGTCAACCCAAAAAAATCTCAAGCACTCATTGTCGGTGGCAGATATATGCTCGGCCTCCTGGATCATGAGTCTCTACCTCCAGTTAAGTACGAGTCTGTGGCCATTGAATATTCCAAGAGTGCAAGAAATTTAGGAGTGCACATCGACTCCAAGCTTGCCTGGGATGTTCACATTGCGGAGGTAAGCAGGAGGGTATACTGCGCATTTCAATCTCTCAAACGTCTCCAGAAACTCCTACCTCTTCAGACTAAAGTTACTCTTGCGCAATCTCTTCTACTCTCAATATTAGACTATGCTGATGTCTGCTTTCTCGATGCTTCGGAGGAACTACTGAATAAACTGGAACGCTTGCAGAATTTGGGGATTCGCTTCGTATTTGGCCTTCGTAAATACGACCATGTTAGTGAATTTCGTAAAAGACTGAACTGGCTCCCTATTCGGCAGCGCCGTAACACTCACATCCTATCTCTTCTCTACTCTATACTACAAAATCCTAATTCTCCGTCATATCTGCGGGAACGTTTTGAATATCTTGTACCTAGGGGCAAACCCTGTCGTGTTTCTTCCTCTCTTCTGCTTCATACTCCTGCACACTGTTCTAGTTGCTATGACGGATCCTTCACGGTGCAAGCTGTTCGTCTCTGGAACTCACTCCCTCATACCATTCGGAGTAGTACCAGTCTGGACATCTTCAGAAGAAGAATTAAAGAATTTTTCCTTTCTCCATAATTTAGTGTGTATATATCTAACCTACGAATATATTTATGTATGTATGTATGTGTGTGTATATATGTATTCATTTTTTATTATAAGTATTGTAGCATGTTTCTCTTTTCTTTTTGTCTTGTAAACACTTCACAGCCTTTCGTAAACTATTCTTCCTCTATTACTCAAAGGTTTGCTGGGAGAGAACTCATATTGAGTTAAGCTCGCCTTTGTACATCTTTTTTGAAATGTTATTGTTACTATCATTTTCTTGTGTGTGCAAAAAGAATAAAATAAAAATAAAAAAAAATAAAACAGATTTTTTTTTTTAAATTTCCAATTTAATTTTTAAATTTTTATTGTTTGAAACTTGGTTGGAAAACGTGTAGGGAAAACAAAATTAACATGATGTAATAAATCGTAAAGATGTTTCATTGCAATAAAATTTCTTTACGATTTTTGCATGCTTATTGCTTGGTTTTAAAATGATCGATTGCAGAGAAGACCCCAAGGAGGGAGGTATTTCCGTCCCTATATTTCTTCGTAACTAATAAATGGCTGAACCGATTTTAAGGAATATTTTATCTGTAAATTTATTTCGTGTTATTGCATTACTAACACTGATCCCGATATTTCGGTTGCGTTTCAGCAAACATGGTCGCGGGGAGACTAAAGGGTGGTTGTATCATAGTTTGAAGTGGAAGCTATCTCAAAGTACCTACCCGAATTATGTTCAATTGTTGGTGTTACTATATTTCACGCAGAATAGGCTCACAGTGTCTCGCTCATTGCAAATATGTATATTTGCATTAGTCTGGGTGGTTCTATGTATAATATGTATTTATTTACCAAAAAAAAGAATCAAAGTATGTTTATCCGCATTCTAGAACTCATATGACAAGCACTGCTTAGTTTAAGTCTAGGTGGTATAAAAAAAACATATTACACATAATATTTTTTTTTATACCACTCAGGTGACATGCACACAACTCACCTGATGGGAAGCGGTTACCGCGGCCTATCGACGTTTGCAGGCACGCTGGTGAAATGAGTATGAATCCGTTAATCCAATAAAAACAGTTTTTTTTTCAATGTGTAACATTCGCGTAAACTTATAATAACTAAGATTCTAATAATATTAAAAAAACAGTTTTCACAAATTTCCGTAGACATAATTACATGCATACCTACATTAATGTGAGGTAGCGTTTGACACAATCATTGTTTTAGTAGCTTCAGCAACAAATGAGTGTGGCGTGTTATGCCCCTGCCCCTACTACGAGAGGAAAACCTGTGCTAAAGCCTCGTCCGTCAATCAGCAGGTGAAGTTGGCTTGCGACATTGGTAGGGCCTCCTATTTGTAGGTATCTACGTAGGTAACCTAACACGCCGCCTACACAGCCACGCAGCCTAACACGAACAGCTCGCGATGTTTCGCTATGCATGCATATGTAGAGCATGCTTTACTTGATTTTGGTTCAACGTAGACTAAAGATTAAACGGTATTGTAATACTCGATCATTTGCCAAGATATTTTTAAGTTTTTCTTATCACCCTCCCATATTGGAGTCAGTAAGATTATAAAACACGAATAAATCAATATTACGTACATAACTTGACGAGTTTCTCGAAATCTTTCGGGGGTGGGTAGCCACAAAGGGATGTCGACAGCACTCGATGCGGTGCGGTCAAACCGAGCACTTACTGTATTTGATAGGAATTAAACAAGCTGATAATACCACCAACGCTTTATTTTGAGGCGTTTCTATTATTCTGATATTATCATTTGTGTACAATTTTATTAGGTAAGTATACGGGATTTGTGCGATTATGGTATAGATCTGTAAGGCCTGTACCTACATCTATTTTAACTGCCTGATGTTTCGAATGGAGCCCCACTAACATATTCGAAACCCAAGACAACCTCACCCGTAAGACAGCTCTCGGAGTTGAAGGTCTAACGGCAGTTACTCCCGTGAAAGCCAAGATAAACCATTGTGCAAGCTTTAGATGCAACTGGCTCAACTGCGGACTCAACTCGACTACTAGAATAAAAGTATTTACCTACATTCCTAAAAACCTCACATTATTGCAGCGGTGTTATCAGCTCTATTCGAATAAGTATTTGAAGTAGTGCTACGTGTTTAAGTCGCTGTGAGCTTCCTCAGGCCAAAGCCAATAATAGGCTCGGAACTGCAACGTCGATAGTCCCAGTAAAATACTGTTCCCGCAACCTCTTGACCGATACTTGCCAGTTCAAATGGGTTTAGGGTAAGTATAGTAGGTAATACACGGAGATGTCTGCAGATAGCATATTTTTAATTAGATTAGGTATGTAGGTAAACGTAAGGCCGACTAAAACCGCACGCCGTCTCGGGTCTTCAGACACTGGGGTGTAAGGTGGCCCATAAAGCATTTCCCTCGCACCTCCACTGACCCTGGGCCATCTCTGGTTTTTTTTTTCTAGCACCTCACAGCTTTAGCTGGAGCCTATTTGATACATTGGTGAATTTAAACTTATCTGCCTTCAGTCCATCTCTAAAGAACCCTCTAGAAATTGTAATAAAGCAAATCATTTCTTAATTTCTTATATCACGCATTCATTCCAAGTCTCTACTACCATACCATTTCCCGCTTGTATTCCTCTCGTACTTTCATTCCATGCCTTTCAACCTTGGGTGATAGGGGGGGGGAATATATGTTTAACTTATTTATTAATTTCTACATTAATGGTTGCTGTTTACATTTTTCTAATATCATATTACGTTTTATCTAATTTTAATTATCTATTGTTATACTTGTGCTTATGTCTATACATTTCCTTATATTATTCTTGTTATAATCTACTTCCAGATATTTCTCTAAATATCCGCTAGAGATTATTTACTCTACTGCTATTTCTCTTATTTACTATTTTAACTTTCTTGTCCCAATACTCTAGGAAGTGTTGTCTGTACTCTCTGGTCATCAAAGCTGGTAAGTTATTAATGCTAATGCTATTTTTTTTTCCAGGTTGAATCTGTCCCTCGAGTCAATGGGACAGTCCACAACGAGGTGTGAGACTGTCTCCTCGACGTCAGGTTCGCAGGCGTATGATGGGTCCTCCTTACACTTGAAGCGAGCCAAGTATGCGGAGAACCCACCATGCCCGATTAACAACTGAGTCGTGGTGCCGGCGACCTCCATCTTGCGGACGATACTATATGCAGTCACCGCACAAGGGAAGAAAAGCTTGATACCAGAAGCGGTTTCGCCAGTTTTGTACCGTTCGTTCCATTCGTCGAGCGAGATCTGGCGCAGACCTCGCTTGACGAATGAGACTGGACACGAGCTGTAGTGTGGCGGTACTATAGACTTTAGAGCCGCTTCCTTTGCGAGCTGGTCGGTCCGCTCATTACCCTCCAACCCTAAGTGGGCCTTGACCCAGAACAAGGATATTTCCTTGCCCTGGGCCAAGCCCCGCTTGATGTTTAATCTAGATTCGATTGCCAGAGGGTGGAGGGCTCGAGGGTTAGTAACCGTCAGGAGTGCGGCTCTGCTGTCACTAAAAATATCGAACGTAGCCGCACCTCGCCTGAGGACCTCACTGGTCGCTTTGCATATGGCCAGGAGCTCGGCCTGGTAGACGGTGCAATGGGGTGAGAGAGCAAGTTTAAGGGTCCTGGTTTCGGCCCCGTTATTCCAAATGGATAACGCGGCGCCGACACGACCCTCAATCTTGCTCCCGTCCGTAAAGATGCGCAACTGGATGTTATTGGTGGGCTGATATTGTTCCTCGTCTACCAGACTGGTGAACTCCAGGTTCATATGCTCCGCGGGGTGAGGTGCCTCAATAACTGGATGACTGGGGCACCCCTCTCTTGGCCTCGTATAACGAGCCCACCTCGCGAACTCTGAGGTCCAGAAGGAACATTCCAGCCAGGATCAACCCCGAGTGCAGAGAGACCGTACGGTAGCTCTTACAAAGTTTTTGGACGAATCACGCTGCACCACATTCAGCTGCTTCCGTATACCAAGCTTCTCCACCGCAGGACACCAGCTGCTGGCCGCATATAGCACCGTCGGCTCCACAGCAGCATTGTAAATAGTCCGGATCACCTCGGGATGTAATCCCCAACTGATCCGGGCCATCCGCGTCAACTCGTGGTAGATGCCGATCGCCTTTCTGCATACATTTGTGACGTGTGTATTGAACGTGAGTTTGTGGTCGATGGTCAGCCCCAGGATTTTGATCTGTGCAGACATTCCAATGTCTATCCCGCCCATGATGAGGCGTGGGACATCGTACTTAAGCCTCCGCGTGATTACCATCACACATGTTTTGTGCGGTGCGAATTTCAGGTTCATTCCGATGCCCCACTCCTGCTCTCCCGTCTCTCAATCTCCAAGGCACTGTCCCTATCGAACACCAACACCACGTCATCCGCGAATACCTGCACGTGAACCGCTCCATCCTCCAGCTGATGAGACAAAGGATCAGGGGCGTAGCTACCGCCGTATTTGCCGTATCAATTATACGGGGCCCCCGGGCCACGGGGGCCCCCAAAGTGTGTAAGGAAAAAGAATAAAAACTTTCTAATTTATTTTATTTTACAATGACAAAATTCTATAAAGCAATTCCTTTTTTTCCCGCCTTAAACGTGCGTTCAAAAGTTGGCAACACTCTACATCGTTATGGCGGGCTGCGGGACTTCCCCGTTTTACTTACTTCATCTTCAACTCAGCGGGGAATCCCCGGGAATCCTTCATCGATATCGCGATGTACGTGTACGTTGTTGTACTTTGCATTGGATGTTAAACCACGGAGTGCAGTGCACTGTTTATTTACGCGCTTTATATAAATGTGCATTACATTGTAATTCAGTACAAACAATATTGTTCTTCTGGTTTAGCAGTATTAGTAGCGATTTGTAAAAGAAATGAGTGAAAGGAAAAGAGATTATCCCAGCGGCGCTGAGAAAAGAAAAATTAAACAGAAAAGGGACGAGGTTATAAAAAAAGTGCCCAAAATTTCTTCTTTTTTTCAGAGACAAGATACTGTGAGTGATTTAGATTGGAAAGGTAAGTACTACCCAACCCATTTATTACGGGCTCGTAGTGATAAACAAGGAAATCTTTTAATTTCGGTCTGTCCATCTGTCCGTCACAAAAGTTGTCTCCCCCCTCGATTTTCACAATTATACTGTTTGTAGGGTTCCGAGCCTTGATTAAAAAAAAAACAAAATTCTAACTTATCTATAGGATCGATTTGTTTTGTTGTTTGTCTGTTTGTCTATCAGTCTCAGTCCGTATCGTTAATTGCGTGTTGAGAACTTCAGATGTGCAGACTCGCTTTCGGGTTCTCGTTTTGTATGGCCACTACACTACGCGCTGCGTTTAAATAGCACGCAGGTGTATAGTAATGCACGGACGGGCTGCAGGTGATTTTGTATCTACTAATAGGTACGAGCACAATCCGCGTAGAGTCTGTGTGCGTCTGAACTGAACACTCTCTAACTGTGACCCTTAGTAACGTTATTTATTTATATATAACTCTTTTTAGTTTAGTATCAAAGCATTCGTATTTATTTTTTAACAATTACTCGTTTATTTTTAGATTCTTCTGAAGCATGTTCTTCGTCACATATCCATCCGGAAATAGAAGAAAGCCAAGCACATACTTTATCGGATGTCCATCCAGAAATCGAGGAACCCCAAGTCAACGATTCTGATATATCTGCAGATTGTAATATAATTTCATCAGATAGAGGAAATTTTGGTGACAATTTAACTGAATGCGAACGAAAAACAATTTTTAAATTAGGTCCATTTAAACCACAAGGACCATTTCCAAAAGTTTCAGAAAATAACCGACCTTTTTCGGCTTATTATTATTCATATTTCAATCAGGCAGGCATAAAAATTATAAGACCATGGTTATGTTATTCTAACGTTTTAAACAAACCGTACTGTCACTTCTGTTGGTTATTAGCAGATCGTCAAAACAAATCGTACTCCTCTGCTTGGGTTAACGGTGTTTCGGTTAGAAGCAATTTCACACAAACTATTCTTGACCATGAAAAGTCACAGCAGCATATTAGTGCCTCACTCTCTTATAATAATTGGTTGCAAGGAAATACCATCGATACTCTATTGAAAAGTGAAATCGATAGTAAAATTACATTCTGGAGATATGTACTGCATCGTATAATTAATGTTATAATTACTATAGTATCCTGTAATCTACCTTTGAGGGGGCATGATTCTGATTCTGGCAATTTTATGGCAATTTCACGTCTGCTATCTAACTATGATGCAACTTTAAAAGAACTTCTTCTAAAACCGAAAGGTGAAATAAATTATTTAAGCCCTACGATTCAAAACGAAATTATTAGTTTGCTTGGTACCACCGATAAGAACAATATTATCTCAGAAATTAAAAAAGCTCCATTTCTGACAATAATTCTGGATACAACACAAGACTTGTCAAAAATTGACCAACTATCTGTAGTTTTTCGATATATCTCGGTTACAGAAAATGATGATAATGTGCCTAAAGAAATAAAAATCTGTGAGTCCTTTTTAGGATTTATAGCAGTAACCGATTGCAGTGCTGCAGGTCTGAAAACTGTCATTTTAAATTTGACTGAAGAATATGGAATTGATTTGACTAAATGTAGAGGACAGGGATACGATGGAGCAAATGTTATGTCGGGTGTGTATGGAGGATTACAAACCCTAATAAAAGAGCATGCTCCAAATGCCGATTATGTTCATTGTGCTGCGCACGCTTTAAACTTGGTTTTGAACGATGCTGCGAGACATGTTCGTGAAGTATCGACTTTTTTCGATAATTTAGAAAAAATATATACTTTTTTTGGCAATAGTATAAAACGCTGGGCTATGCTAAGTGACGATTCATCTGAAAAATATTTGATTACCCTTAAAAAGGTATGTCCTACCAGATGGTCTTCTAGGACCGACGCTTTATTAGCAGTAAAGAATTTTTTTTTACTAATAATGAAAACTTTGTACCAACTAAATTTAATTTCAAATAAAAAAGATGAACGTGAAGAATGTAAAAGTATAATTAATATTTTAGAGAGTTTTGATTTCTTAGTGCTCGTTACATTTTTTTCTTCACTATTTGAAATTATTAATCCTGTTTCTAAAGCTCTACAGCATGAAAATAATGACTTACAGAAATCTAGTATTTTATTAAGTAATCTTTTAAATAGACTGTCATCATCATCATCATCATCATCATCATCATCAACCTATTCTAGTCCACTGCTGGACATAGATCTCCCCTAATGATAGACTGTGCCAATTAAGAAATCAGAATTCATTTAATAGTTTGCTAAATGAATCCAAAGATTTAGCAAAAGAGTGGGGGGTAACAACTGTTTTTAAAAACAGTAGGCGAAAGATAACGAAGCGTTTTTTTGATGAGTTATCACAAGATGAGAGAATTTCCGACCCGGAATCCTATTTCAAAGTCAATGTATACTATTGCTGCTTAGATATATTAATTTCTCAAACTAAAGAAAGATTTCAGAGCCTTTGCAACCTGAGTAGTATATTCGAAATATTACAACCGGAGAAACTCCTATCTTCTGCAGGCGAAGAGATATTAAACGCTTCCGGAAAACTGTCTGCTAAATACAGTAAAGACATCTCACTTAATCTTTGTGACCAATTAAAGGCTCTAAAAACATGCTTAAATTCTGAAATTAAAAAAATTTATTCCATTAAAGAACTCATTGAATTATTGCTAGTAAAATTCAATAGTCTTGCATCCAGTTTTCCCGAGGTAATCACAGCATGCTTTTTATTCTTGACCCTTCCAGTTACAACCGCAACGGCAGAAAGAAGTTTTTCAAAATTAAAACTAGAGTCTGGCCATCGGTTCTTTGCACAAGAAAAGAGCGGTAAATTCAAAAAAACAAGGGGTGACAACACCGACTATAGACTGAAGAAATGCGTTTGATACTATTATTTTTTATATTCAATTAAAGTTATTTTATACATTTTTATTTATTACGTGTTATCATACCTGTACATATTATATAACAAACTGAGTCGGATAAGCTGCACAAACTTTAAAATTAGCTTAGATATCATCATTATAGCGTTTAGTCCCGTTTGCGGCCCAAACTTGCACTCCGGTATTTATGAATTAACGGTGACTGTAGCCTAATGGTTATGGCATTGGACGTACAATGTTGAGGTTACAGTTTCGATCCCCAGTCATTGCACTACCGGTATGAACCCACACAAGCAGTTTTATACTAGTAATTTCTGTTGCTAGTATGCTTTTATTAAAAAATAAATTTCCAACTTACACATAAAGTTAACATACATGCTTGCTCATCATGCAAATAATGATCATGTCCAGGATACAAGAAAAAAAATTACAAGTCATTAATATTTATAATTTTATTATGATTCATAATCAAAGTCTGATTCTATAAATTCAACACCTGAAAATGAACTGTCACTATCGTCATCATCATCACGTACATTTATTATAAATCGTTCCAGTGCTGTTTCTGTGATTCCATCTCTTAATTTGTATTCATTTTCGACGTGAATAACGTGATCTGTGCATTTCTTCCAATCATCAGCCGTAATGTTTCACGACAGCCGGTGAAGCCAATTGACTCTCTGAGTTCAACAAGTAAATTCCTGTTTTTTTACACAGTAAAATTCATTAATCTTATTCCTAATAGCCGTTAAATCAAAATCATCCAGATTTGACACCGTGCCCTGACGAGGGCGTTTCTTGCCGGGTGTATTCCATTCTCCTTGGTTTATAGAACCCTCCTTCTTGATTGTTTTAATAGTTCTAACAGATATTTCTGCAAAGGAAAAATATAAAAATGTAATTGAATGTAAAAAATATAAAAGCCTAACAATAATTTAACTGTTCCACTATACTATGAACAAAGGTAAACTTGTATGCAAACATTGAAAATAATCGTACAAAGATTTTAAGACATTTTACAAAACCATAAATTTACCTACCTGTCATAGTAGCAATTGTATCCAAATATTTCGTTTCAGAGTTCAACGCTTCCTTTTCCTCAAAACATTTTAACTCTTTCACTAACGTCTTGACTCTCGCCAGGTCACCTTCTAAAACACATACAAGAAAAATAAATAGTAAATAGTATTCACACATGATACCCGGACATAAATATCAAGCCAACTATCAAGAATACTTACCAGCAGCTGTAAGGATTTCGTCTAAGCGATGTAATTTTTCGTTCTGGATTCGTTCATTATCAAGTTTTATGTCTTGATACTTGCCGATCATGGTAAATATCAACTTTCTAACTACGCCTTTGATAGCTTTCGGCATTTTTCAATAATTTCAAAAGAATATTGATTGAAAAACACTATAAACACAAAAACGGGACAATCCGTTTGACAGTGACATGACACTCATGACAGTTCAAAAATATTGCCATGTATAGATTTTAAAAAACAGTCCAGTGCAGAGAACCGATAGCCAGACTCTAATAAAAAATTACTTAAGAACTTCGACGGGACAAGAACGGCTGTCAGACATCTCACTATTGTCCATAGAGGCAGAAACTTTAGAAAAACTAAAATCATCATCAGCCATAAATGATTTAATAAATCAGTTTGCCGAAAAAAAGGCAAGGAGAGTGAATATTTAAAATTTGAATGCAACTTCGTGACTGCAGTCGCTAAAAGTATATTTTACAGTGGCATGCAACTTAGTGACTGTGGTCACTATTTCGCTTGAACGCGACCATCTGCAAATTTATGTCTATTTCTTTCTATCACGCTAGTTATTGATACTTTCGCTCTTTCTAATCGAATATTTACACATTATGTCATGCTTCAAAAGTGATGAAAGTTCGAAATACGTCAAAGTCGATTTAAAAAAAAAATGCAAATCTGTGTTTTGCTTCCAAAAGTCGCGTGGTGTTTGGTGCAGTTGCATACGACTTTTTTAAAGTTTAAAAGTGTTGTTTTGCTAAGGAAAACCAGTGAAAAGTGAGTAATAAACCCTGTTTTAAGTGTGTAATATCAGATTTCAACGTAATTGTAAGTATTATTTCTATTTTTGCATGATTTTATGCGTAAGGGTAACGGCCAACGGTCAGTTCTAGTGTTTCATCACAATAATATAATAATGTGTCACTAGTTATGTGTAAATAATTACTTTTGGGTATAGAATATTTACCCTGAAATAGTTTTTCAACAAAAGATTCTTGAAATACAATAAGATTTCGCAAAGATTAAAAATGTTCGTTGATGTATGCAAAAAAAATGGCGGTTTGCACGCGCAGTGGGTCAGCTGCGCCTTGCTCAGAGGATGATTTTACATTTACGATGGTACAACAAGTGTGATATATCATTGGAAAGGTCGTTATAAGTAGAAAACAGATACATTTACGGTATCTATTGTTTACAAACTTTACTGAACAAATAATAACAAGATACGTAACTCGCGCTAGCACGAAAGTTGTAGTTACTTCAATTAATTCAATATTTTATTGCAAAAGAAAACCATCACATGTTTTTTTTTTATTTTTATTGTGTCTAGTTAGAACCTCTAGACTATTTAAAACAATAAAATAAGTAGATTAAACATATACTGTTTAAAATAAACGTAACCAATGTTGACATATCATTGTTTTCAACTATATTCAATGTTTACAGCCGATTATAATAAATCAGGCGATAAACAGAAACAAACACTTGACAACACTAGAAAGAATGACTCATAAACTTCAATAAAAACAGCACTCGAGCTTCCCACTCCGCTTACAACGTAAATAAAACATTTTTTGTGAACTCAGTCCGCCGCCCGGCGATAACGTAAATAACGAGTGCATTGTACGAGTTTTTTATGATGCACCGTGTGCGCTCGAGCGGATAAATAAATATTTCTTCTCACAATATTTTTTTTCTTTTGTGAAAAATCTTTACCTCCATATAAGGGCCTCCAAAAAAATTTTTATACGGGGCCCCGACAAGGCACGCTACGCCACTGCAAGGGATCCAGCAATAAGTTCCACAGTAAGGGTCCGCCAATTGAACCCTGGACGCATCCTTTCTCCGTGGAGCGTCTGCACTCCTTGCCCGCATACCTTACCCTTACCTCCCTGTCACTAAGCTAACTACTGATTACTCGCCTCAAGTTTGCCGGACACCTCTCCTCCGCCAGCCGTACTTGAATTGCGGGCCACACTATCGAAGGCGCCCTCTATATCCAGGGACACCATAAGGACTATTCTCTTCTCATTGAGACGAGCCCTTATGTGCCCCATGAGAACATAGAGGGCTCCTCGGTGCTTTTCTGGGCATAAAGCCGTACTGGCGAGGACTAATCCTCGACAAAAGGTAAAACTTAAGAAGAGCAACCAGCATTCTCTCGTACACCTTCCCCAAGACGGGCAATAGACCAATATGGTATGGTATGGTATGGTATCACGGGCTGGTATCCGCAACTCCACGACACGGCACGGTTTTTGCGTGAGGGTAATAATAAATAATAAATAAATAAATATTCTACGACATTCTACACAGTGGGCATTTTATTCGATCCACCCCAGCTCATTGAAGAACGCCAGCAAGCTATTCACGCTGCTGGCGATCGCGTACCCGGAGCGTACCCGGAGCGTACGACTTGGGGACGGTGTACGAGTCCTTTCCTGGCTTCCTCAGTGCAACCACCACGGCTTCCTTCCATATCTTAATTAAGTAGCCGTGGTGAAGGCACCGATCCAGCAGCTTCAGGAAGAGTAAGGGGTCGGCCCTAATGGCGTGGGTGCAGATATCGGCGGTGAAGCCATCCGCCCCCGGAGTTTTCTTGGGATTGAACTTCCGAAGGGCATGGAAGAGTTCACCTACTGTAAAAGGTGGGTCATCACTATGATGACCCATCTCCTCGTCCAACGTCCTGGCCTTTTCTCGTACTCTTCGATGCCCCTCATTGTCCTCCCCCTCCCGATCTATCGGGTAAAAGGTTCGGGCGAGTAACTCGGCCGAATCCTTCGCGTCCAGGAAAGATCCATTGGTGGAAAGCAGAGTATCCTCTTCCCTTACTGTCTCCCTGTGCCTTTTTTATTTCACTCTCATACATCTCCTTTCGTTCCAGGTACCTACTGCGCTATTACGAACGTTTTTCGGACCGGCGCTGCGTTCCTGATGCGACGCTTGTAGGTGATCATTACCCTTCTGAGGTTGGCGAGTTTAACCGACCACCATGGCGCAATGATTAACCCCATCGGTTTCTTGGCTGGGATGCTTTCTCTACACACATCCTCGACTGCCCTCGTATATACTACAGCTAAGACGTCCAACTTCTCGTTATGTCTTGTTTCGCCAATCACAATATTCGAGAGCAGCCGAATCATATTGGCTTTGAAAGCATCCCAGTTGGCTTTTTGGTGTTGTAGGTACGAGTGGTACGCTTGATACTCGTACCTTTCGCCTTAACCAGGTTGAGGTTGAACACTATGCCATTGTGGTCTGAGCTCGGACAAAGGGTTATGTCGACCTTCCAATCGTCGACCCAGGCGAACGCATTTTCCGTACAGGTCGTTATGTCGATAAAGCTGCAGTACCTCTGTCCACCTCTCACAGTATCGAAAGTTCGAACGCTTCCGCTGTTCAGGACATGGAGGTTCATCTCAGCCAGAACCCCCCTCAGTAACCTAGACTCCGCCTCACCTCTTTGAGCCGCTCCAGATAAGGGCCCAAAGGTATTGGCTCCGGCCTGAAGAAGACCAGCAGTAGAAGTAGAAGGATACCAGCGTGATCTCCCAGGCACTGGTCCGGATCTCCACCACCATGATGTTGTCGGTGGTGAGTTGCGGGTACTGTATAACGTCTAGATTTTGATCGAAGATGGCAATAGCCGCCTTCACAGTCCCTCCTCCTTGCCCAGTGCTCTGGAAGACCCTGACGCCCTGGTACGCCTTCATCCTCGCCGAGTTGCCAACATAGGGTTCTCGTACCAGAGCGACCGAGTCTTTATATCTCTGTCGCACTGGGCACAGATCGCTGAACACACTGTACCCCGTATTGCCCAGCCTCTCCCTTTGGCAGTTGCAGCATACCGGTTCTACACCGGCTCTGTAGTCAGGGCATTCGGCTCTCATATGTGTAATGTCTGTTCAATGGAGGGTACATCTTTAATAAATGTAATTGTGTCCACCTACAATAAATCAGTTTGCGATAGACCGTTTTTCATTAAACATCCCATTGTGGCGCAGTCGGTTACTTTATTAATAAATAAGTTTTATTCGTTATACAATGCCTATCGGTAAAATAGAAACGTTCGAAATCGGTACCCAAAACTGGGAAGCGTATTGTAGGCGAATTAAACAGTATTTGTTACTAAATGATATCGAAGAATCATTACATGTGGCGGTGTTAGTGACGCATGTCGGCGTAGCATGTTACGAGTTGATGTGTGATCTGTGTTCACCAGACTTACCGGAAACAAAGAAGTTTGATGAACTCGAGAAAATTGTGAAGGAACATCTCGAGCCACAGAGGTCGGAGATCGCAGAACGACATGTTTTTCGGCAAAGAAAGCAAGTGTCGGGTGAAACAGTGAGCGAATATCTGCAGGGTTTAAAGCATTTGGCTAAGACCTGCAACTTCGGTAACACCTTACAGGTGAACCTCAGGGACCAATTCGTCTCCGGTCTGGCATCCGAGGATATGAGATCCAGGCTTTTTGCAGAAAAACAATTAGATTACAAGCGAGCTATCGAGCTTGCACTGGCTCTGGAGGCGGCAGATAGGCATGCGGCAACGTCGGCGAACAGCGGCGGCAGCATCGGCGGCGCGGCAGAGCGCGCGTCCGATGGCTTGCATCGCGTCGCCAGTGCGCGCGCCCACGCGTCCCCCGCCCGTCAACCGCACCAGCAGCGCGCTGCTTTTGCTAAAAGCGGCGGCGCTGGCAGCGCCAGCGGTGCCCCACCGACCTCGGAGCGGGGCCTTATTACGTGCTTTAGGTGCGGCCGGGAGGGACATGGCGCAGCAAAGTGTCGTTTCAAGTATCACAATTGCGATAAATGTGGTGAAAAAGGGCACCTTAAAGCTATGTGTCGTAAGTACGAAAGTCGCCGGACGGAGCCGTCGGGGAAGTCGAAAGGTCAGTTTTTTTTAGTTGACTCTGATTCGGATCCTGATGAAGTGAACTTTTATAACCTGTCGTGTGTTAGAGATGATCCTTATTATGTGGACCTAAGAGTAGGAGACCATACGTTAAAATTTGAAGTGGATACCGGGTGTAAATTTTCGGCTATTTCTAAAGCTTGTTATGATAAACTATTTCATAAGTATGTTATTATTGAGAAACCTTTGATTTTAAAATCTTACACGGGTGATGTAATTAAGCCCATTGGTTTTATTAATGTTAATGTTACATATATGTCGTATAGTCATCGATTGGAACTTTACATAATTGAGGGTGGAGGGCCGCCCCTAATGGGTCGTATTTGGATCAGAATGTTTAAAATTAATATAAATGATTGTTATAATTTGTCTTCTTTTAACTGTGATCAGAATGTAGAAATATTGCGTAAGGAATACCCAGAAGTATTTGCTGAGGGGCTTGGGACTTGCAAAATTCGTATGCAATTGCATTTAGCAGATAAAACACCTGTGTATGTTAAGGCCCGCCCACTGCCGCTCGCTTTACGCGGGCCCGTCGAGCGAGAACTTAAACGTTTAGAGCGTGATGACGTGATTTACAAAGTGGACCGTTCTGATTTTGGCACTCCGATTGTTCCAGTAATAAAGAAAAATGGGGAAATTCGCATATGTGGCGATTATAAAACAACCATTAACCCTCAACTTAAGGATTTTCATTATCCTTTACCGCGAATTGAGGAAATATTTGCAACTCTTGCGGGCGGAGTAGTTTTTTCAAAATTGGATTTATCCCACGCTTATCAGCAATTTTGTCTAACTGAAGACTCACAACCGATGACGGCAATTACGACTCATGTAGGTACTTGGGTGTATAAGAGGGTTCCATTCGGAATTAAATGTATACCTGAGAATTTCCAAAAAGTAATAGAGGAAATTCTCAGCGGTCTTCCGTTTACGGTGGTGTTTTGTGATGACATTTGTGTGAGTGGCTTAAATACTAAGGACAACTTAAAGAATGTTCGTGCTGTTTTGAGTAGATTGAGAGACGCGGGGTTACGTGTCAATTGGTCTAAGTGTGATTTTTTCAAAGAGAGCGTTACCTATTTAGGATATCGCATCGACAAACAGGGCCTTCACGCGGACGAAAAAAAAATTGAGGCTATTGTTTCAGCTCCGGTGCCAAAGGACATAACTCAGTTAAAAAGCTTTTTGGGGTTAGTAAATTTTTATGCAAAGTTTTGTATTAATATAAGTGACGTTTTAAAACCAATGTATGAGCTCTTAAAAAAAAATGTTAAGTGGTATTGGAGTGAACAGTGTCATGAAGGTTTTAATAAAATAAAAAAAATCTTGAGTAGTAGTCCGGTGCTGGCGCATTATGATGCAAGTTTGCCGCTTATCCTCTCCGTCGACAGTAGTTCTTACGGGCTGGGCGCTGTCCTGACGCATCGCTATCCAGACGGTTCGGAGCGCGCTGTGAGTTGCGCCTCCCGCACTCTCAATGAACACGAACAGAATTATTCGCAGTTGGACAAGGAGGCACTGGCGATAATATTTGGTGTGAATAAGCATCACCAATATTTATACGGGAGACATTTTTTATTGCGAAGTGATCACAGGGCGCTTAGTTATATTTTTGGTAGGAATAAAGGTATCCCGCAAACTGCTGCGAGCCGACTACAAAGATACGCGGTTCGTTTGGCTGCCTATAATTATGAAATAGATTTTATTCCATCTTCGAGAAATTGTTTTGCGGACGCCTTATCTCGCTTACCATTAAAGCGCACGGTCAAGGATAACTATGATGACAGTATGTTAGAAGGAAGTTATTTCAACTTTGTTCAAGACGTTATGCCAGTTACATTTCATGAAGTAAAGACTGAAACAAAAACGGATTCACAATTAAATAAGATAGTGGGCTATGTGAAATTCGGTTGGCCAAATAGTTTAGAATGCGAAAATGACAAAGCATTTTTTTTTAAAAAAGAACATTTATTCATTGAGCATGGTTGTCTAGTATGGGGTTATCGTGTAGTAATTCCTAGTAAACTACGAGGTACAGTTTTGAAGGAATTGCATAGTGGGCACATCGGTGTAGTGAAAATGAAACAGGCCGCAAGAAATTACCTCTGGTGGGAGGGCTTAGACGCAGACATTGAACGAATATGTCGTGAATGTAGTGCTTGTGCGTCTCAACGCGATAATCCCCCGCCGGCGCCGTTGCACTCGTGGCCGTGGCCGGCCCAGCCGTGGGAGCGGCTTAATGTAGATTTTCTAGGCCCGTATCGTAACAAATATTATTTCATTTTAATCGATGCCCATACTAAATGGTTGGAAGTTGAATGTATTTCTTGTACATCAGCTCAAGTAGTGATTACATGTCTTCGTAAGTTATTTGCACGGTTTGGATTGCCGAAGTCAATTGTGAGCGATAACGGACCACCGTTTTCTTCAAAAGAATATCTGTCTTATTTAGAAACTAATGGTATAAAGCGAATACTAGTAGCGCCTTATCACCCTGCCAGTAATGGGGCTGCAGAAAATGCGGTGCGTTCTATCAAGCAGGTTCTTAAGAAAGCATCTTTAGAAAGGGTGGATCATGATATTGCTATCGCCAGATTTTTATTCACCTATAGAAACACCGAACATTGCACTACACAAAAGGAGCCAGCAGTAGCAATGATAGGGCGTCGTTTACGTGGTAGGTTAGATCTATTACGGCCTAGCACCGCCAACGTAGTACAGGAGTCCCAGTTGTTGGCGGAGGAACGGCGCGGTGGGGTATCGCGCGACTTTCAGCCCGGCGATGCGGTGTTCATGCGTGATTATAAGGATAGAAATGTTAAGTGGAAAGAGGGGGTTTTAGTTAGCAAAACGGGACCGGTATCATTTCAGGTTAAAGCTCTTGATAGTCAAATAAATAAGCGTCATGTTGATCAACTTCTAATGAAAACAGCCAGAAAATCGCGGCATTCGGTAATTCCTTTAGGAATCGATGCTGGTGTTAACCAATCGGAGCTAAAAGACTCCGATAAAGGAGCGACTAATGAAGGTTTGTCGACACCTCTGAGTTTATCACCGAACTCAGATAGTCAGCCAGCTCAGTTTGTTAGTAGAGTAGCGGAAGGTGGGGACGGCGATGCCCAGTCTGACGTTGTAGTATCTAAATCTGTCAAAGTACTTAAGCGCCAGCCCCGGACGTACCCACCTCATGCCATGGTGTTAAGGCCCCGTGTGCCTAAATAATTATTATTTATAATAATTATATACTTGATTTTATTTCTTACAAATGTACCTAACTAAGATTAGTAAAAGTTGCTTGCGTGTTACTATTCTTGTATATACTTTCCACTAGGTAGTTATTGTATGTATATTGTTCCCTTTTGTAGCTACTTATAATTTAATTAAGAGGGGGAAAATGTAATGTCTGTTCAATGGAGGGTACATCTTTAATAAATGTAATTGTGTCCACCTACAATAAATCAGTTTGCGATAGACCGTTTTTCATTAAACATCCCGCCGCAACGGCTACAGCTTGGCTCCGTGCCGGGGTAGAACTTTCTGGTGTGTCCATACCCTAGGCACAGGGAGCACTGCACTAATGTTGATTGATCTGCTACCCTAATGGGTTGCAGATCAATGTGCAGTCTCCCTATGTCCAGAGCACGAGACCAAACTGCCGGGGAGACCCTCAGCACCACGTGGCACGTGTGAGGATTCCTCGCTGTTCTTCGGTACAGTACGGCCATCCTAACCTGCTCTGGGGCCAAGTCCCGGAACACATTATGGTGCCGAGCCATTATGGCCTTGAGCAGATCTTCGTCCTTGAGACTCTTAAGGACGCCGTATAGCATGATAAGCGGGTCTTTATTTTTTATTTCCTCAACAGCGAGGTTTGCCCCCCGGTCTGTCAGCCTCTTCTGTGCCCTCTTTCTTTCTTCCTCAGTCTTATACCCTATTATTACTCTACTATCTTTCGCCGTTCTCACTCTCTCTACTGACACCCATTCATCATATTCATTCGCTACCTTCCTCAGTCGCTCCATCACTTGCTCCCCAGTCTCATTTTCATTCCTGTACGTAACTATCATGGAGTGCAGTGTTGCTCTCCTAGAGCTTGGGGACTGAGCAGCCCGCCACTGCACCCGCGTAGGTTATTGTTCCCTTTCTTTCTCTCTTTCATCCTGCCGTTCTATTCTCTCCTTTAACTCATTCATCACTCTTCCATTCTCTCTTATCAACCTTTTATTTTCCTGTCTTTTTTACAATTTCCTCGCTACTGTTTATAGCAAGATTTGAGGTGACGGAAGCCGGAGTTTCCGTCGTCCCAACTTCTTGCCTTGCATGGCTCTTAACCTCGTCTTCATATGCCCTGGTGGCAGCCTCCAGTTCATTTGCCATTTTCTCGAATCTCCCTTTTGAGATTTCCCGAGGCGGTTAGCTGGTCCCTGATTGTTTGCAATTCCATATCGCACGGTCGAAGCGCTCCTGGTCAGGCGACTCGGGCGGATTGACTGCCGACTTTTTTAGTTTCGGGGCAAGGGATTCCGCTTTGGTTTCCCTTACCCGCTGATTGCTCTCACGGGGCTCGAGTTGTAGATACTTCGCCTCACCAGCCCCACAGGGCGCCTCTCTGCCACAAGTTTGGCCTTTTCGGTAGGGGATGTTGTCCTCGCCCTTGAAGTAGAGGCTCCTGGCATATTGACTGGGCTTCTGATAGTGGCCATAATATTAGAGGTGCGCGTTCACGAATGAAATTATGAAGAAAATTGTATAAATCAATTAAAATAACTATAAAAATAAATATTAAGATTAATAAATAAAGTAATAGATAGATAAATTTAAATTTAATTACAAAAGTCTGTCTTATTTAAATAATGGTATCGGGATCTCGTGCAGGCCCTTCGGTCGACTCGGTGTCAGCACCCGATTCGGACAGTATCCTTAGATGTTCTGTATTATGTGTGTGTGGTATGATGTAGTGTAAGTGCGTGTACGTGCTACTTGTGTCCCTTAAGTATGTTACCTAGGGTGTGGTGTGTTATGCTATATATAGTTGTATGCAGGCCGCGCACTCAGTCGTTTAGCTCTGCCCGACGCAGAGCTAAACGACTATAAGCTAGATAAGGTAGGTAAAACAACCTGTCCTATTTTATTTATATTCTCTCTAGTCAACCAATAATGAACTATAATTTATACTATCCAAAATAATCACTTATTTACACTTCTGTACCCAAACATGACATAATATAGTTATGTGAATTGGCACATTAAGTACTGTATCTTCGCTTTTAAGTAACCATTTCTATTTAGTCGGTTTAACTGTTATAAATGATTTTTACTGTAATTTACTGTAAAACACTGTAGGTTTTTTCAGCTGAAACTATGGATACATATATTTGATCGAGTCCTCTAAGTATTGGTAATATTCACGTAATCCTTAACTCATTGTTAAGTAGTAAATTTGGGGTTCTTACAATTTTCAAGGTTATGTTACCCAGTCACAGAATTCATGAAATTTTGTGGGACCTTAGGTATTAATACAAGCAACAATTCAGAATTCCCATTTCTTTACCTGAACTAAGAATATTACTTGACTATCACTTTATAAACTATCCTAATATAAATGTACAAATGATATAAATTTACCTACAACTAGTTAAAGAATGTATACAAAACGGGTGTATGATCTCGAGTGTGTGTGTAATGTTCTTTTTTGTTATTTTGTTCTGTATAAGGAGATGTTATTGTTATGGTATTCAATTAATGCTAATACAGCATGCAACCTGGTGGAATTGGGCTACAGTTGAAAACCAGCGCTGCAGATTGTACTCACCCAACCTGTAGCATTAGCTGAACTGCGGCCTTTTGGACGCACACTCCACACTGACATATAAAATGTAACGTGTGTATTGTTGTATTGTAAGGGTATTCTTACAAGGGTACTTATACACTAGTGCGGCAGACCGTTAGTATGCGGAGAACTGCCACTGGCAGCAGTGTCATCTCCACCGCTCCAGGATGCTGTGCTCGTGTGGGCCCCGTCGCTCGGCGCTCTGCAACTCGTGGCTAAAAAAGACAGTAGCAGTTTAATAAATAGTAGCGTAGTACTGAGGGAGTAAATATGAAATTCGGTACAAAAAGATACTTACCCCTCTGGTATGGCCATTCGATGAGCATAGTGCTTGGCAACGAGGGCTCAATAGCTGAGCGCCTTCCTGGAATCTGGTACATATATAGGTGCCTATTTGTCTTATATGTATAATATTGTATTGTTGTACCGATCTTCATTGTGACATCACGACACGGTATTCCTTTTTGGTTGGGTACCTATATATCGTCTGGAGTAGTGGGTATGTGGGCGCTTCTCATCGCGGCCGGGTTCCGCCACAGTGATAAATAGGAATAATAATCTTAATAATAACATAATAGCAGCACGCGTATGCCCAGCGAGTCGGCTCGGACAATACTGTCGCGCGCGTGCTGCATGGTGATTCACTGTGGTGGGGCGCGACCGGGTTGATTGCGGGGGCCGTTATCCTTTGTTTTGATTCTTTTTTTATCTTTTGTTTGTATTGTTATCCTTAATTTTTTTGTTTTTATATTTTGTTCATATTTCAGTGTGTAGTGTGTGTAAAATAAACGGTTTCTTTCTTTCTTTCTTTCTTTCTTTCTTTCTTTCCATTTAGTTCCTAGGTTTCCTAGTTAAGGAACCTGAAGCTAATATCGTTTTTTAGAAAATGCCTCATAGCTCCTAAACTATGCAAAATTATGGGAAGAAAATGGAGTACATAAAGCTGCACAAAATGATTCTTATTTTAAACACGAAAATTTAAGTTTATGCCTCAAGTATTTTCCGAGATCGAGCTATCAGCCAAATGTTACGCCAGTAAAAACTCAAATACACAAATGTAAATTTTATATGCACATTTAGTACCTACAAAGTAATTTTACTTGAATTTTTTCAAAAAGTTACCTTAGCAGAATCAATTTTTTCGTGAATTACTTAACTCTTCAGCAGTTATAATATGCACAAATGTGAAAAGTTGTGCACTTTTGTATGACATATTATATATCTAATTTATTGACGGACTTATCCAAAACCATAAAGGATACAAAAATTTTAAAAAATTGCTGGTGTAACGTACTCGTGACTTTGCACCTTATAAAATATAGTTATGCTTTAAATTTTATTTAATATTATGTTTATATTAAAGCATTGTACGTTAATATTGTGAATAGGTTAAAAAGTAGATAATTAGGTAAATAGGAGCTCGTATACTATAAACCTAATCATTATTATTTAGCTTAAACACTTTGCTTGTATTGTAACACATCACATTGCTGGATGAAACAGGATAACGAATAGCGTTTACAATAATAGTTGTTCCGAAATCAACAGGATAAATAACTATTACAAAACAGCCGTTATTAGAGTCTGGCTATCGGTTCTCTGCACTGGACTGTTTTTAAAAATCTATACATGGCAATATTTTTGAACTGTCATGAGTGTCATGTCACTGTCAAACGGATTGTCCCGTTTTTGTGTTTAAAGTGTTTTTCAATCAATATTCTTTTGAAATTATTGAAAAATGCCGAAAGCTATCAAAGGCGTAGTTAGAAAGTTGATATTTACCATGATCGGCAAGTATCAAGACATAAAACTTGATAATGAACGAATCCAGAACGAAAAATTACATCGCTTAGACGAAATCCTTACAGCTGCTGGTAAGTATTCTTGATAGTTGGCTTGATATTTATGTCCGGGTATCATGTGTGAATACTATTTACTATTTATTTTTCTTGTATGTGTTTTAGAAGGTGACCTGGCGAGAGTCAAGACGTTAGTGAAAGAGTTAAAATGTTTTGAGGAAAAGGAAGCGTTGAACTCTGAAACGAAATATTTGGATACAATTGCTACTATGACAGGTAGGTAAATTTATGGTTTTGTAAAATGTCTTAAAATCTTTGTACGATTATTTTCAATGTTTGCATACAAGTTTACCTTTGTTCATAGTATAGTGGAACAGTTAAATTATTGTTAGGCTTTTATATTTTTTACATTCAATTACATTTTTATATTTTTCCTTTGCAGAAATATCTGTTAGAACTATTAAAACAATCAAGAAGGAGGGTTCTATAAACCAAGGAGAATGGAATACACACGGTGTCAAATCTGGATGATTTTGATTTAACGGCTATTATGAATAAGATTAATGAATTTTACTGTGTAAAAAAACAGGAATTTACTTGTTGAACTCAGAGAGTCAATTGGCTTCACCGGCTGTCGTGAAACATTACGGCTGATGATTGGAAGAAATGCACAGATCACGTTATTCACGTCGAAAATGAATACAAATTAAGAGATGGAATCACAGAAACAGCACTGAAACGATTTATAATAAATGTACGTGATGATGATGACGATAGTGACAGTTCATTTTCAGGTGTTGAATTTATAGAATCAGACTTTGATTATGAATCATAATAAAATTATAAATATTAATGACTTGTAATTTTTTTTCTTGTATCCTGGACATGATCATTATTTGCATGATGAGCAAGCATGTATGTTAACTTTATGTGTAAGTTTGAAATTTATTTTTTAATAAAAGCATACTAGCAACAGAAATTACTAGTATAAAACTGCTTGTGTGGGTTCATACCGGTAGTGCAATGACTGGGGATCGAAACTGTAACCTCAACATTGTACGTCCAATGCCATAACCATTAGGCTACAGTCACCGTTAATTCATAAATACCGGAGTGCAAGTTTGGGCCGCAAACGGGACTAAACGCTATAATGATGATATCTAAGCTAATTTTAAAGTTTGTGCAGCTTATCCGACTCAGTTTGTTATATAATATGTACAGGTATGATAACACGTAATAAATAAAAATGTATAAAATAACTTTAATTGAATATAAAAAATAATAGTATCAAACGCATTTCTTCAGTCTATAGTCGGTGTTGTCACCCCTTGTTTTTTTGAATTTACCGCTCTTTTCTTGTGCAAAGAACCGATGGCCAGACTCTATCATCACAATGGCACGGAACGGAGTATATTTTATTTATTCTGTCCATTGTAATGTCATTGTCATCATTGATGAATGATTTCAATTGTCATTTATTATTTGTATATCTTACATAGTAATATATTATTACTAATTATATGTGAATTATATATGAAAATGTGTTAGTAATTATCATTAGTCTTGGTGTAATTTTTTGTAATGTAGTTTTTTCATATTCAGGACTGTAATAGACTGGTTTAATTTAACCTTAGATTTTATTGAATGTTTAAGTTTTGAATGTGTTATATTATAGGTTTATAAAGTATATTTTTACTTTAATTTTACCCTTATCAGCAACAATGACTGAATGTAATAAGTGGAGTAATGATGACGCAGAGGCTGTATCTAATCCCAAAAACTACTGTTTGGGTTGTTTGTGTGATAGTAATGAAAAACAAGTACGAAGCCACACATTTGTTTGCCCTCTCAAGGAATTGTTGCAGGTAATATATATTATTACAAGATTTTATTTAACTTGCAATGTTTATATGTAAGTAACTGCATTTATAATCTTAAATAGAGTACCTACTTAGTGTTTCATAGATAACTATTATAGGTAGGTACTAAAATGATATTTGGTTTGAAAAGATTTGTAAAAAAAAATATTATATTAAACAACTGATCATTGAAGCATTTTTGTTTCTATGTTCATTTGTTTTAACCATCCCCAGCTCCAATGTAGAAGTATTGATGCAACTGGTTACTAAACTAAAAAACTTGTTAGTAATTAACATAATTCTTAATATTTTTGCAGATGGAGAGTATAAACCTGTGTTACCTATGTAAGAGGATAGCTCAACATGCTGAACTGTTTATACAGAGTGTGCAAATCAATCAGCTTTTAATGGAAAACTTTTCTGGTGTAAGTCTTTATCACTCACTACCCAATGTGACTACTAATGACTTTGAGATTGTATAAAGACAGTAAGATACTACACAGCAATATCAAGACCCACACTAGTATACCTTTTTGTATAAATATAGTATTACTCTGACTAATGCAACCCTGTTTGATGTGAATTTCGGTGCATGCAAATTTTTATCATGCGGTGGTTTCTTTACGATTTACATGATTATTGTTCAATCCCATCTATAGCATAGTCATGGGCTATTACTGTTACGCATAGAAACATGAGATATACACCATAATAGGAACAGTAGATTGTATAAATCCTGGTCTCTTGTGGGAGTTGAAACTCATGGACTCAAGATTTCCTTCCATTTAATTTAACATATTTGTTAGAGAACTTTAATCCCTATTATTGACCCTTTCAATGGATGCCATAAAAGTTCAGGGTGTTATTTTTTTGGATGTTAGCCAGTTCCAATACCGAGTGTATCAATTTAGTTGTCAAAAGTATTTGAATGGAGTTTAAATTGTTTTTAAAATAAAAAAGGAAGTGGGCTATCTACATTACCTAAGATACTTTCTCTACATGTAGCATAGCTATAGGACTACATGTCATTGTGTTATTCTAGGCAACGGATGAAACATTAAAATCTGTAAAATTACAAACTCAACCTCTTGTCAACCTACAGCAAGTGTCAAATGATGTGATAGAGTTGTCAGAAAATGACATTAGCAATTTTGAAGAATCCTTTACTGTAGTTAATAGTAGCAGAGAGAAAGATGATTTAAATAGAGTTAAAATAGAGATGAAGGAAGAGGCAGAATTGCTGGAGAGTTTGGAAGCTGAGTTTATTAATGAAGATGATGGTAAGTGCTGAACGCCACTGGCTAGGTCATAGTTATTATGGCAACATGCATTATGCATAATATATTTATTTAAAATAGTGTACTTATTATTCAGATTGATACCTTTATTTCTGTAACTTTAAGATGTCCACTGATTGCATGAAAGAGCAAGGAAAGGAGTGACGTCTGACAGGAAAGTGAGGAAGTAAAAGAAAGTAAGGTGCTGGCTCAAATGATTGGTACAAGGGCAGGCAGATATTGATGTCCACTGTAGTATAGTGGCTGACAAAGTTCATGACAATGTACTTCAGCCACACAGAACGCATTTTTATGTCTCTTTGTGTGGTAAGCACAGAGCACAACGGCGGAGGCAATTAAATCAACCATAGATTATATTTAAACAATCACAGGCTCAAACCGCTCGCGTCATTGGTTGATCAGTCCTTCTGTTGGTTTTGTGCTTGGTCCATATAGTGCACATTTGCAATCTTTCTGATGTTGATGATGTCATGAAGTTCTTATTGTTATAATGTGGTATTATTACAATTTTATTTCCATCAGATATTCATTTAAGATTATACTATTTTGTAGAATTTCCTGAAATGTATGTGAAAGAGGAAGAGGACTTTCCTCTTAATACAACCGTTAAAGAAGAATTAGGGTTTGGAAGTGTTGGCAACTTGAATATTTTAAAAACTCGACCAACACTAAAGAAAAAACTTAAGAAAAAATGTGCCAATAAATCTAGAAAAGGTATGTAAGTAATATCAAACAGTAAATTAAACGCAGTGGGCCATCAACTAGTATATGGTCAGTGTCAAAAGATGATCATTTAAAGATTTCAAAAAACGTCTTTTAAATACTAGCCAATTTTTAATATCAAACATGCTATTGATATTATTTTTTGTGAAAATACTATTAAACCAAGAACACTATGCAAGTGCTCGGCTAAAGAAGCATTTGTAAACACGCGAGGTTGGCTTGGGTCTCGCAGATGTTATTTGGACCCCAAACACTCACCACCCACCACATAGGTGTTCCACAACAATAATAATGTTTTTGCAGTATACATGGTAATAATTGCAGAAATGCCTGAAGTAAAAACGATATATATTACAAGAAAACAATGTCTGGAGGAGCGAGCTTCATTGTCTAAATACCAGCAGTATCTGGGCTGACAAAGTTCATGACAATGTACTTCAGCCACACAGAACGCGTTTTTATGACCCTTTGTGTGATAAGCAAAGAGCACAACGGCGGAGCCACGTCTATCAACCATAGATTATATTCAAACAATCACAGGCTCATACCGCTCGCGTCATTGGTTGATCAGTCCTTCTGTTGGTTTTGTGCTTGGTCCATATAGTGCACATTCGCAATCTTTCTGATGTTTGTTCACGAAGTTCTTATTGTTATAATGTGGTATTATTACTATTTTATTTCCATGAGATATTCATTTAAGATATTTTTTTTTAGAATTTCCTGAAATGTATGTCACAGAGGAACAGGACTTTCCTCTTAATACAACGGTAAAAGAAGAATTAGGGATTGGAAGTGTTGACAACTTGAATATTTTAAAAATTCGACCATCACTAAAGAAAAAACTTAAGAAAAACGGTGTCAGTAAATCTAGAAAAGGTATGTAAGTAATATCAATTTTTTTTAATTTTTTTTTTATATTTAGTCCGTCCAATTGACTGCACCCCGCCTGATGGTAAGCTGAGGTGAAGTCCAAAAAGTAGTGGCCAGCATTTCTAGAGATTGTCCCTAGAATGGTGGCCCCTACCTAGACGGCCTCAACAGATGTTTTTTCACGCCCCGCTTAAAGAGCCCAGGATTGTAGGCACTGTATATTAATAGCAGTGGGCCACCGACTTGTACATAGTCAGTGACAAAAGATGATCATTTAAAGATATCAAAAGCCGTCTTTTATAAACTAACCAATTTTTTATATCTAAAATGCTGTTCATATTATTTTTAATGCTAATACTATTTAACTAAGAACTTTAACCCAACACAAAGAAGCATTTGTAAACACGCGAGGTTTTCTTGGGTCTTGCAGATGTTATTAGTCCCCATACACTCACCACCACACAACAAAAATAATGTTGGTAATAATTGCAGAAATGCCTGAAGTCAAAATGATATACATTACAAGAAAACAATGTCTGGAGGAACGAGCTAGATTGTCTAAAGACCAGCAGTATTTGGGCTTCCCGTTTAAATGTGCTGACTGCCTAAAAGGATTCACTTTTAAAGGGAGCTACGACACACACATGGAAAAACACAATGAGGTATGTTTATATTTACCGTCCCCGCTAGCCGGCGGGGGGGGGGGGGTATCCGAAGGGAAATCCGCACGAAAAAAAAAAAAAGAAAAAAAAAGGTATGTTTATATTAGTATTATATAGTGAAGGTAAATATAGGTAATCTTAGGTTCTGTTTTATTAATCCTTTTTGGAAAATAATTTCAAAAAATTACCACACAAAAACTGAAATAAAATTAAGGTTGAAGAGGAAACTTCTTAGATGGCAACATAGGAGGGGGCAGCGGCGCAGCCATAGGGGGGCTGTTTTGTGGGCCGCCCCTAAATATTATTGGATATCTACTTTGTGATGTTTCATTATTAGATTTTGGGGATATAAGAAGTGGGTAATAACTATACCAGGAAATGACAATATAAATTGTTTTTGTATTTTTGCCAATAGACCCAAAGTAAGTATAACTGAACTAGCTTGTGTCATGGGTTCTAGAATGCGGATAAACATACTTAGATTTTTTTTTCTGTACCTAAATACATACATACTATATATAGGAACACCCAGATCAATGCAAATATTCGTATTCACAACACACGCACACAAATGTTTGTACGGAGCGGGAATTGTACCCGCGACCTTTCACTTAGCAATTTAACGCTCTACCGCTACGTCACATTGGTCGTCAAGAATAGATTTATTTTCATTAATATATTATCTTATATGTCGTATGTGTAGGTAATGGCTATGTATTTAGGATACCCCTTAAAGATCGGACAATAGTTTTGTTACAAACAGTATGTATGTAGGAGTGCACAGTATACATCAATAAATAGAGAACATCAATATTTTCTTTCCAAAAAATCGAATAGCTATCGATACATTTCAGGATTGAACTTCCTTACCATTTTTCATTACAGAGTAATGGTGATTACGTTTGTGACATATGCAAACAGAGAATGGATTCAGACGATAAACTAGTCAGCCACATGAGATATCATTTGATGTAAGTATATACTGGGACCATTGAGACTGGCGCGAGGGGCAGAGGGGGCGGGGGGGGTTATTTCGTCTGTACAAATGGGCGTTCTCATTTTTGTCATCGATGCTCACCGATAGCGCTAACAGCAACCAGGCCAGTGTAAACATAATAGAAGCACATGACGCCGCTGCCGAAACCATTATTCAAGCACTTGGTTTTTTAGGACGCTTAACGACCTCCGTCCTCCATGAGCGCAGACCTCGGGGTGGCAGGTGAGGCCGCCTGTCACCCCAGCAGAAGCAGACCTTCCAGGACTAGCGCTCTCCCCCAAACAGGGGCAAGACGGAGACACCGTGGTTCCCAAATCCGAGGGGGCCATCTCGAAACCGGAGGTGGCCCAGGGTCAGTCGGGGTGCGAGGGATATGCTCTAAGGGCAACCATACACCCCGGCGTCTGTAGACCCGAGACAGCGTGCAAATAATTGTATAATACAAGACAAAAACAATCTTGTGGTATGTAATAGTCGACTCCACAAGATCAGTAATTCCTTTCAGGGTAACTGTTTACGCTTGTACGCAAGCTTCCTAGTGAAATGAAGAATCTACCTCTTCATAAATTTTAAAGCCAAATTAAAACTAAACACTGCCAAAAAGGCTATTATAAAATTCAAGACTATTTAGACGACAAACAAGCTTGGATATGAACTGTTTGCTCTCTCACTGTGCTACTCAAACGAAATATTGTAATTAGGTTAAGTAAACATGTTTGTAAATAGACCAAAAAAAAAACAGCCCGCTGAGTTTCTTGCCGGAGTCTTCTCAGGACAGGGCCGCGTTTCGAACCGGTGGTCCATTTGCCAAACATTTTTTTTTGACGTTTTTACGTGCCGTATTCATTTCCGCACGAAAAAAAGGGTACCCTACCTCAAAAGAAGAAGACAGAGCCCTTGTAAGATCATTTCGTTGTCCGTCTGTCTGTCTTGATTAAATGAATTATTTAGGTATACTAATTTAAGTAATTCCCTATCCAATTGAAAATTTAATCCATGTTTACGACTGACGTGTGAAGCTACAAATGATTTCATGAGGCCTTAAAACTGTTAAATGAAATCGTAAGATCGTTCCGATAATAGGTATCGATTTCATCAATTCTTGATTCTGCGAGTAGACTCAGCGTTTTTTCTTAGATTAGTTCCTATTTTTGAACTAATGCGCTATAAGGTAGCATTTAAGGAGGGCTTGCAAAAGCAAGTGGTTATAGAGTCGGCCCATACGATCGAGAGGTCCCGGGTTCGAATCTATTCATAACACTAACGACGTCTTTATTGCGCTGTTTAATATGTTCAGGAATATTAATCGATCTAACTAAACTAAACAGCCACGTTGCAGGCCGCCAGACGTGCCGTTCAAAAAAATATGTAGGCATTTACAAAAAAAAAAATATCTAAGTTTGTTTAACCGAAATAAATATCTTTTGTGCTCTAGAATGCGGACAAGGCAAGCTACCACGGCGCCATAGAATAAAAATTTAAAATGATTTTTTAATTATTTTTTAAAATTGAAAAAAATAATTATTTTTTTATTTTATTTTGTACGTATGTACTACATGTAATTGTATTAAAAAATAGTTATGTCTGTATATTGGAGATATTTAGAAAAAAATGGGTTGGGTTGGGTTATGTTAAATGAACATGAAAATATTTTTTTCGAATTCTTGTCTGTTTGTTCGAGATGGACGCAATAACTCCTGAACGGATTTTGATGCGTTTTTCCTATTAGTAAGGTCTTGGTCAGACTTAAAATCTGCCGGATTGCGATTGGTTAAGTCACCAAAAAAAGAGCTAGTTTATAATATATTTCCAGCCGATACAAATGTCCAGTATGCGGTATAACGCGCCACTGCCGGAAGACCATCAAGGACCATTACTCCGTGTACCACCTTGGAGCCAGTCATCAGTATAAGTGCCTACAGTGTTTGAAGGTTTTCAAGTAAGTTCCTCTGCTTCGCAGCGCAGGTATTACCTACCTTTTCTCGAAACGTTGCAGCGTATTTTTGTACCCTTATAGATTCGGTCGGGATAGTGCTATAAAGTCCAATTTCTTAGGATACGATGTTAATAGAGTACTTATTAAACAAGCCAAGTTTCAAATACAAGCTATTATACTTAAAACAGTATTAATGTCTAAAATACACAGATTCCGTCACTCAATAACTTGTATTCAATAAAACTATTAGGATACTTCCTGAAGTAGTAGAAAGCTGAAATTTTGTATGCTTATATTGTCTTATTTTTTTTAAAGCGGCGATGACCAAGTGGTGTATGTAATGGACTACTGAGACGAGGTCTCGAGTTCGATTTCCAGTCGCCCCGGGCACACACTTCTAACATTTCGTAGTTCTGTGCGCAAAAATAAAAGTTAATTATCGCTCGCTTAATAATATGCCCGGTAGATGGCAATAGGCTCGCCCCCTATTACATTGGGACCTTAACAAAACTGGCGAATCGAGGGTGTGTAATACACCTCTGCCTACCCCTTCGGAGATACAGGCGTGAAGTTATGTTATGTTATATTGCCTTTATTCAAATATATTTATACAATAATCTTGTCGGTAGCTCAGCGGTAGCGACTGCTGTGCTGCCCGTATATATGTATGAATGTACCTACGCGTTCTGTGCGTATCCCAACACTATTTATAATACCTACAAGTAGCAACAATGTGTTCCGCGTTCTGTGCGTATCCCAACACTATTTATAATACCTACAAGTAGTAACAATGCGTTCCGCGTTCTGTGCGTATCCCAACACTATTTATAATACCTACAAGTAGCAACAATGCGTTCCGCGTTCTGTGCGTATCCCAACACTATTTATAATACCTACAAGTAGCAACAATGCGTTCCACGTTCTGTGCGTATCCCAACACTATTTATAATACCTACAAGTAGCAACAATGCGTTCCGCGTTCTGTGCGTATCCCAACACTATAATACCTACAAGTAGCAACAATGCGTTCCGCGTTCTGTGCGTATCCCAACACTATTTATAATACCTACAAGTAGCAACAATGCGTTCAGCGTTCTGTGCGTATCCCAACACTATTTATAATACCTACAAGTAGCAACAATGCGTTCCGCGTTCTGTGCGTATCCCAACACTATTTATAATACCTACAAGTAGCAACAATGCGTTCCGCGTTCTGTGCGTACCCCAACACTATTTATAATACCTACAAGTAGCAACAATGCGTTCAGCGTTCTGTGCGTATCCCAACACTATTTATAATACCTACAAGTAGCAACAATGCGTTCCGCGTTCGGTGCGTATCCCAACACTATTTATAATACCTACAAGTAGCAACAATGCGTTCCGCGTTCTGTGCGTATCCCAACACTATTTATAATACCTACAAGTAGCAACAATGCGTTCCGCGTTCTGTGCGTATCCCAACACTATTTATAATACCTACAAGTAGCAACAATGTGTTCCACAATGTTCTGCTCGCTAGAATGTGCAAGTATTATAACTCTGTGTGCTCTCCTGTGGATATTTTTCACAATAGCACTATGAATTTAAAAAGAAAATACGCGGTGAAGCTCTTGAACAAAATAATTTACTTACGTGTAGCGCCACCTAGTTCAGTTAAGAAGCACTAATTTAAGTCTGTCTGTGTCACGTCATTGAGTGTTTCATTATAGAAGCCTTACAACCAGAATAACATCTTTTTTTCGTTATTAAATTTAGTATCTGTATAGTTATTACTAGTTAATACTTCACTGAAATGCTGTGTACAGATATAATTGGACTTCAGGTTTACAAAAGTTGTTTAGTCTGTAGTAATATTGCTTATGTATTCAATCTGTTGTCTGTTTCTGTACCTATCATATATAAAAAAAACCATAAAATAAACGTTTGAAGCAATTTTTATGCCGAATTTTGCTATAAAAAATTTTGAAAACATCCACATCGAGGTTGGGACTAAGATGTATGTAGACGAGAAGTTTGGCTGTTCAAAAGAGGTCCAGTGAGCTCAGTTGCCGGTAAGAAAATACTTTTAGCGATATGGGCACCATTTGTACATGTGTTGACTGTGTATTGAATGTGTGCATGTTTTAATTGGTGTACAATAAAGTGTACTTCTATTCTCAGTTGACCAGAGCTCTCCCCCTTGTATGAAGACTGGTCACAGGTTCAAGTCCCGTCCTGACTAAAAATAAATTGAAATAAAACTATTTTTAACGAATCCGTCTCCCCGTGATCATGGCTGCTGAAAAGCAACTGAAACGTCGGGTTCAGCGTAAATAATAAAAATAACACAAAGTAAATCGCTATAGAATCCGTTAGAAATAGTTTTATTTCAATGTGTGATATTCACCCTTCCGACAGTATCCCGCCGTGAATGTAGACTTTTTGAGATTTAAAGTAATATTGCGCGTGTGCGTGCGCAGGCGCAAGGCGTCGCTCAGCAAGCACGCGGCGCAGCGCCACGCGCGGCGCGAGCGCGTGGCGTGCTCGCTCTGCGCGCGCAGCTACGTGGACAAGGCCGTCCTCAAGGCGCACATGATATTGTGAGTCTGTCCTCACATTATTTTATTTATTTACTCGCTGTTACTCGCAGCTTTGCCCGTGTGGAAGTCAGTTCCCGTTCGCGCTTCCCATGGGATATATATTCCAGGGATAGACGCAAAAACGACGGGGTGTTTGACGTGTCAGCGTGTGTGTCTCTCTGTGGTATCGTAGCTCGAATCGATTTTCATGCGGATTTTTTAACCCCAGACGCAAAAACGACGGGGTGTAAGTGTGATGTGTCTGTGTGTGTTTTTCTGTGGCATCGTAGCTCCCTAACGGCTAAACTGATTTTGATGCGGATTTTTTTGTTCGAAAGCAATTGGTGTCGGGTGATTTTTAAGTTTTTTTTTTAATTTTGTTATAACATTTATAACTAGCTGATGCCCGCGGCTAATTCTGATCCCGTTCCCGCAACCCAAGGGAAACTATTCTAGTAATCCCAGCCAGAACCGTTTAGGCGTAAGAGCGTAATTCAGTAACAAACATCCAAACATCTTCACATTTATAATATTATAGTAGGGACTAGGATTGGCGGAGGCGTGTCGTGTGGTCCTACACACGCCTGCCAACTCACACCCGCGGGATAAAACCCGACCCCACCAGGGGCCGCGGTGGCGGCCAAAGTCCGCCGGTAACCCTGGGGTTATCCTTCCGAGGGCTTACCCAAGGTGCCCGGCAATGGACACTTGGGAAGGACACCGTGTGGTTTTAGGCGGTCCAATTCCGACACGCCCACCTCATCGTCGGCACCGATGGGGTTAAGCCCGTGGGGGATTCCACACGCTAAAAAAAAAAGAGTAGGATTAAAATTTCAACGAAAAGTAGGAAGCGCCCTTGCCGATGGTCTCATTACCCTCCGAGCCTTTTCTCAACCCAGTTGCGGGTCGATTTTCAGTCTAATTACGAACTGGCAGAGATGTGATATTTTCCATAAAGCGACTGCCATCTCCACAACACACTGGCGGCATCGAAGTTCTGTAGTTAGAACAGGTTATCGAACTTTTTAGGGCTCCAACTAACCGTAACGGATACCACAGATGTACGTTTGACATCCTACAGATAAAGTGTCAGTTTTGCTTAATCGTTAAGGAGTCGGCCTTACGATGGTGAGGTCCATTATAAAAAAACTTTATAGTGAACTACCCTACAACCTAAAACAAAACCTCCTGACCCGTATCTGAAAGGGAGGATTACAGTGCTTACTATTCCACTTCCACAGGAAACATTCCAAGGAAGTATCTTCAGTGGAGGTCCTTAAGAAGTACATGTGTCCTGAATGTGGGATGGGGTTCAGGACTCCGTCGCAACTCCGAAACCACAGCGTCAAACACTCCGACTCGCGCGAGTTTTACTGCGTGGAGTGCGACAAGTAAGTCTTATTTAATTAGTATACTAGGTCACGCGGCAAACTTTGTTCCGCCTTGAAATCAAGTTATGTTGGTTACCTTATCAGCTGAATTTATTTCGTCTCCTTCCAAACAAATTATAGACTCCAAACGGTGTGAGGTTTTGGTCGGTTCGATAACCACTCTCTGTGACAGTTATCACTAGTGCTAAACATCGTCACCTTACGACGTAGTCCGTATTTATTTCGGGATAAAACTCTTTATTTAAATCATATAGAATAGAATAGAATAGAAATAAACTTTATTGTACACCAATCAGAGTATGCGTAGTTAGTTGGAATACACAGTCAACATATGTACAAATGGCGGCCTTATCGCTAAAAGCAATTTCTTACAGGCAACCTATGGCGCTCATTAGGGGAGATCTATGTCCAGCAGTGGACTAGAATAGGTTGATGATGATGATGATGATGAACCTTTGAATGCACACGAATTGGAACATTTATGGATAGTTATTGGTGTGGTTTATAGGAAGGGAAAAAAATAAAATAAAAGATAAAATAAATAAATAAAAATATTGTTCTTTCATATAAAATAAATATCATTGTCAATTTATACGGTATATATACATATACATGCATAAACATACATAAGCTATAAACGTTACACGATAAGAAACTAAGAAGCCAGGTAGTGATCCTTAACCATCTTTTTAAAGGTGGCCATAGATTGGGCGCGCCTGATGGATAAAGGCAGTGCATTCCACAAGCGTACCGCCTGTACAGTAAAAGATTTATCGTAGAAGTTTGTGGAATGCTTGGGTACTGCCAATTCCAATGATACTGATGACCTCAAGGACCTTGAATGTGTGTCATTGAGAAACACAAAACTTTCTTATAGGTAACTAGGAGTGAAGGGATTAAAAAGAATACTGTAATAAAGCATGGAAAGAATATGAGCATTCCGGCGAAGTCGAATTGGGAGCCACTTGAGCAAGTTGCGAAACTCGGAAACGTGATCATATTTGCGGAGACCAAATATAAATCTAATACAAAAATTTTGAATTTTGAATTTCATATTTATTTTATTAACAATAATGAGTACATACGTGGGCGCACTATAAGTTTCCGGAATGAATATGAAAAAATACTATTAAAGGTACAAAATTAATTTATTGTTTTTCAAAATAATCTCCCTTGGCGTCTATGCACTTTTTCATTCGATCAAACCAGTTTTGAAAACTTTTGTGCCACTCCTCTGTGGTGACCTCTGAAACGTGTTTTTCATACTCCTCGACAGCCTCTTCTGGTGATGAAAATCGTTGGCCACGTAATTGGTTCTTAATTTTTGGGAACAGATAAAAGTCACAAGGTGCCAGGTCGGGACTGTATGCAGGATGACTCATGAGTTCTACATTTTTCGCCTTCAAAAAGTCGTTTGTCTGTCTGGCCGTGTGAGAACTAGCATTGTCGTGGTGCAGGATGATACGGCGTTTACGGTTATTTTTACGGAGTTCGTCAATAACTTCCGGCAAACAAATGGTCGTGTACCAGTCACTATTCACAGTACGACGATTTTCTAAAGCAACAGTAGCCACGTGTCCAGTTTTATTAAAAAAAGAAGCAATCATCCGCTTAGATGCACTTTTCACGCGCGCCACTTTGGTTGGTTTCGGCTCATCTTGAAAGACCCATACGCTCGATTGCTGCTTTGTTTTGGGATCGTAGCAATAAATCCATGTTTCGTCACCTGTTACTATGTCCCACACCAAATTTGACGCACCTTCGTTGAATCTGGTAAGCATGGCACTGCACCAAGTGACGCGGTCCGTTTTTTGATCCTCGGTCAAGTTATGTGGGATCCACCGCGAGCACAGCTTTCTCACACCCAAATGTTTGTGTAGGATTGATTGTATTTGACTCATGCCTATTTCTAAGGATGCGCGAATTTCATGGTAGGTCACATGCCTGTCTGTTTCAATCATACGGCGCACAGCATCGATGTTTTTGTTGGTCACAGCGGTGGACGGCCGACCATCGCGAGATTCGTCACTGAGATTGATACGACCACGCTTGAATTCTGCAAACCAGCTATAAACAGTTGTCTTGCATGGAGCTTCATCGCCAAAAGCTGTTTCAAGCCGAGCGATGCTCTGTTGAGCCGTCAAATTACACTTAAAATCGTAGAAAATCATACTACGAAAATTTTCCCGAGTTAAATCCATGTTGATGCAGACACACAATTTTTTAAATGGCGCCACATGGTAAAAACAAAAGACAGTCAGATGAAACAAACTGTATTCTACAGCCAAAGAGTTCTATTTTCAAATGTTGTAATAAATTTTTAAATATTGTTTATGTAAGTGGCCAGTTCCGGAAACTTTTAGTGTAACCTATGTACACATAGTATTATTATTTACTCTGAGACAGTAAATATTATAAGTGGTTTTAAAAAACCACTACTACTACTACTAAATAACCTTAATTTATAGTATTTCATAACGTAACTGTGTTGTAATTACAAAAAAAATATTAAAAGTTTTATATGGGTGCTGTATTGGTTTTACTTCTTTTAGAAATAATTTAATAAGGATTGGTATCGATTTACTTTTGTTTACCTTGTACGTGCGTAAGCGAGTTAAGCTAACTTACATTTGTGTATAAACTTTTATATCTTATTGAGCTGAGCGAGCGAAGCTCGGCATAGCCGTTTGTTGGTGGCTGAACTCGTCCGTAACCACTCGCGAGATCTTGACAAAATTTACCACGGTGATAGTGTGGACACTGAGTGTTTATAAGCGAGATGGTTCATGTCCGATGTACCATTGAGGAATAATCACCGAAAAACAGTTTCTCGAGCGCGCGGCCTTAGCTAAGCGCGATTTAAGATTTGAAACTCGGTTTTTAAATAAAAAATATTTATTAATTTCGACAGAGTGACAACTTAGTTAAATACAAAATGGTAATTAATTGATTACAAAAATTATGGTCTTATATACTAAAAATTATGCTAAGCTAAGCGCCTCGTATAGTGGCGCGTGTCCCAGATTTGGATGTGCTGACAAAGCGAATGTCTGTTGTTTGGGGTTCCTTAACTCCTCCCTCCCCAAGAGAGAAATTATCTGGATGAGATTTGGAATTCAGATAATTTCGGCAAATAAAATAATTTTTAACTTTAACAATTATAAAGGTTGTTACAGTTATGATTAATATTATATATAAACAAATGGTCCAAATGCTTGTTTGAAGAGTCACTATTTGGTCTACTATTGGGTAGTCACTGTCACTGGCTTTAGCACTTTGTAGCACTTCTTTTACATCACTAAAATCTACGTTTCTTAGATCCAGCTTCCTTGGCTTGACTTCAATGTTGTTCCTCAGCTCTGGCATCTGGATGAGAGGTAGTTGTAGTCTCACATCAGTGGTGTTTGTGGCCGCGTTGATCAGAATGTCTCCCATAAACGTTTCACAGTGAGGTATAGGTGTTGCAATATATGTTCCCTGGATACTGTATTTACGCACCTCGCTGTTGCAGGTTTCACTAATAATGCCCTTATCTTCTGAATAGATCATCCAATCATAGTCCGATATTTTTTGAATCTTTGTGGTTTCAATTTCGATGTGGTTTTGTAGACACTGGCTTTAGTTGCTTTTCATCAGCATTATTTCCTCGATACACGTTTCCATGGGGTATTGCACCAAATTAGTTTCACTACATAGATACTGGCTGCTCTCGATCTCTTCACAGGGCGTTGCCACTGGAATGTACTTCAATCGATTCACCAATAGGTAGGGGTATTTTGGGATGATAGTAAAAGTGTATGAAGTATTATGGATTGGGATGGGGATTATCTTATAATAAATATATGTTTCGTTACCTATTGAGGGAACTTCTAAAACAAAAACTAACTTTAGGTTACTATCTAAATAGGATTTTACTATGATATTACGTTCTAACTTTGTCAAATTAGTATGACTTACTGGGTATATAGTTTTTGCATGTTTATTTATTACTAATAGGATGTTGTACAATTCTGTTGTATTCATAATAGATGGGTGTAACACATGTAGTTTGCTGAATGCAATTGCTGTTTCTATTTCTTGTATATTTACGTGACAGCTTCGAAAGTTACTTAGTATTTGGTACATAGAGTTCATAATGCTTAACAACTTGTTAAATTTTAATTCATTTTGAGCGAGTGTTCTCATCTCTGTGGTTTGTAATCCTATTTCTTTAATATTAGAGTTAATTATTTCAGAATTGTTAACTAATTTTTCAAAGGCTTTCTGAAATGATGAAACTTTACGTTCGATTAAATGTTCTCTATTTTGTAAGATAAATATCTCTCTATTATATTTAATTGCATCTTCCTCGTCTAAATTACCGGAGATAGCCTTGACAAGTGATCCTAGGGGACTGAATAAGCACGTTTGTTTCTATTGTTACTAGGTAATATCTGACTTAATCTATCCCTGCTAGCTTCCATTAAGTTTTCTATTTGTTTTTCTATTCCTAACAATTCCTTGTCTAAACTATTTTCCCTTACAATATCCTTTAAACTTTCAAAATCCCGAATATTGTTATCTATTTCTAATCCTATTGATCCTAAATCTATAGACTTAAATATCGTCCAATAGCTACTCTTCTTCACTGCTGTTCCCATCTTCAGTGGTGCTATCCCTGGATTCTGATTGAGGTTTTGAAGGTCCAGGTTGATCACTGATGGCACTAGTAGTAGAAGTACTAGGCATGACCTGTGGGGGACGTTTAACATTTTTTATTGCTACTCTGGTCGGTCTATTCTTAAGCTTAACGGGTATTATATTCCGTTCAACATTACCAATGACTTGAGCTTTCTCATAGCGTGGGACCTCTTTCGCTTTCCTAATCCTGGTATTTTTCATAAATACCTCGTCTCCATTATTAACTGCTGGTGGTTCCTCCTCCTTTCTTATCTCTAACCTTAATTTTATCTGATACATTTTTTTCTGAAATGTATTCGTAAAGTGTTTTCAATCGCTTTCTATGATCTAATAGCAGCTTTTGTAGTAAGTTTTTCTCCCTATCGATATCAAAAACGTTTCCTGCCTCCGTTTGACCGAATACTATTTCGAAGGGTGTAAAGTCTGTTGCAGAATGTATAGTGTTATTATAAGCCATTATGGCATAGGTCATAACTGAAGCTGCATCTAAATCACTTTTATCATATTTAGCTAACCTATATATCTCTATAATAGTAGAGTGGAACCTCTCAACTATTGCCATGGAATTGGGATTATTCGGTGTCCCCACATGTAAATCGATTTTATATAAATTCAACATTTCTTTGATAAGTGCGTTGTTGAATTCTGTTCCTGAATCACAACTAATTTTCTTGGGTAAACCGTACCTACTGAAGTATTTAATTAATGCTTTAACTATTTCGGGGGTGCTTCTATTAGGAATGTAAATTGCTTGTCCCAATTTACTAAATGCATCTACTATAGTTAAATAATAATGACCTTCTATATATAAAACATCCATGAAAGCTTCCTGAAATGGAGCGTTCTGGCTTTGTGTAAGTTGAATCTGTGGTTTAATGGGTTTCCTATCATACTTCTTTTTTTGACATGGTTCGCAGCTGTTTATGATTGCTGAAACCGTTTCTTTCATATTAAGCCACCAATAGTGTCTCTTAAGTTTAGTAAGAGTTTCTTTAATCCCTCTATGACACGTCTTACCCTCATGATATTTTAAAACTACATCTCTTTGATCTACCTCTGAGTCTGTTAAGTTTACTATTCGTTCGGTACACTCGATTATTTTGATCGAGCCCTTTTTAAATAGTTTAATCACTACGCTTGAAAAAGTTTTCCTAAACAATGGATTTTCAAAGTAAATGAAATACTTATTTTTAGGGTCAATGTATTCCTTTAAAAAGTCTTTTACAATGCTTATGTTATTTACAGGTAAATGAACTTCTAGAATCTTCTGTTTTTTATTTGACACATCTTTAACTGCTAACTTATCATTAAGCCAAGAAAATACTAATATTTGTCTAGGTTTTGAGTCTATGGCTTCATTCAGGATGGGTATCCCATCGTGTTCTCTATTTGAAACCGAATTGGCCGTAACCCCGTCATCAGAGTCTGAGATTTCTATCGTCTCAATAGCGGGTTCGCTCAAAGAAAGGTCCTGTTCTAATTCCTCTACGATTCTTTAGATACGCTTTTTCCTATCACCTACGTTCACAAATATCGAGTCTAAGTCATCGTCAATCGCGTTTATCTTAACTCTCGATAAGGCATCTGCGTTTGTATTTTGGGGTCCCTTTTTATACTGGACCTGAAAATCATACTCTTCTAACCTTAGTCGCCAACGAGTTAGCTTACTATTGGGCTCCTTAAGTGAATATAACTATGCTAAAGGTATATGATCAGTAAAAATAGTGAACTTATTACCATAGAGATATGGTCTAAAATGTTTGACAGCCCAGATTATAGCTAGAAGTTCTTTTTCTATGGTGCTATATCTAGTTTCTGTGTCACTTAGGGTTCTACTAACGTAAGCAATCGGTTTGTCTGCGCCTAGCGGGCCTTGTGACAATACAGCCCCAATTGCATAGTTTGATGCATCAGTGGTAAGAATAAAAGGTTTACTGAAATCAGGGTACTGTAATAGGGGTGCATTAGTTAGTAATTTCTTACATGACTCGAAACATTTCTATACTCGTCACCAATAACTATTTTTCGGCCCTTCTTTAAACATTGTGTCAAAGGTCTAGTTATTTTAGCAAAGTCTTTTATGAATTTTCTGTAATATCCTATGAGACCTAGGAAGCTCTTTATTTGAGTTACTGTCTCAGGAATAGGGTACTTTAAAATAGCATCTATTTTATCGTTGTTTGGTTTAAGACCTTCGCTCGTTATTGTATGTCCAAGATAGAGGACTTCTTTCCTAAGAAAATGCGACTTGTCGAGTTGTACCTTAAGGTTTGTTTCTCGGAATCGATCGAAAACAATTTTTAGTTTTTCAACGTGTTCCGGTAGACTTTTAGAGAATATAATGACGTCATCAAGGTATACCAGGCAATGCAAGCCCTGTAACCCTCGAAGGACGTTGTCCATAGCTCTCTGAAATGTGGCTGGGGATCTGATAATGTACTAAACGCTGTCTTGTCTCTATCCTCCGCAGCTACTTCTATCTGATGGTAACCACTGGCGAGGTCAAGGGTGGTAAAATAGGTACTTTTCCCTAACATATCGAATAAGTCGTTTATGTTGGGTAGAGGATACTTATCATCAACCGTTATTTCGTTAAGACGCCTATAATCTACCACCATCCTCCATTTTTGCTGTCCCGATGCGTCAGCTTTTTTTTGGAACTAGATGCCTAGGGGCACTTCAGGGAGAGTGAGATTCCTGAATGATATTGTCCCTTAGCATTTTCTCTACTTGGTTCCTAATTTCAGCACTTTGTGCGGGAGGCAACCTGTATGACTTAACGTTAATAGGGTCCTCGTTTATTGTACGAATCCGGTGTTTCACCTGTGGGCCTACCGCCCAAGTGTCGTCGATATCACAGCCGTCGAAATGTTGCGCTGGTCAAGGTCGACGGCCATTTTGTACCGCCCCATTGATAATCGATGCCGGCGCGGCGTAAGAATGAATGAAACGCTGTTTTTGACAGCTAAATAGCTGCCACCTAAAAAAATTCAAATCTACGGCGTCGCTTTGAAGTGTCACACTTCACACAATGAGCTGTCGTTTTGAATATTATTTTCTTTTCCGACGGTTGATAACGATGCCGATTGCACCTAACACTGGGCTACTATGGCTTTTATGGGTGCGACTGCCGACGAGTGGATTCTGCCGTCCTATTGCACCTAACACTGGGCTACTATGGCTTTTATGGGGGCGACTGCCGACGAGTGGGTTCTGCCCTCCTATTGCACCTAACAATGGGCTACTATGGCTTTTATGGGGGCGACTGGGTTCTGCCCTCCTATTGTACCTAACACTGGGCTACTATGGCTTTTATGGGGGCGACTGCCGACGAGTGGGTTCTGCCGTCCTATTGCACCTAACACTGGGCTACTATGGCATTTATGGGGGCGACTGGGTTCTGCCCTCCTATTGTACCTGCGACTAATTAAAACACTCTTTAATCTTTACCTTACCTACTTAAACGTTTATGCTGTGTTGTTTGTTGTTTTCGTATGTTTCAGAAGGAAGGAATAAGCGAAGGAGTTGGAGGACGAAATTCCATCGTCGGCAGTCGCCCCCATAAAAGCCATAGTAGCCCAGTGTTAGGTGCAATAGAAGGGCAGAACCCAGTCGCGCCCATAAAAGCCATAGTAGCCCAGTGTTAGGTACAATAGGAGGGCAGAATCCACTCGTCGGCAGTCGCCCCCATAAAAGTCATAGTAGCCCAGTGTTAGGTACAATAGGAGGGCAGAACTCAGTCGACCCCATAAAAGCCATAGTAGCCCAGTGTTAGGTGCAATAGGAGGGCAGAACCCACTCGTTGGCAGTCGCCCCCATAAAAGCCATAGTAGCCCAGTGTTAGGTGCAATAGGACGGCAGAACCCACTCGTCGGCAGTCGCCCCCATAAAAGCCATAGTAGCCCAGTGTTAGGTGCAATAGGACGGCAGAACCCACTCGTTGGCAGTCGCACCCATAAAAGCCATAGAAGCCCAGTGTTAGGTGCAATCGGCATCGTAATCATCCGTCGGAAAAGAAAATAATATTCAAAACGACAGCTCATGAGACGCGGTCGATTTGAATTTTTTTAGGCGGTAGCTATTTAACTGTCAAAAACAGCGTTTCATTCATTCTTACGCCGCGCCGGCATCGATTATCAATGGGGCGGTACAAAATGGCCGTCGACCTTGACCAGCGCAACATTTCGACGGCTGTGATATCGACGACACTTGGGCGGTAGGCCCACTGGTTCGTAAAGGATAACGTGTAGTATTTATTTTTCGTCTTTAAGAGTGACCTTGCTAGGTCTCACTATAAAGTCTATCTATAGCTACTAATTCTATGGAATCTTTAGCTGCTTTTCTCTAAATACTGTATATTTTACTTATTCACACTACTAAGAATCTTATTTCTAAGTACTTGCGTTTTTCTTTGTAAATATATAAACAAACTTATGTTTTGATCGTTTATTTTGTTTTAATTTTCTTTCCAAATGAATTCTTAATTTATTGCTTGTTAGTGGTTATGTGTTCCTTTAGAAGTTGCCCTGATTTGCTTGGTTTACGGCGTCCTTTGCTGGATTGTCGTAGCCACGGGCCTTCTGCCTTTTCCTCAAGTTTTATTTTTGTTCTTCCTGTAAATATAGATTGATTAGTTTCATTTCTCGTTCCCTGTTTGTTTCGTGGAAGAAGTTTTAGGACTGGTTTCTAAATTTTGTCCCAATATGTTAAACGTTACCTTGTGTTTTATATTATCGAATTTCTATTCGATAATATTTTTATTTATTTATTTTCTCGTATTTAAAACGTAAATTGTTTGTTTACATTAATTTCTTGACGTAGGCTGTCATTCCACTGTCCTCTCATGGACTACCAGAAATATCGTGAGTTTTGTTATGAATGATATTCAACCTCTTGATAATTGGCAGTCTATTATTGATTTTTCGTGTCATTTTAAAATTTTGTTGGTTCGATTTTTCCACGCGTTGACAAAGTCAGAAAAGAATTGGGCAGAGCTGAGGCTGCTGGGTGAGAGTTTGGAGCCATTCTTGGGGCGATATAGTTTCTTTGTTTCTGTGAAAATGGTGATTGTGTTCTGACATCGTGAGAAAATCGATTATAATTATCTTCTTATTGGTATAAAATATTAAAGTGTTGTGATTCGCGTTTTGATGGGTTTATTAATCAAAACTGAAGGACTTCCGTGAGGCGATACGCCGCCCCACAGATCCATCACCTTAGTGTTACTTAACGAAAATAACTCCATATCTTTCAATATTCTGCAGATAAGTGGTCTTCATTTGTACTAGTGATGTTCATTCTCTGAAACACGCCGGCCGAAGATCACTGCCCTCGAAACCTATCTCGGGCAGTTCAGCAAGGTCAGCGTAGTTTTCAACCGTCATCTGTCGTCCGGGCGAGCTGAGCCATACCTTCCATCGGTCCTCGAGTTCGAACTCGGGCCGATCACCGTGATCTACATCTCCTTCTCATTCAATGTTACAATTTTTTTTTTTATTTCAAAATTCTGTATAATGTTTATTTAATTAGAAGTCTAATACAAAATCTTCCGGGTTCTCTTATTTTCTAAGACTGTACGAGGCGGGGTTCTTTACGCCATCGCGTAGGTAATTCCGTTTCGTTACAAACGTAATACCATCACAATAGAATATATCCCTATATTCTCCACAAATAGCTTCTATGGCTTCTCGTTCCTCTGAATTCATATGATCTAACTTAATTTTATTTAAATTTTCTATAAGTAAATGGTCCAAGTCCCGGTTATCTTCCGTGAAGTTAACGGTGTTTAACGGGCTGGAATAAGGCTCTACCTTAAAAGGTGCTGTTACCGTTAAATCGGCAACTTCATTCGTGTAATTTTGAATAACAGTTGACGCAAAACCCTTGATGCATTAAACTAAGGCGGAGGGCATTCGAATCCCTTCCTTGAATTGCTTGAATTCTAATATTGCTTCCCCATCCAGTTGGTTAACTGGGAGTTTTACTCTTGTTTCGCTCCGGGGTGTTAAATGGTAAACTTCCCTTGTGGGCGGTGAGTAAATAATAGGTATATTAGTGTTTTTCAGATGCAAAACCTGGCTATCCATATTGATTTTTGCCTGCAATTGTTTTAGTACATTACTACCGATAAGACCGTCATACCTCTCGTCTACGCTATATACATAAAACTTATGATATTCGTTACTTCTAAATATTTTCGGTAACGGAATGACTGCCGTTTCACTATGACAGCTCGAAGCGTGAGTGCTAACAACTTCGAACGTTTCGTGATGTGCGTAATTCCTATAGTACCTATTTGGAATATTAGGGCTTATAAAAATCAAATCAAATCAAATCAAATCAAATCAAATCAAATCATTTATTTTGCGAAATATGGGTTTACATGATGTCGTACATTATAATAATAGTATCACCATACTCGACCGCCAAAGCGGCATGCAAATATCATTAATTAAAACATAGTACCTAATAGCAGTTCCATGCAGTATTCTACTGTCCAATATTTTTAACGATATGAAATTTAAATATTATTAATTAGTAAGAGTAACATAATCATACAATAACAATTAGGCACAATATAACAAAATGTCAATAGATTCTATCTTAGTCAATTTATCACGTCAATCAAATTATTCAGTCAATATTCAATGTCAGTACCTAGGTCAATACAATTTTAATATCGATTATAATAGCATAATAACAGCATAAAATAAGTACATTTGCACAAAATAAAATGTCAATAGATTTTACAACATTCCATAATAATATTTAAAAGTGGGTATAATTAAATTGCCATCCCAGGTAAACAATTGAGTCAAACGAACATTCTATACTTTTTAATCACACTTTCTTTATGTCACTTAGATTTGTCATTAAGAAAGTCCATAACGGAGTAATAACACTTTTGAACTAAGAATTTATACAGGCATTTCTTAAATGTAATTATTTGCTTTTCGCTCCTTATAGACCCCGGTACAGCGTTATAGATCTTTGGACCCATGACAATAATACTTTTTGCACACAATGCAGTTTTGTGTCTCGGTATACAAATAGTGCCAGAGTGCCGCTTAGATTGAAGCGTCTCATAACAATCAAAATTGCTTTTTACAAATACTGCTACTTCGTAGATATACATACAGGGGAATGTCAGTAAATTTAGTTCTACAAAATATGGCCTACAGCTATCTGTCGGACGGAGTTTACAAAAAGCTCGCACACATCTTTTTTGGGCCAAGAAAACGTCATCTCGGTCTGTGGAATTGCCCCAAAAAATAATGCCATATCTTATATTGTTAGCCACGTATGCGTTATAGGCAGTCAAGACCGTGAAGCGGTTCGCTGTTTTTGATAGTTGATACAAAGCATATGCATATTGTCTTAGCTTTTTACAGAGGGTTTCTATGTGTAATTTCCATGTCAGTTGACTATCGATATATAGGCCCAGAAACTTAGCATTATCAGTATCGGCTATGGTTGTACTTCCATATTGTACACAAATTTTAGGGGTATTAGTTTTTTGGTTGAACTGTATAATTTTTGTCTTAGTCAAATTAATTTGTAAATTGTTCCTAATCAGCCATTGAATTATACCATTCAGAGAGTTGTTTATTTCGCCTTGATAACTGTTGAGGTTTTGTCCTGTACATATAAGAGTACTGTCATCGGCAAACAAAACCATCTGATGATTTGAATATTTGGGCATATCGTTAATGTACACAATGAATAATAGCGGGCCCAATATGGAACCCTGGGGAACGGAACAAGGCATCTTCCTAGTCTGCGATGTAAATGTAGTCTCTGTTATAGATTCTTTACACAATCTACTGATACATGTCATCTGAGTACGATTGGTCAGGTATGATTTCATAAGATCAAGTACATTTCCCCGAATTCCGTATCTTTCCAATTTAAGAAGTAGTATACTGTGGTCCACATGATCAAAAGCTTTGGTCATGTCCATTAGAACAGCAGCAACCGGCGTTTTAGTGTCAACATTACTAATTATTTTACTCATAACGTCAAATACTGCCATATTTATGGACTTACCTTTTCTAAATCCATATTGTTCCTTAGTAAATATATTGTTATTTTCAAAAAAGGAGTAAAGTCTACTGTGAATAATCTTCTCAATAATTTTTGCAAAGATAGGGATTAGTGCTATTGGCCTGTAGTTGCTAACAGTTTGTTGATCACCTTTTTTATATACAGGCTTTATGGTAGTAATTTTTAGCCTTTCAGGAAAGTAACCATGTTCAATACACAGATTTATAATATGGCTTAACGGTGGTGCGATCAGTACTGCTACTATTTTAATTATTTTTGTAATAATACCATCAAAACCATAGCTATTGGTATTGTTTAAAGAATTTATTATGCTAAGGATTTCAGAGGGAGATGTTGGCCTCATGAATATCGATTTTGGATTTCTATCTATATTTTCATATACAGTAGGATTTATGTCACAATTTTTACTTTCTATGCTGTCTATAAGGTATTCATTAAAAATTTGGGCAATTATTTGTGGGTCATTTACTTCCTTTCTATCAACTATTAAACTGTTAGGCAAGTCAACTTTTGGGTATTGTAGTTTATTTCTATTTATGATGTCCCAAGTAGCTTTCATTTTATTTTTAGCTGTATTTACGTTATAAGTGTTCCGCGAATGCTGAGTCAAGCGAATAATTTTTCTTAAGCGACTCGAATATTGATTAAGTATGTGTTTATTATTACTATTCGGGGAACATCTATATTTCCAAAGCATTACTCTCTTTCGTTTGCAACACAATCTAATACCTTTACTAATCCAACTAGATTTCCGTCGTAGAGAGATTTTTATTCGTTTCAAGGGAAAACAGAGATCATAGAAAAACTTAAACATGTCATGGAATGAGTTAAAAGCATTTTCAGGGTCGGAATCTTCATAGACATCACCAAAGCTAAGACTTTCTATACAGTTAAAAAACTTTTTAGTGTTATTCGAGCAGTAGTCTCGCCGTAAGACAAACCAGTGCTTGATAGTGCATGTTTTTTTTATAGGGCACTTCATAGTTTGGGCGGTGTGGTCGGACAAGCCCAGATCGTGTACATTAGTATTAGCACCGTTTATGTTATGGACTATATTGTCAATACATTTACCACTAACTAATCTAGTTGGTTGGTTTATACTGAGTTTCAAGTTATAGCTCCAGAGTAGATGCTGAAATTCCTTGGCCGATTTTGAGTTCTGGAGTGTGTCGATGTTGAAATCTCCACATACGACTATTTTATTTTTTATATTCCTACAGCACGTACTTAGGATACTATCTAAATTATTGAAAAAAATATTTAAACTCTCCCTATCAGACTTCGGAGGTCTATATATACATATCACTAACAGATTATGTAACGTAAATTCTATACCGCAGCATTCAATAATGTTAGGAATATGATATCTTTGAAGATCGATTACTTTATATTCAGACATATTATTACCAATCATTATACAAGTCCCACCATCTCTGGTACCTCTAGTTGAAAACGTGGCTAATTGATAATTTGGTATGTGTAGATGTAGATGGTCGCCCTCCATCATATTGTGTTCCGTTATGCCTATGACATCTATATCCTGACCATTTTTTGAAAAATCCTCCAAGTGTACAGTTAATAGATCAGACTTATTAATCAGTCCATCGATATTTTGATGAAGTATATAAATACAATTATAAACGAAATAAACCACTCTTCCTAGTACCGATAACATTGTTAGGATTTGGTAATAGATCAGAACTTGATGCATCGTGTAGTAACTGACATGTTTGGGTTGATTTGTTAACTTTTTCCACCGGTATTAATTGCTCTGCTTTGTTAAAACTATCAAATTTATTTTTGTAGTCCATTCGTAATATTTCTTTCAATATATACCTACAAATATTAGCAGTAAAGTTATGGTTACTGGGTATAAATTGCCTATAGCCCATATCCAGAAATATCGCATTATACCTGGTACATATATGACTCAATAGGCTATTTAGTTTATGTTCGCTCATATGATTGTTACGTGGTATTTCTGATACAATTACATTTACATTTTTTACATTTTTTAACCATATACCAAGTTCTATTTGAAAGTCTAAGGGATTCGTGTCGTTTGTGCCAGCTAATATTACAATAAAATCAAACCTCGTTAGATCTGCTGTGTTATACGAACTAAGTATGTCCATCATTTTTGCTCCAGTTTTCCAGAAAGTTATAACTTGAAATTTACTACCTAATAGTTTTTGGAGTGTTATTTGAACGTTCTTCCCTTGTTGGTCAGCAATAACAAGTACCTTTAGAAGACGTTCCAAACCGGGTGGTCCCTTTGCGGCCACCTTCCTTTCACTATTGTACAGATGTGTCATGTTTGTCTCCGTATTGATTATTTTAGCAGGCCGCTTATTTTTCCTTATCATAGGAGTTTCGATGCTGTTTTGCAGTCCTAATGTTGAAGATGGAGTACTCGTGTAATGTATAGGCTCAGTTATTGGTATAGGCACTTGTACTTGGCGTGTTGGCGTAGATACATAGCTATTTGTAGTTATCTTTTTGTTTACTTGCACCGATGGAGTACGACTAATTGTGTCATTCGTATCCAGTTTTTTGTAGATATTATTTATATTGTTTGCCTTTTGGAGTTCAGTTTTTAGTTGCCTATTTTCATATACCAATTTGTCTATTTCGCTGCGCGCACATTGTAATTCTATAGTCAGTGTGTTTATTTTGTCCTTTATTTCAAACATATTGTCACTACTATTCTGTTGCGGCGTATGGCCTACAATGTTATCATTATATTGAAATGAGTTGGTCCAATCTAGTGTCGTAGAAATCAATCGTTTTCTAACTGTGACATTATCACTCATATTTTCGACTTCGTTCTTGGTTGGAGTACTTGGAGTATTCATTATCGAATCAGAATTTTATTATAAACTAAATTTATTCAAATAAAAATTCGTTGTTGACAAACTTGGATTTGAACCGTCGACCTCGTGCGCAGCAGTCCCTTACAGTATGTATTCAACCACATATAACATTACGTGTAAGGATGAAATAGTGGTTTAGTTGCGAGCAGTAGTCAGTAGTGCAATTCTCTAACAGATGACGGTACTTGGATATTATAATGTCGGTATTCCAATAATAGATGTCACTGTAAGATATATTTCCTTTTCTCTTTTTAGATGTTTTAATTTGAAAATAAAATAAAATTTAATTTTATAATTATGTTATTAAGTACGTCACTGTGTAAGGGTTCCTATTTTTAAGGATTTAAACGTTTGTTGTTATTTTTAGTATCACAACACAGACTCGTTACTGTTGCACCGAAGAAGTATCTAATGATTGTGCACTTTTGAAAATAGTAACGGCGATTGTAACAAAATGTTTTTATTATTTACTAATACAATGTTTCTTCCAAGTTGATGTAGCAACTGTTATTTATTAAGGAGTGACTGTTATTTGGTTTTCACTAGTTTATTGTTTGTTTTGCACTCTTATTTTGCTTATGTATTGAAAAGATCACTGGGTTGGAACTTTTGTACTGTTTATCACTGCCGAGTTTTATACACTTAGATAACACTTTAAGACAATTATTGTTCGTCACATAATACTTCCACGAAACACTTGTGCACTTATGTAGTGGTTTACAATTTTATTTACAATAATATTACGGAGCGTTTTAAATACATTGTTACGTCGGTGAGTGTTGCCACTAATCTTGATCAAAAGACCTACAACTACCTGTATCTATCATAAAAATTGCTTTTAGTTCAGGTATTCTAATATGCGGTAGTCTAGCTTGGGTATTAAAATTAATTTCTACCTTTTCCATAGCGGCGAGACACCTTTTTTTTTTTTTTTTTTTTTTTCGTGCGGAAATCCCTTCGGATACCCCCCCGCCGGCCAGCGGGGGCGGTTATGTCGGGCTTGCACCGACTAAAACCGCACGCCGTCTCGGGTCTTCAGACGCCGGGGTGTAAGGTTACCCATAGAGCATATCCCTCGCACCCCGACTGACCCTGGGCCATCTCACCACTAACAGCATCGCTCATCCTGTCTCCTCTGAAAGCAGAGGAGTACGGAGAGCGATGTGTTCCCGCCACGTTGGGTATTGGCCGACGATCAATGCCAACCCTATGAAGGGGAAGCCATTGACCGCCGCCCAGGGTGTACCGGCCGCTCCGATTCCGTTCCCCCCGGACTGCAGCGGGATCGGAATCGGAGCGACACTCGAGGAGGTTACCCAACACACACTCCAGCGGCGAGACACCTAGGTAAAAATTTTCAACGACATTTTCGTGGGGAACATAGTTCTGACACTCATCATTAGAATAACTAGGATAGTTTTCATTAACATTATCATTTGTATAATTAATACGTCGTGAGCTCGCCGTTCGCATCGTTACGTCAGTATTGGTACGTGAGGTCGATGCTTGCGGTGAAGATCGCGACATAGGCTGTGAATTATTTGCAGAGTTTGTGTTTTGATTTGACGGAAACGGTGACCTACTTGACTGCGGTTGCGCAAAATGAAACTTGAAACCTAAATTCGGGTGATTAGAGTTATGATTATTAAAATTATCAGAATTATGCCTACTACTTCTAGGCTGATTCGAGTTATTTGAATTATTTTGAGGCGGCATACTATTATTCCTACTGTTATTCGGCGTAGGAATGTCGGATGCATTACGAGGATTGAAATGGTGACTATTGTTGCTAAGGTTAGACCTCGCCGTCCTATTTGAAGTGCGAGAATCCTGTATCCTAGCCTCATAAACAGTTTGGAAGTTTTATTCTTCCAGTACTACCTTTAAAGCGTCCTCTAATATCATAACATCGCGCATACGAACCTTTCTAACCAAAAATGATGGTAAACTATAAAGGAAAATATGAAGTGATCTGTTACTGTAAATATTTTGCTTTATTCGACGCGAAATTTCATCATTGTCTATCTCTGCAATTTTAGAAAATAGAACACTCTTCAAGTGTTGTAACCTACGACAAAAATCTAGATAACTTTCGTTCCTATTAATCTTACAGCTTTCTTATTCTAAGGCTAACACTCCTCCGTACGCGGATCTCCAAAATGTTCACTTAATAAAGCCTTCAACTGGCCCCAAGTGGTTATGGAGTCCCTTTCTCCCACTAGATTGGCTGCTTCGCCACCTAATCTACTCGTTAAAATATGGAATAGATATTCATTCTGTATTAATTCCCCCTGATATCGGGCAATAATATATTCACATTTTTTGAGATACAATGGTAAGGTTCTGGGTTCTCCTGTAAATACGGGAATACCCTTGATTACCTCCTGTGGAATTCTATTTAGAGGGTCCATTGTATCTGAGTATTTTTATAAATTTAGTTAAAGAAAATAAAATAAAGTGAAATAGCTTATACAACTAGCACTAGGATATAAGAATCTATGTGGATACTATCTAAGCGTTTTCTAATCCCAATAGTACACGAAACACAGACTTATTAAAAGATAAGGGACACAAATTGGAGAACTGAAAGGAAGGTGAAAAGATTTACTCACAATTCCGCAGCGTTTTCCATCGTCCCTGAATTACCGGTTGTCAGCTGGCCCTCTGTCTGGTACCGGAGTTGGTTCTTAAAAAAATTCTTTGTTCGGCGATATCTGCTAAACCGTAGAAACGGACGTCGGCTTCCCGTAGATTTTATACGTATGGCAGACTACAGATATCCTACCGGCTGCGCCATTTAAGATTTGAAACTCGGTTTTTAAATAAAAAATATTTATTAATTTCGACAGAGTGACAACTTAGTTAAATACAAAATGGTAATTAATTGATTACAAAAATTATGGTCTTATATACTAAAAATAATGCTAAGCTAAGCGCCTCGTATAGTGGCGCGTGTCCCAGATTTGGATGTGCTGACAAAGCGAATGTCTGTTGTTTGGGGTTCCTTAACTCGCGCGACCGTAGTAAGATGTCTTATTTTCAAGTAAGAGTCCTGCTCGCTCAGCTCAATTTATTTCAGTCGCATCTAGTAATGTATTGCATTCAATTGCGGTAAAACTGGCACGTGAAAAATGAAAATATAGACGCTTCGTTCTAAATTACTGCGTCCATTTCGCAGCCATCTGTCACAGAGATCAAGTTATATTTTACCATGATGTTACTTCGGATTTCTTTTGGTAGGCTTGTGGCCGAAGTGTCACATGTCTTCGGGCCCGATTGCGGGATAAATAAATATATTTCATGGTACCAATTGCTTAACCTAAACCAGTAGCTCAGGTTCTCTGAAGCGCAATAGCGTACGCTTAGTCGCTATTTTGTTGTATGGGGCACAATGGTAGCGGACGGGGGTCAAACGGTAGACGGTCCCGTAAAAGCCAACCAAACCAAATCATGGACAGTAATAGGTGAACGGACCCCGGTTTCAAAATACAAGCCTAAGGCTTGCAACCGGGAAAACCACTGGGTGATGTTGCTATTTTTAATAATTTAGATGAAATTTTATTTATTTGATTTCAGGAGCTTCAAGTCGGAGGGCATATTGAAAACACATTTAAAAACTGCCGCTATCCACGTTAATTATAAGGAATTACCGTAAGTGTTTCAATTTATATTTTATTTATTTATTTATACACAACATACGCTATCATTACAGATTACTCCAATTCAATAGTTCAGAATTAAAAATTATAAAATACTTACAAAATAAAATAAAAACACAGACAAATTACAACATTAATCAAATTAGTTAAAAAATCAAAACAGTTCTTACACAGTACAATCAATAAATAATAATTAAATAATACACACTCACATATTTTATATTTTAAATCCTTTGAATAATATCGCGGGTTTGTACAGGTTGTACCCATGTAAAAACTATTACAGTGACCGGCAAACGGTAAAGCGGCGACAGCCCAGTGGTGTACGTAACAGACTGCCAAGACGTCGCGAGTTTGTTTGTTTGTTTGTTTGTTTTTATTAATTCAAGAACAATTTACATTATATTTGAATTCATGCAGTTGAAATATTAACATTAAAAATAAAATAAATAATTTAAAGTCACAAAACAAAAATAAAAAAGACATACATACAGATTAACACAAATCATTACAACCTTAAATAATATAAAAAAATAAAATAAAGAATGTCAATGTTAAAAAATGTCACACACTTCAGTACCAACCTAAGAATGTCCCTTTCCGATGGCAGATGAATCGATGTCAATCTCAGATCAGAATAAAAACGAAATAAATACACAAGTTAATTTTAAATTATTAAACCAATTTGTTCATTCCCCGTTCGATCTCCAATCGCCCCGGGTACCTACCTCTGACGTTTCGTAGTTATATGTGTATTAAAAATGTTGATTATCGCTCGCTTAGTAATGTGCCCGGTACATGGCAATAGGCTCGCCCCCTATTACATTGGGACCTAAACATAACTGGCGAATCGTGGGTGTGTAATACACTTCTGCCTACCCCTTCGGGGATACAGGCGTGAAGTTATGATGTGTTGAATAATATCGCGTGTTTGTACAGGTTGTATGTAAAAACTATTATAATGACCGGCAAACTTCGTGACAATATATGTACTTTAGCAGCGCAGAACACGTTTTTAGGTCTCTTTGGCAGTAAGCGCGAGGCGTGAAGGATGCGGATGCGCACCACTTCACCAACCACAGATTATATCGAACAAATCATGGGCTCAAAGGGCTCGCGTCATTGGTTGATCAATCCTTTTATTGGTTTTTAGGGTTCCGTTGCTGCTAACTATGCTGTGAAACTTGGTAAGTAGAAGTATTCTGTGAACCGCATTAAGATTTTCACACAAAAATAGAAAAAAAAAAACAATAAATTTTGGGGGTCCCCCATACTTAGAGCTTGATACAGCATATCTATGGATAGGTCTTCAAAAATAATATTGAGGTTCCTAATTTTTTTTTTTTCTAAAGTCAATAGTTTGCGCGAGAGACACTTTCAAAGTGGTAAAATGTGTCCCCCCCCTGTAACTTCTAAAATAAGAGAATGATAAAACTAAAAAAAATATATGATGTAAATATATGATTACCATGTAAACTTCCACCGAAAATTGGTTTAAACGCGATGTAGTAAGTAGTTTTTTTAATACGTCATAAATCGTAAACCACAATTTACCTTCCATTCAATTAACCCAAATATAAAAATTTTACTTGCTGCCACGGAACCCTTCATGGGCGAGTCCGACTCGCACTTGGCCGGTTTTATTAAATGTGTGTAGCTTTTTGGTTTTGCGCGAACTTGTTAACGTTTGTTCACGAATTTTGCCGGCTATTATAATTTGGTCCTTCTCACCCTGTTTATGACGATAATTAACTTGTACGTTGCTCGCTAGATGGCGCTGTTTCATTCTGAAACGCGATTGTGTTGAAAACCTATACAGGTCCGTCTTTATAGTCTATCGACGTTTTTGTCGGTCTGTCTTCATACTTTGCTACAGTCCAATTAAAGTAGGTACATTTGTAAGATCATGTGTCAGTTATATTTTATAGAAATACTCCTAATCGTCACGAATCAGAGCTATCGAAGAAGGTACCAGGCAGAACTTATCATCGCCACTAGCGCAAGCGGTGCGTTGCGCCGTAAACACATCTCGTGTGGCATAAGATGCGCCTGGTACCAAAATTGTAGTTGGCGAAAAGTGGTTGGCATCTACAGGTGTCAGTTTATGTACAATATAGCGTCCAATAGCTTAGTGGTTAAGGAGATGGCCTTACGTTCAAGAGGTCGCGGGTTCGAATCCTGGCTACTACACTACCGACGTGAACCCATTCCTAACATTATCAATTTAGCTTAGCAAGGGGGTTAGGAGGAATATTTTTAGGGGGAATAGTTACTGATAGTCTTAAAAAAAAGAATGACAAAGTAAATTATATAGAATTATATCGGAAAAAGAGGACATCAAACGGGACTTGAACCCGAGACCAGTCCCTTACAGGGGGAACGCTCTGACCAGCTGAGCTACCTAGACACGTCCCAGATATTCGAAATTCTCCTATATATTATGTATGTCTTAAGGCGACACTGGAGCCATCTACCAATCTAAATCATCATCATCAATATTAATCATTTTTCCGATTTAAATCTGAAGGAAAAGTAAGCATACAAATTGCTTAAAGCTATCTACACACCAAAGCCGCCGGCCCGGCGACACTTCCCGCCGGCTTGTGCCGCCGGGCTTGTTTTGTATTTAATCGTACCGGCACAAACGCAATACAAGTCCGGCGGCACAAGCCGGCGGGTTATGTCGTCGGGCCCGCGGCCTTGGTGTGTAGATAGCCTTAAAATTTTAATTTTACAGATTAAGCTGTTTACATTGCGAGAAACGCTTTTCAAACCGACGCGACGTCGAACGGCACACGAACCGAGTACACCTCAACCTCAAACCGTTCAGATGCGATCGGTGCGACAAGGTAAGATTATAATGTAAATTTATTTCATACTAGCTGTGCCCGCGACTTCGTCCGCAGGGATTTCGATTTTTAGGGTTTTAGTTTTATTTTGCGCAGAACACAATGTTTTTCTAAAATAAAATTAGCTTATGTTACGCCTAGTAATATTACCTATCTGTCAGTGAAAGTCCCGTCAAAATCGGCCCTGCCGTTCCTGAGATTACCTCTAAAGACAGACGGACAAAAGTTTTAAAAATTGTATTTTTGTTATAAGTATCATGTATACATTCATGTGCAATCATTAAAAATCTGTTATTTTAATATTAAAAACACTTAATTTAGTAAACTTTAATATTACAGACACTTCAATTTTATTTATTTGTAGTGAAAAAAGCGGCGATAGACCAGTAACGGACTGCCGAGACGAGGTCTCGAGTTCGATCCCCAGTCGCCCCGGGCGATTAGGCGATTAGGTCCCAATGTAATAGGGGGCGAGCCTATTGCCATCTACCGGGCACATTACTAAGCGAGCGAAAATCAACATTTTTAATACACACATAACTACGAAAAGTCAGAGGTGTGTGCCCGGGGCGACTGGGGATCGAACTCGAGACCTCGTCTCAGCAGTCCGTTACGTACACCACTAGGCTATCGCCGCTTTATTAATAATAATCGGACCCAATATTTTTAAATATATTTGTTTTTTTTTTTATGTATAGAATGTATTTAAAAATATAATTGATATGTATTTAAAGTTAAATAAAGGAAATAATAATAATAATATAATAATATTTCTTTATTTGCTTAAAATGTAGATACAATATAGGTGAAATAACAATGATGAACCAATACATATTGTCGCTAGGCAACATGCAAATATACTATAAATAATTTCCAAATATAATTAATTATATCAAATTCTTATAATCATTATTTTTATCATACAATTCTTTTAATGAGTAAAATGTCATATCCAAGAGCCATAATTTAAGCTGTGTACAGAATTTCTTATATGCATAACATAAACTCACGCCTATATCCCCGAAGGGGTAGGCAGAGGTGCTAGCACCTACGTTTCGCCAGTTTATGTTTTAGGTCCCAATGTAATAGGTGGCGAGCCTATTGCCTTTAACTGGGCACTTATAAACCTGCGATAAATACACACATAACTTCGAAAAGCATCGAAAAGTCATGGTAATACCTTTTTTTTTTTTTTTTATCGTGCGGAACTCCCTTCGGATACCCCCCCGCCGGCCAGCGGGGGCGGTTATGTCGGGCTTGCACCGACTAAAACCGCACGCCGTCTCGGGTCTTCAGACGCCGGGGTGTAAGGTTACCCATAGAGCATATCCCTCGCACCCCGGCTGACCCTGGGCCATCTCACCACTAACAGCATCGCTCATCCTGTCTCTGAAAGCAGAGGAGTACGGAGAGCGATGTGTTCCCGCCACGTTGGGTATTGGCCGACGATCAATGCCAACCCTATGAAGGGGTGAAGGGGAAGCCATTGACCGCCGCCCAGGGAGTACCGGCCGCTCCGATTCCGTTCCCCCCGGACTGCAGCGGGATCGGAATCGGAGCGACACTCGAGGAGGTTACCCAACACACATCCCAGTCATGGTAATACCTGGGATCGAACCCGAGACCTCGTCTCAGCAGTCCTTTACCCATACCACTAGAGGCTACCGCGGTTTTCTTATATTGTATATCTTATATGGCAGTTGTTTAATTTCTTTGGGTATAACGTTAAATATACACACACATGCACACTATTGCATGTTACATGTTATTTTTGCAGGCTTACGTCAACTCATGGGCGTTGAAAGACCACAAGCGATACATTCACGAGGGGTACAAAAGACCGCTGCAGTACCAATGCCCAATGTGTGACAAAGCATTTGATGTATGTATATTTATGTTTACTTTTGAACGATACTAATAGTGTAAAAACCACATACTTATCAATAATCCTACTAATATTATAAACGGTAAATTTTGTAAGTATGGATGTGTATGTGTTATTTCAGACTAAAAAATATCCCTGTATCAAATTTTAGCAAGATCCGTTCAGCCGTAAATAATAGCGTCTATTTTATAACGTAAGTCGTTGCGTGGGGTGATTAGGGATCCCCGATATTACGTAACAGGCTGATACTTCCCAGTCGAACCGACCTATACTTGCAGGAAATCAACCCTCTACCGACTTCTAAATTTGATTTTATATATCTGTTTTACAGCGCAACCAAATCCTCAAAAGCCACATACGCACTCACACCGGAGAACGCCCGTACCAATGCCCCAAATGTCCAGCACAGTTCAGTCAAGCCAGCATCCTCCGGACACATGATCGCCTAATACATTTAAAACTCACCAGGGATGGGAGACCAAAGATAGGTGCAATGAAATAGTGAGATATTATAACAGCTTCAGAAGGAGACGTAAGAAAAAAGAAAGTAATGGTAATCGTCAATAAGTATTTTTTGAGCTTACCAAGAATGATGGTGTCGCGATACAGCATGTACCTAGCTCCATCTAGTGCATTCAAGCTGAACTTCAACGAAACTACAGTCAATACCAATAGAAAAAAAAACATGTAAACTAATATGGTGGACTGATATTGACGGCGAATCGTTTAATCTCTAGTGATGTGCTGGATATAGGTTAAAGTTAAGTTATTACTCGGTATACTTGGTATTACTTTAGTAACATAGCTATCTCTGTTCTAGTCTATAAATGTGGGCGTACACCTCTCTTGCTATAGTGTTATAGAAAAAAAAATCTAGAATATTCTACACAGCGATATCTCGACCCAAACTAAGCATAGCTTAAGTATTTTGTATAATGGGTTCTAAAACGCGAAAATACATGTTTGTTTGTAAATATATACTTAGAAACGCCCATATGAACGCATTATTCATCCCTGATTAGTAACTGAAACCTCGCCCTCTTCGTTCGATAAGGGAATGAATAGAAATGATTAAAACGATCAACTTTTAGTTCATCATATGCGGCGGTCGGTAAAAATATAGTAAGAAATTTGCAATATCTAGAACAACGCAGTCAATTTTTATTAAATCCCGTAATAAATTATTAAAACTCCCAAGTGTTTTTTTTTATATCACCTTTATCAACTGTTAAGCAAATGGGTGTAGTATGAGTGCCGGCAAACATCTTGAACAAAAGTCGGTAAGTTCGCGCATGTGCGCTATAAGGTCCAACCATAAAAATAAAAAAAAACTTTTTAAAAACCACGTTTACCTTCCGACCAACACTAAAAAACGTGGGGCGGGCGCTTTGAAATTTTTAAATTATTAAATATCTAAGGAAAACGATACATTAAAGGATTAAAGCGCCCGCCCCACGTTTTTTAGTGTTAGTCGGAAGGCAAACGTGGTTTTTAAAAAGATTTTTTTTTCTGATGATTAAATATGAAAATGTAAGGTGGCATTAGCCTACATAAAACAATTCAGAACTTTAGAGTGATCAGAAGTGGTCGAAAATTAAGTGTCAATTTTTGGCTTCAGAGAGAAAGAAACACAGACACGAAGTGAAACTAAGAAAAACGTGGTAACATTGCACAATAGGCTAATTAAACGTGGGATTCTATAATAATCTCAGCTAGAAAATAATATTGAAATATCAAAATACTAAAATTTATTAAGCCTATCAAGCACAAATAAAATGTAGGTATTCTTTCATGGGGGTGCTTGGTTGGGGACCTCCACGCGGTGCACCCTGGGCAACGGAGACGGCAGCGCCTCTCCTAGGGCGGGAGAGACGCTGCCGCCTACGGCCAACTCCGACCGAGGCGAGGACGGTCTTGTTGAGGGCTGTTCGGAAGCTTTCCACGTGTCCCTCTGATTAGCAGATGGCACAGTGGAGAGCAAGTAAGGGGGCCATCTCGAAACCGGAGATGGCCCAGCGTCAGTCGGGGGGCGAGGGATATGCTCTATGGGTAACCTTACACCCCGGCGTCTTAAGACCCGAGAGGGCGTGCGGTTTTAGACGGTGCAAGCCCGAAATAACCGCCCCCGCTGGCCGGCGGGGGGGGGGGGGTATCCGAAGAGATTTCCGCACGAAAAAAAAAAAGGTATTCTTTCATGATTCAGAGACCATATTGGATAATACAGCCTACTACGACTACATTCATTAAGTCTTTTTGTAAGACAAACAAGTGAAATACAAAAACCAAAGTTATAGCTTAAACTAACTGCTAAAAAAACTGTACCTACAGGTCTAGGAACAATAGAAATATAAAGTTTACTTTGATATTTTGAGGTCTGTGATGAGTAATCTGGATTGCCAGCAAGTTTTTAGATATGACCAAAGCTTTTACTCCAGTTGGACATGGTGAAATTGTTAAGAAATTATTTATCAGTTGAATAAATGTCAATGTACTTAATTGATCACATCATATCTATCAAGGAGGGACAAATGGATGTCATATAGCAAAAACTGAGTTAATCTATTGATCTGATTGCCGGCAAAATTTATGGTGTACCCCAGGGTAGTGTGTTGGGACCTTGAATTTATGATATAGGTACATCAATAACTTGCCATATAGTATTAATATATTACAAACAAAATTATTTATTTTGGAGATGATGCTTTATAATATAAGATCCGAATTTCGTTGATTTAAACTAAGATGAACTGTTAATACTAAGATCTCCAGAAATATTATAGTATTGTATTGATTAATTTTGTTGTATTCACGAGTACCTTTTTTTTTTTTTTTTTTTATCGTGCGGAAATCCCTTCGGATACCCCCCCGCCGGCCAGGCCAGGCCGGCGGTTATGTCGGGCTTGCACCGACTAAAACCGCACGCCGTCTCGGGTCTTCAGACGCCGGGGTGTAAGGTTACCCATAGAGCATATCCCTCGCACCCCGGCTGACCCTGGGCCATCTCACCACTAACAGCATCGCTCATCCTGTCTCCTCTGAAAGCAGAGGAGTACGGAGAGCGATGTGTTCCCGCCACGTTGGGTATTGGCCGACGATCAATGCCAACCCTATGAAGGGGTGAAGGGGAAGCCAATGACCGCCGCCCAGGGTGTACCGGCCGCTCCGATTCCTTTCCCCCCGGACTGCAGCGGGATCGGAATCGGAGCGACACTCGAGGAGGTTACCCAACACACACCCCTGTATTCACGAGTACCTAACACGGTATAAACATTGAAGAAGCAATTTTATCTCATAGTTATGAGGCTTCAAAGATTTTGTATCCTGCGAATTGATTACCGTAGTTGACCGCTTAATCAGAGCACTCTCTGTTGAAGGATTTGGTGTTTAGTTATTCCATGTTCATCTTCCATGTTCCATGTGCTTTGATTTGACGACGGCTCTAAAACTGGTGTAGTCACCGGATCTATAAAGAATAAGTACCTTCTCGTCCCCGTCTCGGGTCTACAGACGCCGGGGTGTAAGGTTGCCCATAAAACATATCCCTCGCACCCCGACTGACCCCGGGCCATCTCAGGTTTCGAGATGGCCCCCTCGGGTTTGGGAACCACGGTGTCCCCATCTTGCCCCGGTTTGGGGGAGGGCCGCTAGTCGCCCCACCGTCCCGGCCTGCTTCTGCTGGGGTGACAGGCGGCCTCACCTGCCACCCCCAGGCCTGTCATGGAGGACGGAGGTCGTTAAGCGACCTCCGGCGCCTGAGTCGCCTGCGACGCGCGGGTAGCAAGTTAGGTTAGGTTAGCCGGGAGGAGTCTAAATCTCTCCCGGGGAAAGAATAAGTACCTACCCACTGTATGTTCATTTAAAAAATATTGATAGGTAGTCAATACATGAATCTAGTACGTTTTCTAAAGATTTAGATCGGAAAAAGAGAACATCTAGGACGGGACTAGAACCCGCGACCAGTCCCTTACAGGGGGAATGCTCTGACCAACTGAGCCACCTAGACACGTCCCAGATATTCGAAATTCTCCGATACATTAATACGTCTTAAGGCCGTCCTAGATGTTCTCTTTTTCCGATCTAAATCTTTAGAAAAAAGTAAGCATACAAAATGCTTAAATATTTAATTGAATTATTACGTTTTTTCAAATTGCCATTCGAAATTAGTGCTACAAGCGGCAACCGTTTTTTAGGAACCTCAGGCTTTTTAGTCGCTTTTTAGAAGCTGGATGCCGTGCAATGGACACACATACAGACTCCTGTCGTGGCGTTCAAATAATTTTTAGTTGTTTGATGAAGCGATGGAACGCTACCACTTTGCTATCGCTTGTCAGTTGCAGCGAGCGCATCTTCTCACTTCGAGGTATCATCATCATTGGGGTGTGTGTTGGGTAACCTCCTCGAGTGTCGCTCCGATTCCGATCCCGCTGCAGTCCGGGGGGAACGGAATCGGAGCGGCCGGTACACCCTGGGCGGCGGTCAATGGCTTCCCCTTCACCCCTTCATAGGGTTGGCATTGATCGTCGGCCAATACCCAACGTGGCGGGAACACATCGCTCTCCGTACTCCTCTGCTTTCAGAGGAGACAGGATGAGCGATGCTGTTAGTGGTGAGATGGCCCAGGGTCAGCCGGGGTGCGAGGGATATGCTCTATGGGTAACCTTACACTCCGGCGTCTGAAGACCCGAGACGGCGTGCGGTTTTAGTCGGTGCAAGCCCGACATAACCGCCCCCGCTGGCCGGCGGGGGGGTATCCGAAGGGATTTCCGCACGAAAAAAAAAAAAAAAAAAAAAAAAAAAAAAAAAAAAAATAAAAGGTATCATCATCATTAAATACACGACGCAGCGATGCAGAAATTCACAACGACGCAATGCAGTAGGTCAGGTACTAAATTCGCCAGCCATTGTTATAGTCGCATAATCGCCATTCACCGATACCAATTGTAGCACATTTACTTCGGGCTTATATCTCCAGTACACCGTAAAGGGCGTAACTGTAGGCCATCATCACGTAGGTGTTCACACAAAAGATGCAAAGCTCACTGGGCCACTGTGTGCCATTGCCAGCAGCATTGCCATGGCCCATCCTGGGCCATTGTGTACTGGACTATTTGGAAATCTTGAAAGTATAAAAGCCATTGAAATGATAATTATATAACAGATTCTAGGTATAGATTTACATCAGAAAAAGAGAACATCTAGGACGGGACTTGAACCGGCGGTACTCCCTTACAGGGGGAATGCTCTGACCAAGTGAGCCACGTAGACACGTCCCAGATATTCGATATTCTCCGATATATTATATACGTCTCAAGGCGACGCTGGATAGTAGGCATCTCGCTATAAAATCATTCTTGCGAACTAGGGAAACAAGTTGAATTCCTGAGACGAGCTCAGCCGAATACAAGGGATTTTCGATTTTGCGTTTTTTTTTTGCGATTTTTTTCTTTATGTTGCAATGGTTCACCCCAGCACGAATCCATTACCGAAAACAGCAACTCGATAGCTCATCTCCTTCATACCCAAAGCCATGACAGAAAAATGGCAACGACGAAGTCGACGACGACGTCGACGACAACTCGATAGCAATAGGGCTTTTTTTTCTAAAGAAAATCCCTAAAAATGAATGACTACAATCATTTCTAAACATTTTTTTTATAAGATTCTAGGTACTTACTTCTAACATGAACAGTCGTTCCGTAAAGTCCATATGTGAAGTCATCAGTAATGTCTACACAGGAAATCCAACAGCCTTTCAAAAGTTTTCGTAGGTATCTTCCTATTGGGGTGTGTGTTGGGTAACCTCCTCGAGTGTCGCTCCGATTCCGATCCCGCTGCAGTCCGGGGGGAACGGAATCGGAGCGGCCGGTACACCCTGGGCGGCGGTCAATGGCTTCCCCTTCACCCCTTCATAGGGTTGGCATTGATCGTCGGCCAATACCCAACGTGGCGGGAACACATCGCTCTCCGTACTCCTCTGCTTTCAGAGGAGACAGGATGAGCGATGCTGTTAGTGGTGAGATGGCCCAGGGTCAGCCGGGGTGCGAGGGATATGCTCTATGGGTAACCTTACACCCCGGCGTCTGAAGACCCGAGACGGCGTGCGGTTTTAGTCGGTGCAAGCCCGACATAACCGCCCCCGCTGGCCGGCGGGGGGGTATCCGAAGGGATTTCCGCACGATACAAAAAAAAAAAAAAAAAAAGGTATCTTCCTATTGTTCATCACGTATCTCGATGTGTTTGTCATGAAGGTGCTCCAAGTAGATAAATATGGCTCCTTGTAACCAACTAGCATTTGAAGATAATATATGTGGTCGCAATATCGCAAGTCCATGTTAAATACCTATAGATTTGAGGTTATGCTTTCAATGGAACAACTTAGATTCCAGAATATCAGAATTATGTTGGCATTATTATTTCAGGAATTCAGTTCTGTCGGGTATTTTGATACAATGGTCGACAGGTTCATTGTAGACTACGAAGCCGTTGAATTCCTCAGTTCCGTTCTGAACTGTACTATCTACTGTTAAAAGTAGCTTTTTGAAATCATAGGTCAGTTCGTTTGAAATATGTATTTTTAATATGCTCACCTCTTTATAATGTCTCGGTTCTTCATTATTATAGAATATACATGTCCACTGCAATTCGGTATCGTTTGTTGAATAGTAGCTGTGGATGTCACATCGGAGCCACATATCGCGGGTCCATTATTTTTGAGGACCACAAAGTCCACAAATTGCAAATGGGGACACCGGAAGCCGGACGGACGATCCACCCACGAGGTTTGTGGGCCACTTCATCCATTTCCCCAACCCTCCCGTTGGCGAGAGCGTGGTTATACCAGCATTCACGATGCCCCTTCAAACCTTTTTGTATCCTTGCAGAATCTTGCGATCTGTTCCACCTTCAGATCCTTCAACTCCTCCGTGTTCAGTATGTACGATCCCAGAAGTTCCCATCTAATCAGTGAGTACATGGGACACTCGGTCAGCAGGTGGAAACTGGTCTCTTCTGTCTCCATGCACTTCGGACGATTGGGGTCAGTCTTCACTCCGATCACTGGTAGGTGTCTGTTTAGTCTGCAATGTCCTGTTATTACTTCTATGACGAGCCTCATGTTCAGGAGAAGGTGTAAGCTGACCCTGGGTTCGTAAGTATAAGCATCGGATGCCATCTGGACCGACGCTAAGATGATGATGATTAAGTCATACAACTCGCTACGCTCTACTCTAAGGACGCAGTGATCTTAATCCATTTTCGAGGATTTTGTTACAGCAGAATCGGCACCAGTAGATTTCAATCGCTACGAAATATTGAATAAAAATATTTTAAACGGATTTTTTTAACCGGTTCAATGTAAATAATATAATAACATCAAATAATTCGCGATAGAATCCGTTAGTAATAGTTTCATTTCAATGTGTGGCATTCGCGTAAACTTCGGAGAATATCATGTAGAGCTACGAAATAATAAAAAAGAAACCTGTTAAAAAACTGAGGAGACAAAGGTTTCCGAAGTTTTCGCTGAACATATTACTGTGGGTAAATAGATACTAGCAATAAGTAAGTAATTATTGTGTAAGCTAGCTTGCACAATAATATAATTTTTCACTTCTCATGCTCTTAAAATGTTACTTTAGTCTCTGCATATCGGGACTAAAGTTCCTTATTAATCTCTAGGGACTAAAGTATTTTTTTTTAATTTACTTTGAAAACTCCTAAACAGCCAATCACGGTGTTTGTGAATGGGAGGATTATCACCTTTTTAGTGATTGTGTATAGAAATAACCTCAAAATGACATTTGAAAAAACCTAAAAACCCATTTAATTTCGTGAAACACGATTAATGATATTAATTTAATTAATTATTATGTAAGTATTAAGGATTAATTCATTTTATTATGCATTTCCAATTAGTTTAAAATTATTTTTCAAGTTTGAATCTGTTGGCTAAATATACAAGCATTTAAAGCGTACGTCACTTAACAAAAAAAAAATTTCTTTGCAATTTGAATTTTGAATAGATTATTCGTATTAAGCTTGAGAAACTTTGTTATTATAAATATTATAATTTTGTATAGGACGTCGTATTTTTTCGTAGCATTAAAAGTGAAAAGTAGAGTGTTTAACGTGGGACTAAACAACCATAATGACACTCGAACTATTAGCCAAATTATTGGCTAAATCATCTCGTGTCATTATGGCTTGTTTTAGTCCCTTGTTGAACAATCTACTATTAATTCACCTTGTTCATCAAGGGGTTGATATACTGGAGACTTTACGCGGGGATCGTGCGGTCCATGGCCCTGTATGGGTGCCCAATATGGGCGGAGGCCCTGAGGACCAGAACTGTGCGGATGCTGCGCGCTCCGCAGCGGGTTCTGGCCATCAGGGTCATCCGAGGGTACCGCACGATCTCCTTCGAGGCGGCGAGTCTCCTTGCCGGAACTCCGCCATGGGACCTGGAAGCGAGAGCCCTTTCGCAACTGTACCAGTGGCGAAAGGAGGCGCGGGAGCAGGGATGGAACCCCGAGCCTCGAGAAATCGAGGCCGTGCAGTCCCAGCTCCGCCAGGCCATCGTGGTGGAGTGGAAGGAACGACTTGGGCAACCAAGCGCAGGGCACGCCGCAATAGCGGCGGTAAGGCCCATCATGGAGGATTGGCTGGAGAGGCGACACGGAAGCCTCTCCTACCGACTGACGCAGGTGATCTCAGGGAAGGGGTGCTTCGGGGACCACCTGCATCGGATCAGGAAGGAGCCAACGCCTGAGTGTCATCACTGTGACGCGAGCGAGGACTCAGGGCTGCACACGCTGGCGGACTGCCCGGCGTGGGAGGCGCCGAGGCGTGACCTCGTGGCAGCCATCGGGGCGGGAGTCCTCTCGCTCGGCAGCATGATTGCGGCAATGGTGCGGAGCGCGAGCGAGTGGGCCGCCGCCGCCTCCTTCTGCGAGCATGTAATGCTCGCGAAGGAGGTGGCGGAGCGCGCCCGGGAGAGACTTAGAACTCTCCCGGTCCGCCGAGCCCGCAATTTGCTCGCCGCGCGTCGCAGGCAACTCAGGCGCCGGAGGTCGCTTAACGACCTCCGTCCTCCATGAGCGCAGGCCTGGGGGTGGCGGGTGAGGCCACCTGTCACCCCAGCAGAAGCAGGCCGGGACGGTGGGGCGACAAGCGCCCCTCCCCCAAACCGGGGCAAGACGGGGACACCGTGGTTCCCAAACCCGAGGGGGCCATCTCGAAACCGGAGATGGCCCAGGGTCAGTTGGGGTGCGAGGGATATGCTCTATGGGCAACCTTACACCCCGGCGTCTGTAGACCCGAGACGGCGTGCGGTTTTAGTCGGTTCAAGCCCGACATAACCGCCCCCGCTGTCACGCGGGGGGGTATCCGAAGGGATTTCCGCACGAAAAAAAAAAAAAAAAAAAAAAGGGGTTGATATACTAAGACCACACACATAGCGCACACTATTAATTGCTTTTATCAGAAAAATAACAATAGAAAACCCAAATCACCTACTACATCGTATCGGTACTATTGTTTGATATTTATTTTTAGGGATTTTCTTTAGAAAAGCCCTTTTTTTTTTAACGTGCGGAAATCCCTTCGGATACTCCCCCGCGTGTTAGCGGGGGCGGTTATGTCGGGCTTGAACCAACTAAAACCGCACGCCGTCTCAGGTCTACAGACGCCGGGGTGTAAGGTTTCCCATAGAGCATATCCCTCGCACCCCGACTGACCCTGGGCCATCTCCGGTTTCGAGATGGCCCCCTCGGGTTTGGGAACCACGGTGTCCCCGTCTTGCCCCGGTTTGGGGGAGGGGCGCTAGTCGCCCCACCGTCCCGGCCTGCTTCTGCTGGGGTTACAGGCGGCCTCATCTGTCACCCCCAGGCCTGCGCTCATGGAGGACGGAGGTCGTTAAGCGACCTCCGGCGCCTGAGTCGCCTGCGACGCGCGGCGAGCAAGTTGCGGGCTCGGCGGGCCGGGAGAGTTCTAAATCTCTCCCGGGCGCGCTCCGCCTTCTCCTTCGCGAGCATTACATGCTCGCAGAAGGAGGTGGCGGCGGCCCACGCGCTCGCGTTCCGCACCATTGCCGCAATCATGCTGCCGAGCGAGAGGACTCCCACCCCGATGGCTGCCACGAGGTCACGCCTCGGTGCCTCCCACGCCGGGCAGTCCGCCAGCGTGTGCAGCCCTGAGTCCTCGCTCGCGTCGCAGTGATGACACTCAGGCGTTGGCTCCTTCCTGATCCGATGCAGGTGGTCCCCGAAGCACCCCTTTCCGGAGACCACCTGCGTCAGTCGGTACGAAAGGCTTCCGTGTCGCCTCTCTAGCCAATCCTTCATGATGGGCCTTACCGCCGCTATTGCGGCCTGCCCTGCGCTTGGTCGCCCAAGTCGTTCCTTCCACTCCACCACGATGGCCTGGCGGAGCTGGGACTGCACGGCCTCGATTTCTCGAGGCTCGGGGTTCCATCCCTGCTCCCGCGCCTCCTTTCGCCACTGGTACAGTTGCGAAAGGGCTCTCGCCTCCAGGTCCCATAGCGGAGTTCCGGCAAGGAGACTCGCCGCCTCGAAGGAGATCGTGCGGTACTCGCGGATGACCCTGATGGCCATAACTCGCTGCGGAGCGCGCAGCATCCGCACAGTTCTGGTCCTCAGGGCCTCCGCCCATATTGGGCACCCATACAGCGCCATGGACCGCACGATTCCCGCGTAGAGTCTCCTGCAGGAGTCATCGGGCCCCCTCATGTTGGGCAACAGCCGAGCCAGAGCGAGAGCTGTGCCCTTCAATTTGGGGGCCAGACTTCGGATATGCTCTCCGAAGTCCCATCGGCCGTCGAGCACGAGCCCCAAATATTTCATTTGGGGCTTGATGCCGATGCGATTTCCTCCCACGATGAGACTGGATCCCTCGGGTGGCTTGCTCCGAGGCCCATGAAAGAACGGGCCTCGATTTTATGCAGAGCCACCTCGAGACCCAGCCGCTGGATCCGCTCAACGACTTGGGCAACCGCGGTCGTGGCCTTCAGGGTCGCTTCGCGGTACGTCGCCCCGCACGCCGTCACGAGCGTGTCGTCTGCGTAGCACGTGACGGCGGCACCGCCTACGAGCTCACCGCGAAGCACCAAGTCGTATCCGATGTTCCACAGGAGCGGCCCCAGGACCGATCCCTGTGGAACACCGCACGACATTTCACGCCGACCGAGACCGGTCACGGTTGGGTAGATGACGGCTCTCTCCGTCAAATACGCCCCGACTATGCGGCGGAGGTAGAGAGGCACTTCGTGATACACGAGCGCCTCCCTAATGCAACTCCAGGGCAAGGTGTTGAACGCGTTGGCGATGTCCAGGGACACCGCCAACATCACCTCACCTCGGGCTACTGCATCCTCCGCCAGAGCCCTCACGCGCATGATGGCATCCACGGTGGAGCGCCTCTGGCGGAAGCCATATTGGCCATCCGCCAGGTCCGGCCCCACTCTTGAGAGGTGCTCGACGAGGCGCTTCGCAATTACTATTTCAAAGAGCTTGCACACCTCGTCGAGCAACACTATGGGCCGGTAGGCGGACGTCGAGTCCGCCGGGCGCCCCTCCTTTCGAATGAGGACCAGTTTCCCCGTCTTCGACAATTTTGGAAACTGGCCCCGCTCCAAACATGCGATGAGAAGCCCTCTCAGTCGGGGCTCGAGAGCGTCGTCGACTAGAGCTAGGACCCACGCTCGGCCTGGAATGCCGTCGGGTCCCGGGGCGGTGTGTTTGGCTCTTAGCCTTCTCACCGCCAGCTCTAGTTCTACCCAAGTGACCTCGGGAACGTCGTCGTCTTCCACGTTGGGTGCCATGGGCAACCGAGGCGGAGTCATCTGCGGTGGAACATGTTCCACCTCGTACAACTCCGCCTCTCGGGCCTCCGCATCTGCGGGGCGGCGACGCCTCCTACGGAATCGGGCCCACCGGCGGTGCGTGATCACGCAGGCCCGTCTGAGCTGCGCGATCTCCGACGACCACCAGTAGACCTGACCCCTCGGATTATAGGGCGGAGCCCTAGGCATCGCCGCGTCACAGACACGGGTCATGGCCTCCCGGAACCACTCCGCCTCATCGTCTATGCTGACAGGCCTGTCCGGTGCAGGGGCCCAGGCCTGTACGATGGCGGCTTCCAGGAGGAGCTCCCGATCAAGTCGCTTAAGCGCCCAACGTGGCTCGGGTGGAGCCGGTGCAGCCGGCGCGTCGCTCGCAGGGGGGAGCACGTCAAACCAAATGTATCGGTGATCCGAACTTGTGTCCTCCCCCAAAACGACGCGCCAGCCCTGAACACGTCGCGCCAACGAGGGGCTCGCGAACGATAGGTCCACGATGGAGCTACCCCTCGAGGTCACGAACGTGTCCACGGCTCCCCGATTTAGGAGGACTAGGCCGAGTCGTGCGGCCCAGTCCACCAGTGCCCTGCCTCTATGCCCCGTCGCGCCCCTTTCGTGTCGGGAACCCCAGGCATACGACCAGGCGTTGAAGTCCCCGAGCACAAGGACCGTCTTTAGAAAAGCCCTATTGCTATCGAGTTGTCGTCGACGTCGTCGTTGCCAATTTTCTGTCACGGTTTTGGGTATGAAGGAGATGAGCTATTGAGTTACTGTTTTCTTTAATAGATTCGTGCTGGGGTGAACCATTGCAAGATAAAGAAAACATCGCAAAAAAAATAAACGCAAAATCGAAAATCCCTTGTATTCGGCTGAGCTCGTCTCAGGAATTCAACTTGTTTCCGTTATTGTAGGTAAATAAATACAAATATTAAAATACACAGCGCTATCTAGACCCAAAGTAAGCATAATTTAACTAGCTTCTGTTATGGGTTCCAGAATGCGGATAAACGTATTTATATACATACATATTATCCATCGAAACACCCAGACCAATGCAAATAGACATATTAATGTATACAAATATTTGCACTGCGCGAGAATCGAACCCGCGCCCCCTGTCGTAGCAGTCGAATCAACTACCGCTACGCCACAGAGGCCGGCAAAGGTCGATGCAAATAATAGGTCTATGTAATTGCCGAAATTTTCTTACAAATTCATGAGTTCGTTATTCCTGTAATTTAATAGCTATTTCCATCTGTATTTATATTTTGTTTGAAAGTTGATTTCAAGATTTTACTACTCTGTATTAAATTTTGTTTTTATTGGCCACTTGATAAATTGATCTTGACGATCTTCAAAAACAGTACTTCCTAAATGCTATCCATTTAGATGATAAATTTCGTATTACTTAACAGCTGTCACTTTTTAAAAATGTAATAAAAGTTGCTGTTTGTTACCTTAATGTTGTCTCATTCATACACAAAAAAAAAACATAATATTTGGATTTGTCATTCCTAAAAAAAAATGCTAAAATGTTAGTACTGAAAATTGGATTTCCTCCAATTTCTACAAGAAAATCGGCAATTTAATATGTAACGACCTAATATTATGTATACTCACATCCTGAGGATATTGTAAGATTAAGCAATATTAGCCAGGTGGGATGATGATTTTTAACATAGCGAGACCCCCCCCCCTGCCTTGGCGAGCACGTACGAACATCTGTGGTACTCGTTACAGGGACTTGGAGCCCTAAAAAGGCCGACAATCTGGTTTGCCTACAGAACTTCGATATCAGCTTGTGGAGGTCCGATTCGAGTCGCTTCATGGAAAATGTCTAAATTCCACCGTTTCGTACTTAGACTGGAAGCCCACCCAACTGAGTTGCGAAAAGTATGACCTGTATACATAGACAGGGTTACACTATACGTCAATAAAGATCTTAAACACAAAATCGTTCTACAGTTTTTCCCATACTATAAAAGAAATATTTATCACATCCCTATCTCCACAGCCAGACTGAGTCCCATAGACATATCCCTTTGCCCTAAATACCTCATAGGAACTGGTTGACGGAAGTTCATCCTAATACTCTGCCGCGACTAACAATTTCCTATCGTGTGTTAGGTGTGAATGTTATACGTGCCTATATCACGGGACTGATACAGATGGTATATGGTCTGATGCTTTATCTAGAGACTACAATTTCGAGAAATGTGATGTCGGAAGTTTACGCGAATGTTGAAAATAGAATGTTCATTGCGATTTATTTGGTGTTATCACAAGCGTTTATTTAACTTGATCTGTATGTATGTTATGTAGAATATACTGCTTCCGGGCTGTTTGGCCGTGGTCCATCGCAAACTTGAATTCCAGACGTTTCGTCGATCACTGCGGTGGACATCTTCAGTGGTTCAGCTCGGGACGCCGTCGAGTGCGCAATCGACGGCGTCCCGAGCTGTACCACTGTCTGTCTGCTGTAACACGTCTGGAATTCAAGTTTCCGATGGACCACGGCCAAACAGTCCGGAAGCAGTATATTCCACATGCAACGCCGGCCGTGAAAGCTTTAAGATTTATATATGTATGTATGTTAGTTAGGGTCAAATCTTGCAACTGACTTTTGAGGCAGTTAAGTCAACCGATTGAGATGAAATTTTGCATGCACGTTTAAACTCCTAAATTAAAACGAAATAAACTTATCGAGTTTGAGCGCCTTTGGTTTTGTCTTGACAAACTCTTTGATATGACATGGTATTCAGGGTCTGATGATGGATTAGGAAGGTGGCCGTAGGATGTCATAAGCTAAACAAGGTAAACCTATCGAGTTTGAGCTCATTTGTTTTGTCTTGACAAACTCTCTGTTGTTACATGATATTTAGGTTCTGTTGTTGGAATAGGAAGTTATCCAAAGGAACTCCTAAACCAAACAAGATAAACCTTGCGGGCGGTGATTATTCCTCCGTGGTACTTTTGATGCTTTATTTTCCTAGCCTATGTCCTTCCCATCAGTAACATATCTGATCTGCTTGTGTGAAATTTCATTACAAGATGGTCTAAGGAAATAGATGAGTCGTCTAAAACAGAGCTTCAATCTTTCAGAGCTTCGCTCAATAATTTATAAAGGGGTTGTGCTGACTTTAACGCATTTAAAACACATAGAAGAAGCTTGCGCTGTGCAAGTTATTGAAATCAACACAACCATTACATAAATTATTATTTTCATTTTGGTACAACTGATACTTTTTATAAAAGCTTTTTTTAAAACAATATTTTCACTGATAAATCGTTACCTAAATGTTTATTCCTTATAATAATCACCGATTCACTTCCAAGTAAATAAATCTTATAGTTATAATTATAAAACCAAATTAGTAATAATCATACCAATTATTAATAGCCATTTATCTAGTATTTATTTATTAATTAGTCACAGATTCTTAATAAAATTTAGTAATCTGTGATATTAGAATAGAATTTCGACAATCGTGTCTATCGTCTCGATCAAATAGTCTCGGGACCCGAGACAACTAAATTGACAAAAAGTCCCAAGACTTTACATACATAAGGCGTACTGGGAACCAACCCTAGTATATACTCTTAGTACTCTAAGTTCTATGCTAAAAGACTATAAATAAGAAGTTCCGGACCCCGTGTAAATCACAGGCTCGTAGACAATGGACTAGTCCTTGAAAAATACATTTTATCCAAATAATTGCGTAAAACTTAACGTATACCTGCATGACAAACTATGCATGATTTAACTGTTCAGTCTATTTTTGGATGGGAATTGGGTTTCTACTTAAAAGATATACGGAGTAGGTAATTCCAGCTTGTAACCAATACGATTTTATACGTTTCAGGCTTCATAACAATCTGCAAACAGAAAGTCTAACATCGTTTTGTCCAACCCGGGCACACGGAAACAAAAGCCCCGGGTTCGCTCTCCTATATTTTGTCTTGATTTGGATTATCTTGGCTTTTACGGGAGCGACTGTCGTCTAACCCCTAACGTTGATCAGCAGGTGTACTGGCTAGCAGATAAGGTTGGTTTGGACCCTGAATATCTTGATGGGACCCAATAAACTTATACCAACCACACACCTACTCAAAAAAACCATGAAACAGACACGAATTTACTTTTCCATACTTACTATATAATATTATAAAGAGGTAAAGTTGTGAGTTTGTAGGGGGTAATCCCTGGATCTACTGAACCAATTTTGAAAATTCTTTTACCAATAGAAAGCCACATGGGATTATCATAGGTTATATATCATCACGTGTCCAAGGGAGCGTAGCAGTAATCATAAATGTCAAACAAACCGGCAGATCCATTATTCTTACGAATAAATTAGTTACGAGTTCTTATGTAAAAATTAATAAATTACGGGTAAATATTGGTTAAAATGGTGTAACGGGGGTTTGAAATACACCACGGGCGAAGCCGGGGAGGGCCAGCTAGTTTAATATAAATTGCACACATTCGTCCTGCCACTATAAACTATCTCCGGATATATCTACACAGTCAACCTCATTTGTGTCTAAACCGGAAGTCATCACATCCGCGGCTCCCTCCCGGATGTCGCGCCTGCTCCCGTGGGATTCGCATCGACGCTAGCGACATCTACACGCGCAGCCGTAAATCAAATACTAGTCACAAACTTGTAGTCGAATGTGAAACTTCACAAGATATTTATTAAACAGACTAGTTTCAAATAGTTGTTTAGGAGCAGAGAGAGAACTAAAATAATCGGGGCTCACACCTCAACTCGGTGATTGAGGGATGAAGTTGGGCGGCAGTATTTTAACACCCTTATAGCATACACAGTAAAACCTGTATACTTACTTGGGATCTGAAGGGAACTATATTTTTTATTATGTAACATAATGTTTAACTTTTACGTTACTCGCTAGATGGCGTTGTTTTATTCTTAAACGCGATTATGTTTTGTTCACGAAAACCTACAAAGGTCCGGTTTTATAGTCAATCGAAGCATTTTGTCGGTCTGTCTTTATACTATGTTACAGTCCAAATAAAATACATTAGTAAGATCAGGCGTCAGTCTGTTTTTTACTGGAAAATTCCTAATCGTCACAAATCAAAGCTATCGAAGAAGACAAGAGGCAGACCACATCATCGCCACTAGTCCAAACGGTGCGTTGCGGCGTGAACCCTTTTTTCTCAAATAGGCAGGTTAAAATGACAGTTGTCTTTTTATAGAGGGTCTAAAACAGAGGTGGAAATGTTAATAAAAATTTGACTTTAAAGAAAGGTATCATAACTTGTCTAAATCTGATAATATACTTAGTCCCAACTACAGAGGTGAACATTGAAAAAATTTAAGAAATAAACTCTCAGTTATAAAAGCTTCAGAATACTCAGTAACAGAGGTATTTCAATTTGAAAGTAATTACCTCTTTGTTATTATAAATAAATAAATAAAATAAAATAAATAAATTTTCTACGACACTCTACACAGCGCTTTCTAGACCCAAAGTAAGCATAGTTTAACTAGCTTGTGTTATGGGTTCCAGAATGATATGATTCTAAAATAACATAGGTTACTTTTCAGGCCTTTTCTGTATATTATTCGATTGAGATTGTAGTCATAATATTCTAAATAGAAGCGATCAAACCCAAAACTTCCTACTCCTATAAATTACTAAGTAATACATTTTTACGGATTGGGTGTTGATATAGAAAATGTTTTAGTAAAAGTTGTCATGAGCCCATAGCCGGGGTACAATGGAAACTGGGTCAATGGATCGATACAAGTCGAACTTGCATTTTGGGACCTTAGAGGCTCAACTTTGGCTTTATCAGCAACAGAATGAGTTAAACGAGGTATTGGACCTTAGAAATAACTGAAACGTTCCCATGTCGTGAAAGTAGATATAATATAGATAGAATTTTATAGATTTACTGACATAGGACGCTCCTGAAGTATATAAGGACTCTATGCTTACCCATGAGAGCAGAGTAACGCGTGCTTAAATATTTAAAGATATAATACAATGTGATTTAGAATAGATTTAATGAGATTAAAGAAAGCTGATCAAGTGTGTAAGCACAGAAAATAGTGGCGTGTTGTCACTGCTTACTTCTGAAAGAACTGGACGTGATTATATGTTATAACTAGCTGTCACCTGCGGCTTCGCCCGTGACGTACTTCAATCCCCAGTGGCACCTATTTAACCCATATCCACATGTCTGTAATTTATTAGTTTCACAATCATCATTATCATCATCAACCTCTATTAGTCCACTGCTGGACATAGGTCTCCCCTAATGAGCGCCATAGCGCCCTGTCTTCAGTTTCACAATAATGTATGAAAATTTACCCGATTTGTTGATATTATATGATTACTACTCCACTCCCCTAAATAGTAGCGTGATGATATATAGCCTATAGCCTTTCTCGATTAATAGGCTATACAACACAAAAATGATTTTTTCATTCGAACCAGTAGTTCCTGAGATTGACGCGTTCAAACAAACAAATTCTTCAGTTTTAAAATATTAATATATATAAAAAATATATAGTATAGATGTGTGATGTGATGTAGCGGCGATAGCCCAGTGGCGTACGTAACGGACTGCTGAGACGAGGTCTCGAGTTCGATCCTCAGTCGCCCCGGGCACACACCTCTTACTTTTCGGAGTTATGTGTGCATTAATAAATGTTAATTATCACTCGCTTAATAATGTGCCCGGTAGATGGCAATAGGCTCGCCCCCTATTACATTGGGTCCTTAACATAACTGGCGAATCGTGGGTGTGTACACCTCTGCCTTACGCTTCGGGGATACAGGCGTGAAGTTATGTTATCTTATAGATGTATATACGTATAATTCTAGGTGTGTTTGTGTGAATATCTAGCTGTAACAAACATTTTAAATATAATAAATCACAAATAATCATTTTGGTTAAGTTTAAAACCAGCCAAGTGCGAGTCGGACCCGCCCATGAAGGGTTCCGTAGCAGCAAGGAAATTTTTCGTATTTGAGTTGATTGAATGAAAGGTAAATTGCGGTTTACGATTTATGACGTATTAAAAAAAAACACTTACCAGATCTCGTTGTAACCAATTTACGGTGAAAGTTTACATGGTAATGTACATCATATTTTTTTTTTAGTTTTATCATTCTCTTATTATACATGTTAGGGGGGGGGGGACACATTTGACCACATTGGAAGTGTAATATTAAAAACCTCAATATAATTTTTGAAGACCTCTCAATAAATACCCCACACGTATGGGTATGATGAAAAAAACATTTTTGAGTTTCAGTTCTAAGTATTGCCCCCAAAATTTATTGTTTTTTTCTATTTTTGTGTGAAAATCTTAATGCGGTTCACAGAATACATCTACTTACCATGTTTCAACAGCATAGATCTTATAGTTTCTGAAAAAAGTGGCTGTGACATACGGACGGACAGACATGACGAATCTATAAGGGTTCCGTTTATTGCCATTTGGCAACGGAACCCTAAAAATGGTAGGGTGAATATACCGTCATTGGCGAGCAGTGTATTGTGAAAAATTGCTTGTAACACAAACATACATACAAATACAACAACACAATCATTTTCGTTACCATAATTTTATATCATGGAACGTGAAAGTTTTGAAGTTGGCAGGGCAGAAATGATTTAAGTACTTATAAGTTTAGTTTAACTTTATATCAACTTGAAAACTCGATACCTGCTGTCTTCTTCGATAGCTCCAATTTGTGACGACTAGGAATATCTCAATAAAAACGCGCACGAAGGGTTCCTATCTATACAATGAAGCTTCCCTTAATATATTTCATTTTAAATAATTTATTTAATTTTAAAGTGAATATACAATGAAATATTCAGTGAATATTTGAAGCGTCTACCTGTTATCGTTATTAATATAGAGCAAATAACGGCAAAAAGCGGCGATAGCCCAGTGGTGTACGTAACGGACTGCCGAGACGAGGTCTCGAGTTCGATCCCCAGTCGCCCCGGGCACACACCTCTGACTTTTCATAGTTATGTGTGTATTAAAAATGTTGATTATCGCTCGCTTAGTAATGTGCCCGGTAGATGGCAATAGGCTCGCCCCCTTTTACGTTGGGACCTAAACATAACTGGCGAATCGTGGGTGTGCAATACACCTCTGCCTACCCCTTCGGGGATACAGGTGTGAAGTTATGTTATGCTACCTGTTATCGTTATTAATATAGAGCAAAAAATGGCAAAGAAAAACATGTTTCTTGTATGGGAACCCCTTAAATATTTCCTTAAGGTATTTGAAGTTGTATTTGTAGTAACGCGGCATCAGAGATACATACATCATCTGTAAAAATTTCATCTGTCAATCACGGTTTATGAGATACAGCGTGGTTACAGACGGACAGCCGTGCGATGGATATGCTCTAAGGGCAACCTTACACCCCGGCGTCTGTAGACCCGAGACGGTGTGCGGTTTTAGTCGGTTCAAGCATGGTTCAAACATAACCGCCCCCGCTGGCCAGCGGGGGGGGGAGGCGAAGAAATCCGAAGGGATTTCCGCACGAAAAAGGTACTATTGTCAAGTTTAATGACAGTAGAGGAAGCTCGTAGCGTAGCGGTAGTGCATTCGACTGCTACGACAGGGGGCGCGGGTTCGATTCCCGCTCAGTGCAAATACTTGTATGCCTGAATATGTCTATTTGCGTTGGTCTGGGTGTTTCTATGTATAATATGTATGTATTTACAAAAAAAAAGTATATAAGTATGTTTATCCGCATTCCGGAACCCATAACACAAGCTAGTTATACTATGCTTACTTTGGGTCTAGGAAGCGCTGTGTAGAATGTCGTAGAATATACAGAAGTATATTTCATTTCTGTCCTGGAAGTTGTTTAAAATTAATTATTATATGTACTTGGAGAACTTTCCTATCGAAAACAGTTCGTTACAGACCTTAGACTGTCTTCTAACTGAAAATGTATGGTCAAAGTTAGTTGAGAATGGTAATTACCCAATATTAAAGATGAGTTTACATCGAATCATGTTATTGTATCTAACAAACATCCAATATTCTTGGTGGACAGTCAACGACAAAAGTGGCTTAGCAAATTCTTATTTGTTGATCACTTTAGCTCTTAAACATTTCCTCAAACAATAAACAAAACATGAAATACATTAATATTGTCCTCTGTTGATTATAAAACTACTTATACATTAACTATTAGGTGCATATATTTCAATGTAAAAAACTTTTTAAATATTTAAGTGTTAATCCATTTTTGTCGATGACTGTATAATAAGGAGATACACTAGGTTACGACCTCCGTCCTCCATGAGCGCAGGCCTGGGGGTGGCAGGTAAGGCCGCCTGTCACCCCAGCAGAAGCAGGCCGGGACGGTGGGGCGACTAACGCCCCTCCCCCAAACCGGGGCAAGACGGGGACACCGTGGTTCCCAAACCTGGGCCATCTCGAAACCGGAGATGGCCCAGGGTCAGTCGGGGTGCGAGGAATATGCTCTATGGGCAACCTTACACCCCGGCGTCTTAAGACCCGAGACAGCGTGCGGTTTTAGTCGGTTCAAGCCCGACATTACGGCCCCCGCTGCCCGGCAGGGGGTATCCGAAAGGATTTCCGCACGAAAAAAAAAGGTACCTATATATATTTGTTGTAAAAGTAAACAAACTTAGCTTCATACTCAAAATAATATTAAACTGTCATATTCTGAAATAACCTCGGACAAGAATTTCCGGTCGCCGGACATATTCAAACCTACTTCAATCATCGAATATTTATTTTCCGATTCTAGACTGGACCCATAGAAAGCTGACATTTCTTATTTTTCCACTTATTTATGAATACCGTTCATGGTAGACCCTCGTAGATATATACTAATATTATAAAGAGGCAGGTCGTTTGTGTGTTTGTTTATATGTTGCGGGTAATTTTCGGAATCACTACACTTACTATGGCGCTCTTTAAGGGAGACCTATGTCCAGCAGACCCAGCAGTGGACTAATAGAGGTTGATGATGATGATGATGATGATGACACTTATTGAAAAGAAGGCCATATAATATGTGTAAATTACGATGTTTTGAGTTCAAAAAACTCATAAACCGAAGCAAAGCGAGGGCGGGTTGAAAACCCATATAAATAAAAACGAATGACCGAAATGTATTTACACGCATAGCTTCCGAACGACTGCACCAAAATCGATAATTCTTTTTTTTGCGTTCGTTATTGTCAGAACAAAGATTGTATGAAAGAAAATTTTTGATAACTCTATGGGTAAGGTGCTATAATTGCACCGGGGCGGTACCAGGGCGATCAGCTAATAGGAAATAAAGAAAGAAATAGGTAGGAACTCATTTAAAATAGATATAACAGTCTGGCTTTGAAATTATTTATCTTATTTTTTATTGTTGATAGGCTTACGTTTAACCTCTTTTGGACCTGGTGGTAAGGGACGATGTGGCTTATGATAAATCACGTTTGCCCAGCAGGAAGCTATTCAGTCAAGACTTAAAGATTCCCAAGTTATAGCTTTCCAGAAACCCAGGCAGGGAATTCCACTCCGTAATGTGTCGCCGAAACGTTTCGTTCCCTGTAATTGCCAACGTATAACGTACTCTGAAGACTGGTGGCGTTAGAATGACGATGGATAGCGTTTTTTTTAGAACACATAAATTTGACTTCACCTCGCCTGATGGTAAGCTGAAGGTAAAGTCTCAGGAAAGAGGGTCACCAGTACATACACGTACCATGTTAACAATGATAGCACTCAGCTTGACGACCTCATCAGAAGAGGATTGTCGTCGCAGCACCGCGTGACACCCACTGGTCCCACTAGTGCTGCGACCACAATCCCCCTGCCCGGCTATACACTTGCTGACCCCTGAACATAATCAAACCGAAATTGGATTACTATGGAGGGTTTTTTGCAATCGTGCACGGTGGTACCCACCCGGCCGAATTTTGTGACAAATTTGTGTCATCAAATTTCTACCACCAGTAGAAATGATGGTTCTTTGCACCACATTATATAGCTTTTCGCGTAGGTAAGTATGGGGTCATATTAACAGCTTTGGGTCCCCAGTCAACCTCACGTGCTAGCCGGTGAAATGCTAAACAACGTACAAGGCGTTCTTCTGGCGCAGGTTTACCTTTAGGGGTTCGGGGGTTCCCTAGGGGCCATTTCGAAACCGGAGATAGCCCTGGGCCAGTCGGGTGCGAGGGAAATGCCTGACATAACCTCCCTAGCTGGCCAGCGGGGTGGGGGGGGAGGGTTTTCTGAGGGGATTTCCGCACGAAAAAAAAAGAGTTCAGCGATTTGACGTTAGTCGCTCCCGTAATAGCTACAAATCCTCATAAAAATGGTTAAATGCTGAAAAGCCTCGGATGTAACCCATACCAACGCTTAAACACTGATGATGATATAGTAGGGGGAGAGCTTATAGCCAGCTACAGGGCACATTTCCGGGCCCCGTGCTTCTACTGTAAATCTACAAATATAAAATTGTATGTTACGCTAAAACAATGCCTTTGAGGTAGACAGTACCTGGGGGTGGCAGGTGAGGCCGCCTGTCACCCCAGCAGAAGCAGGCCGGGACGGTGGGGTGAGCGCCCCTCCCCCAAACCGGGGCAAGACGGGGACACCGTGGTTTCCAAACCCGAGGGGGCCATCTCGAAACCGGAGATGGCCCAGGGTCAGTCGGGGTGCGAGGGCTATGCTCTATGGGCAACCTTACACCCCGGCGTCTGAAGACCCGAGACGGCGTGCGGTTTTAGTCGGTTAAAGCGCGACATAACCGGCCCCGCTGCCCGGCGGGGGGGTATCCGAAGGGATTTCCGCACGAAAAAACAAAAAGGTAGACAGTATCTTTTTTTTTTTTTTTTTTCGTGCGGAAATACCTTCGGATACCCCCCGCCGGTCAGCGGGGGCGGTTATGTCGGGCTTGCACCGACTAAACCGCACGCCGTCTCGGGTCCTCAGTAGACAGTACCTCAGCATAATTAATACTCTTTCATGATATCATTTCGAGGCACAATACGAAAGCATTCACCGTAATGCAATCGTTCAAAATATTACCAAACATTACCAAACACAAGTAAAATATTACTAAAGGAAAATACATCTGATGGTCTTGTGTTACGGTTTAAATTAATTTGATAAACAATTCCAGTGTCATTAAACTTTCAAAATTCAGCAGCGGTGTTGTAAATTCATTCTTAGGTGATGGAAATAAATTTCAGTATCTGTTGCTTGTATAACATCAATAGCTGTTTTGAGTTTAAGAGGGTTTTCTTATTATTACTGTTGGTTTTCGAATTCGAAGGATATTCGATTGTGTTCATCTTTTGGTAAGTTTATAGATTTCTTAGCCGATCTTCTGAAGTTCGTATTAATAATAATTGAGTGAAGCTCTCTTTTAGACGACTCTTGTATTTCGTTAGACCATCTTCTCCTCCCAAACGGCTGAACCGATTCTAATGAAATTTCACATGAGCAAAGATGTTACTGATGAGAAGGACATAGGCTAGGAAAATCAAAAATCAAAAGTACCACGGAGGAATAATCACCGGAAAAAATAATTAAAATCTGATTTCTCAATGAACAAAAAAGCCTCATTCACGCTATTGGTATTAAATTAAGTAATGATACACAAGACAAAAAAGAAAAACGAAAATCGGACTAGCCATTGAGGAATTATCACCGTTAGTTAAAGTCCTGGTGAAATTACTTCGCTCAATTGTTGCAACAGCAGAAGGAATTGCAGACCTAGTAAATATATTGATTCAACCCGCCCTGCCTTCACTTCAGTTTATATGGGTTTTTTACTCACCCCATCGTAATTTACACATAATATATAGAATATATAGAGGCGATAGCCCAGTGGTGTACATAACGGACTGCTAAGACGAAGTCTCGAGTTCGATCCCCAGTCACCCCGGGCACACACCTCTGACTTTTCGTAGTTATGTGTGCATTAATAAATGTTAATTATCACTCGCTTAATAATGTGCCCGGTAGATGGCAATAGGCTCGCCCCTTTTACATTGGGACCTTAACATAACTGGCGAATCGTGGGTGCGTAATACACCTCTGCCTACCCCTTCGGGGATACAGGCGTGAAGTTATGTTATGTTATGTTATATAGAATATGTTCATTGTTGGTAATGTACCTTTCAAATGGCGAAAGAATTTTTCCAATAAGTGCAGTGGTGTCGAAGATTTCCCCAGACATATAAACATACTCACAAAATTCGGGCTCTCTCTTTATAATATTAGTACCTACCTTGTTTCCAATCTTGGTAGCCTTCAAAGCTTATAGTATGGGAGGTTCCAGGGTCCTGAGGAGTAGTTTCCATCTCCTATGTCACCTTTCTATAATTTTATTATACTTTTTTCACAACGGATTTGGGTCCAGTATAATATAAGCTGAAGCGGTGATAGTCAAGGTTAAGGCGTTGAATTTGCGTGCCAATGGTCTCACTGCTAGGAATGCCAAAGACCGTACGAAGTATATTACTAAAAGCCAGAAAGTGTACACAGCGCTGAGATAATCATAAACTTGCAGTTCATCACGAGTTCATCAATAAAATACCAACTTCTACCTATTTATCGTAACCTTTAAATACAGAAATGAATGACGTGAGAGGTAAAGTTTTCTCGATTTGTCAAAAGTGATTCGTAGTAGGTGCTCGAACGACACCTTGTAAAATACGCATGCGCGATACAGGAGGCTGTGATTGAAATGATCCTTTGTGCACAAGGGTGGCATTCGTGGGGCGCGTCGCACATTCTGCCAGGAAACTGACTACGCAACGCGCAACTAAACGTAAGTTATTTTTTAAACAAACTGTTTATAATTACTTCGATTTTTTGGTCAATAACTAGCTTTGCACAGAATTTTTACTGTTTTTAGTGAGTTGTTAATTAGATTTCACACATGATGATTAAATATAAGGTTAATTAATAATTGTCTGAATTTGTGAGTACTGTTTCCTTAAATTGTAGATTTGTTTTTTAACAATATTTGTAACTGAAATTACTAATATTCCACGTAACCCCTCCAGCTAAGCTTAATTGTTTGTGTTAGTAGTAGGTTCACCTCGGTAGTGTAATGGCCAGGATTCGAACCCGGGACCTCTCGATCGTAGGGTCGACTCTTTAACCACTAAGCTACCGACGCTTTAAATATAAGCGTAACGTATTTGAAAATGCACCTGATACATTATATATTCGATTATCTCGATAATATCAGCTAAAGAACGTTTATAGGAAGAAAATAATCTTATACAATAATTTAACGGGAATTAACGCGATCATGTATCTGCAGACCCGAGACAGCGTGCGGTTTTAGTCGGTTCAAACCCGACATAACCGCCCCCGCTGACCGGCGGGGGGGTATCCGAAGGGATTTCCGCACGAAAAAAAAAAAAAAAAGTATATACATACCCACGAGGGGGCCATCTCGAAACCGGAGATGGCTCAGGGTCAGTCGGGGTGCGAGGGATATGCTCTATGGGCAACCTTACACCCCGGCGTTGGTTTTAGTAGGTTCTAGCCCGACATAACCGCCCCCGCTGGCCAGCGGGGGGGGGGGGGGGGAGGGTCATCCGAAGGGATATCCGCACGAAAAAAAAAGGTACAGAAAGTCAATTTCAAACGACTAAACGAGTAAAACGCACTCTCGCTTTAATAAAGATCTACTTACGAGTATCTCAACATACTTCAATCTTCACGCTGTGATGATTGACCATTACACAGGATAATGAGAAATCTGATGGACCTTTGAGTACAAGTGCTTTACCTTGGCCCATTGATTTTATAAGTTTAGATTTCATGGATTTCCTTTGATTTCTTTTAGCATGTTTGTTACAGAGATTTGATCTGTACCTATGATTGAACATTTTTTTTCTTCGTGCGGAAATCCCTTTGGATACTCCCCCGGCGGCCAGCAGGGGTGGGTATGTCGGGCTTGAACCGACTAAAACCGCACGCCGCCGCGGGTCTTCACATGCCACGGTATAAGGCAATTCCCTCGCACCCCGGGTGACCCCTTATGATTGACCCTATCGATTGATGTTCCACAGCGGTTTCAAAAAATCTTCTAATGCAGTTTTATTTCTTTTTAAAAATATCCTTTATGTTACGTGTGGAAACTCCCACGGGCTTCACCCCACCGGTGCCAGCGATGAGGTGGGTATGTCGGAATCGAACCGGCTCAAACCACACGGTGTCCTTCCCAAGCGCCCATTGCCAGACACCCCGGGTACGCCCTCGAAAGGATAAAGGATAACTTGCTATCTTCAGTATTTAGAGTACTTTCCCTCCAGATGGTATATGCTATTGTATGAAGCCCACCTTTAGTAGTGGTATTCTGTAATAAACAAAGTCAAGTCTAACTCAGACGAAAAAGCTCACTTCGTCAGTACGTTATTGCCTTATCCAGTCAGTCCGAAGCAGATGCCGTTTTTGACTGGGCAATAACACGTTGTAATGTGAGCTCCACAAAATTCCCGAACATCGAATGTGCTATAGAATAGAATAGCATTATGCATCTATTTCATTTGTGTTGATTACTTATAGTATAGCCGATTTCTGAATTGAGACATTGAAGTTAAGTCTCGTCAACGCCAGTTTTAGCTACAGGTTCTAAAAGTATGTGGAGGAACGGAGTATGATGTTCCTCCAACACAAAGGGAGGATCCTCCGACCAGGCAAGGTGATCACGCCTGGCGGGCCGCGGCCCAACGGTTGTGGTTGGAATGTTGTATATATTCTATACCAGCGCGCGAACTTCACTTTCGCGATTCAGGATTGGTATTGATGTAGTAGTATCCAAGTAGTTCACCTGGTTGTCGCTAGATGGCGCTGGGTATATGTGGTATCGCCACAAGTACGTAATATGTGGTAAATTTATTATCGTTAACTGGTAAGCTTAAATTCGTTCGTATTGTGAAATATTCCACAGAAAAGCCTGAAAATACTTTCCCGGGAATAAAAGCGCCTTGATTTTCTAGCTACTCCGAGTTGATATATACATTCGTGAATCTATACATATAATAAAATCGTAACGAGGTGAAAACTATATTCTCTCCACGCGCTCCACGCCATCGGTGCCAACGATGAGATGGGTGTGTCGGAATCAGACCGACTAAAAACACACGGTGTCCTCCCCAAGTGTTCATTGCCGGGCAACCCGGGTAAGCCCTGGAAAGAATAACCCCAGGGTAACCGGCGGACTTTGGTCGTTAGCGCGACCCCACCTGTGTGGTAGGGTTTGATCCCGCGTCAGTGATGAAAACTGTACATTGAATATATTTTTTCCAAAAGAATAAATGATGTGTATTTTAAGAGCGATACCGATTCCTAATATGTGATTTTTTGAATTTTTGTTTGTTTGTCGGTTTATCTGTTTGTCTGCTTTTATTTATCAATGTCCGAGCATCACGTGAAAACCGCTAAACAAAATTGGCTAAAATTTTGCATGAACATTCTTCTAGAGCATGGTCATAAACTAAGTTGTATATCATCGCGCTATTATAGGTATGATAGGAGCAGTAGAGCAAAATCGGTCTAAACTATTACTGATGACAACTTTATTATTACAAGGTGGATCTCTGCGAAATTTTGTAGTTCAGCAGCCCTCAGACATGGTCAAAATCCGGACTGTTACTTATCACGCTATACCTGAATGGTAATGAGCAGTAAAATGTAAATCTTGAAACTCCACTGAGTTACACACGTATAAAAGATAGTTGTTTAGAGACGCATAAACATTTCATAAAGAATATCACGCTATTATATTAAAAATACGGGCAGAATTGATTTCGATGTTACATATGTTTCTATCTGTTTCGCACGGAGATTTGTTGAATTAACGATTCCGAAATCAAGATTTTTTTTTTGGAATTCTTGTCTGTTTGTTGACAATGGACGCAAAAACTATTGGACAGATTTTTATGCGTTATTTTTAATAGAAAGGTCTTGTTCAGACTTAACATCTGCCGTATGTTGCGATAACCGACATCCACGCGGGCGGCGCCGCATGCAACAGCTAGTTCCTAAACAAATCTAGGTAAAAAAACAAAAAAACGTACAGCGTATGATTAAGTGTCCAATTGGCGTTAAAAAAATCACATTTATTACACAGAAATAAAACAAAAAATATAATCGGGGAATGTTGCTGTTAATACATTTCTGCCTATAAAGGGTAGGCAGAAATAGTAGATAGCGAAGGATAATACATATCTGCCTACCCTTTCGGAGTTATCCAACTGATAGGCATCAAACTCGGGAATTCACAAACACAGGGCCAACGCTTTATTCTTTGTAGAAAAGAATCTTTTTCCACTATTTACTCGACAAAAACTGAGTGACTTCCGATGTGAACACACTTCATTTCATTCCTTAAATCGTATAAGGCGATTAAAGGAGAAATAAATATATTCTACGACATTTTACACAGCGCTTTCTAGACCCAAAGTAAGCATAGTTTAACTAGCTTGTGTTATGGGTTCCAGAATGTGGATAAACTTACTTATTGTATAGTTTTTTTTTGTAAATACATACATATTATACATGGTAACACCCAGACCAATGCAAACAGACATATTCATGCATACAAATATTTGCACTGAGCGGAAATCGGACTCGCGCCCCCTGTCGTAGCAGTCGAATGCACTACCGCTACGCCACAGAGGCCGTCGGGATGGCTTAAGCTAATGCCGGGTACATACTAACACAGACGGACGAACACAAGTGAGTAGGATTCGTTGAGCATTATTGCATGCCATAAGGATTGTATTACATCTATCGACTTTTCTATCACTCAGAACCATCAATTTGTTAGAGTAAGAAAGAAAGCATGAGCGCGGCCGCCGGAATCGATGGGTCTATCCCACTAGCCCTATGGACCCAATCCCATGGGACAGGTGGGATAATTATGTCCCATTAGTCCCATGGGATAAATGATACTGATATATTTTTTAAATGATCCGACTAGTCACATGGGACAACTGGTAATGATTATTTTTTTATTTAGGCCCAATAGTCCCATGGAAGAACAGAAACTGATTAATTTGTTGAATTATGTCCCATTAGTTCCATAGAATAGCGAGTACAGTTCATTGTGATAGTGATGGTGCATCAGCCAGCAGGCTACTTACACCAAGTGCATGTGAAAATATAAATTTGACTCCACACTGTGAAAACCGATTAATGAAGGACAAAAAAAACCGGCCGAGTGCGAGTCGGATTCGCCCATGAAGGGTTCCGTAGCAGCAAGTAACATATTTTCTATTTTTTCATATTAGAGTTGATTGAATGAAAGGAAAATTGCGGTATTCGATTTATGACGTACAAAAAAACTTCTTACTAGATCTCGTTCAAACCAATTTTCGGTGGAAGTGTACATCATATTTTTTTTTAGATTTATCATTCTCTTATTTCAGAAGTTACAGGGGGGGGGAGGGGTACGTTTTACCACTTTGGAAGTGTCTCTCCCGCAAACTATTCAGTTTAAAAAAATCCGTTCCCGCAGGGGGAACGCACAGGTAGATTTCGTGAAGCAATTAAGATTATTTTTTAACATGTTTAATTTTTTTTTCTCGAAAATGGTAACTTTAGCGAAAACCTTTTCAGACATTTATTTTAGACCTAAAAATGGCCTATCGATTAAAAATGTTTCCGACATCAAGAATGTTCACTGGTTAGAAGTTATGATTTTTTTCCCGAAAAATTTTGGTTTTTCCCCCTCCACTTTTAGTTAAAGTTTTAATCTTATAGGTTTATAATTAATTTTTAACCGTACGTAATTTTTGACCGCAGTTTGAAAGCGATCGGGGCAAAAATGCGACCGTGAGAGTGCCGCAAATTTTGGGATTTGGAACCATAAATACATATATATATATATAAACTTTTTGACCAGTGGTCATTTCGGACTCAGGGGGTCATAACTAGACCTCCTATGAAGATTTTTTTTTTAAATTCGACAGTAGTCAAGAAACCAATAGGTAGATCGATTTCGGGGTGTGTGTTGGGTAACCTCCTCGAGTGTCGCTCCGATTCCGATCCCGCTGCAGTCCGGGGGGAACGGAATCGGAGCGGCCGGTACACCCTGGGCGGCGGTCAATGGCTTCCCCTTCACCCCTTCATAGGGTTGGCATTGATCGTCGGCCAATACCCAACGTGGCGGGAACACATCGCTCTCCGTACTCCTCTGCTTTCAGAGGAGACAGGATGAGCGATGCTGTTAGTGGTGAGATGGCCCAGGGTCAGCCGGGGTGCGAGGGATGTGCTCATGGGTAACCTTACACCCCGGCGTCTGAAGACCCGAGACGGCGTGCGGTTTTAGTCGGTGCAAGCCCGACATAACCGCCCCCGCTGGCCGGCGGGGGGGTATCCGAAGGGATTTCCGCACGATAAAAAAAAAAAAAAAAAAAAAGGTAGATCGATTTCATCGAAATCTACCTAAAAGAATTGTTTTAGAAACCTCAATATCATTTTTGAACACCTTATGGATAGGTGTTCAAAAATATAAAATATAAAATAATACCCGGGTTTCATGAAAAAAATATTTTTGAGTTTCAGTTCTAAGTTCTATTTCGTATGAAAATCTTAATGCGGTCACAGAATACATCTACTTACCAAGTTTCAACAGCATAGTTCTTATAGTTTCGAAAAAAAGTGACCGTGACATAGACAGACATGACGAATCTATAAGGTTTCCGTTTTTTGCCATTTGGCAACGTAACCCTAAAAAAAATCCTTTATATATATATATTTTTTTTTTTTTTAAAAGAATATTAGTAACCGAAATTACTAATATTCCCCCTAACCCCTCCAGCTAAGCTTAACTGCTTGTGTTAGGAGTGGGTTCACGTCAGTAGTGTAATGGCCAGGTTTCGAACTCGGGACCTCTCGATCGTAGGGTCGACTCCTTAACCACTAAGCTACCGACGCTTGACCGAATATAATTGTAATGAGGTGCTCGGCTCCCACTCTCTTTCTCACTCTCGCAAATAACGGTTCTGAGTGACTATATAATAACCCTATGACTCAGAATCCTTCTTGGAATCTCCGATGAATCAAGTGGGAGTTTTAAATTAACTCTTATATCCTCAAACCTGTAGATTGACAGTAATTGGTGCTTGTGGACTCAGTAGACGGTATGTGACTCATCGTTATGCCAGCGGCATTTCAGCCGGCTTTGGTTTCAGACCACGTCCATATTATGCTCTTTGGGGCATTCTTTTTTTAGTAAATGAAATAACTAGATGACTGCTAATTGTGGAGCTTGGGGCTGGTCCGGCCGTTAGGATCCCATTGTCGCATTTTTCCAAGAGACTTCAAATCCAAAACATTTAATTTTCTGTAAATATCATAGAAATATAATTTCATTGCTGACCCATCATGTGCTGACTCAGGAATGTGAACCTAATCAAAAAATGCATGACCTGCAATTGTCTTCCCGGACAAGTCCCCATCTAGGTGGAGTAGTCAAGAAATTTTCAAAAATTATACCTTTGTGGATGCACCTTTAAGTACCTTTTTTTTTTTTTCGTGCGGAAATCCCTTCTGATACCCCCCCGCCGGCCAGCGGGGGCGGTTATGTCGGGCTTGAACCGACTAAAACCGCACGCCGTCTCGGGTCTACAGACGCCGGGGTGTAAGGTTGCCCATAGAGCATATCCCTCGCACCCCGACTGACCATGGCCCAGGCCATCTCTGGTTTCGAGATGGCCCCCTAGGGTTTGGGAACCACGGTGTCCCCGTCTTGCCCCGGTTTGGTGGAGGGGCGCTTTAAGTACCTCTACCTATATTTTTTTGACTAACAGATGTGGCTATTATTTATGCATGTATGACAATAAAGAACGAAAGCGAAAAAAACTTCCTCGTTGCAATTATATCCTCGATGGTTCAACTGTTATGGCGCGCTCGATATCATGCAGTAATTAACTTAGTATCATCATTCTCCGAGTCTTTTCGCAAACCGCTTGGATTGGCTTTCAGTTACTACGAAACGGCCGAGCTTTGAATGCCACAGATGACCATCCATCTATGCTAAGACTGACCGGGCTAGTTACGGCTAGTATTAGTACGATAACTTATGCACAAAGTATTATCTTCTTGCAATTCCACCTGGATTTGTCGATCTGCTGCTACACAACAACAGAAAATGAGGTGTACCGTGTTTCCCAAATCTTACACAATCCTTTTAGTAGTCCCGTTGACACAGATATAGGTGAAATACAAAATTACAGCCAAACCAAGTATCGCCCGTACACTCAGCCCACCCCATGCACAGTTCGCTCCAACCAATCAAATCGACTCCCGCGCATCGATCCCTCTTTCCGGTGGGTCGTTACAGGCGCTCATAAATTCTTTCTAAACCTGACAGCTTCGTAGTTCACATGTATACCCATCATGTAGTCCATGTCATGTCGCTTTTCAACCTCACAATCGACACAGCATGTGTGGAGTCACCACGCATCGATATACCGCCATTTTTTAGTATCTGATAATAGTGTTTGGATCCATTGACGACAGAAATAGTGGTGTGCGTGTGTTGTGTTGTGTATATGTGATGGTTATGTGTTTGTGTGAGTATTTATTTTTTGTATTGTTATTCTTTTTTATGTTATAAATGTTTTGAAGGATTAAATTCTGGTGCTCGAAAAGGACTTCTGTTACAACCAAGTATTTTTGTACATGGAAATTATGCCTATCAGAACCTGGTTTTTTTTTTTTTTTTTTTCAATTTGATAGTTACCGAAATTACTTATATTTCTCCAACCCCACTAGCTATGCTAAATTGCTTGTGCTAGGAGTGGGTTTACGTCGGTAATGTAGTGGCCAGTATTCGAACCCGGTACCTCTCGATCGCATGGCCGACTCCTTACCACTAAGCTAACAAAGCTTTGAATTCAGAAATAGTGTTTACTTCTTTCTTAGGTCTTGTAGAAAATAATAGGTATATTCACATAGCGTAGCCTTAGCACATGCTGTGCACAGGGGTCTCGGGTTCGATTCTCGGGTCAAGTGTTCTTGTGTTCATCTGTAGGAAAATTTTTAGTTGTGGCTACGAATCCGATGTACTACAGCGACTATAATTAGTAGGATAGATACGATTTCCCTTTGAATTGAGAGTCCCTTAACTGGAGGAGTGAACAATATTGACACATATATACTTATCCGATAAAGTATTTATTTATATTTGCATATAAATAAATATTCTACGACATTCTACACAGCGCTTTCTAGACCCAAAGTAAGCTTTGTTTAACTAGCTTGTGTTATGGGTTCCAGAATGCGGATAAACTTACTTGTATATTTTTTTTGTAAATACATACATATTATACATATAAACACCTAGACTAATGCAAATAGACATATTCATGCATACAAATATTTGCACCGAGCGGGGATCGAACTCGTGCCTACTGTCGTAGCAGTCAAATGCACTACCGCTACGCCACAGAGGCCATCAAAATAATATGAATCTACTTATAAAATGCTAGCAGCCCGCCTCTTTGCTTCGGTTTATATGAGTTTTTTTTTTAACTCAAGCCACGATAATTTTAACTTACTCACTCACTTATTTGACAAAATTCGGCCTCTATGGCGTAGCGGTGATGCATTCGACTGCCGCGACAGGGGCGCGGATGCAATTCCCGCTCAGTGCAAATATTTGTATGCATGAATATGTCTATTTGTATTGGTCTGGGTGTTTCTATGTTATAATATGTATGTATTTACAAAAAAAAAGTATGTAAGTATGTTTATCCGCATTCTGGAACCCATAACACAAGCTAGTTAAACTAGGCTTACTGGTGGGACTAGAAAGCGCTGTGTAAAAAATGTTGTAGAATATTTAATTTTAATTTAATAAATATAGATTTCCGACAGATCTTAAATGGCTCTGTTAGCAAAGTAACAATCCCAGTCTTGAATTATTTCCGTCGTGAGTATGAATCCAAAATGGACGCTAACTTACCAAATAATCATAATTCCAAGATGGTTACCACAAAAGAAAGGGTTGCTCAATTTCTTTGAAGGAGATAAATTTACCAACGATATGGTGGAAATGAAAGTTGCTTCAGAATAGATTGCGTTTGACATAATATGAAGATAGGATGCCGATTTAGAAGAGTCAAGAGAAAGACAGACAGATCGATAATATTTATAGTTAGAAGAGATATGTTTTACCCAGCCATCATAGGCCGGCTCACCCGGGCAAACATTATTACTTAACTAGCTGTCATCCGCAACTTCACGAGAACCTACTTAAGATATTAAAAGTATTACTTGTGTTATCCCAGACTATAATCTATACATGGACCAAAATTTCAGCCAGATCCGTTCAGCCGTTGGAGCGTAATTGTGTAACAAGTATCTTAACAAACTTTCACATTTGTTATATTAAATAAATAATAAATAAATATTCTAGGACATATTACACAGCGCCGTTTAGACCCCAAACTAAGTAGAGCTTGTCATATGGGTTCTAGAATGCGGATAAACATACTTAGATACTTTTTTTTGTAAATAAATACATATTTTACATAGAAACACCCAGACCAATGCGAATATACATATTTGCAATGAACGGGAATCGAACCCGCGACCACTGACTTAGCAGTCGAATGATCTACCGCTACGCCTCAGAGATCTTTAGCCACACAATTGAGCAGGATACGAAGTAGGATATCGACTTTAAGTAGCTGAATGCTGCATTTCTTTTGAATTGCTATAATCCTGGAGGTCTAATTATCCTTACTATGCTTTTAATTTTTCTCTTTACCTGCCCAATTACGCTCTTTAGGTGACAACGTGAAAGACACTTTTGTAGCTACCGCAAATCATAAACAACAGATCTAAGCCTCGAACGGGAGTCGGGCCCGTAGTCTGATTCAGTAACGCAACGGGATCAAAACGCGTAATTCCAATTCGATTATAAAGAAAAAACATAAAACGTTAATAAAAAAATAAAAAAAATACTCTATACAAATTTATTTTAGCTAAGAACCATTTCGATCACATCAGCTTCCGAACAAAAAAATTCGCATCAAAATTTTCAATTCAATCTATTAGCCTATCGCAGTCCACTGCTGGACATAGGGCTCTCCCAATATGCGCATTACCGATCCTCCGCCTTGCGCATCCAGTCTATCCCAGCTACCCTTTTCAGGTCGTCAGTCCATCTTGCTGGGGGACGTCCCACCTTCCGTATTCCGACTCGCGGCCTCCACTCTAAAACTCGTTTGCTTCAATTAGATTTTGAATTTTTCATTTTACGTTTTCGTAAGTTTCGAAATTACACATTCAAGAAACTTAACTATACTGAATCGGGCCTCTGCGTAAACAAGACGCAGAAGAGAGTATCGTACCGGGTCCAGTCTTTTCTGTATGTATACGTCCAGACTTTTTGTATATTTTATAAATATCAATAAACGGACAACCGCGTCCGCGAAATATCCGAGTCTTAGTGATGATCACCGTAGCATGGCGGGGTACAGCGTTCGACTGTGCTACGTCAGAGATGGTGCATTTGATTTTTGCTCAGTGCTAATATTTGTATTTTTTTTTTATATTTAGGACACATCAATTTGACTTCACCCCGCCTGACGGTAAGCTGAAGGTAAGGTCTCAGGACAGAGGGTCACCATTACATACACGTAACCTTATTAACAATGGTGGCACTCAGCTTGACGGCCTCATCAAAAGAGGATTGTCGTCGCAGCACCTCGTGACACCCAACGGTCCCCACTAGTGCTGCGACCACAACCCCCTACCCGGCTATGCACTTGCTGACCCCTGAACGCAATCAAATCGAAATTGGATTACTATGGAGGGTTTTTTCGCAATCGTGCACGGTGGTACCCACCCGGCCGAATTTTTGTGACAAATTTGTGTCATCAAATTTCTACCACCAGTATGCATGAATATATTATTAGCACTGAGCAAGAATACGTATTTAAGTAAGTTTTATTTTCGAACCCAAGCTAGATAAGGTTTGTTTACTTCAGGTAGTGCTGATTTGTGTTTCGTAGAGTATTATAATTATTATCCTCCGTGTTTGGGCATGTGTTTTAGTGGTATAAAGATCCATAAGCCCTTTTTCATCGAGAAACCCTCTCGGACTTTACTTCACCGGAGCAAATGGTGAGGTGGGCCCCTTTCATTTGTTTTTATTCTTGAAATGAAACTATTTTTAACGGATTCCATCGCGATTTATTTTATTATTTACATTGAACCCGACGTTTCGGTTGCTTTTCTACAGCCATGGTGACGGGGAGACTGTCTTATTCTGTTGTTTTTCATCTACAAGTTTATGAAATAACGCGTATGGAAACTTATCACAAAACTAAGAGCATATTTTGAAAAAATCCGAGACTACGAGCGAATTTCATCAATGACTGGTATTGAAACTAATTAAAAGTTAACTACTTTATCATGCCAAAAAAAGAAAGAAACATAAAAATCATTGTGAAAAACGTAAGAACTCAGTTTAGTAGAACGGATTTTCATTGGTAAAAAGCCTTAGTCTAAATATTTCAATGCCTAAGAAGCTTGCATAACATAACTTCATAACTTCACGCCTGTATCCTGAAGGGGTAGGCAGAGGTGTATTACACACCCACGATTCGCTAGTTATGTTTAGATCCCAATGTAATAGGGGGCGAGCCTATTGCCATCTACCGGACACATTACTAAGACAACGATAATAAACATTTTTAATCCACACACTTCGAAAAGTCAGAGGTATGTGCCCGTGGGGACTGGGGATAGAACTCGAGACCTCGTCTCGGCAGTCCGTTATGTATACCACTGGGCTATCGCCACTTCTTTCTATCTTTCTTCTTTCGCGGTTTGTATACTAATAATAACACCTACCTACAATCAGGTGCCCCTGGCTTTTTTTGCTAAATTACTCTGTCCTATTTTTGCTTATCCAATCAAACACGTGCATAGTAGTATTCTGAGGTTCAGATTTCTATTTGTTAGCTAATAGATAGAGGTCATTCGACTGTCGGTTGCTCTTACAACTAGTTATTCTATCAGGCAAATTGGCATGGACCTTTGGGGATACATTGCAAATGGTTCTGCTATTAAAAGTAATGTCAACCGTGAACAGCTCTACATGCCATTTTGTTTACTACTATGTAGAGTCACGTTACTTACTATATTAAATGTATTAGCTAATTTCGGTACTGTAATTTTCTGAAGGCGTTTGTCGAATATCGTGTATCGAGATGAGAGATGATGTGGGCGTTTGGCATCAGTAGCTGTGAAAAACTCGTAGTAAGTAATCGGGAAAAAAACTTTTTCGTTCTCACTTTTTTATTTTCAGAAAATTTCGATAGGTTAAAAGTTTGCTTATAAATTTCTATCTACATACACTACCTCTGGATACCTCTGCGCTATATACAGCCGTGAAAAGTGTATGAGTCCCCATTAATATATTCGGGGCTCAAGCCAAATTATTCGAGACTCTGGCGCAGGCTTTCGTCTCGGGGTTGGGAGTATAGACGCCAGTTACACCCGTAAAAGGCAAGATACACCAAATAAGGAAAGGAGAACTAGGAAAGTGGCGCTTGGATGATGATGAGTCTGTATGTCCTAGAGTGGGTAGGCAGTTCTATTATATATAGACGACCTCTGTGGCGTAGCGGTAGAGCATTCACTGCTAAGTAGAGGTCGCGGGTTCGATTCCCGCTCATTGCAAAAATGTATGTCTGGGTGTTTCTATGTATAATATGTATTTATTTACAAAAAAAAGTATCTAAGTATGTTTATCCGCATTCTAGAACCTATATGACAAGCTCTGCTTAGTTTGACTCTAGATGGCGCTGTGTATTATGTCCTAGAATATTTATTATTTATTTCCTTCTTCGGCAACAATTTTTTTGTCCCACGCATTGAAGAATGGTATTTACCCTCAAAAGGAGAATTTCTTTAGCACTATTACTTTTGTCTTTTCTCGTGTTGCTACACACAATTTTCTAACACAAAAATACAGAAAGTTAACCGGGAAATTGAACTCTAAAGCATGCAAATTTATGCTACAGGGCCAAGAAGACAGCAATGGGACTAAATAGATGTCTAAAATAAAATATACGCTTGGCTATACGAACGAAGCTTTGTGTATATTACGGTTATACATCGTAAAGCAGGCTCTACCCGTCGTCCACGAATCTTAGATGGTATATAAAGAGACGTATAAAAGTATTGATTTGTTCTCTTACGCTTACAGGATGATGACAGTGTCGAAAGTACGAGTACGTATAGAGTCTATCTAAGGAATATTTGATGATAGGTGAGAACACATAAGACATGGAGGTGAATGATGCGCGGTATGGGTAAATAGGTAACCAAGTTGAAAACACATTCTGATAGTTATGGATGATAGAATATCTATGACACACATTGAAATAAATCGAATTTTATCAGATATATGTATTACATCATACATTTTCAATTCGGCCGTATTATTTATTATTTTTTTTTTAGAAAAGAATATTAGTAACCGAAATTACTAATATTCCCCTAACTCCTCCAGCTAAGCTTAATGGCTTGTGTTAGAAGTGGGTTCACCTCGGTAGTGTAATGGCCAGGATTCGAACCTGGGATCTCTCGATCGTAGGGTCGACTCCTTAACCACTAAGCTACCGACGGTCTTTATTTACGGTATTACAAATTACAAATTATTTGGATTAATATTAAATTACTGAGGAAAAATCGTTTATACAAGAAAAAGTAGAGGACCGAGTATTGTTCCTTGGGGCACACCCACTATATATATATCGAAAAAGCTATTTGGCCTTATTTGCTACACAGTGAAATATTGTTCTTCTTGTGTATTAAATATCGCACTAGAGAGTTTATAAACGTATCGTGGGGTCTTCAGTAGGGCTAGAACGACGTGCGATGGTTTATTATCACACTGATAAATAATGTGGAGTACAAATCTACAACCCTCGGGAAGGTGGCAATGTCTGTCAAGTTGACCGCTTAAACCATAACTCATAAAAATTATGTCATTATTCTGTACGTTACCAAATAACTTCTACTTCTTCATCGAAATGCAAATCTCGGTTTCACCAAAGCTTGCATTTTGGAGCCCAGTGTCTGCTCTCGTACTTCTCCTTTCCACAATTTGGTTTGTTTTGCTGTTTGTGAGAGCGATTGCTCCCAACACCGTGGGGAAAGCCGGCGCCAGAACCTCCTCCGTCAATCAGCAGATATGAGATTGGCTTTGACCACGAAGATCTCTCTCCATACATAGTACCAAATAATTATTATTATCTTTTGTTACAGGTATAAAATTGGCGGCATTCCTGATCTAGTCTACGTACTTCATACGAAAATGTTAATTCAGTTTCCCTAGACATATAATAGAAATAGCGTGGGAATAAAGCAACGAATCTATTCATCTACTGATTGAAATAGACAAAATATTAGGAAGACATGGATACGAAAAACGACGGACATTCTGACGACATTGAACTTAGTGCTCAAGGAACAAGCAAACCTAGGTAAGTGAAAATAGAATATTGTCCAAAAGTCACAATCATACTATACACCAGCAAAAAGAAAAAAGACAAAAACAAGAAAGAAAATTCATTTATTTTACAAACTTAACATTTAGCAACTCTAATATTATGTAAGGCTGCTTTTACAGTAGCATCTGTCTGGGTTAGGCAATAATAAATAATGTACTGTCATTATAATCTCGATCTATCGATAGATCTCGATCTATCTGCTATCGAATATATTATAAGTACTGACCAAATGGCCCTTCCTACGCCTTCAGAGATAAATATGTAGTAGATCTCTATTTACAGGATATATATACCCGAAGGGTAAATATAACAAAATAATAAATTCTGTATAGTTTTACGAAATTACTAATAACGTAGATTCGCAATCAAATAGGGTAAGCCAACCCATAGACCCGACACATTCTATAACAGTATCGTATAGAGAGGGCAATAAAGAGACGCACTTACAAGTTTGAATATTATATTCGCCAACGCTGCCTGTCGTTAATCCTAACGTGTATACCAGTAACCCTTCATATATGGACGTTGAGAATCATTCCCATTTAATCACATCATCCCAAGGGAGATATGATATAATAACTAACGTAGTGTTCTTATTTACACAATAGCTACTAGCCGTTTTATCCAGATCCATGCAGCCGTTTTAGCATGACTGTATCCTTCCATCTTTATATTCAGTAAAACTAATAAGGTTTTATTAAATATACAGCCTATTTGATGGCAAGCGGATACTTTGGTCTATAGATGCTTGCGATATCAAAGGTGTCTTCTACGCATTGCATTATAAAGGGAATAGAAGATAAAGACAGGGAGGTAAGGGCTCCAGCAGTCTAAAAAGTCCGATGAAATCCGGGTGTCAGGCAGTAGCTAGTGTTAAATTAATTTGCATTATATTGAAACTGTCATCATTTTGAGTAAGTACTTTCTTGGACTGATCTCCTCTATAACTTGGTTAAACTTGATTTATTCTCATTGCAGCGATGTGGCAACTAAATCCGACCTCCCTGAAAGAGGTTCTTGGGCCAACAAATTGGACTTCATCCTTTCGGTAGTCGGTCTAGCCATCGGCCTTGGCAATGTTTGGCGGTTCCCCTACTTATGTTATAAAAATGGCGGTGGTGCTTTCCTTATTCCTTACTTCCTCACGTTATTCCTTGCTGGTATACCCATGTTCTTTATGGAGCTGGCAATGGGACAGATGTTAACCATCGGCGGGTTAGGCGTATTCAAGATAGCACCAATATTCAAAGGTAAGTTTGAATTTCAAATTACAACGAGAAGTTACTTACTGAAGAAATTATAGTCGAAGCAGTCAAAGGCCTTGAAGAAATCTAGGTTACTGATGAAAAAAAATTTTGGTACAGAATTTCAAAGAAACTGGCCATGGTGACAAGACTATACCTAAATTAGTTGGAGTTCATTATTCATCTCATAAAAAACTTAATATCAAAGAAAGTTTCAGAAAATATTTTTCAGAAGAAGTGTTTCATCGGACCTTTTAAAACTCTTTCGTGGTTGGATGTAGCAATGGCATTCTTTATCGTAATTGCGATTATTACTGAACTCAAATGCAAAGACGGGTCTGGCCTTTGTTTATGAAACACAAATAATTTGCACAAATTTAAATTTGGGACTGTAAATTTCAAATATCTTTCGAAATTTGTTTGTACTTGGTTTCATTAAATGATGCTTTGTTTTTACTTATCCTTTTAACGAGTTAGTAACAATTTTCATTTCTTAGATGTGATTTCAGTTGAACATTTCGAAGTTTAGTTTAACATTCGCAAAATTTGCAAAATTGTTTCATCTTCTAAGAATAAAATCATTTAAATTTCGTAATACCTTTATAAGCTTACCCTTTTCGTAATTATATAATGAAAACTTTAATCACAGCTTCTAGGTTCCGGTACCTACTGTGCTCATTTATTTTCCCTAATATTTTTTAGGTCGGTAGGAAAATGTAATCAGTAAATACATTTTTATACCGAGTAACAAATTTCCGAGGTTTCAACATGTCATGTTTGTATTTTTTTTACAAAAAAAATTAAATACTCAAAAAAGGCACATACACGATTGATTTATTTTTACATATGATACTTGCAATTGATTACTAAGAGAACAGGAGTTTCGTTAGTGCAGCAGTAAATAGTGCGACAGCTGTGCATAAGGTCGAGTTCAATCCCCGAGTCAGAGAAAAAGTGTCAGTGGCGTTTTCTGCATTCAAGTAACTACTTAATAACAGCACGAAGTTAGAAAATGCGTTCGATTGATGGCAATTAATTATCATTATTAAATATTATTAAAGTTCGAATATGTTTTTATTCGTGTTTAATATTCTAAGAAAAAGCTAGCCCTTGCATTCTACTTCAATAAATAAAAGTATCAACCGATTTAACAAAATTTCATTAAATAATGTCAATCAATTAACCAGAGAAAGGAACCCACACGGTGTCCGCCCCAAGTGTCAATGACAAATCTATCAGTTAACCGATAGCTGTAAGACCTGGTAACCAACTTGAGAAATTGCTGAAACTCCTACCATTTTTGTCATATTTTTACTTTTCGGTGTGTTGCTCATAAACTGTGCTATTATTTCTTGTCCAGGCATTGGTTATGCTGCCGCTGTGATGTCCTGTTGGATGAACGTCTACTATATTGTTATTCTCGCTTGGGCCATATTCTATTTCTTCATGTCTATGAGATCAGGTAATTATTTCAGTATTATTACTATTGTTATCTGAATTCTAGGTTGATTTTCTGAACAATCGCACACAAAAATCATTGTAGTGTTTTATAAACCCAATTATATCATTACAATGTCTTGTATAGTGATGATTCGGCAATGCAGATGAATCAAATATATAAAACTTAAAAAAATACAAAACACAATATATAAAAACAAACCATAGGACCAATGTTCAATTCATCAATGTTGACCCTTTGATACTTTTTATAACGTCTCGGGACCTATCCACGGCTTGACCAATCAAGTCAAGCCGTGACCACGGGTGCTGCAACGCATCCGAAACGTCGGCAAAAGTAATTTCTATATTAATCGCGATAGGTCCCGAGACGTTATAAAAAGTATGAATTTACACCGCGATAGTTTAAAAATTGACCCTTTGAATTTCTCATTTCTTAGATTGTTGGTTGAAGATGGTTGAACTTTTTTCCAAGACATTGGAATTGTCTTCTATTAAACGCGGCTTATAAAGGACAATTACTTTTCCCAATACGTCATACCTCCTTTAGAACTTTTTAGTTTGCGTTCTTACGAAGGCCGTATTGTCGTGAGAAAAAAATTGTAATAGCTTTTTTTAATGTAACTTTCGAAACTTTCTATACAATACTACATGTAATATTATGGATAATAATAACACGATCATAAAATTGTAACCTTTGACTATGTACAAATATACTTACTATGTACTCGTAGATATTTTAAAACTGCCTAACTTTTCGACTTGGTCAAATACAATAATTGTATAATATTCTCTGATGACTTGATATTTGTACTCAATCAACGCCCGGTCCGTGGCTGTCTAGACAGAGCAAGATCTATGTTACATTATGTATGTATGTATCCTATGTACATAGCTGCCACTAGTATGTCAGGAATAAATTTAATTATAAGAGAGAAATTGTGTAAAAACAATATTATTGTCTGCTATTAAGGTTTACACATTTTTTTCTTTTACAGACCTGCCTTGGCGTAGTTGTGATAACTATTGGAACACGAATTCGTGCGTTAATCCCTACGATAGAAAAAACTTAACATGTTTTTCCATGACCGACATGACAACTTTCTGCACACTTAACGGCAAGAACATAAGCAAGGTTCTACTGTCAGACCCTGTTAAAGAATTTTGGGAGTGAGTAATTATAGCATTATATAAATGAATTTATAAGGTTCTCGAATCGAAGCCTCGGTAACTTAGTAGTTAGGAGATCTAAAAAAAGTCCAAGTTTTCGAACCTCTTGATCCTAAGGTATCAAGGGGTTCGAAAACATGGACTTTTTTTTAAATAATAATTGTTATTTCTCAAAAAATTCTTACATGTTCACGGTAAATAATGGTTTAGTACTATTTTTAAAAGTGTACATAAGTGTGGTGCTCTTAATTCCAAACTAGGTGAAGATTTGTATTTTGGAATTCAGTGAGAACTGTAGTATTGACAACAATATTGTAGTACTTAGGATAATTATAGTTGCACATTACAAATTTTCAAGAGAATAAAATGGTATAAAATATAGCAAATTATATTTATGTTTTAGTATATATTTAATAATACATATATTAGTTAGCAACTAGAGTATGGTGCATGATGGGTGTGTGTTTGTATATGTAGGTGTGCGTGCGTGTATATTAGGATGAAACACACAATACATTACTGACGTGAACTCACTCCTAACACAAGCAATTTAGCTTAGCTGGGAGGCTAGAGGGAATCCTAGTAATTTCGTTTACTAATATTCCTAAAAAAAACAAGAGTACCCATTAAATAGCCCTGCATACATGCCCGTAGACAACCGTGTCACCTGCGTTGTAGCGGTCAAGTTTGGCAGCGGCAATTAAGCTGCAAGGGAAATTAATATCTGTTTATGCCACTTCCGTCGGTAGGAGGGGAAGATCCAAAAGATACTGACTGCACGATGCAAGGGAAGATATGCTTGTCGATGTAGGAAAGTGGATATTATTGAAGAAAAGTAATCATTGTTGATATAATGTCCTCTTTGCACATCATAATGTTTAATTACAAGCTGGAATTTGTATGTCTCATTAAATAATCATCAACATTTTGTATCAGGCGCCGCGCTCTTCAAATATCAAGTGGTATTGAGCATATCGGTAACATTCGTTGGGAACTGGCGGGGACCTTGCTCCTCGTTTGGGTTTTGTGCTATTTCTGCATCTGGAAAGGAGTCAGGTGGACTGGCAAGGTTGTCTACTTCACTGCACTGTTCCCGTACTTTTTACTGACTGTGCTACTTATTAGAGGTAAGTTGGTTTCAACAGAAAGTCTATAAATGGATGGATTGGATAAAATAAACCACGAACACCATGTAATGGTGACCCTCATTCCTGAGACCTTTAGCTTACCATCAGGCGAGGTGAAGTCATATGGACGTGACTACTATATAAAAAAACCAATAGTCATAAAAGTAAAAAAAAAACGATGATACCCAACCTTACCATACATACAGATACTTGTAACAGAGGTTACGCGTGTTGCCACACCAGGCACATTTTCTGTATGCTCTCTGGGCTGTATGCTCCCTGGAGGGCTCCCCTGCTCATTTGTAGATTTGTACGACTCCCACGAGAAGAGATAGGGTAGTCCTTCTGTTCTACTTCACCGGGAACCGGGAACCGAAAAAGTCACTAATATAATGTTACCTGTCCAGTTCACTAAACATATTCTTCTGTAGGAATCACATTGCCGGGTGCGATGCAGGGCATTAAGTTCTATGTGATGCCTAACATGTCCAAGCTTCTGGAATCTGAAGTGTGGATTGATGCAGTCACGCAGATCTTCTTCTCGTACGGTTTGGGTCTTGGCACACTTGTGGCACTCGGCAGCTATAACAAGTTTACCAACAATGTATACAAGTGAGTTTACTGAATTTTATTATAGACTCGTATTATAATCATGTTTTTTATGTAGACATTTCTTATGGACTGACATAAATATGAATACTAAGCCTTTTCTAAAGTTGAAGAAGGCAGATGGCTAGTTTCGGAATTGGGAAATCGGAGGTGAGTCTCGTCAACGCCTAATAAGGCAACGATTCGTGCCCAGTGCTCAGCTTGAAACAACCTAAATGTGGACGAGAGTTTCTCGTTCTCAATTTAGAAACTAGCCAAGAGTTAGTTGGCTGTGAGAGATATAAGAGAGCTGTATTTCAAATTGTAAAAAAATTAAATCCAATATGTTAGATGGCATTTCCCAGAGTGGTATATGATTAGGTTCACCATGAGTGAACGGAGTTTGATTTTTAGACTCCCAAGTCTGAAAAATCAAAATCCGTTGTTTCACTTATAAATAATGTTATAATAAACTGAAAGATGGTACTTATAACAAAAATACAATTTAAGGCTAATTATAAACATTGACTATTATTGTAGTGCAATAATATATGAATATTATTTATTTGAAATTTTATGCGCAAGAATAATATGTAAACCGAAAATGTGTACAAGGTATTTAAATAGAAATATATGGAATATATGATAAATGAAAATTGAAAATAAGAGAATTGTCAGTCAATTTATGTTATGTTAATCTCTTTTACAGAGACGCGTTGATTGTATGTACAGTGAACTCAAGTACTTCTATGTTTGCTGGGTTCGTGATTTTCTCAGTGGTTGGATTCATGGCACATGAGCAACAAAGACCGGTGGCTGAAGTGGCTGCCTCAGGTACTGGATCGCATTCACTGAAGGAGCTAATTAATTACAGTTCCTTAAATTTATTGTTAAGTTTCGAAGAAAAATTGATGACAGTTTCTTCAGTGTTTTTGATAAAGAAATTAACAACAAGGCTAGAATTAGCAGGAAGTAAAATTATAAATGGGATATTTACCATGTTTATTATCTTTTTCGAGAATCCCGTTTATAATTTTAATTTTAATGTAAATGACCATGTCAATCTAAAATTATATATAGCAAGAAGTAAATTCAAAGTAGATAATTTCAGGAGTCATATTACCTTAATATTCTTTATAAAATTATTTATCATCCCTATGGCTGTTGCTAACAGCCAATGAAAGCTTGCAATGTTCGAAGAATCATACCTTGCCATCTGCAGATGAGAATGGGGTGAGAAAGAAAAGAATAAAAAACATGAAAAAAAAAGTACAAATCGCATGAAATACAGCATATTGCTACGTAAAGTAAATTACATACGAAGAAGTGAAGGTTTATGAAACGACATTTTGAATTTTCAGGTCCTGGTTTAGCGTTTTTAGCATATCCATCAGCAGTGCTGCAATTACCAGGGGCTTCACTCTGGTCATGTCTGTTCTTCTTCATGCTTCTGCTCATTGGTCTTGACAGTCAGTTCTGCACTATGGAAGGCTTTATCACCGCGGTTATCGACGAATGGCCCAAGCTTCTGAGGCGAAGAAAGGAAATATTCATTGCTATTACTTGCTTCATCTCCTATTTGGTGGGGCTTTCGTGTATTTCTGAGGTAGGACTATTTCTTAATATGTAATTAATATAAACAAATATTTTGATTATTTTTTTGCATAGTTTTTGATTTCTGAAAGTTTTTTATTAATTTATTTTATTTATTTATTAGGACAGCCAGTGGTTAATACATTATGCTATTATTACATAAACGATCAATCTTTTTGGTTGTTTAACCTTTTAAGGCAGCCACTGCATGTTCAATTCAATCAAGTTCAAGGCTCAAATCGGCCCGTTCCAATAGGTATTAAACAAGCCGAATTATACCTCGATCTCGATCACTTCACATATGCAAACAAAAAGAAAACATAAAATACACAAACGTCACAAGAAAATATTTAAAAATAGTAATTAATTAATTGGTCACAATGCATCAACTAGGTCATAATGTCAAATTTTATATGTAAATAAAAGTCAAATAATTAATTATAATGCAAGCGTGTCAGTGAAATAGTAATAATTACGATAATTATAAGAAATATCTCAATTTATACAAATTTAGAATATCTTATGAAAATTGATGGTTTTGCACATTGTGAGCAAATTCAATAATTATATTGGAGAACAGTTGAAGAAAAGAAAATCTACATTGTCTAATACTTAACATTAAATAATTACATATCAAATTCAAACAAATCAATAAAATCGAATCAAATCAAGTCAAATCAAATTGAATTAAAACAAAACATAACATTAAATCAAAATTAGTCTTAATGATTAATCAGGAATGCCTTGAGAATCGCAAAAATTGTTCTAGGTCAACTTTAATTTCAGTTGACGGCCTCTGTGGCGTAGCGGTAGTGCATTCGACTGCTACGACAGGGGGGCGCGGGTTCGATTCCCGCTCAGTGCAAATATTTGTATGCATGAATATGTCTATTTGCATTGGTCTGGGTGTTTCTATGTATAATATGTATGTATTTACAAAAAAAAAATGTATATAAGTATGTTTATCCGCATTCTGGAACCCATAACACAAGCTAGTTAAACTATGCTTACTTTGGGTCTAGAAAGCGCTGTGTAGAATGTCGTAGAATATTTATTTATTTATTTATTTAAATGGTGACAGGCAGCTCCACTCGTAACCCCCAGGTCTGCGCTCATGGAGGACGGCGTTCGTTCAGCGACCTCCGCGCACGCGGGCTCTGCGGATTGGATTTATTTAAATTATATAATTATTGTCACAATAATAATAATAATAACAGATACAGAAAACGCGTCGATCGATTTACCGTTAATCGCATGTTCCGAAGAGACCAGAGGTGGGTATATAGAAGCTGGGAGCAACCAGATGAAAGTGTGGACGACGTGCGACGGCCGGAGGCTGCAGCCACAAATGTGTTTTGGCGCAGCATCTGGTCGGTGCCCGTTTGTCACATTGAAGGTGATTGGATGTGTGAGGTAGAGAGAGCGTGCGAGTCCATTCCTGAAATGAAAGATATATATATCGATGCCATTGATGTAGATTGTGCGGTCCGTCCGCTGTCTAATTGGAAATCCCCGGGATCGGACGGATTGCACAATTTCTGGCTTAAATGGCTACGGAGTTCGCACGCTCTTTTGGCTTCACAGTTTCAATCTGCTGTAGAATCTAGGACGCTACCAGCTTTTATGACAACCGGGGTTACCCACCTGCTCAATAAAACAGGTAGTACTCTGGAGCCCAATAATTATAGACCGATTACATGTCTGCCAACGGTTTATAAACTTCTTACATCCATTCTGAGAGCTAAAATTAACAATCATATAAATAATAATTCTATTATGTGTGCCTCTCAGAATGGATGTAGGAATGGGGCCCGGGGTACTAAGGAGCTCCTCCTCATTGATATGGCTATTAGCCAACAAGCTCGCCGTCGTACTAAGGATCTGGCAGCATGCTGGATAGATTACAAGAAAGCGTTCGATTCCGTGCCACATACATGGCTTTTGAGGGTGCTGGAGTTGTATAAAGTGAATACAACTCTATGTACCTTCTTAAGGACATGTATGGGGCAATGGAGGACTGTTCTTTTCTATCCAGGGTGTCGTCGGGCTTTGGGTGATGGCGAGCCGATAACAATAGAGCGGGGTATTTTTCAAGGGGACAGTCTGAGTCCCCTATGGTTCTGCTTAGCCCTGAACCCACTTAGTACTTTACTAGTGAATTCAGGGTTATGTTATAGGTTACGAAGAGAGGGTCAGATGGTATCCCACCTGCTTTACATGGACGATTTGAAGTTGTTTGCTCACACTAATCCTCAATTAATAGCTTTACTGAAGATTACCGAAAATTTCAGTAATTCTATTAAAATGGGGTTTGGTGTGGAAAAATGCGCAGTCATTCATGTAAAGCGAGGGCGGGTGGTGGAGTCGCAGGGTATACAGCTCTCTGATTCCACTAACCTGAGATCGCTCCTCGTAACTGAGACCTATAAATACTTGGGTATGTCACAGGCGTTATGCATCAATGAGACCGGGATGAAACAAATGCTACAGGAACGTTTCTTTGGCCGCCTGAAAAAGGTACTTAACAGTCTTTTGTCAGGTGGTAACAAGGTTCGTGCCTGTAATAGTTGGGTCATGCCACTCTTGATGTACTCCTTTGGCATACTCAAGTGGACTCAGACTGAACTCGATGCCATTGATAGGAAAGTCCGGACTCAGTTGACTGCATTTCGAATGCATCATCCGCGGTCGTCAGTCATGAGATTGTACATCCCGCGGAAATGTGGGGGTCGGGGATTTTTAAATGCAAAGACCCTTCACAATCGCGAGGTGTGCAATCTCAGAGATTATTTTCTTAAGTCGAACGTGGATATGCACCGTGATGTAGTCAACGTAGATACCGGGCTCACCCCGCTCGGTTTGGCTAAGGAGAACTGGCGCAGACCTATAGTAGTCGGCACTGACAGCCGAAGGGAGGTATGGCAGAGTAAGGAGCTACACGGTAGATTCTATCGGGCCCTCCACAGGCCCGAAGTAGACCTACTGGCATCCGTGTCCTGGCCTGTCCTGGCTACGTTTCGGTGACCTTTTTGGGGAAACTGAAGGTTTTGTCTGTGCGATTGCGGACGAAGTTATCAAGACGAATAACTACCGGAAGTATATAATGAGGGATGGCACAATTGACATCTGTCGAGCATGTCACCAGCCTGGTGAATCCCTCAGGCATATTACTTCCGGCTGTTCTCGTCTTGCTAAAGGTATCAAGTAGCCAGGATAATCCACCAGCGACTTGCTCTGAAAACCTTGTGGAAGTTGAAGTGCCGTACTATAGATATGTTCCTGAGCCGGTTCTAGAAAATAGTCATATCACATTGTACTGGGATCGATCTATCATCACTGATAGGGTTTAATAGCAAAGAGCCTCGACCAACACCTGAAGAGGCTCGGGTTAGACGGTTGGGTCAAGGGCCAGATGCAGAAGGCTGTGCTTCTTGATACGGCGCGCATCGTGAGGAAGTTCCTTTCTCTGGAGCCCTAACCACCGGTAACTTGGTCCCTGTACCCGATACCGGTGGAGCACTGTTTTTTATATTTTTAAATATATTTGTTTTTTTTTTATATATATAGAATGTATTTAAAAATATAATTGATAAGTATTTAAAGTTAAATAAAGGAAATAATAATAATAATATTTCTTTATTACCATATTTACAATTTTGCATGACAGTACACGTAGGAAATATACGCAGTAAAGATTGCAGACAAAATATACAATTGTAAAAAAATAAATAATTGCCACTTAGGTTGTGTCTCTGCCATCCAAGCTAAGATTAAACTTGTATTATGGATGACAGGGCTCTCCTTCTAATTACACAAGTTAATTAAAGGCTCACACATATTAGTGTTGATATTTTTGGATAATAAAGAAAGAATATAGGTTAGTATTACAAAATTTTTAGATTAATAATATATAAAGTGCAGCAGTTGTTGCCTGTCTCAGAAATACTTGTTAAGGATGTGTATGAGAGTGTCTGTGTGGAAGTACGTTGTTGTGAGGGTGTGTGTGTGTGTGTGTGTGAGGGTGTATGTGTGTGTGTGTGTGAGGGTAAGGGTGTGTTTGCGGTATGAGTAATTGATATAGATGAGTTTAAGAGAAGATATTACCAGCAAGATTAGAGCATTGGTTGAAGTAATCCTTCAACCTGCTCGTAATTTAGTGTCATAAGATATTCAGTAACTACCTTTTTACACCTAAATTTATTGAGACTATAAATATTACAATATTTATTGATGGCACTGTAAATACGGTTTCCCATGATTTTGAAGTGTCTCCCTGCCAGACTGGTGCGATGGATCTCCACAGGACAGACATTTGTTGGCCTGCGTTTGGCCAGATGTCCTTTGTTGTACTTTAAACAGTCATGTTTGCGTAAAACAGTTTGGAGCACAAAAAGCTGTCTGACAGTCAAGACCTTACAGTCGTTATATAATTGTGCAGTGCAAGAGCGAAAGTGTTTGAAAGTCATGACCTTAAGGACAGCTCGTTGCGCTCTCTCCAATTGCAGGATATTAGTTTTTGGAGCGCCTCCCCAAATTGTGATACCAAAAGACACTATAGACTGACACAAGGCGAGGTATGTCATTACTAAAACTTCCCTATTAGCACTATATCGCAGGTTTTTAAAGACGTAGATGAGTTTTCTGACTCTAGCAGACAATGCTCTAATGTGTTGTTGCCATGATATGTGATTGTCTATTACAATGCCGAGGTATCTGACCGTGGTGGCTCTTGTCAGGGCTAGACAAGTGCATTGGTCTGTTAGTTTATTGCAGATACGAGGGTCAAACTGAAAGTTCTTAGAAAATCAAAAACTGATTACATTAGCCAGTTATTAGTTTTATTATATCTTTTCAAAATATTGTCCATTCACGTCAATACACCGCTGCATGCGATGGAACCACTGGGAAAAGCACTTTGCCCACTCGTCCTTAGGGGTCTCTTCAATGGCATCGCGATACGCAGCCACCGCTTCTTCAGCATTCATAAACCGCTTTCCTTTAAGTTTTTCTTTAATTTTTGGAAATAAATAAAAATCACAAGGCGCGAGGTCGGGGCTATACGGCGGGTGACCCAGTAATTCAACGTTTGATGTCGCCAAATAGTCGATCGTTCGCTTGGCGGTGTGCGACGAGGCGTTGTCGTGGTGAAGGAGGATCCTACTGCGAGGTCGTTTCTCTCGAACTTTTTCCAAGACAAGTGGCAAACAATTGGTAGTGTACCATTCTGCAGAAACTGTTTTTTGATCCTCTAACACAATTGTTACGAAATGACCTATCCTTCCAAAGAACGAGGCCACCATTTTTTTTCCCGCACTTCGATCTCTCTTCACTTTAGTTGGCAACTCCTCGAAAGGAAACACCCACTGAGCAGATTGTCTTTTGGTTTCAGGATCATAACAGTAAATCCAGCTTTCGTCACCTGTTAGTATGTCGAACACAGCATTAGAGTCACCTCCGTTAAATCTTTCAATCATTTTACGGCACCAATCCACACGATGGAGTTTTTGAGCCTCAGTCAAATTATGAGGTATCCACCGGGCGCAAAGCTTCCTGACCGCTAAATGTTCGTGGAGGATTTTGTGCACTTGACTCATACCGATGCCTAAGCTTGTCCAAATCTGCTGATAGGTCACTCTTTTGTCAGTCTCAATCATACGCCGCACAACACAGATGTTATTTTCAGTCGTCGCCGTAGAAGGCCGTCCCTCACGTAAATCATCAGTGAGATTAGTGCGACCACGTTTAAACTCATTAAACCAGTTGTAAACAGTCGCACGAGATGGGGCTTCATCGTGAAAGGCCAATCGTAGTCTATCATAACTTTCTTGTTGACTTAAATGACATCGAAAGTCATAAAAAATCATTGCACGAAAATTTTCTCGTGTTAAATTCATGTTAACGTGACACAGACAATTTTCAATTTGCCGCCAAATCGTAAAACAAATGATAAATGAATGAAATATATACTCAGTAATATTGGCAAAGAGTTCTATTTTCAAATTTTAGAATTATTTTTTTATTATATTGTGTATAAGTGGCCAGTTCTAAGAACTTTCAGTTTGACCCTCGTATGTGCTTTGATGGCAAACGAGGAGTCTGGTTGTGAAGCGGATGTTATAGTAAAAGGAATATAACTAGTCTTTTCCACATTTAGTGTTAAGATATTTGCAGATAGCCAGGTCATAATAATTTCTAGAGCAGACTCCGCTCTCTCGCGCACCTCTTTCCAGTCCCGACCATGCAGGAGCAAGGCTGTATCGCCTGCATATGTGAATATACTGCAGTTTGGGATGGAAAGATCACACATACTGTTGACATAAATTAAAAACAGCGAAGGACCCAATATTGACCCTTGGGGAACACCATATTCCACCCTGTATTCGTCGCTAACACTTGAGCCTATTTTAACACACTGGGTTCTTTCTGAGAGATAGCTCTTAAAAATAAGCAATGAAGTACCTCTGATGCCTATCTTTTCCAATTTGGATATTAAGATAGAAGTAGAGACAGTGTCAAAAGCTTTAGATAGGTCTAGGAAGATACCCAGACATTTAGATCGCTTGTCAAGAGTCCCAACCACTTTATCAATTAAAGCGGCGGCTGCGTCCTCAGAAGATTTTGCTCTGCGAAAACCAAATTGATTTAGAGATAACAATACAATAGAACCTACAGTACGCAATATCAAAGTGCTTTTTAATATTTTTATACCATAGATGACTACTTTTTTTAAATGCCAACGATGGTTGGCAAGGGTTGGTGGTCCATTGGTTGACTACTATGCTATGATGCATGTTTTAAATTACAAGAGGCCACTATCTAGATTGCAGTAAGCTGATTGATTGATATAATTTACATTTTCCAGGGTGGCATGTACGTTTTCCAAATTCTCGACTCCTATGCTGTATCCGGCTTCTGCTTATTATTCCTCATCTTCTTCGAGTGCGTCTCCATATCCTGGGCGTTTGGCGTAAACCGATTTTACGACGGCATCAAAGAGATGATTGGTTACTACCCTACTATTTGGTGGAAATTCTGCTGGGTTGGTTTCACGCCTGCAATTTGCATTGTAAGTACTAAGTCTTGACACATTAAAAACAATCGAAAATATCATTTCACCATTTGTTTAAGTAAGAGTATTTATTCTGCTATCAATAAAATTTCATGTGAACTCTCTCTCTGAATTTGAGTAACAAATATCCTGAATCTGTCGTGTTTATAATAAAAGTAACATAAAGGATGTTAAGTGCATTTTTAAATTTTTTTCCCAGAGCGTTTTCATCTTCAACTTAGTGCAATGGAAGCCAATCAAGTACATGAACTATTCTTATCCGTGGTGGGCTCACGCTTTCGGTTGGTTCACCGCCTTATCTTCAATGTTATGTATCCCTGGATACATGGTTTACTTGTGGCGTGTTACTCCGGGTACTTGGCAAGAGGTTAGTCATGATTATATTTTCTTATATATATATTTATTCGCCTTATATCCTTTATAATATTACAATTACTTTCTTTCCTTAACCGTACATTCTCAAAATCTCGAAATTCGACTATGGTCGAATTTAGATCAATTATTAAAATTTGAGGTAAACTTAAGTCTGACAGCCTACAATTTTATTTTTAATACCACTAAAGCTTGTCAAAAAGCTACTTGTAAAAAGCTAAAAAAAAAAGCTAAAAAAGATTAAAAAGAAAAGAGAATCAGGTGACAAACAAAGAGTAAAAAGTTTCCCAGAGTTTTTTAGCGTAACCATCTAGATATCAAAACATTGAATAGCATTCATATTGTACATTTAATTCGTTTGTAACTCCACAGAAATTCAATAAGATTATCCGTATTCCTGAAGATGTGCCATCACTAAGGACGAAGATGCAGGCAGAGGAACAGGCCAAACACGCCAAGCCTTAATTCGAACATCATCTACTTAACACCAGGATCTCAGTATGACAAGAAATGGGATTCAAACGGAATGTCTGTCATGTTTGTTTGAAATTAATTCTTAGATAGTATTGAGAAATGACACTACGCACTGGAGTGAAATAACAAGGGAAAGAAATAATAAAAAAATATCTCTAATGCGGCACTTTAATAGAGTACTATTTACGATCACATTTGAGAATTAACGAAAGGCTTTCACACATTTAAAAGAAAACTATCAAATATTGTTGCGTAGCTTTTAAAAGAAGTCATCAGAACCTTTTGTGAATTAATTTTAATCAAACAGGATTATAATGGTGAAAAGTATAAAGCAAATTCTAAAATATCACGCACAATTTAAGCTCTCCTATTATGTGGCCAAAATATAGTATGCCATTATTTATAATATCAACCTATATAATATTCAAAAATAAATTATTATTCTGAAATATTTAAAATGTAGCCGTGTTTAAACATTATATTGAAATATTTGAATGTATAACTATTTATTAATAATAATTAGAATAATTTGATGACTTTCCGTTTGCTGTGCGTCGCGACGCGTTCACGTACGTTCCGTTGTACGATTATTAAGGACAATTATTAATTTTAAGAATAATATTGTAATGTTAATATTAAATCGTCTTCCATGTAGCTGATCTAGATTTTGCTGTTATTATATTCGATATTTAAGTTATTAAATTTTGTATATTATCGACTAAAATCTGGTTTACCCGAATAGAATTGTCGTAAAAAGTTCTATGTAAATAATATTTGATTATATACGAATCACAAATTATTATTATTGATATAATAATAATAATTACCAATAAAAATACAACGAAGTTCGACTGTTCAAATTGATAAACTATAATTAATATTAATAATTAAACGACAGTGCATATAAACGAGATTTTAGCGATATTTTTTTAGAAATTTAATTTATAAGATATATATCTATTATTACATTATACATAAGTAGATAATTTATTAGATATTATATAGAGTTAGTTTTAGTTTAGTTTTGATGTTTATATTATAGGTTTTTATGAGTTTAAAAGCGCTATGAGACGCGTCATTTTTGAATCTAAATGGTGTTTTTTTGAGAAATAAGTTCAATATGTTATTTGTTGAGTTATGCATTCAAGATCTATTAGTTTAATATAAATGTTACGTTGTATGCTTTTCTGAGAGTTGTTGTTTACTTTAGATTTAAACTTAGGTACAATGTTTATTAAATTGGTTAATCAGCTTTAATAACAACAAATATTTAATTACATTTTTATTAAGCTTTAAATCTGATTTGATCTTTATATTCAAAAAATTGCACTTCATAATCATTAACATCTAATAAAACTTCGTGTTCTAGCTGAGACCAAATAAATTACAAATTATATCCTCTCATTATAAATATACTGTAGAATTTATATAAATAGTATTATATTAATATTTTGTCACAATTTTTCATATAAAATTTTTATATTTTTTTTCACTAAATACTTATTTAAAAATTTTGAAAAGTATTATGAAACAAGAATATTTCTAACTCGGAAATCTACGCTCAAAAATTTGCCAAAATATACTTAGCGTGTTCAAAAATATATATTAATGTATGTGTCTACTACTTATATGGTTAATTTTGGTATTTTGAGAGTAAATGAAAAATACGCCATAAATAAAACTACGCCTATTTATATAAATAACCGCCTAACATTTTTATATAAACAATGGACTATTATAAGAAAATTTATGTCTAATCGTGTTATAATTATAATATGCTGTTTCTTCTATATAAAGAGTTTGGCTAAAATTTTATAACAATAATTAAACATAAAGTGTAAGTAGTATAAGATACTCGTAGCCAGATTTTGATGTCGTTGTAATTTAACGTAGGAGTGCGTGTAAACGAATGTTTGTAAATCATTTTAATATATTTTCACACATAGGGACACTTCGTAAATATAATACACGAATATAATCACGCAATAATACACATTGCATACAAAGATGGCATGGCATAAAAAATAGCTCTTGGTATCACTTCCAGAAATAACAATACGTAACAAGAAAAAAACATAACGTAGATATATTCTAATTTATTAGTGTCCAATATATCGTGAATATAAATGTGCTTCCAAGTATAGAAAAATATTTTAATTTAGAATTTAACTTTATAAATTATCAACGTACTTTACAAATATAAATTATCGAGTTATTTAATCATAATTTACTTTTTTAGATAAGTTGACTGACAGACGATGTAGATTCAAGAACTTCATATCAGATTTGATATAAATTGTTAAATAAAATTTATTATTAAAGGTACTATTTACAATATGAATGAATGTTTATTTACAAGTGAGACATATACATAGAATAAGAATAATCCAACCGAAATTTCAAATACGTATGTTAATATAAAATTTGATTTCTTATAATTCATACAAAAATATATAATATCAATTACTAATTACCTATATTGTATTTTCAACATATCTATTTCAAGGTTTAAAGTTTTATTTAAAATTTCTGAAGTTATGTAACGTTAGTTTAAATAATAGAAATATTTATTTAATTAAATAGTGTATACAAAAACCTTGTTTTTTAATATCATTTTGTTAAATATTGTCTAATATCACAAAAAAATTATAAAAATATGAATGGTAGTCATATTCTTCGTGACTGTATTACAAACAATCATAGGATGGACAGAAAAAGGAGCAAGGATGTGATTCAGAGATCTTTTTATTAGAGACCCACCAATACAAAATTTCGGATGGTTACCATTGAAGGTAGTTTTAAAATTCATTTAAGGACTATTACAAGACAAAAAAAGAAAATGAAAATCTGAATTTTTTGACCCTGAACCGAAAGTCGTTAGCCATGTCCTTATCAAAATGACCGGTAAGTACCTATATCATGCGGGACTATAGGCTCGTTCGGGGGGTCGGTTAAGCAATACTGGCAGCATCAGTAGGATGGGTGACCATTCTTAACACATTGAGACTCATAGAGCACGTTAAGCCGTCGGTCCTGGTGGCCATGCGAACATCTGTGGCACTCGTTATGCATAGTTGGAGTCTTAAATAGTCCGACAACCTGGTCTGTGATATTGCCAGTGGGTTGTGAAAGTCAGGTGGTCATAGCATTCGCTTCGCGGAAAATTTCGAAGTGTGGCAAGAGTGAAAGCTGATCCTAACTGATTCGGGAAAAGATGCGGAGGAGGATAATGACCGAAGATCGTTCGGGGTGCGAGGGATATGCTCTATGGGCAACCTTACACCCCGGCGTTTTAAGACCCGAGATGGCGTGCGGTTTTAGTCGGTTCAAGCCCGACATAACCGCTCCCGCTGGCCGCACGAAAAAAATAAAATAAAAAAAGTACGGCACTGTTTTGACCTACTTCCGTGCTCATTCTGCCATGTCCTATCCATAATGACTGGTATCTCATGCGAGACTATTGTTTTTTTGTAACCTCCGATGCAAAAACAACGGGGTGTTATAAGTTTGATGTGTCTGTGTGTCCGTCTGTGGCAACGTAGTTACCGAGCGGATGAACCGATTTTGATTTTCTTTTTTGGTTTGAAAGGTGAATTAGTTGATGAATAAGTGATTTATAGTGTTATTAGCTATGTCGGGGGTTCTTAATTTTTAATTTCATATTCTTTCCAGATTTCGTACTGCTACGGCAACATTCCTTGAAAAAAAAACGCAACAAAATCTAAATTGATTCCCGGGTTGGGTAGTGATTCTCCAATTCACTTTTTAAAGCGTGTTTTTCATATATTGTTTTATTTTTTTAAGCTCAGTGGCTTATTATTGACCTTCAACATGTCACCAGACTTCCAGCTTCGCTACCAGTTGACGTCGATGGGGAGGAATTATAACTTAGTTTAGATTTAGTTAACTTAAGTACCTACTTTGTTAGATTAAAATACTATAGATTAATGAGAGATTAAGTCAATGACAACATGATTTCGACGACCCGCATCCGTTTATGTGTCAAGAATTAAATCTATTTGTATAATCCATTGTGACTTTAATTCGCGCCATTTTGACAAACGTTTGTAAATTGAATGCTATTAGGTACTATAAAGCTAAAGCTTCACGCAAACGAGCCACCGACTATAGCCACCAGTGGTTAGCGTCAAGTACTTTTCATGAATTTCAAACTATTAAATAAAATGTTAATTTTTTTAATATTTTTTTTTATATTTAGGACACCTCAATTTGACTTTACCTCGCCTGATGGTAAGCTGAAGGTAACGTCTCAGGAAAGAGGGTCACCATTACATACACATACCATGTTAACAATGGTGGCACTCAGCTTGACGGCCTCATCAGAAGATGATTGTCGTCGCAGCACCGCGTGACACCCACCGGTCCCACTAGTGCTGCGAAATTTCTACCAACAGTAGAAGTTACTCAAGTACACATTTTAGATAGATGCTTCCAACTCTGAAGTCAAGCATAAAGGAACATACTGATGGTGTATTCCATACTAGGCTAAGGCCTGTATTATGGAAGACAGCAGTCAGACATAAAAATATGGAATATATAGATAAAAATACAACAAAGTATATTTCAATATAATAAGTGAACCAGACTATATTATAATATATAAGGTGTCAGAAAATTAGGTCTCTGAATTTGGTGAGATGACTTGGTATCGACAAAATATGTATTTGAAACAAAACAAAAAATATCGGTTAAAAAAAAAATAAAAAAAAAATGAAAAATAAAAAAAAAACACCAGGTCGCGATTTAGTATCGTGGATTGGTATTGCGGATAGTATCCTCGCAGTAGTCTCCAAGCGGATGTGTGGGAAATACCTAAATCGCGACCAGCTATCACGTGTGCTCGTCGCTGGTGGTGTTTTTTTTTCATTTTTTTATTTTTATATTTTTTATATTTTTTTTTTATTATTTTACCCGATATTTTTTCTTTTTGTTTCAAATACATATTTTGTCGATCATCATCTCACCAAATTCAGAGACCTAATTTTGTACACCTTATATATATATATATATATATAATATATATTTTCTTTAACATATCTATAGTTTAGTATAACTTATCTAGCCCTCGAAACCGGTGGGCTTGCATGAAAGGTTTAATGTCAGCAGAAGAAGCTCGTGAAGTATATAAGGACAGAAGCAGGTGGCGGGCTGTTTCTCTGCCTACCCCGGAGGGAAAAATGCGTGAAAATTTTTGTGTGTATGTGTATGTATTTAAGTATCTATATACGCATTCAAAAACCCATAACATAACATAGTTCAACTATGCTTACTTTGGGTCTTGAGCTCCTTGTATACAATTTCCTACAAAATTTAATTATTAAATGTACATCATCCTCCTGCCCTTATCCTAAAATTATTATTATTATTATTATTGTCCGGGACACGTCTCAGGTGGCGGTCACTCACAACCTTTAAATGCGTCACAGACCCACTGCTCCAGCCGGCCGCGTCCACTTTCTCTCAACCAATCAGATACGGAATCAGAACGTAGTATAGTGGTCGGTAGTCACTGACCACTGGTGGTGGTTACCGACTAACTTCATTTACGCGCTACTAAAGGTGGTGGCTTGCGACAGCCACAGGTGGCTATTCAGTGGCTCGTTTGCGCGAAGCCTTAGTGATGTAACTGCGTAGGATTTAACCTTGATGTTTTTATTACAAAATTAATAACTTTATTTATTACCTAGGCCGTAAAATAGGCAGAATCCGTAGGCGTATATGTTGTTTTAATAGTATTTAACGTATAAGGTGTGATTTTATGTAAATATATCGTAAGAATCTTGTTACTTTTACGGTAATGGGTGGGGTTAGATGAAGTTGTCGATACGTTTATAAATGACCTAAATAAGATAGATCAGATACCACTAAACAATATCAAAAAAGCTTGGATATATGACAACTACTTAACATCACGTCTGACTTGGCCTTTTCTGGTGTATGAATTCGGTAAAACCTTACTGGCGAAAATAGATGCAACTGTCATAAAATCGCTAAAATCGTGGCTTGGACTAGCGCACTCTGCTGATTCCTCTGCTCTATTTAGGGATCAAAATAATTTTGGGATGAAACTTAAGAAACCATCGGCGCTCTATAAACATCTTAGAGTTACCAAAGCCCACATCTTAGGAAAATCCCAAGATGTCACAATCAGGGCACTCCCGAAAGATAATAACGCGTCCGAGCTTGAATCTAGACTTCTATTCCATAAACGATTTATGATAGGGGCCCAGTCAAACAGAGTGGGGTTGGGAGTACGAGAGCCAGAAAGGGACCAGGATATACTTAAGTCCTTTCTAAAACAAGACGAAAATGATAAATATCGAGTGCACGCGATGAATTTGGAAATCCAAAATGAATGGTTGACAATGGGAGAGTTCTGCATACCGATGGCCTTAAAGTGGCGCACCTTGATCTATGACTGGTCGCCGGCCCTGTTAAAATTTTATCTTAACGCCTTTCAGATGACCCTCCCAGACCAGAGTAATCTGGTAAGGTGGGGGAATTCCACAGAAAAACAATGTTATACTTGTGGTGAGGCAATAGGGACGGCTAGACACATATTAGTAGGATGTAGGGTGCTTCTCGATAGAGGCCATTACTCACGCCGCCACGATAAGGTGCTTATCATCATACGTGAAGCAATGAGTCTGGCAGTAGCTAGAGCCCAAAAAGGATTGACTACTAACAGACGTCATATCAACTTTGTGTCTGAAGGTTCATCCATAACACCCAGGAACAAACCTTATTTAATCTTAGATACTGCCCCAGATTGGACTCTCCTAATCGACACGTATGAAAAGCACTATAAAATTCCGGAGGATGTTGGGGTTTCGTCATCTAGACCTGACATATTCCTATATTCTAAGAGGTTAAAACATGTGGTTCTTGTGGAACTTACTGTACCGTGGGAAACAAATATACCGAAGGACCACACAATAAAGAAAAATAAATACTATGATCTCACAAACGAATTAATCAAAAACGGTTACGTGGTTAATTTGTAGGCAGTGGAAGTGGGAGCGAGAGGTATACCAGCAAAATCTCTCTATAACCTACTTAAAGATCTAGGCCTATCGAGAGCTACAATAAGCTCATTACTAGGAGGAATGTCTAAAGCGGCACTAGTAGGTTCGTATCAAATTTGGTTAGGCAGGGAGGGGAACTTGGGTAGTGAAGGTGAGTGTTGATGTACATCAACAAAAAGGGCCCCTTCTAACCCTACACTTGGGTCGCAAGTCCCAGGCACTGTCCCGAGTTCCCGACTCAGCAACGCGATGGACCCGGCACCCGCACGGAGAATCCATGGATTGCTAAGATTACGGTCTCATGAAATTTTGTTTGTATCAAATCGATGTCAGTATTTCTTGATATTACTTAGGCAGTAAATAAACACCACATGTAGAGGGGAGAGGATAAGGGAGAAAGAATAGGAAGAGATTCGGGAAAGTAAACAAAACAGCAAAAATATGTATACATGAATTGACGATATTATGCATTTAAAAATAACAGATGACTAAAATTTTAAATAAAGGCCGCGGTGGCCGGCGGTTAGAACGCCGACGGCGGTTAGAACGCCGAAGCAGCCGGTGCACGTCCCTCCACTACCCAGTGGCAGGGACCAAGGCGTCCCCGCGGCGAGGGAACTCCTCGCAGCACTTGCCCGCATAACGGACTCCATTAAAGGGTCCAAAAATGTGTCGGGCAAGAAGAAGACGGTGGCGGAAAACGTCGCCGTCGCCAGGACAGCGCTGGAGGAGCTCCTTGGTAGGAGCATCTCCGAGGAGGAGGTGAAGCTCAGAGCCCGGGTCACAAGCCTGGAAACTGAGCTGGCCAACTCCTTGGAGCAACAGCGGGTCCTCCGGGAGGAGGTCAGGGAACTGACCCAGATGGTCAGGGGATCCCCGGAGGCCCAGAAGGCCCCAAGAGCCCAGGAGGTGGCGGACCACCCGAGGGCTCTTGCGCCGCCAGGGGGGGCGCCTACGTCGACGTCGGCGCCAAATTCGGCACCAAAGCCGGCGCCAAAGTCGGCACCTAAGCCGGCGCCAAAATCAGCGCCTAGGCCGGCGCCCAATCCGCCGCCAGAGCCTAGTGTGGTGCAGCTCTTGGCGGCTATCGAGAGGCGGCTTGGTGTTCTGGAGGACCGGGCTTACCGACCCCCACTGGCACGGCCTGCGTCTTTCGCAGCTGCTGCCGGTGGTAAGCCCGGCCCCGTCACCCCAGTGGCCCCAACGCCACAAGGGAAGGGGAAAAAGCGCGGCACCCCCACCCCCGCCATACCCGCCACTCCCGCTGCACCCGAGCGACCCTCCAGAGGGGAAGAATGGGTGGTAGCGGGCGCCGCCAAAAAGGCGAAAAAAGCCGCCAAAAAGGCGGCTAAGAAGGCGGCAAAAGCTGCTGCGGCGAAGGCGCCGAAGAGGCTCCGCGCCCCACGGTCCACTGCCGTCGTCCTGACGGTGACGACGGAGGGTGTGGAGAAGGGCGTGGGGTACGCCCAGGTCCTGAGGCAGGTTAAAGCCTCAGTGGACCTCAAGGCCCTCGAGATAGAGGGGGGGCTCTGGTGCAAAACAACTCGCACCGGAGCTCGCCTCCTCGAGGTCTCCGGTGCCACCAGCGGCCCCAAAGCCGACGCCCTAGCGGCCAAGCTGAGGGAGTCGCTGGATACCGAAGCCGTCCGCGTCACCAGACCCAACAAATGCGCAGGTTTGCGCATTTCGGGTCTGGATGACGCGGCCACGACGGAGGAAGTCATCTCCGCCGTCGTGATCAGGTGAGAGCTGGAGAAATCCGCTTCAGCTCCACCGGTCACGGCACGGCAGTCGTCAACTGCCCCGTCGCAGCGGCGCAGAAAATTGCGGACGAACGGAGCCTCCTCGTTGGGGGCTTCCTAAAGGCGCGGGTGCAACTCCTGCAGCCCCGCGAGACCAGGTGCTTCAGGTGCCTGGCCGTGGGGCATGTGGGAGTGCAGTGCACAGCGGGAGACACCGTGGGGGATCGGTGCTTCCGCTGCAGTCAGCCCGGGCACAAGGCCAGTGCTTGTGATGCTCCGCCGCGCTGCTACAAATGCGTAGCGGAGGGCAAAGCGGCGGAGCACCGGGCGGACAGCAGAACCTGCGCCGCCTCGAGGCCAAAGCCCCGTTCGTCCGCAACGGGTAGCGGGGGTGCCGCTCAAGAGCGGCCACATTCGCGGCGGGATGCGGAGATGGACGTCCATTAATGGACACACCAATCCGCATCCTGCAGGCGAACATAAACCACTGCACCGGTGCCCAGGATCTTCTGTACCAGAGCATCGTGGAGTGGTCTATTAATGTGGTCGTGGTCGCTGAGCCGTACTGGGTCCACCCCGGAAGCCCGGTGGACCTGGACGGCGTAGCGACCGTCTTCGGGGGGTCCGCCGCGGACACCTCGCGCCTTGCACTCATTGCAAGGTGCAGAGGCTGTGTCGCGGCGGACTATGAGGGCTTGGCTGTCGTGGCCGTCTACTTCTCGCCAAGCCTTGACCAGTACGAGCTTGAGCTAAGGCTCGCTGAACTGGACATTGTTCTCGCTGCGTGCTGTCCTCGTCCTGTCTTGGTCCTGGGAGAATTCAACTCCTGGTCTCAGGCCTGGGGCTCCCGGGAAACCAATGACAAGGGGCGAGTACTGGAGGACTGGGCCAACACCCGTGGTCTAGAGGTCCTCAACCGGGGGAGTGTCGCCACCTGGGAGCGGCGGGGGCTCAGTTCGGTCGTGGATGTCGCATTCGCGACCCCTGCTCTTGCCCGCCGCGTCCAGGGTTGGCGCGTGGTGGAGGAGGAGGAGACGGATTCCGACCATAAATATATTCGGTTCAACGTCTCCCCTCCAACTAACCTGCCGCCGACCATCGCGAATCCCCCGGATCCACGTTGGGCGCTCAGACGCCTGGATCGGGAGGCTCTCCTGGAGGCATCAATAGTGCAGGCCTGGATTCCGTCACTGGCCAGGCCTGCCGATGTCGACGCAGAGGCGGAATGGTTCAGGAGAGCCATGTCGCATATCTGCGATGCGGCGATGCCTAGGGTTAAGCCCGGCCCGGCAAAGAAACAGGTGTACTGGTGGTCAGCGGAGATCGCACAGCTGCGAGCAGCGTGCGTGACCGCTCGCCGCCAGTACACCAGGTTTCGCCGGAGGCGTCGCCGCCCAGACGATGCGGCAGCCCGAGAGGCGGAGCTGTATGAGGCGTACAAGGGGGCCAAGAGGACCCTCCAGGAAGCCATAAAGCAGGCCAAACGGCGGGCCCGCGAAGAGCTGCTAGAGTCTCTGGAGCAGAACCCATGGGGGCGTCCTTGCCTTGCGGTCAGGGGCAAAATCCGCCCAAGGGCGCCCCTACTGACCCAGAGCCTCCAGCCGGAGCGGCTGGAGGGGATACTGGGCTCCTTGTTCTCAGCGAGAGCGGAGGAGCATGTGCCTTCGCGTATGGCTCCGCCTCAGGCGCCTGACGCTGATAATAGCGAGAACGATGTGCCCGAAGTCAGGGAGAGTGAACTGGGGGTAGCAGTGCTCCGGCTTAAAGCCCGGAAATGCACTGCCCCCGGACCCGACGGCATTCCAGGCCGAGCATGGGTCCTGGCTCTGGAGGAACTAGGGCCTCGACTTGTGGTGCTCTTTAGCGCATGCCTCGAAAGGGGCCAGTTTCCAAAGGCTTGGAAGACGGGGAAACTGGTCCTTATCCGGAAGGCGGGGCGGCCGGCGGACCAGCCATCCGGTTACCGGCCGATCGTGTTGCTCGACGAGGTGTGCAAGCTCTTTGAGCGGATTATTGCAGAGCGCCTCGTCGAGCATCTCACGAACGTGGGGCCAGATCTGGCGGACAACCAGTTCGGTTTCCGCCGGGGGCGCTCCACCGTGGAAGCGATCATGCGCGTTAGGCGCCTGGCGGAGGAAGTAGTCTCGCGGGGTGGGGTGGTGGTGGCGGTGTCTCTCGACATCGCCAACGCTTTCAACACCCTACCCTGGAGCTGCGTTAGGGAGGCGCTCGCGTATCACGGAGTGCCTCCTTACCTCCGCCGCATTGTCGAGGCATACCTATCCGAGAGGGCCATAGTTTACCCGAGCTGGCTAGGGCCAGGGCGGCGAGAAGTGTCGTGCGGTGTTCCGCAGGGGTCGGTCCTAGGGCCACTCCTGTGGAACATCGGATACGACTGGGTGCTGCGCGGTTCGTTGCTCGAGGGTGTCAGCATAACGTGTTATGCTGACGACACCCTCGTTATGGCGCGGGGAGCAACGCACCGCAGCGCGGCACTAAAGGCCACGGCAGGGGTTGCTCAAGTCGTGGGTCGAATACGGCGGCTGGGACTCGAAGTGGCTCTCCACAAATCCGAGGCTATGTGTTTCCATGGGCCTCGGAGGGGGCCACCTGCGGGAACCAGCATAACCGTAGGGGGCGTAAGCATCGGCATCGAGCCCACGATGAAGTACCTTGGGCTCGTACTCGATAGCCGATGGGACTTCGGACCTCATCTCCGAAGTCTGGTTCCGAAACTGAGGGGGGCTGCGGCCGCGCTATCGCGGCTGATGCCCAACGTTAAGGGACCCAACGCCCCCACTAGGAGACTGTACCTGGGGATCGTGCGAAGCATGGCCCTGTACGGGGCCCCAGTATGGGCGGAGACTCTGGCGGCCCGCAACGTGGCTGTATTAAACAGCCCGTTAAAAGCGATGGCCGTCAGAGTCATCAGGGGGTATCGCACGATCTCCGTCGAGGCGGCATGTCTCCTAGCCGGGACCCCTCCATGGGACCTGGAAGCGAGAGCCCTTGCGCTGCTGTACCAGTGGCGCAAGGAGGCGCTGGAGCGGGGCCATAGGCCGGAGCCCCGAGAAATCAGGGCTCAGCGGTCCCTGCTCCGCCAGGAACTCATGGAGACATGGAGGGTGCGACTTGAGCACCCAAGGTGGGGGGAATCCACCATTGCGGCGGTGAGACCGATCATGAAGGAGTGGTTGGAGAGGGAACATGGGGACCTCTCCTACCGGATGTGCCAGATGGTTACCGGACACGGGTGCTTCGGTAAGTATCTGTGGCGCATCCACCGGGAGACAACGCCGCAGTGCCAGCACTGCGAGGATCCTGGCGAAGACACGGTGCTCCACACGTTGGTGGAGTGCCCTGCGTGGGCGAGTCAACGCCGGGATCTCGTTGCGGTCCTGGGCGTGGACGTTCTCTCGTTGGAGACCATGGTGAGGGCCGTGGTCTCCGACGGGAGCAAGTGGCACGCCGCCGCCTCTTTCTGCGAGCAGGTAATGCGCGCGAAAGAGACGGCGGAGAGGGAGCGGGAGAGAACCCTGCCCCCCGAGTTTCGCAGTCTGCGGCGAGGACGCCGCAGACTCATCTACGCCCGGGACTACCGACCTCCATGATCGGGGGCTGAGGACGGCAGTTGGCCGACTCGCCGTCCTTACAGAAGCAGGCCGTGGCGGAGGCGTGTCGTGTGTGCCCTACACACGCCTGCCAACTCACCGAAGCGGGATAAAACCCGACCCCACCAGGTGAGGCCGCGGTGGCGGCCAAAGTCCGCCGGCAACCCTGGGGTTATCCTTTCGAGGGCTTACCCGGGGTGATCGGCAACGGACACTTGGGGAGGACACCGTGCGGTTTTAGTCGCGACACGACATAACCACCCCCGCTGGCCGGCGGGGGGGGTATCCGAAGGGATTTCCGCACGTTAAAAAAAAAAAAAAAAAAAGGCCGCGGTGGCGGCCACAGTCCGCCAGTAACCCTGCATGGGGTTATCCTTTCGAGGGCTTACCCGGGGTGCCCGGCAACGGACACTTTGGGAGGACACCGTGCGGTTTTAGTCGGTTCATGCCTGACATAACCACCCCCGCTGGCAGGCGGGAGTGGGGAGGTATCTGAAGGAATTTTCGCACGTAAAAAAAACCCCTTACCTTTATATGTTCCCACAACCCATGGGGACTTATTCCAGGAGTAAAAAGCCTATGTATTATTCCAGACTATAATCTATTCCTGTACCAAATTTCATCCAGATCCGTTCAGCCGTTAGAGCGTGATTGAGTAACGAACATCCAAACATCTTCACAAATTGTCACATTTATAATATTACTTGGAAGTAGAATGAGTAGGTTCCTTTACAGGTCATATCTGGATATGCAACATCTCTTTCAAAGCGCGACAGATTGCTGTAAGCCATGACAAAGTGACCCTCAGCGTAGAAGACGCCTCATTTGGTATTTCATTGTAGTTTCATGCCTTATAGTAATCTCGGCGACATTGAAAGAGATAAGGCTGTGTTCGCGTGAAGCGTAAAAAATATGCTGGTGGGTGTCACGCGGTGCTGCGACGACAATCCTCTTCTGATGAGGCCGTCAAGCTGAGTGCCACCATTGTTAACATGGTATATGTATGTAATGGTGACCCTCTTTCCTGAGACTTTACCTTCAGCTTACCATCAGGCGAGGTGAAGTCAAATTGACGTGTCCTAAATATAGAAAAAAAATTAGAAAAAAAATGCTGTCAAGTAATATGATGACCATTTTTTGTACAATTCAAGCAGGGCAAGATAACTTCAATTTTCCATAGATTTAGATTGGAAAAAGAGAACATCTAGGACGGGACTTGAACCCGCGATTCAATTTTCTGTTCCTTCCAGCATACCCAATTTTTCCAATTTTTGACCGCAGTGTTTCTTCAGCTAAAATAAATTAGCCCAGATATTGCCCATAGTGGTCTCCGACGGGAGCAAGTGGCACGCCGCCGCCTCTTTCTGCGAGCGGGTAATGCGCGCGAAAGAGACGGCGGAGAGGGAGCGGGAGAGAACCCTGCCCCTCGAGTTTCGCAGTCTGCGGCGAGGACGCCGGAGACTCATCTACGCCCGGGACTATCGACCTCCATGATCGGGGCCTGAGGACGGCTATATATCTGCCAAGTGACTAAAACGGCTAATTCATTTTTTTGGTAAAATTTTCGTCAATTTTAAAATCACACGTTTTGAAAACGCTATATTACTGATTCGGACTCCAGCTTCGAAATCGCTAAATGTGTAAGGTTCCTAATTACTTTTTAATTCAGCTCAGGCCGCTTTGGTGACCTTCGAAAAGGTAATAAAACTTTAATCGACATCGCATTAAATATTTATAATATTATCCAAGTAAGTTCACGTACCAATTGGCCGAGGTTTTTGTTCAGTCGAATATATCTACATATTACCTATTAATAATAATAAGTTACTAAGCGAGTGAAGTAGAATTCTTCTGCAGTCTTTGAGCCCTCTAAGTCTCTCGAGGTCTCTCTAAGTGATATTGTCGGAAGTTTACGCGTATGTCACACATTGAAATAAAATTATTTTTAACGGATTCTATCGCGATTTACTTGATGTAATTTTATATTTTACATTGATCCCGACGTTTCGGTTGCTTTTCATAGGCCATGGTCACGGGTCACGGGAAAAGCAACCGAAACGTCGGGATCAATGTAAAATATAAAATAACATCAAATAAATCGCGATAGAATCCGTTAAGAATAGTTTTATTTCAAGGTCTCTCTAATTTAGGTTGTTTTGTAGAGTCGCTTTTAGACTGATGGAATGATCTCTCAGCTGTGGTTTTCCTAAGCGACTACAATATGGAGTTCTTCAAGAAGTGCATTATAAGGGTTTACAGCGTCGGCAGCGCGAGTGTGATGCTCCTGGTGTTGCACACGTCCATAGGCCGCGGTAACCGCACCCCGTGTTTTAAAGAAGCCCCACTTGAATATGTGATTTATTTTAATTTACTTAATTATTTATTTCTAAAGTAAATACATAACTAAATATTCTTTGCATATTTCAAGCGGCTACCTGTTGCTGTTATCAAAGGCATTTCACTCGCACCCCGAGTGACCTAGGGCCGTCTTCGGTTTCGAGATGGCCCCTTGGGTTTCGGGACCACAGTGTCCTCGTCTTCCCCCGCAACAAAGGAGAGGGCCTCCGACTTCACGACCTCAAAACCTGGTCACAGTCACCGAGTTTTTCGTTACCGTATACAAGTTCTCGGTACCTAGTACATGTAGAGGGGCACAGTAGGCAAGAGACTAAATGCGACATGGATTAAGATTGCGCCCCGTAATCGTAGAGCACTTGTGACTGGTCAATATAGCCCCATTTCCCCATATTTTTCTTGCAACTGGGATCCACAGGTTGTTACGGATTTAATGAAATTGTAGAACCCAGTTTAATTGAATGGATTTTCAAACCCTCGGGCTGAGTAAAACCACAGATTACCTAAAACGTAATAAAGCAGTTTAGTTTTATTTTATCTCGGTTTCAATCATTGGCGACATCGGATATAAGTAATTTAAAAAAACGTAACGTCATTTTGAACGAGGAAATTGTTAACTAATAGTGAGTGTATGTATTCTTGGTTGGATAACATCTTTTGTTGTGTTAGTATCATATAATTAGAGAGGTGCAACGCTTTACGTGATTTCAATGGAGAATGCTATTTATTAACAATGTAATTACATGAGACAATAGTGTTGCTATCTTTCCTGCTAAGCTTGTAGTTTTTGTTTTAAACTATCTACAACTGCTATCGCGAAATAGTTATTTTCGTTCGTATTTAGTTATAAGGTCATAGCTGGTTATAAAGGTATCAAATGTTAACAGAATCAGTTCCACGATTATAAGATCTAATATGAAAACATAAGATAAGAATTTATATATGATAATAGGTGATAGACAGATATACAGAGTTACTTTCACATTCGTACCGACTACTGTTACTAACGACTGTATTTATTACGTAGAATGCGACTGCTAGGTCTGAGGTTCAGGGCCTGATTCCCGGATCGGGCACCGTTAATAAGTTATCCTCTTAGAATTTTTTGTAACATTACAGAAAAGTGTCCTAGTATTTACGTGCACCATATTTCTATTCAGTTCGGAAATATAGTTGATATTAAATGTGGATATAAATGCATATCTGCCTATTCCTTCAAGTATTGCAAGCGTGAGTTATATAAGCTGTGAGCTGTTGCCCGCGGTTCCTCCCGCGTGGAATTTCTATCCCGTTCCCGCTTCCCATGGGAACCTATTCTAGGTATAAAAGTAGCCTATATCCTATCCCAGGCTATAATCTATCCCTGTACCAAATTTTAGCCAGATCCGTTTAGCCATCCTGGCGTGATTGAGTAACAAACATCCATACATACATCCATCCATCCAAACTTTCAAATTTATGGTATTAGTAGGATTTGTATCTTTTCATATATTAGAATAATACACGTTCCTGATGTAGTATATTACAAGGGTTACCCTATAATTTGTCGTCAAGCGTCGGTAGCTTAGTGGTTAAGGAGTTGACCCTACGATCGAGAGGTACCGGGTTCGAGTCGGGGTGCGAGGGATATGCTCTATGGGCAACCTTACACCCCGGCGTCTGCAGACACGAGACGGCGTGCGGTTTTAGTCGGTTCAAGCCCGACATAACCGCCCCCGCTGGCTGGTGGGGGGGTATCCGAAGGGATTTCCGCACGGCGTTGTTCAGCGGTCCCCGACGCCTGAGACACCTCCCCGCCTCGCGGGTTTTCGCGGATCGGAACAGACCACAGACCTGAGTCTCTCACGGACCCCCTCTGTCGTCTCCTTCTCGAGCATTTTTGCTCGGTAGGTATTCTCTATTCGTGCGGGGGATATGCTCTATGGGTAACCTTACACCCCGGCGTCTATAGACCCGAGACGGTGTGCGGTTTTAGTTGGTTCAAGTCCGAGATAACCACCCCCGCTCCTCGGGGGGGGGGGGGGGGTATCCGAAGTGATTCCCGCAAGAAATAAAAAGAAATATTCTTAAAGATATTTGGTTGACAGCTATTACGTGACTGAAACAGTTGGCTAAGTGTGGGTGCTACTACACCTCTACTTACCCCTTCAAGTAAACAGATATTATGTTACTTCTTATTACATCAGGTTGAAAGTGAACCCGCTACCGCTCGAGGTGTTAATGCTCGAGTGACTCAAATTATCTCAACAAATAAATCATTGTGTGTAGGTTTGTGTCGAGTTTCTAAGAAACTCGTCGAAAGTATATGCAAACAAAATAATCGTCAAGCGTGAACCTTTAATTACAAGAAGGTCTGTACGAAAATATCATTTATACTATTATAAAATTGTAAATTAGCTGTGGATGCAGGCCGCTACAGACCGGTCAAAGAGGAAGTCGACGGGGGAGGTCTATGTTCAGCAGTGGACTTCCTACGGCTGATATGATGAAATTAGCTGTGTCTGTACATTGGAGATATTGAAAAAGAAAAATTTGAGTTATGTTAAATGAGCGATTCTGAGTACAAAAATATATTTTTTTGCAATTCTTGTCTGTCTGTTTGTTAACTAGGTCTGCAAGGCGAATCGCTGCTTGCAATGATGAGCTGAGTGAGACCATATAGATTTGACCGCTATTGCGGAATCAGATTTTGAAAATTTTGAACACTGATCATTCCTCCGTGGCAAGTCCGATTTTGAAAATTCTTTTTGAAAGTCACAACTCTGGACATGCTTTCTGAGCGTGTAAAGTTTGGTCACAGTGTCTCGAGCGGTTATTATGTCCATCTGGGATTTTTTTAACGGTGATTATTCCTCTGTGGTAGCATTAATTTTTCCAAAATATATCCATAAACCTTCCTCTGATTGACCTCTTTAATCATGCCAAATTTGGTTCTGATTGGATTAGTAGTTTAGGAGGAGACCTGTGACAAAGAAAATCCTGAAGTCTGGTATGAGGAACTTTCGCTCGACTTCGTTTCACTCAGTTCAAAAATTATTGTTGGTAAAAATTATTATCAAAATGAATTAAATTGTAGACTTATCAAATACTTATAAAATTAGAAATTAATCAATTATGTCGAATGTAAAATTATATATTAATGAAATACTTATAAATAAAATTAGAAATAATTAAATAAGTCAAATTACAGTAAAAATTACAAATTAAAAATTAAGTCATTAAACGCACAACAGAAATAAAATTTTAATTAATAAATTTATTGATTTAATAGCTCCAATCACAAATTTTATCCAGTATGCCTGGATATTCGTATTTATCACTTTTAACCACTTATACCCACTCTAAAGAGAAATTAAACTGTAGATGTAGACTATGCACGAACGGGAACGTTCTACAAAACCGATACAAGCTGATCTTGGCCGGACTCTCAGGGTGAGATCTATAGACCATACTTTGACTTTGCTCAACCTTAGCTAAGGTAAATCTTAGCTGAGTATAAGCTGAGCATATTTTTGTACACGTAAGATTATGCTTAGCATGTGCTAAGACGTTGCGACGTCAAAATGCAAACCAGTAGTCCTTTTCTTGCATTATCTTTTGGAAATTTCATTAAATTAAAGTCGATATCTTTGTTCTTATTTAATAGAGAACTTTTATGAATATACTAGCTATGCCCGTGACTTCGTCCGCATTGACTTAGATCTGGGTTTTTTGTTGCGCGGTACCCTAATTCTTTTTCTAAGATTAATGTAGCCTATATTACGCCTTGTAACATTATCTATCTATCTGCGGAGATCGTCAAATTTCGCAAATATAATAATATTATCAGTAATCATATTATCAGTAATTTAAAAACTCCTTTAAAGTAAGTACGATAAAGTAAAGATAGGTTCATTATTTTGGTTAATTTTTATTCTGAGATTTTGACTTAGACTTTGCTAAGCTTAAACTTAGAGATATTCAAAGTCTGTCTATAGATCTCACCCTTACTCTTCTTTCCGACGTACAAATCAAAAGCCGTGTTCTGTATACGGGTTCGAACATCAACTTTCAAAACAAAGATGCTATAACGGGTTTCGCAACATTTTTGCAGTGCCTTAAAAAGGGACATGTATATTGGTGTTCTCAAGATCACGTTGCTCAGTATGGTCAGTAAATAAAGTTATTTGAATTGGCGTTCGGATGAAAATAGAGAAGACATAAATAAATAAAGGCAGGGCACTCCGGGATCCAAACGGGACGCCTTCCGTGAGCTGCTGGAGACGCTGGAGCGGGACCCTTGGGGGCGGCCCTACCGGATGGTGAGGGGCAAGCTGCGCCCCAAGGCCCCGCCGTTAACCCGGTGTCTCCAGCCGGATCTGCTCGGAGGAGTTGTTGGCTCCCTGTTCCCAGCGCGGGCGGTGGAACATGTTCCACCGCGGATGACTCCGCCTCGGTTGCGCATGGCGCCCGACGTGGAAGACGACGACGTGCCCGAGGTCACTTGGGTAGAACTAGAGCTGGCGGTGAGAAGGCTAAGAGCCAAACACACCGCCCCGGGACCCGACGGCATTCCAGGCCGAGCGTGGGTCCTAGCTCTAGTCGACGACGCTCTCGAGCCCCGACTGAGAGGGCTTCTCAGCGCATGTTTGGAGCGGGGCCAGTTTCCGAAATTGTGGAAGACGGGGAAACTGATCCTCATCCGAAAGGAGGGGCGCCCGGCGGACTCGCCGTCCGCCTACCGGCCCATAGTGTTGCTCGACGAGGTGTGCAAGCTCTTTGAAAGAGTAATTGCGAAGCGCCTCGTCGAGCACCTCTCAAGAGTGGGGCCGGACCTGGCGGATGGCCAATATGGCTTCCGCCAGAGGCGCTCCACCGTGGATGCCATCATGCGCGTGAGGGCTCTGGCGGAGGATGCAGTAGCCCGGGGTGAGGTGATGTTGGCGGTGTCCCTGGACATCGCCAACGCGTTCAACACCTTGCCCTGGAGTTGCATTAGGGAGGCGCTCGTGTATCACGAAGTGCCTCTCTACCTCCGCCGCATAGTCGGGGCGTATTTGACGGAGAGAGCCGTCATCTACCCAACCGTGACCGGTCTCGGTCGGCGTGAAATGTCGTGCGGTGTTCCACAGGGATCGGTCCTGGGGCCGCTCCTGTGGAACATCGGATACGACTGGGTGCTTCGCGGTGAGCTCGTAGGCGGTGCCGCCGTCACGTGCTACGCGGACGACACGCTCGTGACGGCGTGCGGGGCGACGTACCGCGAAGCGACCCGAAAGGCCACGACCGCGGTTGCCCAAGTCGTTAGGCGGATCCGGCGGCTGGGTCTCGAGGTGGCCCTGCATAAAACCGAGGCCCTGTTCTTCCATGGGCCTCGGAGCAAGCACCCGATGGATCCAGTCTCATCGTGGGAGGAAATCGCATCGGCATCAAGCCCCAAATGAAATATTTGGGGCTCGTGCTCGACGGCCGATGGGACTTCGGAGAGCACATCCGAAGTCTGGCCCCCAAATTGAAGGGCACAGCTCTTGCTCTGGCTCGGCTGTTGCCCAACATGAGGGGGCCCGATGACTCCTGCAGGAGACTCTACGCGGGGATCGTGCGGTCCATGGCCCTGTATGGGTGTCCAATATGGGCGGAGGCCCTGAGGACCAGAACTGTGCGAATGCTGCGCGCTCCGCAGCGAGTTCTGGCCATCAGGGTCATCCGAGGGTACCGCACGATCTCCTTCGAGGCGGCGAGTCTCCTTGCCGGAACTCCGCCATGGGACCTGGAAGCGAGAGCCCTTTCGCAACTGTACCAGTGGCGAAAGGAGGCGCGGGAGCAGGGATGGAACCCCGAGCCTCGAGAAATCGAGGCCGTGCAGTCCCAGCTCCGCCAGGCCATCGTGGTGGAGTGGAAGGAACGACTTGGGCAACCAAGCGCAGGGCACGCCGCAATAGCGGCGGTAAGGCCCATCATGGAGGATTGGCTGGAGAGGCGACACGGAAGCCTCTCCTACCGATTGACGCAGGTGATCTCAGGGAAGGGGTGCTTCGGGGATCACCTGCATCGGATCAGGAAGGAGCCAACGCCTGAGTGTCATCACTGCGACGCGAGCGAGGACTCAGGGCTGCACACGCTGGCGGACTGCCCGGCGTGGGAGGCGCCGAGGCGTGACCTCGTGGCAGCCATCGGGGTGGGAGTCCTCTCGCTCGGCAGCATGATTGCGGCAATGGTGCGGAGCGCGAGCGCGTGGGCCGCCGCCGCCTCCTTCTGCGAGCATGTAATGCTCGCGAAGGAGGTGGCGGAGCGCGCCCGGGAGAGACTTAGAACTCTCACGGTCCGCCGAGCCCGCAACTTGCTCGCCGCGCGTCGCAGGCAACTCAGGCGCCGGAGGTCGCTTAACGACCTCCGTCCTCCATGAGCGCAGGCCTGGGGGTGGCGGGTGAGGCCACCTGTCACCCCAGCAGAAGCAGGCCGGGACGGTGGGGCGACTAGCGCCCCTCCCCCAAACCGGGGCAAGACGGGGACACCGTGGTTCCCAAACCCGAGGGGGCCATCTCGAAACCGGAGATGGCCCAGGGTCAGTCGGGGTGCGAGGGATATGCTCTATGGGCAACCTTACACCCCGGCGTCTGTAGACCCGAGACGGCGTGCGGTTTTAGTCGGTTCAAGCCCGACATAACCGCCCCCGCTGGCACGCGGGGGGGTATCCGAAGGGATTTCCGCACGAAAAAAAAAAAAAAAAAAAGGGCACTCCGGGAAGTGAAAACTTGAACAATTACGTGTATTTTTTGGATTGTCGGAGGACAAGAGGGAGTGCCCTCTTGCCCCTATGTCTGTCACTCGCTCCCTCCGTCCATCCATCCATCCAGCTCCATCAAAGATTCCGTTTTATAAAAAATATATGGAAAGCGCCTTGCGTGATAAGCACATGAGGCGCGTGTTGTTTAGCACAGAGAATAACAATTGCCTTACAACTTGGCAATGCTTGCAAATCTTCTCGGATTGAGGGTTGATTGAGAGGCTTGTGATGCGAAGAAATTCCATGACACATTTTAGGTTTAGTGTTATTTTGTATATTATATTTTTGTAGTATTAATTGGAATTAACTATTAAGTTTTTCTTAATTTACTAAAAAAATTATTTACCATTTTCTATTGAAACTTGCTTTAGCGTTCGTATAAATTAGATTTTTTAAATATTATTTATACTATGTGTTCATGATATTTTTTATATTGTCTATACTGCATGTGCGACTTATGTTGCTAACTGTACCATGATCATACAAGTCACCAGCTGACCTACTGTGAGTATATTTATAATCAATAAAATGAGGTTTTGCATGGACACGACTAAATTTAATTTTACTATTAATTATGTTAACTGATCTTTGGTCTGTGTACAAGATGTTCTGATGCAATTTATTTACTGTAGGCTCTTCTAGGTATCCTACTAGCTAGATTTTTTCGGGATAATGCTTGGTTAGGTAATACTGCGACGTACCGCGAAGCGACCCGAAAGGCCACGACCGCGGTTGCCCAAGTCGTTAGGCGGATCCGGCGGCTGGGTCTCGAGGTGGCCCTGCATAAAACCGAGGCCCTGTTCTTCCATGGGCCTCGGAGCAAGCCACCCGAGGGATCCAGTCTCATCGTGGGAGGAAATCGCATCGGCATCAAGCCCCAAATGAAATATTTGGGGCTCGTGCTCGACGGCCGATGGGACTTCGGAGAGCACATCCGAAGTCTGGCCCCCAAATTGAAGGGCATAGCTCTTGCTCTGGCTCGGCTGTTGCCCAACATGAGGGGGCCCGATGACTCCTGCAGGAGACTCTACGCGGGGATCGTGCGGTCCATGGCCCTGTATGGGTGCCCAATATGGGCGGGGGCCCTGAGGACCAGAACTGTGCGGATGCTGCGCGCTCCGCAGCGAGTTCTGGCCATCAGGGTCATCCGAGGGTACCGCACGATCTCCTTCGAGGCGGCGAGTCTCCTTGCCGGAACTCCGCCATGGGACCTGGAAGCGAGAGCCCTTTCGCAACTGTACCAGTGGCGAAAGGAGGCGCGGGAGCAGGGATGGAACCCCGAGCCTCGAGAAATCGAGGCCGTGCAGTCCCAGCTCCGCCAGGCCATCGTGGTGGAGTGGAAGGAACGACTTGGGCAACCAAGCGCAGGGCACGCCGCAATAGCGGCGGTAAGGCCCATCATGGAGGATTGGCTGGAGAGGCGACACGGAAGCCTCTCCTACCGACTGACGCAGGTGATCTCAGGGAAGGGGTGCTTCGGGGACCACCTGCATCGGATCAGGAAGGAGCCAACGCCTGAGTGTCATGACTGCGACGCGAGCGAGGACTCAGGGCTGCACACGCTGGCGGACTGCCCGGCGTGGGAGGCGCCGAGGCGTGACCTCGTGGCAGCCATCGGGGTGGGAGTCCTCTCGCTCGGCAGCATGATTGCGGCAATGGAGCGGAGCGCGAGCGCGTGGGCCGCCGCCGCCTCCTTCTGCGAGCATGTAATGCTCGCGAAGGAGGTGGCGGAGCGCGCCCGGGAGAGACTTAGAACTCTCCCGGTCCGCCGAGCCCGCAACTTGCTTGCCGCGCGTCGCAGGCAACTCAGGCGCCGGAGGTCGCTTAACGACCTCCGTCCTCCATGAGCGCAGGCCTGGGGGTGGCGGGTGAGGCCACCTGTCACCCCAGCAGAAGCAGGCCGGGACGGTGGGGCGACTAGCGCCCCTCCCCCAAACCGGGGCAAGACGGGGACACCGTGGTTCCCAAACCCGAGGGGCCATCTCGAAACCGGAGATGGCCCAGGGTCAGTCGGGGTGCGAGGGATATGCTCTATGGGCAACCTTACACCCCGGCGTCTGTAGACCCGAGACGGCGTGCGGTTTTAGTCGGTTCAAGCCCGACATAACCGCCCCCGCTGGCACGCGGGGGGGTATCCGAAGGGATTTCCGCACGATAAAAAAAAAAAAAAAAGGTAATACTAGATTTGAAATATTTTTGAACGTGATATTGTCGGAAGTTTACGCGAATGTCACACATTGAAATTAAATCATCAATCACACATTGATAACATCAAATAAATCGCGATAGAATCCGTTAAAAATAATTTTATAAAGAATTAGATCGGAAAAAGAGAACATCTAGGACGGGACTTGAACCCGCGACCAGTCCCTTACAGGGGGAGTGCTCTGACCAACTGAGCCACCTAGACACGTCCCAGATATTCGAAATTCTCCGATATATCATAATATCAAAATAAAAATAATTTTATTTCAATATTTTTAAATGTTCCGGATAGACTACACCAATCATGCACACCAAACAATAACAAAAACAGTCAGGTAGCTAAGTTGATAGATAAATATCCTAGACTGTTGTGATCAAAATTCACATCCAGGACACATTACACATTTTAATTTAAAAGCAAAAAATCCCACCCGCGTGGAATTTTGATCGCGTTCCCGCTTCCCATGGGAACCTATCCCAGGAATGAAAAGTAGCCTATGTCCTATTCCAGATTATAATCTATCCCTGTACCAAATTTCAGCCAAATCCGTATAGCCGTTCTGGCGTCATTGAGTAACAAACATCCAACCATGCACCCAAACTTTCAGATTTATGATATTAGTGGGATGAGAAAACTTTTTTAAAACAAGTTTATATTGAAATACAGTTGTACTAAAACGTAAATAATAATTTAATACAAAGGTTGTACTGATTTCAAAGGGTGGTATCGTGTGAGTTCCTTTGTCTGTTTTCGACTTGATGTCAGTAAATTACTATATTAACAAAAAGTCTGACGGTTTCGTTCGAGTCGGACTCTTCCTCTCGACGGAACCCTAAAACCTAATTGTACATGATAAGTGACGAGTAGTGACGAAATGTTTGACTAAACAATTAGTTATCTGTGAATGTGATAATGATATCGTTCACAATGATGGTTAGTTAACACGCAACTATGATTTGCACGCCCAATATGAATGTGAGGTTGGGTTATAAAATTTCATTTAATTAATGTGGCGGAGTAATCAAAAAAAAATGTTTAAAAATGATTGTAAAGTCATTCATTATTTTCTTAGTTCGCAACAATTTCGGTAGATGGCTCCAGCGTCGCCTTGAGACGTATATAATACATCGGAGAATTTTGAATATCTATGACGTGTCTAGGTGGTTCAGTTGATCAGAGCATTCCCCCTGAAAGGGACTGCTGACGGATCCAAGTCCCGTCCTAGATGTTCTCTTTTTCTTCCAATCTAAATCTATAGGAATTTTAGCCTGACTAGCTGTTGACCGCCGCTCCGTCCACGTAGAATTGTGATGCCGTTTATTGGAACACATGATGACACAAATTTGTCACAAAATTCGACCGGGTGGGTACCACCGTGCACGATTGCGAAAATCCCTCCATAGTAATCCAATTTCGGTTTGATTGCGTTCAGGGGTCAGCAAGTGCATAGCCGGGCAGGGGGATTGTGGTCGCAGCACTAGTGGGACTGGTGGGTGTCACGCGGTGCTGCGAAGACAATCCTCTTCTGATGAGGCCGTCAAGCTGAGTGCCACCATTGTTAACATGGTACGCGTATGTAATGGTGACCCTCTTTCCTGAGACTTTACCTTCAGCTTACCATCAGGCGAGGTGAAGTCAAATTGACGTGTCCTAAATATTTAAAAAAAACTTATTGCATCCAAGGTGTTCACTTTTGAGTCCGTGGTCCGTTTACTCTTGAGTCCGTGGTCACGTCCGTGGTCCGTGGTCCAGGTTCACTTTTGAGTCCGTGGTCCGTTTACTCCTTCCCCTCCTGCCGGTGTACCTTGCAGGTGAGGTTGACTTTCCCCCGTTTTTCTTGGTTGGCCTCAAACACGCAACCGGCCCCGGCACGGCCTGAAGTAACCAAATTAAACGAAATAACTTGCCTCTTGTGGTTTATAAATCATCGCTAGAAACTCTATAATCACTAGAGCGACATAAACATATGCTGTGATGGATGTGTGGGTCCACTAGGTACCGGTAGGAAGGGTAAGGGTAACCCAAGAAGTGCTGGCTTTTTTTTTTACGTGCGGAAATCCCTTCGGATACCCCCCCGTGGTTATGTCGTGTATCGACTAAAACCGCACGGTGTCCTCCCCAAGTGTCCATTGCCGGGCACCCCGGGTAAGCCCTCGAAAGGATAACCCCAGGGTTAACGGCGGACCTTAGCCAGCGCGGCCTCGCCTGGTGGGGTCGGGTTTTATCCTACGTCGGTGAGTTGGCAGGCGTATGTAGGACCACACGACACGCTTCCGTCACGGCCTGCTTCTGTAAGGACGGCGAGTGCTGGCTTAGCATGGTAGAAGATGATATGCGTGCCATTAGCCTATTATCATCAATACTCAGTATACATATTTATATATATTTCTAAAAAATATTCAACAACACTTTTGCTTGACCAGATCATTGACCCCAATATGGGAGAAATTAATATTAGAGACGTTGTACTAGTTTAAGGATTACGTTTCGCCACTACTTCCCACGTTATAAGGTCGCGTTTATTGCCAAAAGTGCCTAGTCCGATCCGGGAATTGGTCCCAGGAGAAGAGAATATAGGTACTAAAGGTGTCGCACCGGAGGTCGCTTAACGAGCTCCGTCCTCCATGAGCGCAGGCCTGGGGGTAGCAGGTGAAGCTGCCTGTCACCCCAGCAGAAGCAGGCCGGGACGGTAGGGCGATTAGCGCCCCTCCCCCAAACCGGGGCAAGAAGGGGACACCGTGGTTCTCAAACCCGAGGGCGTCATCTCTAAACCGGAGATGGCCCAGGGTCAGTCGTGGTGTGACGGATATGCTCTATGGGCAACTTTACACCCCGGCGTCTTTAGACCCGGTTCAAGCCCGACATAACCGCCCCCACCCGCCGGCGGGGGGGGGGAGGGGTATTCGAAGGGATTTCCGCACGTAAAAAAAAAGGTGCTAAAGATGTTGTTTAACTATCGAATTAAAAAAAGTATATTATCTTAAAATATGCCAAACCGCGGAACTTCCCTCGAAGTTACGATGTAAAGGGTTCGATAGAAACACGGTGGAATGACTGGTTTCCTTAAAATTGTTCTTAGACTGAAATAGGACATTCGGACATGTCCTGAGACATTCCGCTTAGTCAGCCGGGCATGTTTGTGGTGGGAGGTGGTGACTAAACTAATGCGCAGAGGCGTTGTTACTTTTTACCTTTCTGCCTAACGTAATTTGATTTTAAACTTAAGTATGATTGATGAATTTAAATATACAGTATAGTATTATAATTATTATAGTGAAAATAATTGAATTGTACGAAATATTTTGAACAGTTAGAGGAAGCACATGATCCTAATATTCAAAATATTTATTTATAATATAACTGTGTAATGGGTTTTCAACTATACTTATTGAGATGATAACTATGCATGTGGAACGATATTTTTTACTATATATTATATATTGATTTTCATATGGGAAGGCGTAAGAGACACTTAAATTTATCGTGCCACTAAAGGAACAAGAATTTATGTGTATTTAATTATTTTAAATTCACATTCTTACTAATATTCTATAAATATGATGACAATGTATATTAATATGAAAATGTTACATTATACTATCATTATTTCCCACGGGGACTCCGACGCCCGGGTGGATGATCTATTTTTCTTGTTTGGGCCATTTAATCCATTTCCCCTGAATGCAAATATTAGATATCTTAGGGTTGATTAGGTTAGTACCTCTGTGGTGTAGCGGTAGAGCATTGGACTACCACGACAGAGGTCGCGGGTTCGATTCCCGCTCAGTGCAAATATTTGTATGAATGAATATATCTATTTGCATTAATCTTAGTGTTTCTATGTATAATATGCATGTATTTACAAAAGAAAATATATGAAAGTATGTGTATCCGCATTCTAAAACCCATAACACAAGCTAGTTAAGCTATGCTTACTTTGGGTCTAGATAGCGTTGTGTAGAATGTCCTAGAATATTTATTATTTATATTGTTATCTACGAAGATTCAGATCTCGTGATATACCTATTTTTAGTGTACACCAGCTCAGATGGTTAAACTACAAAGTATATTAAATTTATTATCGATTAATTTTCGAGTGGCAGATAAATATGAGTAAATTATAATAGCGCTTCTGCCAACAGAATAATCTATGCCAAGACAGAGACGGTGCAGTGCGAACGCGACCGAAATAGATCGCGCTCCGTACGCGTACGGCTCGCACTCCTGCGCCGCGCTCTTTCAAAATAAGGATCCATGGATGATTTTTGTATTAAAATATCTGACTGGAGATTTTAAATATTACAGTGATTTCTTGAAATGGCTCGGTGATTTTGAAGTCAAAGTGAAATCGAAGTGAATTTGAAACTTTTCATTATTTGTATGTCTGACATTTCTGTGATAATGAAGTGGTTTCCAGTATGCATGCTTGCTTTCATGACCTTCGGTCAAAATGCGTATGGTAAGTTCTTTTTTATTATTTTTGAGTCTTTCATATTAATGGTTCATTGAACGAGGGGTCACTAGATATTTATTTATTTACGGCGCCCTTTTGAGTTTTCAAATAATCATTATTGCTGAGATCGAAAATATTTTAAATTTTGCATTAACAAAATGAAAAGTAAAAGAAAAAATACTAAGAAGTTTATTTAATATTCAATAAAATTTTCATTTTCACCTATAGATACCTAATACTAAATAAAAACAATAATAATAAAAGCGATATAATACATACCGCATGCTTTTAACTTATTTTATTGAAAAGCTTTGCATGTCTCCAACTTCAAATATGATAAGTACTTTTGATAAAAAAAATATACCTACTTCAAAAAGGTACAAAAAGTGAAAGATAATAAAAAGAAGAAAGAAAGAAAATATGTTAATTAAGGACACGCACACATAGGTAACAATATATATATATATATATATATATATATATATATATATGAACATATAGATGATAGGTGTGAGAGCCTCAACAGGTCGCCATCTCAGCATAAATTCTGCCCATCACATGCTAAACATATGATGAGCAGCGCTTATATTCTGATGGCGATAATAGAAAAAATGCGGCGATAGCCTAGTGACGTACGTAACGGACTGCTGAGACGAGGTCTCGAGTTCGATCCCCAGTCGCCCCGGGCACACACCTCTCACTTTTCGTAGTTATGTGTGCATTAATAAATGTTAATTATCGATCGCTTAATAATGTGCCCGGCAGATGGCAATAGGCTCGCCCCCTATTACATTGGGACCTTAACATAACTGGCGAATCGTGGGTGTGTAATAAACCTCTGCCTACCCCTTTCGGGGATACAGGCGTGAAGTTATGTTATGTTATGTTATGATAATAGAATTAGCGATTTAATTGAACAGAAAAAAAATTGCGCGTCTGACTATTCTGTTGAAGTAGGTGCCAAGCCAAAAAGGTAGGCATGATTTATATCCAAAGGTGTGTGCCCGTGAAACAGTATGGTCATAAATTTAACAATGCCTCGATCATTTCACATTTTCTATTTGATTTTTAGGAGTTCTCTTGTGAATCTCTCGAGTCTTAGGTCTAATATCAATAAAAGTGGTATGAGACTATCTCGAAGCTAAATCAAACGGAAAACATTTTTTTTTAAATCGGTTCTTAATCGACGGATATTGAATGAATATACTGTATACGTCTGCAAGCCCATTTAGCGCGTACAGGCGTGATGTTATGTCATGAAATTGCATAAGCAATGCATAAATATGCGATAGCAGCAAGCATCTGTCTCCGAAGCTATCTACATTTTTTTTTTGCAATATAGATAGAATCATAAACGCAAAAACTACTGAACGTATTTTGATGCGGTTTTTTCTATTAGACAAGTCGTGGTCAGAATTAAAATCTGCCGTATATTTGATTGCGATTGGTTAAGTAGAACCGAAGATTTGACCAAAAAACGATAATCGACCTCCGCGCGGGCGAAGCCGCGGGCATCAGCTAATTAATATTATAAATGTGAAAGTTTGTGAAAATGTTTGTACGTTTGGATGTTCGTTACTCCATCAGGCTCTAACGGCTAAACGAATCTGGTTAAACTAACACTGCGGGAATGGAATAGGAATTCCACGCGGGCGAAGCCGCGGGCAACAGCTAGTTATTTGCTAAGTGTTCCATTTTGAATTTTTGAAAAAAATAATCTATGATCCCTTCCGAACTTAATCTCTAGATCTGCGTTTGCGTGTGCGCAAACGGCAAATATAAGCTGCAAAGTTAAATACGACTTAATAAGCAGATTTCATCACTGAAAAGTTTCAACTAAAATACCAAATACTTATGTGAGAACGCAGTATAGTTGCAAGATTTTCACTAAAAAAACTAAACCTTCTTACTTTACATTTCTTTGGTCATAACTAATTGCCGAAATTTTCTTACAAATTAATGAGTTCGTTATTCCTGTAATTTAATAGCTATTTCCATTATTTATATTTTGTTTGAAAGTTGATTTCAAGATTTTACAACGCTGTATTAAATTTTGTTTTTATTGGCCGCTCGATAAATTAATTCGATCTTTAAAAACAGTACTTCCTAAATGCAATCCATTTTGATGATAAATTTCGTATTACTTAACAGCTGTCACTTTTCAAAAATGTAATAAAAGTTGCTGTTTTTTTAGCTTAATGTTGTCTCATTCATACACAAAAAAAATCATAATATTTGGATATGTCATTTCTAAAAAAATTGCAGAAATGTTAGTACTGAAAATTGGGTTTCCTCCAATTTCTTCAAGAAAAACGGCAATTTCATATGTAACGACGTAATTTTTAAAAACCCGAAAGGGGCTTTGTATATTACACAATCACGTAAAGCGGCTGCATGGCTTTGTTGAAAATTTGCACACGACTGGAATCAGACATAGACTGCTAAGCAACAGACGAGGCTCTGGGGCGGCCACTCCTCTCAGGGTTGGAAGGTCAGATGACAGGAGGGCAGTCGCTCTGAAAAGTGGACTCTGTGCTACAAAGGGTAAACAAACTACAAAATAGCAAGCGGGATGATGAGGTTTCTGAGGGTCACAGGAACGGGCTCAGAATTCCACGGGGACGAAGCCAAGAACATAGTCGAGTACAAAAATAAACCTTATTTATAAAAACTTGAAATAGCTCACTGTACGATTTGTTTTTTTTTTTTGGTTCTTGACCTATATATTGATCACACGTATGCTTATGGATTGTGTGTGAACGTATGGTTAAATTGGTCGCTTTGTTACGAATGGCGTGTTGTAGGTTCGATGTTCACATTTGTGTGTGAATAAATGAATATTCTAGGCTACTATTATATAGCGCCATCTTGACCCGAACTAAGCCTATCTTGTAATATGATTTCTAGAATACAGAAAATTATCATATTTTCTTTTCAAATACATACAAATATTTGCACTGAGTGGGCATCGAGCCCGCGACTTCTGATACAGTAGTCGTACGTTCTAACGCTACACGACACATCATGCCACTTACAAACAACTATCCCGTGCGGGAATCAAACCTACAACTATTGTTATGACAGTTAGTGAATTGATCTCTTAACCCGCTGCCAACACCATGCGAGCAATCACTTTAGTGAAGTATTAAACGGATTTCTAAATTTAAATGTGTTCCGACACTTTAGCTATCAGCGGCTCCTTTCAGTACAAGTACCTTAAAGTGTTTTAAAAGTGTGTGATGATTTTATATCATCATCCAACGATAGTGTTAATTATTTGTGTGGTTATTACGAATGATTGATAGGTATATGAACACTTATAATTGTTTTATTTATATACTCGCGCCTGCATAGTATATGTGTGGGTGAGTAGAGGTGCATTTACATCCGAATTTCGACAGCTATTTTCAGTGTCACGTTATAGAGATAAAGCTATTGAACTCTTTTTTAGACTCAGAGCTATAAATGTTCTAAGGCATATCACACAGCGCTACGTAGACTAAAAGTAAGCATATCTTGAAACATGGGGTTTAAAATGCTTATCTGCATTTACATTTTTTTCAGTAAATACCTACGTACATATTATTTATAGATACATCCAGTCTAATGCAAAAAGACATGTAGGCATACAAATATTTGCACTGAGTGTGACTTTGCCTGACCCAGGAATCGAACCCTAGATCACATAATGGGTAGTCGTAGTGTAGAGGACCGGGTACCCCATTCAGGTAATCACTGCGGTACGTGTTCTGTACAGATATTATAATTATTTATCAACGGTTGCTTCGCATAATAATTTAATAATTTTAAAGTGCGTAATGATTTTATATGACGAACTAACGATAGTGTTAATGAATTGTATAATAATAGAGATAAAATGGCTGGTGCTGCATACTAAAACTACGTAGGACGCATGACATCACCGCTCAAGGATTTAAAAGCCATGTATTTATTCACTGGTAGCCTTGACTATAACGTTTTATGAAAATTAATAAATAAATAAATGAATAAATAAATATTCTACGACATTCTACACAGCGCTATCTAGACCCAAAGTAAGCATAGCTTAACTCGCTTGTGTCATGGGTTCTAGAAAGCTGATAGACTTAGATACATTTTTTTTTGTAAATACATACATATTATACATAGTAACACCCAGACCAATGCGAATATACATATTCATGCATACAAATATTTGCAATGAGCGGGAATCGAACCCGCGCCCCCTGACGCAGCAGTCGAACGCACTGCCGCTACGCCACCGAGGCCAAGCCAATATAAAGTATAAAGTTAATATAGAGTGTGTATTAAAAATAAAAATTATTTATCGCACACTTAGTAATGTGCCCGGTAGATGTCAATAGGCTCGCCCCCTACTACATTGGGACCCAAACATAACTGGCGAATCGTGGGTGTGTAATATACCTCTGCCTACCCCTTCGGGGATACAGGCGTGAACTTATGTTATGGTATGTTATGTAATATAGAGTGTTAAGCCAAGATCTTCAGGGCCCAAGCGAACTTCAACTGTTAGCCGTAACACCTGCTGAGGTTGGCTTTCCTCTCAGAAATAGAGGTCAGACATCCGTCGCTCCAGTTTGACCTTCGATAAACGAAATTATGGAGAGGAAGAGTGTAGATGAGCGACTTCTATAGAACCTTTTTATATGTTGGTCTTGTCAATATGAATTCACCTCGCCTGATGGTAAGCTAAAGGTAAATTCTAAAGATCTAAATCTAAAGATCGGAAAAAGAGAACATCTAGGACGGGACTTGAACCCGCGACCAGTCCCTTACAGGGGGAATGCTCTGACCAACTGAGCCACCCTGACACTGAGACACAAAAAAAAAAAAAAAAACAATGTTTAAAAATGACTGTAAAGTTATTCATTGTTTCCGTAGTTCGCAAGAATTCCGGTAGATGGCTCCAACGTCGCCTTAAGACGTATATGATATATCGGAGAATTTCGAATATCTGGGACGTGTCTAGGTGGCTCAGTTGGTCAGAGCATTCCCCCTGTAAGGGACTAGTCGCGGGTTCAAGTCCCGTCCTAGATGTTCTCTTTTTCCGATCTAAATCTTTAGAATTAAGTAAGCATACAAAATGCTTAAAAATTTAATTGAACTAAAGGTAAATTTTCAGGAATGAGGTTCACCATTATAGACACGGATAGTGTTACAATGGTGGCTCTCAGCTTGACGGCCTCTTCAGATGCTTTTCACGTCCCATTTAAAGGATACAGAACTGTAGAAAGAAGAAAACACGTCTTCTGGTAAAGAATTTCACATCTTGATGTTGCGGATAAGAAATGAGCTTGGTTTTTGCTGGAATTATTTGCACCGTGTGATGGGTGATACCTTTTTTTTTTCGTGCGGAAATCCCTTCGGATACCCCCCCCCCCCCGCCGGCCAGCGGGGGCGGTTATGTCGGGCTTGAACCGACTAAAACCGCACGCCGTCTCGGGTCTTCAGACGCCGGGGTGTAAGGTTGCCCATAGAGCATATCCCTCGCACCCCGACTGACCCTGGGCCATCTGCGGTTTCGAGATGGCCCCCTCGGGTTTGGAAACCACGGTGTCCCCGTCTTGCCCCGGTTTGGGGGAGGGGCGCTAGTCGCGACACCGTCCCGGCCTGCTTCTGCTTGGGTGACAGGCTGATGAGTGATACCTCAGCCTTGCACGTGTTGTCCTGTGTAAGCTAGGAGAGGATGGAACTAATTGGAAGAGCGCATTGGAACACTCGCCATTGTAGAGGCGTTAAATACTGCCAAAGATGCAATATCTCTACGCAACTGCAAGGGCTCAAGGGCGTTGATGACCTCAGGACTCCCAATAATGCGGACACACGCCGCTGCAACCTGTCGAAAGGATCTAGTAAGTACTGGAGCAGAGCCTTCCCAGAGATGAGAATATTTTTAACGGGTATAACCCTCTCTTATAGGTATAACCTCTAACGGGGGTGTGTGTTGGGTAACCTCCTCGAGTGTCGCTCCGATTCCGATCCCGCTGCAGTCCGGGGGGAACGGAATCGGAGCGGCCGGTACACCCTGGGCGGCGGTCAATGGCTTCCCCTTCACCCCTTCATAGGGTTGGCATTGATCGTCGGCCAATACCCAACGTGGCGGGAACACATCGCTCTCCGTACTCCTCTGCTTTCAGAGGAGACAGGATGAGCGATGCTGTTAGTGGTGAGATGGCCCAGGGTCAGCCGGGGTGGGAGGGATATGCTCTATGGGTAACCTTACACCCCGGCGTCTGAAGACCCGAGACGGTGTGCGGTTTTAGTCGGTGCAAGCCCGACATAACCGCCCCCGCTGGCCGGCGGGGAGGTAAAAAAAAAAAAAAAAAAGGTATAACCTCTAACGGCTGTGGACTCATGGTACTTAAAACATAATAACTACAATATTATATTAAATTCAATGTATATATATTCGTATATATATTAGTGTTCGACTGCTACGCCGGGGTGCGGGTTCGATTCCCGCTCAGTGCAAATATTTCTATTCATGAATATGTATATTTGCATTGGTCTGGGTGTTTCTATTAATAATATGTAAGTATGTATTTACAAAAACGACCAGACAACGAAGTGGCCTTATAAAAGTTCCATTTAAATACGGGTCGAATCCCTAAACTCAAGCTGGCTATTGAAGTGTGATTTCTCGTACTAACACACTAATACTTCAAATACATAGGCCAAAGTATTAAGTTTTATTAACATACGAAATAGTTACACTCTATTTTTGGTGAAACCAATCAAATTTGAGAGCTTGTCCATAATTTAACTTTCGACATTAATAGAGTTACCTTGCGACCTTAATGGTCAAAGCGATTATAATATTTTAACGATTTGGAAATCAAAAGTGTTATGTACTTAATTTCATATTAATGAAAACATAGCAGCCCGACGGCGATCTCGGCATTGCACGGTTAAAATTTGTGAAAAAATATCCTGTATAACCCGATTTCAGCGGTGCAGTCAACAGCAAAAGTTGATGACTAAAACGGAATTTCATAACATAATATAACTTCACGCCTGTATCCCCGAAGGGGTAGGTAGAGGTGTATTACACACCCACGATTCGCCAGTTATGTTAAGGTCTCAATGTAATAGGGGGCGAGCCTATTGCCATCTACCGGACACATTATTAAGCGAGCGATAATCATCATTTAAATACCAAAACTACTGAATAATATTGGCGGTAAATACCAATGAATTACTTATATTGGCGGTAAATAAGCTGTATTTAATTTACCATTGTTATAGAGATTTGATTTTTATGACTCGTATGACATCGATTGATGCCATAAAAGTACAGAATGTTATTTTTTCGAATTTTAGCCGATTCGATTACCGGCTGTGGCAATCGAGTTTTCGAAAATATTTAAATGAAGTTTAAATTGTTTTTCAAATCATATCAATCAAAATGAAGTCTCCTTTCAGTAAAATTGTGTATCTATATTATTTAAGATGCTTTCCCTCCATGTGAAATTTGTGTATTTACATAATTATATATAATCTGAATCTCGGAAACGGGTACAACGATTTCCAATAAGTTTAGTATACATTTCGGGGGGCGATCTATCGATCTAGTTAAGTTTAATTAAAAACCGTCAAGAAAAAAGCTACCAAGTGCGAGTCGGACTCACCCATGAAGGGTTCCGTAGCAGCAAGTAACATAATAATGTTTTTTTTTTTAAATTTTAATATTTTAGTTGATTGAATGAAAGGTAAATTGCGGTTTACGATTTATGACGTATTAAAAAAAAACTACTTGCTAGATCTCGTTCAAACCAATTTTCGGTGGAAGTTTACATGACTGTACATCACATATTTTTTTTAGTTTTATCGTTCTCTTATTTTAGAAGTTACAGGAGGAGGAGAAATTTTACCAATTTGGAAGTGTCTCTCTTGCAAACTATTCAGTTCAGAAAAAAATGATATTAGAAACCTCAATATCATTTTTGAAGACCTATCCATAGATACCACACACTGGTTTGACGAAAAATTGATGGGTTTGATGGAAAAAAAATTAAGTATGGGGAACCCCCAAAATTTAATGTTTTTTTCTATTTTTGTGTGAAAATCTTAAGGCGGTTCACAGAATACATCTACTTACCAAGTTTTAACAGCATAGTTCTTATAGTTTTGGAAAGCGGCCGTGACATACGGACAGACAGACAGACAGAGATAAAGAATCTATAAGGGATATTTGCCATTTGGCTACGGAACCCTAAAAACCGAACAATTCTCGGACACCCAGATATTGATGGTTAAGTGAAGTGGTTTAACTTTCTTGGTTCGGACTACCGGAAGGATAGTTCTACCACCTAAAAACATTACACCAGACAAAGATGAGAAATATTATATTGAGAGAAGTGGGTACCAGCAGACATGTTATGTCAATAATCTGGAAGATAATAATATAATACTTCGCTCTTACGGTATATGTTTGCGCTTCCGTTTACGTATATGATTGAAAATTGAATTCTAACGTCCCCAGTTCGACTGGCGGTTCAGGCAAAGTGTGCCCAGTTGACGGCAATAATAATATTCTACGACATTCTATACAGCGTTATCTAGATCCAAAGAAAGAGCTTAACTATAACATAACATAACACATAACTTCACGCCTGTATCCCCGAAGGGGTAGGCAGAGGTGTATTACACCCACGTTTCGCCAGTTATGTTTAGGTCCTAATGTAATAGGGGGCGAGCCTATTGCCATCTACCGGGCAAGTTACTAAGCGAGCGATAATCAACATTTTTAATACACACATAACTACGAAAAGTCAGAGGTGTGTGCCCGGGGCGACTGGGGATCGAACTCGAGACCTCGTCTCGGCAGTCTGTTACATACACCACTGGGCTATCGCCGCTTAGCTTAACTATTTTGTAATTTGGGTTCTAGATTGCTGACAATCATAGTGAAATTACCCGAAATCGTTCCTTAGTGGGTCCAGCATAAAAAACATCAATTGTCTCAACTTTGTAGCACTAGTAGCTTTATCTCTGCATTAGTGAATCAGTCGAAACATGTAATTATTTGCATACATAATACTCACACCTGTTTCCCTCCGGGGTAGGCAGAGACAACAGCCCGCCACCTGCTTCTGGTCTTCCACACTTCACTAGCATCCTCTACTGTCATTAAACTTTTCATACAAGCCCGTCGGCTGCGAATGCTGACTTTTCATGTTGTCAAAACATCATCAATTTGATCAGTTATGTCTGCGAAGTCGACCCCTACCTGCCTACCCACTTACATATATGCCTTACTTGGTGTGTCATTCGCTTAGTAGTCATTCGTTCGACGTGCCCAAACCACCTTAGCGTACCCTTTTCCATAACCGTTACAACATTCTCTTATAAATGCAAACTGAAAAAGAAATGACTGACGTCTTGGGTAAAAATCTTATGTTATGTTGATAACGAAAACCTATTAACACAGGTAATATGAATAAACTACGCACAAATCAAGTAAATATAAATGGGTAACACACACACACACGCACACACACAAACACACCCTCACACACTCACTCACTAACAGACATATCTACTAACGCGCACACGCTAACACATACAGTACACATATAGTACACTCTATAGAGATTATTTCTTGTAAAGTATTATAGAAGAACATCTGTAAAACTTAACACCAGTCGTCCTAGAGCTGGGAGCCTGATGTTCTGTAACACAGGTTTTCCTACTACAGACACCAGCCTCTCACAAAGGCACCTATATATATATATATAATAAAATGACCTATAACATGCAAATTGTACCTTACCTTTGTGAAAGAGAAATAAAACATTACTTGTTTACCACTCTAGTTAAACGGGCTACTGATTGGTATCTGTAATTACTTATCCAAACGAATGTAATAAAATGCGAAAGTAACTGTCTGTTACACTTTTCCGTCTAAACCACCAATCCGATTTTGATGATATTTGGCAAAGGACATGTCTACATTTGGTCGCGGTCACCGACATCCACGCGGGCGGAATCGCGGTCATAAGCTACTCATAAATGGTACAGATAGAGCTTTTTTACACCTGTTACTCAACTTTTTCTCCAGTACCTACGCTTCGCCATCATACATAAACCATAAGTATCCCCTTACAACAGACTGTACCACTTACGAACTCATTAAAACCAGGTCACTGAAGTTTCTCTACAATTAAGATATTATCGCACCTCTTCCATAACTGGAACTGCACTCTACTTGTATCAGCGTAGAGTGTAATATACCTTGTAAACTAAAAGAGTTTACGATGAGATGATACGTGTTTAGGTTATGTTTCAGGGATCCATAGATGCTAATGAAAGAATGTTTGTATATATAATTTTAATGAACTAGTCAATTTCCTGTGAAGACAGCAGGATGGTAAAGATGGAAAGTAAAATGTAGGTAAGATGAACTATACACCCACATTTTGTAGTGAAGCTTGAGAGTTGAACTGCTAAGTCAGAGTTCGCGGGATTGATTCCCGCTCAGTTTTTTTTTTTTTTTTTATACCACTAAGGTGGCAGACAAGCACACGGCCCACCGGATGGGAAGCGGTTACCGCGGCCTATGGACGTGTGCAACACCAGTGGCGTCACACTCGCGCTGCCGACCCTGTAAAGCAAAGGGGATAGGAAAGGAGTTTAGGAGGGGATGGGAAAGGAGTTTGGGAGGGGATGGGAAAGGAGTTTGGGCTCCGGCACTCTCACTCACCAAACGGAACGCAACAGTTCAAATACTGTTACTTGGCGTCGATATTCTGTGAGAGGGTGGTGCTTCCCCGGTCGAGTCGGCCCATTCATGCAAGCTTGACTCTTCCACTCACAAAAGTGCAAATATTTGTTTGCATAAATATATCTATTTGCATAAGTATGGGAGTTTTTCTGTGTAATATTATAGTATCACATACTTTGGTATAAATCTATCTATAATATGGTACACCGAGTCCCGTGCGCTCAAGAATGCCCTATAAATGATATGAAATGGGCTATTGTGTGTTATTAGAACTTGCAACAATAATTGCTGTATTGTTTACATCCTGTGTTTTCATAGTTTTAGTCTTTAATTACGGCTAGCCGACGTTAGGGAATTTTTTAGAAACACTTATCCCAATCACACGCATGCCTGTTCATCCAAAAAGCGATAAACACCAATAAACTTTTTTTTTTCGTGCGGATATCCACCCGTATATCCCTCGCGGGCCAGCGGGGGTGGTTATGTCGCACGCCCTCTCAGGTCTTCAAGCCGCCAGGGTGTAAGGCATTTCCTTCGCACCCCGGCTGAGACAGAAGTACACAAAATAAAACTAGGAGATTTTCAGTCGCATTCGTACGTGTGGTCGCGTCGGCTCATATCGGTCAACCAACTGCCGGCAACTTAAGTAATCACTGCAATGTATTGAAATAAAACTATTTTTAACGGATTCTATCGCGGTTTATTTGATGTTATTTTATATTTTACATTGAACCCGACGTTTCGGTTGCTTTTCAGCAGCCATGGTCACGGGGAGACTAAAGATGGTTGTTGTCTTGAAGTTTGAACTGAAAGTTATCTCACAGTACCCGAACTATGTTGAATTGTTGGTGTTACTATTTACGCAGAATGAGCTCACAGTGTCATGAAGTTTTGTTGTATTTTGTTTTTTCTTGGAATTAATTGAGTGAATGACTGGGTCCCAAGCTGGTGGTACATTCCAACCATCTTCTCTATTAAAATTGCAATGTAAAATCGCACTGCAATGTATTTATTTATTTTTACAGCAAATGCAACTAGCTCAGTGTGGTAAGTCTGCGGTAAGTGATGCATTTTCTTTAGCGGCGTAGCAATTTAATAAATAAGAAGCTCTGGTCTTCCAAATCGAAGTTCTAGTGCTTCTATTATGATACTAGGCTTTTGGCTACACATAAGTACTGACGAGACTGACTCTCTTGCATCACCACGTAGACTTCTAAACATAACATAACATTACTTCACGCCTGTATCCCCGAAGGAGTAGGCAGAGGTGTATTACACACCCACGATTCGCCAGTTATGTTAAGGTCCCAATGTAATAATTAACATTTATTAATGCACACATAACTACGAAAAGTCAGATGTGTGTGCCCGGGGCAACTGGGGATCGAACTCGGGACCTCGTCTCAGCAGTCCGTTACGTAAGCCACTGGGCTATCGCCGCTTTTTCTAGAAAGTCGTGAAATATTTTTATTATCAATAAAATTGCAGTTTACTTGTTTCTATGTAGGTATTTTTATATTGCAGCCGCTCAAATGGGTCTCCAAGACACAAAGTTAAGTCCTTGGGCATAACTAGTCGTGACAGCAGGTTTGTATGTGTACTAGAGGTGGCGATGGTGATTCGAGTATAATCTAAAAGCACTTTACCCAACCCGAGAATAGAATTCGAGTCCTCTTGAAAAGCAGTAGCACTACGATGCGCATAGCGATGTAGATTTCTATTTCACAGTGTTGTGTATGTAGCTCGTACTTAGTTGGGTGACCTCGATTTCAGAAGAGTTTCCGCAAGGCCTTACTTTTTAAAAACCATGTGGGAACAGTCTACTACTTTTTTAAATTGTTCAGAAAACTTATTAAGGCTAAGAATATCGCAATTAGGGCTCACAAATTCGGGGTGCGACTGGTTGGATCACCTCCAAGTTTGGTGCACCCTGGGCAACGTGGGCGATGACGCATCATTGATTGCTCCTCTGGAGTAGCTGGCGTCAACGTCAACGGCCAAGAGTCTGACCAACCGGCCCTCTTCAGGGCCAGCTTACCCCATTGCACGAGGGTGTCGGGGTATGGCGGGCCTGCAAGGCCCGCGGGGGGGGGGGTCGCTCCAGGTACCCCTCTGCTGTTATCAGAGGGGACACTGCGAATGGCCCAGGGTCAGTCGGAGTGCGAGGGATATGCTCTATGGGTAACCTTACACCCCGGCGTCTGTAGACCCGAAACGGCGTGCGGTTTTAGTCGGTTCAAGCCCGACATAACCGCCCCCGCTGGCCGGCGGGGGGGGGGTATCCGAAGGGATTTCCGTACAATAAAAAAAAAAAGGGCTCACAAATTCAGATTTAGATAAACTTTTCTAAATATTAAGTAGTAGACTCATTTGATTTGAAGTCTGATATAGGTTATAGGTCATGGTTCTGAATTAGTGTGCTATTTGTGGTGCCTGTCGGAGTTCACATGATGATCTTACAAGTTTAATCGATGTATTAATTACTTGGTTAATAATTTTAAAACGAGTCGGTAGTTTAATGGTTAAGGAGGGCTTTACAGGTTCGAATCCTGGCCATTATACTAGAGACGTGAACCCGCTCTTAACACAAGCAATTTAGGTTAGCTGGTGGGGTTAGGGGTATATTAGTAGTTTCGGTTACTAATATTCATTTAAAAAAATATCCAGTTTAGGTGACCACTTACACGATTTTTTAGATAGGTACTTCTTAGATCATTTGTTTGTTTACTGGTGGTAGAAATTTGATGACACAAATTTGTCACAAAATTCGGCCGGGTAGGTACCACCGTGCACGATTGCGAAAAACCCTCCATAGTAATCCGATTTCGGTTTGATTGCGTTCAGGGGTCAGCAAGTGCATAGCCCGGCAGGGGGATTGTGGTCGCAGCACTAGTGGGACCGGTGGGTGTCACGCGGTGCTGCGACGACATTCCTCTTCTGATGAGGCCGTCAAGCTGAGTGCCACCATTGTTAACATGGTACGTGTATGTAATGGTGACCCTCTTTCCTGAGACTTTACCTTCAGCTTACCATCAGGCGAGGTAAAGTCAAATTGACGTGTCCTATATATAAAAAAAAAAACATACTAATATTATAAATCCCTAAGTTTACGTGTTTGTATGACTGATATTCCTACACGCTTAAACAGCTGGGTCTATTTCTGTGAAATTTGTAAATCTTACAAACTGCTACTTGTGTGCCGCAAAAATATCACTACGGGACGGGTAAAACCATGAAGTACAGTCACGCTCAGAAATTATTTAACACTAACCAATTTACAAATGATTTTTACTAAATTGAAATAAATCAATAAAAAAATATGTATAATTATGTTTGTAATTTTCTCAAGATCAATTTTAATATATTTCGATTCTTGTTAGAGTTAAGGGTTGTCGGTAACTTGGAATGTAATAAGCTTATACCAATGGCGATTGTAACTTTATCTAGTAAACTTATATTAACTACGAAGCAATTGAACAAAGACATTAAATCTCGATAATGGTCTGCTTCTCGTGATTTGTTTTGAGACTTCGTGGGTTTTGAGTTACGTAATAAAATGACCCAATTATATTGTTTACAATCATTTATACTTTCCTGGAATAAAATCTTAATGGAGGTCGCCATATGGCCGACGATGCCGAAGATCGCTCACAAAAAAAAAGATAACAATACAAATACAGAGGATTCTATTTGCAGAGGATGATGAGGCCGCGGTAGCCTAGTGGTATGGGTAATGACTGCTGAGACGAGGTCTCGGGTTCGATCCCAGGTTTTACCATGGCACACACCAATGACTTTACGATGCTTTTCGAAGTTATGTGTGTATTTATCGCAGGTTTATAAGTGCCCGGTTAATGGCAATAGGTTCGCCACCTATTACATTGGGATCTAAAACATAAACTGGCCAAATGTGGGTGCTAGCACCTCTGCCTACCCCTTCGGGGATATAGGCGTGTGTTTATGTTATGTTATGTTTATGTCTATTTGCAGATATTTCTGTTATTACCAATATACACCAAACGAGCGTAGGTATATGACATACAAACATACATACGATCGGGAAAACCACAAAAGAACATTTCAATATTAAGAAAATATAATTGCGGTAAATATTATTAATAACAGAGGCGTAACAGTAAAACGTTCGGCTTATCACAGGTCGCGGGTTCGATTCCCAATTAATGCAAATATTTGTATGCATTAATTGTGTATATTTGGATTGCTTTGGGTGTTTCTATGTAAAGTATTTATGTATTTTTGAAAAAAATATCTTAATATGTTTATCCGCATTCTAGAACCCATATTACTGGCTAGTTAAGTTATGCTTACTTTTGGTCTAGAAACGAATATAAAAGTATTAATTGTTCCATTAATACTTTATTTATACGTTTTGCCTCTAATTCAAGAAGTAGGTACCTTGGGGTGTGTGTAGGGTAACCTCCTCGAGTGTCGCTCCGATTCCGATCCCGCTGCAGTCCGGGGGGAACGGAATCGGAGCGGCCGGTACACCCTGGGCGGCAGTCAATGGCTTCCCCTTCACCCCTTCATAGGGTTGACATTGATCGTCGGTCAATACCCAACGTGGCGGGAACACATCGCTCTCCGTACTCCTCTGCTTTCAGAGGAGACAGGATGAGCGATGCTGTTAGTGGTGAGATGGCCCAGGGTCAGTCGAGGTGCGAGGGATATGCTCTATGGGTAACCTTACACACCGGCGTCTGAAGACCCGAGACGGCGTGCGGTTTTAGTCGGTGCAAGCCCGACATAACCGCCCCCGCTGGCCGGCGGAATCCGAAGGGATTTCCGCACGATAAAAAAAAAAAGGTACCTTTTTAAATCTTACTGATATTATAAATGAGAAAGTGGGATGGGTGGTTTATTACTGAATAACGCCAGACCGGCTGAACGGATCTATATGAGAATTTAGCAAACAGATAGATTATAGTCAATTCATTTTTTTAAGCATTTTGTATGCTTACTTTTTCTAAAGATTTAGATCGGAATAAGAGAACATCTAGAACGGGACTTGAACCCGCGACCAGTCCTTTACAGGGGGAATGCTCTGACCAGCTGAGCTATCTAGTCACGTCCCAGATATTCGAAATTCTCCGAGTTCCTCCGTATTTCGCAAGTATTACGGTAGATGGCTCCAGCGTCGCCTTAAGACTATATAATATATCGGAGAATTTCGAATATCTGGGACGTGTCTCGAATGTCTCGATAGCTCAGCTGGTCAGAGCATTCCCCTGTAAGGGACTGGTCGCGGGTTCAAGTCCCGTTCTAGATGTTCTCTTTTTCCGATCTAAATCTTCAGATAGATTACAGTCTGGAATAGCACATAGGCGAATTTATCCTGGGAATAGGTTCCCGTGGGTCACAGGAACGGAATCTGTACTTCATGAAGCTGTAGCAACAGCTAAGTTCATTTAAATATTTTCAGGTGACTTGGATTTGAACAAGTTGACTTCAATATGAAAAGGAAAGTGTTTCGTGACGTAATTGTGCCATCATACAAAATGGGTTACGTAAAGGAATGTAAGATTACTTATCTATTATCCAAAGAGTGCTAAGATTTATCATGTGTAAATATTTGTTACGTTAATTTAATCTCTCGACGTTATTTTGGATGCATGGACTAGCTAACTTAACTTTTCACAATCTTCCACCTATTTTAACCAGCAGGAACGAAGCCAGTGGTAATTGACATTATAATATTAAATAAAAAAATATTCTACGACATTCTACACAGCGATTTCTAGACCCACAGTAAGCATAGTTTAACTAGCTTGTGTTATGGGTTCTAGAAGGCGGATAAACATACCTGTATACATATTATACATAGATACTCCCAACGCAAATGACATATTCATGCATAAAAATATTTGCACTGAGCGGAAATCGAACCCGCTCCCCATGTCGTAGCAGTCGAATGCACTACCGCTACGCCACAGAGGCCGTCTAAGCTAATATAGGCTTGGGTAGACATGTATAAAGCTTGTCGTGAAATAAATGGTGTACAACTCGACGTTTCGTTGTCTTATTTTCAAGAATTATCCTAATACTATTAAGTAATGACTAGGAATATTTTATCCTATTTGTCAGAACTGGCAACATCCGGGGTTTTTTTCCCGTTTGTCCAGTCATCACTGGCACTATATAATGGGAATATCTTTTGTGATTTGTCGTCACTAATAACATGATATGGGACTTTTGTTTCCTATTTATCACCAGTGGGAATGAAGCCAGTGTTGACGATTGAGAATATAACATAACATAACATAACATAACATAACATAGCATAGCATAGCATAGCATAGCATAGCATAGCATAGCCTAGCCTTTTTTTTTTGTTCAGGCAGGAAAAAATGTACCTCATCCGCATACCGCGCGGCGCGGGGACGCCACGCGGTTATGTGGGGCTCTCACCACACTAAAACAACCTGCCGTGTGCCATACACCGCGACTTAGTGAGAGTCTCTAGGCGATGTCCAGACACACCGGGACATCACCCCTTCGCGGGGGGCTCTACTGCTGGTGGAGGGCAAACCCCGGCCCATCCACCCGCGGCCTGACTAGGGCGGCATGAGGCGCAGGAATCTGCGTGCACGCCGCCCAGCTCGCGGGCGGCGGATCGGATCCGCGAGGCCGTCTGCCTCTCTGATCCTCTCCGCCGCCTCCTTCTGCGAGATGACATCCTCACAGAAGGACGCGACCGCGGTAAAAATCCTCTCGGCGTCCTCCCACACCGGTGCGCCGTACAGCGCCATTGACCGGATCACCCCGGTATACAAACGTCGGCAGGCGATACTGGCTCCGCCCAGGTTTGGCAAAAGCTTCCCCAGGGCCAAAGCCGTGACATGACATGACATGACATGACATGACATGACATAACATAACATCACGCCTGTATCCCGGAAGGGGTAGGCAGAAGTGTATTACACACCCACGATTCGCCAGTTATGTTTAGGTTCCAATGTAATAGTGTCCTGGTAGTGGCAGGTGAGGCCGCCTGTCACCCCAGCAGAATCAGGCCGGGGCGGCGTGGCGGCTAGCGAAAAACTGGGGCAGGATGGGTCACCGTGGTTCCCAAACCCGATGGGGCCATCTCAAAACCGGAGATGGCTCAGGGTCAGTCGGGGTGCGAGGGAAATGCTTTATGGGCAACCTTACTCTCCGGCGTCTGAAGGCCCGAGACGGCGTGCGGTTTTAGTCGGTTCAAACCCGACATAATCGCCTCCGCTGGCCGGCGGGAGGTATCTGAAGGGAAGGTCGCTATTTTCATCTAATGTTGCAACCACATGGCATGCAGTGCTGAATATCAAATTGATGATAGATCTCTAAACCGTCAACCACTATGTGTGCATATTACTACTAAATAATGGTACTTATAACGACAATAGCAAAAGTGGCGGTAGTGTAAAGACTAATATAAGTAGGTCTGCAAGGCAAATTGCTGCTTGCAATGTTGAGCTGAGTGAGACATAGTGATTTTGAAAATTTTGAACAGTGATCATTCCTCCGTGGCAAGTCCGATTTTGAAAATTCTTTTTGAGAGTCACAACTCTGGACATGCTTTCTGAGCGTGTACAGTTTGGTCACAGTGTCTCGAGCGGTTATTATGTAATTCCATCTGGATTTTTTTTAACGGTGATCATTCCTCTGTGGTAGCATAAATTTTTTGAAAACATATCCATAAACCTTCCTCTGATTGACCTCTTTAATCATGCCAAATTTGGTTCTGATTGGATTAGTAGTTTAGGAGGAGACCTGTGACAAAGAAAATCCTGAAGTCTAGTATGAGGAGCTTTCGCTCGACTTCGTCTCACTCAACTCAATAAAAAGTAGCAGGTTCGAGGGCGCAACGGAAGAAGTAAATATTGCGAGAAAAGAATCCGGCTATAAAAACTCATGGCTACTCTTTTTTATTAGCTAGTAATAAGAAATTAGTAAGCAATGTACTTTGTACAAGGATTGAATGCCAAAATGAATTAATCTTAATGTTCTTAAGTGTTACTTTGTGACTTAAATGTGTGACGACCTCTGTGGCGTAGCGGTAGAACATTCGACTGCTAAGTTAGAGGTCGCGGGTTTGATTCGCGCTCATTGCAAATATGTGTATTTGCATTGGTCTGGGTGTTTCTATGTAAAATATGTGTTTATATACAAAAAAAAAGTATCTAAGTATGTTTATCCGCATTCTAGAACCGTCCGTTTTCCATCGAATCCATACGTGTGCGGTATCTATGGATAGGTCTTAAATGATATTGAGGTTTGTAATATCATTTTTTCTCAATTGAATAGTTTGCCCGAGAGAGAAGTGGTAAAATATGTGCCCCTCCCCCCTGTAACTTCTAAACTAAGAGAATGATAAAACTAAAAAATATATATGATGTACATTGCCGTGTAAACTTCCACCGAAAATTGGTTTTAGTGTTTAGTGGTTAAAGTTTTTTTTGAATACGTCATAAATCGTAAACCGCAATTTACCTTTCATTCAATCAACTCACATATAAAAATTTTACTTGCTGCTACGGAACCCTTCATGGGCGAGTCCGACTCGCACTTGGCGGGATTTTTTAAGTTTCATATTATGATATACCTACTATATTTTTGTGGGAATAAAGGAAATCAGTTTATAAGTACGTTGGTACCAGTGATCCAAACTTTACTTGGGCTGGGCATATTTCTTGAGTCACTACATTTAATTTTGAACTGCTTCACGTTCGATCAAGTTGCACTGATCATAGTCACAGACCACAAGCGCCTTATTTTCATTATTTTTGTTACAGCATACCTAGGCGATGATATGGCAAAAATGATACAATTTTGCTGCAGCGAAGGTCATCAGCATGCCAGAAACCACAACAACTGTGAGGGGAATATGCCCACGTCCCCAGAAGTGCCACAGGCGCTCGTCACCATGTGCAATTTGGCCCAGACTCAATGCTGTAACGAGTATTTTACGTAAGTAAGAGACAGATATATATCTTTACTAGATAAGTTGCATGATATAGAACTGGAATGCTGTACCCTCACACGTGTTTCCTATTACTTGCAATCCCGGGTTCTACAAGCGGCGCTTATGGCCCTGTCTGGACGTAACCTACCATAATTATGCTTATTTTTTGTTTCTAAGATTATTTCTCTCTCTCTCTCTCTCTAAGATTACTGGTGCTAGACAGTTGATTTTTTTTACATATACAGCTAATTATCTACTGTTCACGCAAAGAGTGTTTCTTGGCATTTTTTAACAAGAAACTGCTCTATTTATTCAAAATGTTTTTGAATGTGCGTGAACTGTAGATAATTAGTTGTATATATAAAAAAAAACAACTGTCTAGCATCAGTAATCTTAGAGAGAGAGAGAAATAATCTTAGAAACAAAAAATAAGCATAATTATGGTAGCTTTCGTCCACACAGGGCCTTAAAAAGCATCTGTTGAGGCCGTCGAGGTAGCGACTACCGTTTTAGTAAAATAATAAATATTCGAGGACAAATTACACAACGCCATCTAGACCAAACTAAGCAGCGCTTGTCATATGGGTTCTAGGATGCGGATAAACATACTTAAATACTTTTTTTTTGTAAATATATAGGGGAAGGTGAGGTAATACGATCCCTGTAGGTCAAATGATCCCCCGCCCTAAATCAGAGACAACTAGTGCCATCTATCCAAATGAGCATGAAACATGTTCCCCGCACCCCTGCCAGTTGCCTCTTCAATTGTCATGGCAGTGCGAGCGCTTGGCGTGATTTCATTAAAAAATAATCAAAAAGTCTGGCTCTGATCTAAGGTAAGCCTGTTTTTGGACTTTCATTACTTTTTACATGTTCGTATTTATTGAAATGTTGTATTATTTGCGGGTATTAATAGCAGTTAACTAATATTTAAGCAATGTTCGATCACCGCACGCGGTATTTGAAGGTTATGTTTTGATCGATATCTAGGAATTTGGTTTTGGGGGCGAAATGATCCCTTTCTGTGTGTTTAAAATGATCCCCGGAATCATTTTACCCCATTAGTATTTGTTGTTTTTACAGATCATGCCGAGAATTTATATACGCAAAACTAATCGCCAAAATTGGTCTGAAGAACAAATGCAAAAGGCATTAGATGCCGTCAGAGATGGTATGCCTTACAAAACCGCAAGTAGAGAGTTTAAGGTCCCTGTGATGACATTAAAAAGAAGAGCCAAAGGTAAAAATAAAATAGCTGTAGGCTCCGCTAAAAAGTTAGGTAGCAAACAAACAGTGTTTAATATAGAACAAGAACAGGAACTTATTGATTACATTAAGGACATGGAGTCTAGAATGTACGGGCTGACCACACAGGATGTTTTAACCTTAGCTTACCAACTGGCAGAAAGAAATAATTTACTGCATCCATTTTCTGAAGCAAAAGGAAAAGCTGGACTAGAATGGCTTCGTGGATTTAGACGTAGACATCCGGACATTACGATGCGTGCCCCAGAATCGACGTCTTCTGCTCGAGCGCGAGCTTTCAATAAGCCTGTGGTTGATAAATTTTTTTCGACTTTGAAAAACGTGCAAGAAAAACATTATTTTCCACCCCATCGGATATTTAATGTTGACGAGACTAGTTTATGCACTGTCCCAACAAAAAACTCGAGAGTGTTTGCACAAACAGGCCGTAAACAGGTAGCGCGAGTGACTTCAGCTGAGAGAGGTGAAACAACGACTGCGGTGATTTGTACCTCAGCTTCTGGAACTTTTGTTCCTCCAATGTTAATATTCCGCAGAGTCCGAATGAAAATAGAATTGATGGATGGCGCACCTCCAGGCGCTATAAGTGCATGCAATCCATCTGGTTGGATGAAATTAGATGTGTTTTCTCAGTGGTTCGATCACTTCTTAAGTTATGCCAAACCGACAGCAGAAGATCCGGCTCTTTTGATATTGGATGGTCACCTATCTCACACAAAAAATTTGAATGTGGTATTAAAAGCAAGAGATAATCATGTTACTATTCTATGCCTGCCGCCTCATTGCACCCACAAACTCCAGCCGTTGGACGTTGGAGTCATGTATCCACTAAGCATTTATCATAATCAAGCATTGGAGAAATGGATGAATAACAATCCTGGCAGAGTGGTAACCGTGTTCCAAATAACGAAAATTTTTACAGAGGCCTATCTAAAAGCAGCAGTTCCACTGAATAGTATGAATGGATTCAACAAAACAGGAATATATCCGTTCAACCCTGACATTTTCACTAATGTGGACTTCATTGCAGCTGAAACGACTGAAATGGATGTTGACAATGACATGGTAGAACCTCTCATTCCGATCCCTAAGACATCAAGTCCTCCATTAGCAGAAACCGTGCAAATACCTTCTCAAGCGAGTAATCCAGAAACTGAAACACTACAGCCTTTACAATTGGATGTCCAAGAATCCCTTCATTTAACACCTCAGCTGTCTCCACTTCAAACTTCGACTCTAATGATGACTCAAAAATCTCCACAAGCACCACAGTCAGCGCGGCAAGTACCATCCTCCCCAAAAAATATCTCAACATCTGAATCTTCTGGAAGATTACCTGCAGCTTTGGCTGTTTATCTTCCATCCACATCTTTTGGTGTTGTTACACCCAGGGAAGTACGACCAACACCAAAGATAGTTGGAAAAAGAGCGAGTGCAAAACGAATAAGAGTAGATACATCAGTACTGACCAGCACTCCCTACAAAAAATACCTTGAAGACGAAGCCAAAAAGAAAACAGATATAGAACAAAGGAAAGCCCTTAAGGAAGCGAATAAAATGAAAAAAAAGGTGAACAACAAACAGAACGATAAAGGAAAAGGAGTCGGGAAAGGAAAAGGAGGTGGAAAAGGAAAAGGCAAAAAAAAGCAAAACAGATCAGATTCTTCTGAAGAGGAGAGTGATACCGAATGCCTCTTCTGTACTGAAAGCTACTCCAAAGACAATAAAGGCGAAGGGTGGATTAGGTGTGTTGTGTGTCTTAAATGGGGACATGAGGCTTGTGCGGGAGTAGATAGTGACGATGAAGGCGACTTTACTTGCGATATTTGCCTTTCTAGTAATCAATTAGATGGTGTGAAAAAAAATTTAAGGTTCTAATAAGAAAATTATAATTTTTTAAATGATGAGTTGATTTTTCTATTGCATTTAGACATAACTGGCGAATCGTGGGTGTGTAATACACCTCTGCCTACCCCTACGGGGATACAGGCGTGAAGTTATGTTATGTTATGTTATTTAGACATTGATAAAAAACCTTTGATAGGGATGAGTATTATTAGTGTTTTTTTATTTAGAAGAATAGTTTATTTGTTTACCATTGCTTGACTAGGTATGTTGTTAATTTTGCAAACCTTTTAAAAGTTTGTTGCAATGTTTAATGTTTAGTTTTGTTGATTGAGTAGGAGATAAAAAAATGATCTCTAATGAAACTAGAAGACTGCAAAAGTTTTGTGTAACTTGCTTACATACTTAAATTGTTATGAACAATACATATGATTAAAATAAACAGCTGAGTGTTTTATTTCACTGATTCTTATTAACTTATGGTATAAAATGATCCCTGGGATTATTTTACCCCTATCCCAGGGATCATTTTCTACATAGGTGTGTATAAAATGATCCTTTACTAAACTTTAACAAAAACCTCTAATACAAAAAAACTACATACATATAATAAAAAATAAGTATGCAGTTCCAAAGCTAAGTAAATTCACTACCTCCAACAATAGAAATCTTGCGATTTTGCCTTCAACTTTAGCCACAGTTAAGTTTTTCCCTTAAGGGGATCATTATACCTCACCTTCCCCTACATATTATACATAGTAACACTGGCTGAGGGGGAATCAAACCCGCGACCTCTGACTTAGCAGTCAAACGCACTACCGCTACGTCACATAGGTCAGCATCTGGGATGGTGGCCCGTATCTCCTGTACTTTACCCCAGCATCTCACCATCCAGCGGGGTGCAGTCAATTGGTGGCCTGAATATAGAAAATCTTTAGGATGAATATTTTCCGTATACTCATAACCCAATTCATATTCATCATCTTAGCGTTTACCCGGTTGCTACCAAAGCCTTCAGCTCGGACCCCGAGTTCGGTTACTCCTTCTTCTCCTATTGATTTGGTTTGTACCGAGCGACTACCGGCTGACATCCCAACCCCGAAAGGAAAGCTTAGGCCAGAATCTCGTCCGTCAATCAGGCATAATCGTTACAGTGGGTTAGGCGTCAAAAGGTAACAGACAGATGAACCAAGTTACTTTCAAATTCATAATATAAGTATTGTGTGTACGTGGTGTATGGGAGAGACCCCACCTAGACCTTGGGCCAAGCCAACGTCACCAGCAAACCGGTACACCTTCTGGTTGATGGATGAGGTTTGGAGTAGACTTTCCTCTCGGAGTTGGGAGGTCAGATGACAGTTGCTCTCGTAAAAGTCATATAAGCCCAATCAAAAGGAGGAGAGGTTTATGACAATAGGCTAGTCCCTTTACTTTTTTTCATGTGGAAATTTCCTCGGCCTCCTCCTCCCCGTTGGCCGGAGGGGGAGATTATGTCGGGCTTGAACCGACTAAAACCACACGCCGTATCGGGTCTTCAGATGCCGGGGTGTAAGATATTTTCCTTGCACCCCGACTGACCCAGGGCTATCTCCGGTTTCGAGATGGGCTCGGGTTTGGGAACCACGGTGTCCTCGTCTTGCCCCCAGAAAGGGGGGAGCACGTAACACGCCGCAGCCCCGGCCTGCTTCTGCTAGGGCGACAGGCGACTCCACCTGTCACCCCCAGGCCTGCGCTCATGGAGGTCGGAGGTCGTAGAGCGACCTCCGAGGTCCGAGCCGCCTCCACGCATCGCGCGCTTTGGGGGTAGGGAGAAACCTGAGTCTCTCCCGGACTTGCCCCGCCTCCTCGTTCTCGAGCATTACTTGCTCGCAGAAGGAGGCAGCGGCAGCCCATTAGCACCATCGCTGTGAGCAAGACGCCGAGCAAGAGGACTCCCACTCCGAGGCTTGCCCCTATTAAACACAATTGAAAACATAGTTGGTGAAATATTGGTGTTATTACACCTCTGCCTACACAGGCATAAGTGTAGTAGTGTAACTAAATCTTCCACTATTCATAGAAGAACCGGATTGAAACTAAAACAATATTTACATAGAGTTTCCTTGTTTTGCGATTCTAAATAACATTACTTTGAATTAGTGTGTACTCGACAACAATGTTTTGTTCTGTAAATGGAACTGGTTGTTTTATCACAATAGGTGCAGTCCAAGGTTTCAGACCAGATTTACATGTTTTTAGCTAAATATGTAGGTCAAAAGATGGTAGAACAGGAAAGTTATTTATAGAAATGTATACGTGCATTTATAAATTGTTGGTATTAGTTAATGCTTGCGTTGGGAGTATGGGGCCTTGGTTTTGGGGACCCAAGCTAACCTCACCTGTTAGTTAGTACCCTTGCTGGTTTACGGATAAGAGTCTGACAGAGGTTCACGTCTCGGGGGCCTAACCATGATGACTTATAAACAGTTAAGTTTCGGAGTAACTCAATACAAGTTTGTAAAATGAACTGCTGTGATCCGTACTATGACATCCTTAAACTGAAACGCGTTCACGGTTGATTCGTTTGTTGACATTTGGAACGTGAAACTGAATTACTTAATACGACGTCATGGTATGAGTACGAAAGTATTCAATTTAGGTCTGCAATTGTATTGCTATTGAGCGGTCATGGTTAGCCCTCAGGGAGAATATACAATATCCCAATAATATCCAATACGTAGCGGCTCCCTTGAGCGGACTAAAATCTCGGGAAGAAGACGAACCACCGCCGTCTCGTAGATAACTAGCTGGTGGGTCAGCTTCGAAGTTGGCAGACCATCTCCAGTGATGTGTCGCGAGGATTACCACCTTTAGTGGTCTTCCCACCCTACACTTCATGTGTGAGATGATTTTCACGACGCGCTTCAGCTTGCCAAATCAGTAAATCCTCTCTTTTGTCGGTGGAATGTCTTACCCTGCTCCTCCATAGAACTACCCCAGCTGTGTTGCCTTATGCCGGGAATTGCATGTGAACGATTATTCATATTACTTCTGTTATTGTAGGAAGAAAAATGACTGCGACATTGGTATTGACACCTCAATAAGCAGTGGCAGCTGTGACTCCGTTCAGGGTACCAGTAAGGTGAGTAACGTCTTCTGTTCTCAATTTATTTTAAGGAGTACCTTCTATCATCTACCCCTAGACTTTGCCCAACTCTGTCTCTCTGTCTGTCGGGTTTTTCGATTTATTTATTTGTTTAGAAACTTAATAGCTATGATACATATCTCGTGGGTAAATTAAGAATAACATTGCATGCATCACTTAATATAAAAGTAATAATTTATGTTTGTGTTTTTAGGGTTCCGTAGCCAAATGGCAAAAAACTAAACCCTTATAGATTCGTCACGTCTGTCTGTCTGTCCGTCCGTATGTCACAGCCACTTTTTTCTTACACTATATGAACTATGGTTATTGAAACTTGGTGAGTAGATGTATGCTCTGAACCGCATTAAGATTTTCACTCAAAAATAGAAAAAAAAAACAATACATTTTGAGAGTTACCCTTACTTAGAACTGAAACTCGTTTTTTTTTCATCAACCTCATACGTGTATCTATGGATAGGTCTTCAAAAATGATATTGAAGTTTCTAATATAATTTTTTAATTTTCTTAAAAAATGATATTTATTAAAATGTGTGACAGACATGACGAATCTATAAGGGTTCCGTTTTTTGCCATTTTGCAACGGAACCCTAAAAATGATATAAAAATAATATGTATTTATAAACATTCTTACTATCTTATTTTCACTTATTCTAACAGTTCTTATACAATCTTTATTTGGGCAAGTATGATTGTAACTTATTCATATTTTTTCTTAAAAACACTTCTTTCGAGGTGAAAGATGTCAACGTCATCATATATAGTTGTCATTGTAACAATTAGGTAAGCGTGTGAGAACTGCATTTTCACTGTAATTAGTGCGATGTAGAGGAACACTGCGAACTATTTAACTACGAAGCGGCTGAACCTTGATATTTTCCACTAAGCAACTGCCATCTTGACCTTCACAATCCATTGGTGAACTCGAAGTTCTGTAGTTGGACCATTTGTCAGACTTTAACGACTGCTATATATATTCGTATGGCAACGGGGACCGACGGCTTAAAGTGCTCTCTGAGGCACGAAGCGAGTCCAATGTGTTAAGAATGGTCACCCATCCTAAGATTGACCTGGCTGGTATTGCTTAACTTTGCAATGTGTTAACCTACTTGGTCACCACTTAGCCATGAGCAAACACACCGTAAGTAGGTAATTGGGATCTGTTATCAAAGCATGGGCTGATAACACTCTCTGATGTTTGCATTCTACGACGTGACTGTTTGTCTAAGATCTTCCTTGTTTACGCACTCGAATTCGTGGATATTCTCAATCGTAATTAAATATTGAATAAAGATAACAGTTTAAGCAAATTTGTAAACAATTTTTGAAGTGAAACCTTCTTTAGCGGCGTTGTGCACTTTTTTTGTAATGGGTAAAGAGTTAAACTCGCGTCAGTAAACACGTGACCTGATCGTAAGACAACAAATATAGAAGCGCTAATTTCACATTGTACTTAACAACCTTGGTGGCGCGTTCGCCTAATGACTGGTCGTTGACTTCGTCAACACTGAGATCGATACCGACCGAGGCGCAAGAAACACTTTTTATCATCATATAACTTTTTGTAATATTTATTCTATTTTGTGCCATAAATCAATTGATATAAAATGGAAATTAAACGAAGTGTAGGTATCTATTAATGAAGGCCCATCATGGAGGATTGGCTGGAGAGGCGACACGGAAGCCTCTCGTACCGACTGACGCAGGTGATCTCAGGGAAGGGGTGCTTCGGGGACCACCTGCATCGGATCAGGAAGGAGCCAACGCCTGAGTGTCATCACTGCGACGCGAGCGAGGACTCAGGGCTGCACACGCTGGCGGACTGCCCGGCGTGGGAGGCGCCGAGGCGTGACCTCGTGGCAGCCATCGGGGTGGGAGTCCTCTCGCTCGGCAGCATGATTGCGGCAATGGTGCGGAGCGCGAGTGCGTGGGCCGCCGCCGCCTCCTTCTGCGAGCATGTAATGCTCGCGAAGGAGGTGGCGGAGCGCGCCCGAGAGAGACTTAGAACTCTCCCGGTCCGCCGAGCCCGCAACTTGCTCGCCGCGCGTCGCAGGCAACTCAGGCGCCGGAGGTCGCTTAACGACCTCCGTCCTCCATGAGCGCAGGCCTGGGGGTGGCGGGTGAGGCCACCTGTCACCCCAGCAGAAGCAGGCCGGGACGGTGGGGCGACTAGCGCCCCTCCCCCAAACCGGGGCAAGACGGGGACACCGTGGTTCCCAAACCCGAGGGGGCCATCTCGAAACCGGAGATGGCCCAGGGTCAGTCGGGGTGCGAGGGATATGCTCTATGGGCAACCTCACACCCCGGCGTCTGTAGACCCGAGACGGCGTGCGGTTTTAGTCGGTTCAAGCCCGACATAACCGCCCCCGCTGGCACGCGGGGGGGTATCCGAAGGGATTTCCGCACGATAAAAAAAAAAAAAAAAAAAAAGGTATCTATTAATGAGGGGTGTGTGTTGGGTAACCTCCTCGAGTGTCGCTCCGATTCCGATCCCGCTGCAGTCCGGGGGGAACGGAATCGGAGCGGCCGGTACACCCTGGGCGGCGGTCAATGGCTTCCCCTTCACCCCTTCATAGGGTTGGCATTGATCGTCGGCCAATACCCAATGTGGCGGGAACACATCGCTCTCCGTACTCCTCTGCTTTCAGAGGAGACAGGATGAGCGATGCTGTTAGTGGTGAGATGGCCCAGGGTCAGTCGAGGTGCGAGGGATATGCTCTATGGGTAACCTTATACCCCGGCGTCTGAAGACCCGAGACGGCGTGCGGATTTAGTCGGTGCAAGCCCGACATAACCGCCCCCGCTGGCCAGCGGGGGGGTATCCGAAGGGATTTCCGCACGATAAAAAAAAAAAAAAAGGTATCTATTAATGAAAAAAGTGACGAAGAAATAGCGAAAGAAAATGAGTGAGTACTTAATAAATATATTGGCGATTATGGTACTGGTAATAATGATAGTGAAAAAGTCGTTGAATTATGGACGGAAGTTGATTTTTCTGAGAGATAAACTTTTTAATGTAAAATAATTACAAAAGTTCTGAAGTGTTAAATTTTTAATGTAATATAAATTGTCATGTATGTGTACGATAGCGCAATAAATGAATATTATATGTTACCACATACATGATAGTACTTTTATACTGATAATTAAAGCAATTCGTGGTAAATTATTCCCTAGCCATTCCAAAATATCAAGAATGCACAACGTTAATATTCAAGTTTTCACTTCTGCCGGCACTCCCGTAGGGCAACCCGTCGTTTTTTTTTAATAATAAATAGGTTTACGTTTGTATACAATCTCACCTGTTGGTAAGCGATGATGTGGTCAGTGATGGAGCACCCTTGCCTAGAAGCAACCTATTCACTCTAGACTTGAAGATTCCCAGGATATAGCTTTCCTGTACGCCTACCATAAAACGTACATCCGTAATTGTGGTCAGATATTTCGGGCAATCAGTACCATGAAACGCGCTTATACCGCAATCGGGCCCCACGACGGCACGTGACAATTCATTCCACGTTAATCCTACCGTGAAATGACCCGAAACCGCAAAATTCGGAATTTTGACTGCCCGCCAAAAAAATAATTAAAATTAAAACACGATACTATACGACTTATTTGTAAAGGTCGAAAGGTTTCTTAATCGAATACAAAACAATGTATTCTTTAATATTTAATATAAATATATTGTAAACCTCCTTGATGTGTTTGATTCAGTCCCGAACATACTTTATGGTCCCGACCGAAAGAACGAAATCCGAATTAACTTCATGGTACCTTTTTTTTATGCAGAAATCCCTTCGGATACCCTCCCGCCGGCCAGCGGGGGCGGCTATGTCGGGCTTGAACCCACTAAAACTGCACGCCGTCTCGGGTCTACAGACGTCGGGTTTGGGAACCACGGTGTCCCCTTCTTGCCCCGGTTTGAGGTAGGGGCGGTAGTCGCCCCACCGTCCCGGCCTGCTTCTGCTGGGGTGACAGGCGGCCTCACCTGCCACCCCCAGGCCCGCGCTCATGGAGGACGGAGGTCGTTAAGCCTAAATGACACTTCTTCGTTCTTATTTCGTGCGGGTCCGTAATTGCGGATGTACGTTTCATGGTAGGCCTAGGCCTACAGAATATGTGTGTCAATATGTATGCAAAGGCATACAAACACCAAGCTCTAGATACTCTAGGTATTTCGAAGTATGATAGAAAATGTATCTATGTATGTTTATCTGCATTCTAGAAACCATAATATAAGCAATTTAAGCTAAGCTTACTTTGGATCTATATAGCGCTATTTACTAGGTATGTCGTAGAATATTACTAGAATATCAGTGTGGCGTAGTTGTACATCGTTAGACTGCTGCGTTCGAAGTTGCGGGTTCAATTTCCGCTCAGTGCAAATATTTGTATTGCTCGATTGATTGTTTTCTTCTTTCCTTTTAACTTTTTTCTCAGATATAGTTTTTATATCCTTATACCGTTCCCCAGGTGTGTTGCGACGAGTGCGCAAGAGGAGCTTCTCTTGGAGCATCCAAAGGACCAGGAGCCTGTCAAAAGAACCCTCGAGGGACCAGCGCAGATCAGATACTGGCTCATGACACTTTTGGAAAGTGTTGCGAGGTAATTAAAAACAGAATAACAAAAAACTGGCGAATACTGGCGGCGATAGCCCAGTGGTGTACGTAACGGACTGCCGAGACGAGGTCTCAAGTTCAATCGCCAGTTCCCCCGGGCACACACCTCAAGTTTTCGTAGTTATATGTGTATTAAAAATGTTAATTATCGCTCGCTTAGTAATGTGCCCGTTATATGGCAATAGGCTCGCCCCCTATTATATTCGGGCCTAAAACATAACTGGCCTACCTCTTCGGGGATACAGGCGTGCAGCTATGAAATTATGTAATAACAAAAAAAATTGTTAGGAACTCGCGTAGATGCATACGTGAACCGTGAAAAACATTGTACTGCTTGCAGTCAGGTAAAAAAAGCAACATTTGAGCTCAACATTATTAATTCGTTGTAAGTAGTTTAGTAAATTATGTATAAAGTATTGTTTCCTATATTGAATTATAAAAAAATTCAAGGTATAATCCCTCGGAACTTGATCTACAATTCATCGCCCGTGCCTTCTTCTTCTTCTTAGGGTTCCGTTGCCGAATGGCAAAAAACGGAACCCTTATAGATTCGTCATGTCTGTCCGTCCGTATGTCACAGCCACTTGTTCCGAAACTATAAGAACTATACTGTTGAAACTTGGTAAGTAGATGTATTCTGCGAGCGGCATTTAGGTTTTCACACAAAAATAAAAAAAACAATAAATTTTGGGGGTTTCCCCATACTTAGAATGACAATGACAATGAAACTCAAAATTTTTTTTTCGTCAAACCCATACGTTCTATGGATAGGTCTTCAAAAATGATATTGAGGTTTCTAATATCATTTTTTTCTAAACTGAATAGTTTGCGCGAAAGACACTTCCAAAGTGATAAAAGGTATTTTAGAAGTTACAGGGGGGGGGGGGAGGCACATTTGTGTCTCTCTTGCAAACTATTCAGTTTAAAAAAAAATGATATTGGAAACCTCAATATCATTTTAAAGACCTATCCATAGATACCACACACGTATAGGTTTGATGAATAAAAAAATTTTGAGTTTCAGTTCTAAATATGGGGAACCCCCAAAATTTAATGTTTTTTTTCTATTTTTGTGTGAAAATCTTAATGCGGTTCACAGAATACATCTACTTACCAAGTTTCAACAGCATAGTTCTTATAGTTTCGGAATAAAGTGGCTGTGACATACGGACGGAAAGACAGACAGACTTGACGAATTTATAAGGGTTCCGTTTTTTGCCATTTGGCAACGGAACCCTAAAAAGGTCAAAATACAAGCATGAGTGTTTCTGTTTGACTTTGAATTGACCACACTTTCTATGACTTAACAATGAATAACTAATAGCTAAACAAAAGTGACCTATTTCAGCACAATTAGATTAATGAAGATTAGATTAGGCGATAGCCCAGTGGCATACGTAACGGACTGCTGAGACGAGGTTTCGAGTTCGATCCCCAGTTGCCCGGGCACACACCTCTAACTTTTCGTAGTTATGTGTGCATTAATAAATGATAATTATCGCTCGCTTAATAATGTGCCCGGTAGATGGCAATAGGCTCGCCCCCTATTACATTGGGACCTGAACATAACTGGCGAATCGTGGGTGTGTAATACACCTCTGCCTACCCCTTCGGGGATACAGGCGTGATGTTATGTATGTTAATAATATTATAAGTCAACTTATTGTTTCTTCCAGAAAGCAGCTAAAGGATGGAAAGAGAACTCTTCGCGAAGAAGTCCAAACACGATAACGTTATCTAGTAAGTGGCTTTCATTCACACCATTGTGTATACAGGTACAGTCAACGACAAAAGTTGGTTAACACTAAAATATTTACAGACCTTTTTTTATAGATATAAATCGGAGAAAGAGAACATCTAGGACGGGACTTGAACCCCCGAACAGTCCCTTACAGGGGGAATGACCTCTGACCAACTGAGCCCCCTAGACACGTCCCAGATATTCGAAATTCTCCGATATATTATGTACGTCTCAAGGCGACGCTGGAGCCATCTACCGTAATTTTTACGAACTATAGAAAGAATAAATTACTTGACAATCTTTTTTAAATCTATAAGAAAATTAAGCATACTTATTGCTTAAAAAATGAATTGAATTAATGTGGTGGAGTAATCAAAAAACAATGTTTAAAAATGATTGTAAAGTCATTCATTGTTTCCTTAGTTCGCAAGAATTACGGTAGATGGCGCCAGCGTCGCCTTTAGACGTATATAATATATCGGAGAATTTCGAATATCAGGGACGTGTCTAGGTAGCTCTGGTGGTCAGAGCATTCCCCCTGTAAGGGACTGGTTGCGGGTTCAAGTCCCGTCCTAGATGTTATCTTTTTCCAATCTAATTCTATAGGAAAATTAAGCATACTAATTGCTTAAAAATATGAATACGTGAACCTATAGTGAATGTTTAAATAGTTTTATAATCCCCAGAGGACAAATTTAGACTCATGTTTTATTTATTGTTTTATGAAAAGTTTAAGAGCTAAGCTGATCAATAAATTAGTATTTGTTAAGCGACTTCTGTCGTTGACTGTACTCTAAATAGTCATATTATTTATTTATGAGAGATAGATAGATATGAGTATATGTCAATAAAGGAATCATTATCTGCTAGTGCAATACGAACTTAAAATAAAACGGATTCCTATCATGTCATTTGTAACATAACATAACATAAACTCACGCCTATATCCCCGAAGGGGTAGGCAGAGGTGCTAGCACCCACATTTCGCCAGTTTATGTTTAGGTCCCAATGTAATAGGTGGCGAGCCTATTGCGCTTAACCGGGCACTTATAAGCCTGCGATAAATACACACATAACTTCGAAAAGCATCGAAAAGTCATTGGTGTGTGCCATGGTAAAACCTGAGATCGAACCCGAGACCTCGTCTCAGCAGTCCATTACCCATACCACTAGGCTACCGCGGCTATCTAGGCTACCGCGGCAATTTGTCATTTGTATCTAACTGTAGAAGTAAATTAATTGCCGTTAGCACTGACTGGCGTTACAGGCTGTAATAAAATAAGTTGCAAAGCGAGCATTCGGGGAGTAGGGGGCTCCTTTAAGGTCTTCGGAGTTTAAACCACCCTCACTTGTACACCAGCAGATTTTTTTTTAAAAGAATATTTGTAACCGAAATTAATTTTAATTAATTAAGCTTAATTGCTTGTGTTAGAAGTGGGTTCACGTCGCGCGTCGTTAGTGTAATGGCCAGGATTCGAACCAGGGACCTCTCGATCGTAGGATCGACTCCTTATCCACTAAGCCACCAACGCTACAATGTGTCGATTAACGAGAGTTCACAGTCCATACTTAAAAAATCTGTGACTGAGAACCTACTTTTTATTCTTTTGGAGGCGGTTAAAAAGTAGCCCTAGTCTGGCCTAGACGACCTCTGTGGCGTTCGAGCGTTCGACTGCTAAGGTCTCGGGTTCGATTCCCACTCAGTAATTTGTATGCATGAATATGTATATCTGCACTGGTCTGGATATTCCTATGTATAATATATATTACTTGGATCTATTTTATGTATTTAAACAGATAGCCCAGTGGTGCACGTAACGGACTGCTGAGACGAGGTCTCGAGTTATATGTATTTTCAAATAAAAAGGATCCAAGTATGTATATCCGCATTCTAAAACCCATAAACATAAGCTAGTTAAGCTATTCCTAATTTGGGTCTATGGAGGTACCACAGTGTTGAATGTATATTCTAAATAGAATTTAAAAAAAATCTGGGATATATTTTTTTATTACAATATCAAATTATGACACTATACTTAGCTGTCCAGCCCATTCTTGGTGTAAAAGAGGTAAAACTGACGACATTCATTTCAGCACTTCCGTCAACGTGCGAAGATTATGCGCCGAATGAACTGTGTGCACACCACTGCATACCAATACCAGGATCTTATCGGTGCGAGTGTAATCCTGGCTTCATGCTGATGGCTGATGGAAGAAACTGCAAGGAGGTAAGAATCAAAAAACATAAAAATCACCAAAAACTATAAATACAACCCAAGCTTTCAGTTTCATCGGCATCAACTAAGGATTTGTTTTCGTTGCTCCCGTCATTGACCACGGCTCTCACCATGGTCTCCAGCGAGAGAACGTCCACGCCCGGAACCGCAACGAGATCCCGGCGTTAACTCGCCCACGCTGGGAACTCCACCAATGTGTGGTGTGCCGTGTCTTCGCCGGGATTAGTGTTGCCCAAAATCGGACTGCAAGAACAAGAGTCTTGCAGTCTTGGTCTTGGTCTTGCAGTTTTGCAAGACCAAGACCAAGACCAAGACCACCTATTTTTTGCAAGACCAAGACCAAGACTGACCCTTGCAAGACTTGCGCAAGACAAGACTACGTCTGCAAGACTCTTGCAGTCTTGCAGTGAAGTCAAACTGAGATTTGAGCATTTTTAATACCTGAGTATGTAGGTACTAGGTATTTAGTTTCTATACCACAGAATAAATAATAGTACCTAGGTACCTACTACGTCTATACCTACTGATAGAATGATAGACGGAGGCTGTGGTAGGTACCTTACCTATTCCGTGGCGTAGTGGTAGTGAACGCGACCGGTACGCAGGAGGCGCGGGTTTGATCCCCGCTCAGTGCAAATATTTGTGTGCATGAAAATGGGTATTTGCATTGGTCTGGTCGTGCCTCGGAGAGCACGTTAAGCCGTCGGTCCCGGTTGCCATACGAACATCTGTGACAGTCGTTACGGGTAGTTGGAGCCCTCAAAAGTCCGACTAGTCTAACTACAGAACTTCGATATCGCCAATTAATTGGTTGTGGAGGTCCGACGTCAGTCGCTTCACGGAAAATATCGTAGTTAGCCGCAACTTAGACTAGAAAGCCGACCCTAACTGAGTTGGGAAAAGGCTCAGAGAATGATGATGAGATAAGGTACTTACCACCATACTTACCTGTTGCTTTTTTGTAGTATGTTTTTATACCTACCTATGTTTAGCGTAGGTAAATAGAAAGGAAACTTCACTGACCTTGAACCTAAAGCCCTAGTTAATGAAGAGCACAGGCGGTAATTAGTACCTATTCCATTTTCCCTTAGAGACAAATTGCCACATGTTGTTATACCTATGTATCATACCACTGGCAGCCGTACGACCCGATGTCTGACGTGCGTGCCAATATAGACGTGGCACAAGCCGCGCTAGCCAACGACTGAAGTTCTTTTCATCGTAGGCAGGTAGGTACACTAGGTACTTAATCGCGCTCATTGTCGGTAGTTACTAGTTACCGACAATCAGCGCGAGCGGCGACTTGCGCAGTGTCAATGTGAAAGTTTGTGAAGATGTTTGTATGTTTGTTTGTTACTCAATCACGCTCTAACGGCTAACGGCTCTGGATTTGGTACAGAGTTACATTAGAGCCTCGATCCTAGAATAACACATAGGTTACCTACTTTTTATCCCGAGAATAAGTAGATACACACACACACACGATTTTTTAATTCATAATCTGTGATAGGCGCGTGTCCCTCAATTGTTTTAAATTACTGTGTAATATGAATGGTTTGTGTTTTAATATTTTTAGAAGTAGGTAGGCCACTAGCCACTATCATTCGGCAGAGGAACGAACGTTTTTTAAAGACACTCGGTTCTGTTCTGGCGACGCCGCCGCCGACGACGTGACGCTTATTATGAGAATATGCAGTTTCAATGTAAAGTAGGTACCTTTTTTTTTTTTTTTTTTTTTTTTTTTCGTGCGGAAATCCCTTCGGATACCCCCCCGCCGGCCAGCGAAGGAGGTTATGTCGGACTTGAACCGACTAAAACCGCACGCCGCCTCGGGTCTTCAGACGCCGGGGTGTAAGGTGGCCCATAAGGCATGTCCCTCGCACCCCAGCTGACCCAGGGCCATCTCCGGTTTTGAGAAGGCCCCCTCGGGTTTGCGAACCACGGTGTTCCCGTCTTGCCCCGGTTCGGGGGAAGAGCGCTCTTCGCCCCGCCGCCCCGGCCTGCTTCTGCTAGGGTGACAGGCGGCTCCACCTGTCACCCCCAGGCCTGCGCTCATGGAGGACGGAGGTCGTTAAGCGACCTCCGGCGTCTGAGTCGCCTGCGCCGCGCGGCGCGCATATTGCGGGCTTGGCGGGCCGGGAGGGTTCTAAATCTCTCCCGAGAGTAGGTACCTACCTACTTACTTATGTGACACAAGACTCGAAGTCCTTTATATTTATTTAAGCTTCATGTAGATACAAAGAGAACTTGCACTTATTTGCACTTATCGATCTATGCATTTGTTGTAGGTACCTATTATTTCATTGACAGCCCCTATTAAAGGTCTCAAGATTCATCAACTATCACTGACTGTAGGTACGTATACCATTATACCGCCGATTTTTGCCTATTTGGCACATGGAAATGTATGTACTTGCCACGCTAAAGCTTTATGCCTACTCTCCACGTGTAACATTTATCAAAGAGATACCGCTTTAAAATAAAGATTTTAATATAGAGATAAAACGACATTATGGCTGCCGTCAAAGGACACCGGCGAAAGGGGACGGATTGGGCGCGTTTTTACTGATTAATCAGAATCGAATAAGACGATTATAAATATATTTATTTTTTCATTAATTGCTATTTGTGTAAATAGTGTTGAAATACAAGGTAGGTTACTAGGTAGGTACCTACTAATTCATTATCAAATTGAATATTGTTACTATTTACTGCACTGAACGTGTACGTTGGTTATTGCAAAAAATCTAGCCTATGTAGGTGGGTAGGTAGGTAGGTACCTAATATTACTGTAAAGTTTCATCAAAATCAGTTTACGTCTGTTTTTTTTTTTTATGTTTCTACGGCGGTAAACATGCCTACGGCCCACCTGATGGAAAGTGGTCACCGTAGCCTATAGACGTTTGCAACACCAAGGCTGCTACTAACGCGTTACCGCCTGAAGGAGACGGTGGAAAGAGAAAGGCAGGATAAAGGAGGCGGAAGGGGAGAGAGGAAGAGGAGGGATGGGAGTTTGGGCCTCCGGAACTGACACTCACCGAACGAAACACAACAGTAGATCTGTTATTTTACGTCGATATTCTGTGCCAGGGTGGTAACTACCCGGTCGAGCCGGCCCATTCATGCTGACACCTAACGGTTCCAGCGGGGCTCTACCACCAGTAATATAAGTATATTACTGTATACGTAATACACATTCCTACATACATATGCTCACGCCCGTAATTCCCAAAGGGGTAGGCAGAGGAGTATTTAACACCAACATTTTGTCGATTGGGCACTTTGTCTTGGGCTGTGTGTTTATTGTCGGATGTAGAACAGCCCCTATCCCATAGTCGCCTTCTACGACACCCATGAAAAGAGATGGGGTGGTCCTATTCTACTCCACCGGGAACCAAACCAGCACGGCAAATACTTACGTTACGTAAAATTAAACAGCCCAATTGTAGAGGTGACCAATGAATGTGATGATGAGTTTACTTCTCAGAAATTATTTATCACTAAAATAAAATCGATACATAAATGCTTTAAAAATAAATAGAGTTTTGTGTGAGAATCAAAGTTATACTTTATGTGATCCAATTATTCTATTTCCATGAATTTAATGGATTTAAATCGGAAAAAGTGAATATCCAGATTCTATTTCCGCCTGAATTCACCCCTGTACAGCTAATACATATAATACAATAAATCTACGATATTTTTGATATTTACCGACAAAGACGTGGCGGTATATTAAAAGAGTTTGCGACAAGTGAATTTCTTTTTTGATTTTGCCGCTCTGAAGTCAAAGGTATCCGACATTTCAAAGACTAATTAAATTAAGTTTCTGGGTGCTCAAAAGTGTCATAACTCATAACGAACGGACACGATAACCTGCAAGTTGTCATGCAACCTGCAAATCCTGCAATAGTCCTTGCAATGAATATTGTAGCCACACCATAAAGATAGATAGATGTTATAGTATTATACCTACTTGATCACAGGGATAGTACCTAACCTACCTAATAGGGTTAGTGCTTAGTGCAATAGTCTTAAAAAAACTTAAAAAAAGGTGGGTTGAAGTCAATTAATAATAATTTCGTTCCTCTTTTGATAGAATTCACTTAGTTACCTCCGTCACTTTATTGTTTTGCTCGGATTGCAGAGATTGGATTTGAGGAATTTGATACTACGTTAAGATTACGTTTCTGTTTTTATAGTCTTTGGAAGGATATTATTTTTGTCAATAGATGCCGAACGTAGGTTATGTAGGTATCTTTTGGCCTTTCGGCATGTGCTGTATATAAGGGCGTTCATCATGATAAAAATGCATTTTGGTTTTGATTAAGCTGCGCTTAGAGTCAACCGGGTTTTAAAATGAGTGACATAGATTCAAATAGTTCTAGTCAGAGTAGTGAGAGTTGGACTAGGTCTAAAAGACTAAAAAGTAAATTTGATGAGTTTTTCGATATAATTCATGCCACTGAAACTGCTACATGTAAGTTATGCCACCATAAGAAAGTTGAAATCAAAATGAAGAACAGAAATACTTCAGGATTAAGGAAGCATCTACTGTCTTTTCACGAGAAGGAATCGCGACTATTACTTCCTGCAAGTCAACTAATCAAGCAAAAGCCAACAAAGGGGCCCATATCAAAGTTTTTAATGAGAGATGGAGAAAATAGACAGGTAAGAAAAAATACCTACCTAAGTGTTAATATACGTAATTATAGTTAGGTACCTACCTAATTACCAACAACAAAACATATAAAAGTATGGCAATTCTGGTAACAAGTAGGTAGATACCTATTTAACATTTTTTTCCGCCTCATGTCATTGGTTGTGCGTGGGAGATTGTCGTGCACATTTCTCTCCCCGGCTGACCCAGAGCCGTATATCTCGCCATGCATTACAAATTGCGTTGGTGCGCCAACAAAACAATTTGTAATGCATAAATATCGATGTAGATAAAAAAGTGGTCTATGCAGATAAATGAATCATAATTATGACCGATTAATTACTAATATTCCCGGTAACCCCTGCAACTAAGCTAAATTGCTTGTGCTAGGAGTGGGTTCACATTCGGTAGTGTAATGGCTAGAATTCGAGCCCGGGACCTCTCAATAGTAAGGGACTCCTTAACCACTAAGCTATCGACGCTTCTCACAATAATAACGAAAATAACTGAATTTGTTTACAGAGACTTCGACCGGGTTCGATTCCCGGTTACCTATGTATGAAAGTTAGTAGAAAAGTTTGAATGTCATTATTATTAACTGAATTTGTTTACAGAGACTTCGACCGGGTTCGATTCCCGGTTATGTATGAAAGTTAGTAGAAAAGTTTGAATGTCATTATTATTAACTGAATTTGTTTACAGAGACTTCGACCGGGTTCGATTCCCGGTTATGTATGAAAGTTAGAAGAAAAGTTTGACTGTCATTATTATTATATCCAAAATCGAAGCCATGGTTGCTAATACCAAATCTCGCTATATCTCATAGTTTCTAACTTCTCCCCACTGACCCATTTGGGTTGATCACTCTGTATACTATCATAATACATTTAGTGAAAAGCTGTTAATTAATAATAATTAAACGACGAACAAACAAAATATTCATAGTATTGATGTTGTATTGTATCATATAATTATCATAATATGTTTTATTATTTTATTTCAGCCAGCACTTTCTAGAAACCGCAGTGAAAACTTTGTGGCAGCTACAGTTGATTGGATTGTGAAAAAATATCTTCCTTTCTCATTTTTTGATGATGAAGATACACAAGAATATTTTCGATCCATTTGCCCGAACCCGATGATGGTATTTCCTAAAAGGTCTACTCTCAGACGGAAGATTAAAGAGCGATTTGAAGAACTACAATCTCATGTTAAGAACCGACTACAACATTACTCGTGCAAAATGTCATTTACCATAGATGGATGGACCTCTATTGCTGGTAGGAGTTACTATGGCGTCACTGTGCACTATATAGACAACGAGTGGAAATATCGAGTCCTTGATTTTATGCCTTCACACGGTCGACATACTGGGGAAGATATTGCAACTATTTTCCACGAATGTTTAGTTGAATATGATTTGGTTGATAAAATACAGGGTATTACGGTCGACAACGCTAGTGCAAATACGCAATTTATGTTTGAACTTGGCAAACAAATGCCACATTTTGACTCAGACAATCAACATTTCCGGTGCTTTGCTCACTTTTTGAACCTTGGTGTACAAGATTTATTAAAAACTTTAGCATTACATAGTGACACTGAAAATGCAGAAAGAGAACAGCAGTATGAAGAGGAAAGTGAAGAAGATGAAGAACATATTCCAAATATTGCTGACTCACGTACAGCGATTACAAAATTACGCAGTATTTGTTGTAAAATAAAAAGAAGTGAGATCTTAAAAAGAAAGTTCCACTCTGCTTGTGAAGCATCTGGTGTGCCAGCTGATCTTAATCCCATACTTGACTGTCCAACAAGATGGAATTCTACACATGATATGATTGGATTTGGTATAAAAGTCCGAATGGGTATTAACATATTGTGTACTTCTGTCAGCGAATTAAACGATTTTCAAATCACGGAAATTGAATGGCGAATACTCGACAAAATATATAAGTTTCTAATAAACTTTAAAGTTTTATCAACTAAACTTGGTGGAGAAAAATATGTTACAATACCGCTAGTCGTTGTGTCATTCAATCTTTTACTGGATAAAATTGAATCCATGGCAAAACAATTAGACGAGAAACCAAATCGAACCGAAGTGGACGAAAAGCTCGTTCTGGGTTTTCAAGCAGCCCGAGATAAAATGCTTAAGCATTATAAGAAGAGCAACTGGATTTACTGTACAAGTTTAATTTTAGACCCTAGGCACAAAGCTCGCCACGTAGTCATTTCGAAAGTCTCTTTCGAAATGACTACGTGGGGACAGCAAATAAAAACAGAAAGCCTGCGCAAATTCAATGAAATTTATACGCAATATAAAAGTACAATAAACCTTATGTCTAAGTCTCCACAGAACAATGAAAATATTGAAAATATTCTTCACGATCATGATGAAGATATTGAAGATGAAGACATAATAGATTTCGAGAAGCTATACACAGGTCCCTCTACGTCTTCAGGATCTGGCTGTGGCTTAATGAAAACTGACGAGTTGGAGGAGTATTTAAGTAAGCCGAGAGCCACCAGCTCGGAAGACATTTTAGAGTGGTGGAGGACGCATGAAACGGAATATCCGATTTTATCCAAGATGGCTCGTGATTTTCTTTCAATACCTGCAACTTCAGTACCCGCTGAAAGATTATTTTCTAAAGCATCACTAGTAATAAGAAAACACAGAAATAGGTTAAGTGATGAGTCAGCCAGGTGGTTACTTTGCATTAATTCTTGGTCAAAAGAATTATTATAATAATTCTCTTATTATTAATATTATTAAAAATCTACCTGATATTTACCATGTTTATAGTTATGTTTCTTGAGCTTAAAATTGATAATTTCAATAAATAGTATTTTGCATACTTTGTCTTTATTATGTTTCCTTCCATATATGGTGATTACGATTACTATCACTATTTATCTTGACAATATTTAAAAAATGATGTCAAGTCATTGATATAGGAATCTATGTCAATGTAATCTCAAGTTTCCATACTTCATTACGATGTTTCATATCTTACTAAATCACACTAAGCAATTGATAAGTGCGAGACTTGCAAGACTCGCAAGACTCTTGCTGCAAGACCAAGACCAAGACCAAGACTGAGCGTGCAAGACCAAGACCAAGACCAAGACCAGGGGTATCGGTGCAAGACCAAGACCAAGACTGGCTCAAGTCTCGTCTTGGTCTTGCAATGGGCAACACTAGCCGGGATCCTCGCATTGCTGGCACTGCGGCGTTGTCTCCCGGTGGATGCGCCACAGATACTTACCGAAGCACATATGTTCGGTAATCATCTGTGTTATCCGGTAGGAGAGGTCACCGTAGTGTCTTTCCAACCACTCCTCCATGATCGACCTCACCGGCGCAATAGTGGCTTCTCCCTACCTCGGTTGCTCAAGTTGCACCTTCCATGTCTAAATGAGTTCATGGCGGAGCTGGGACCGCTGGGCCTCGATTTCCCAGGGTCCCGGCCTGTGGCCCTGCGTGCGCGGAAACAAGGTGCACCGCCACCCTTGGCCTGCTTCTGCTGTCACCCTAGCTAGTCAGGCTAGTCATTCTACGTGCCTAATGCAACTCGGTATACCTTTTCTATTCTTGTCAAAACATGTTTTTCAAGCCTTAGCCCAAGGTTTCGTATCCATATATATAAATCTTGTAGCAATTTTAGCATGACGTAAGCAGTCCCAACATTTCTGTTACCTACTATATTTTCTCGCACACACTCGTAAAATTACAATTTGGTAAAAAGAGACATGATCGTCTTCCAGGTCTCCAAGAACAGGTGTAAGCCTCGAAATGACTGCCATCACAAGTGCAACGACAATGGCTTCGAAGTCAAGTGCTCCTGCAGACGAGGGTATGAACTGATGCCGGATGGAAAATCTTGTCAAGGTATGATATTCCTCTACTAATATTTAACCTTTCTCGATCATGAATATTTTCATCATCAAATTGGCGTTATTCCCGGTTTCGCTTTGACTTCGAGGCCCGAAGTCAGCTTACTCCTTTTCCTCCCTTTGATTTGACTTATACGAATTGAATGGGACCTGATCCTGATCCTGAACCTGATCTCCTAAACCCAAGAGGAAAGCCTGCGCCAGAGCCTTGTCCGTCAATCAACAGGTGTACTGGTATGCAGGTGAGGTTGGATTGGTCAAAAGCTCTCAGTCGTTCTCATTTTTTAAAATAAAACTGCGTTGTGAAAACGCAACACTGCTGAACACAACCCACAGCTAACAGTTTCCAATAAGATTCTGAGAAGAATTTCTAGATACTAATTACATCTAGAAGAAGATTCTAAGATGCTAATTACATTTTTCCTATTGTAGATATCGACGAATGCCAGTTAGATCAGCCAGTCTGCTTAGCAGGTACTAAGTGTCAGAATATCCAAGGATCCTACCGATGTATTACCGTTAAGAAACACAAGAATAATGATGTAGAAAAAGGAAAGTGCCCATCAGGCTTCACGAGAAATATTGATAACAACGCTTGTGATGGTAAGTGACTTAAAATATGTTAACTTTACTTTAATAATCCATCAATTAGCCTATTGTTGTCCACTGCTGGCCATAGGCCTCTCTCAATTTGTGCCATAGCACCTGATGATGCTGGGGGGCGTTCGTTTGCCGATTACTTTTATAAACTTACATTAATATTCACGACTTCGTCGTAAGCCGAGACAGCTGTTATTGCTTCTGTCCTTACACACTTCAGAATCATCAACTGGTTTTAGATGCTGCAGAGCTACCTTTGTTTTCAAGAAATCATCAATTTCATTGGTGTTTGTCGATGGACATTGCCTTATATACTTAGTGATCAGATGCTTTTGAATAATAATAATAAATACTCTAGGACAAATTACACAACGCCATCTAGACCCAACTAAGCAGTGCTTATCATATGGGTATATATGAACAATAATTTATTAACAATAATATATATTAACACTGAGCGGAATTCGAATCCGCAACCTCTGACTTAGCAGTTGAGCGCACTACCGCTACGCCGCAGAGGTTGTTATCATCTTCTCGTAAGTTCTTAGTATCGTAGCAATTCAGCATGATTATGCTAGATGGCGTTAAATATATGTTGTGTCACCACAGTACTTAACTGCTTTGAGAAAATTATGGATTACTAGCATCGCCACGCGGTTTTACCTGCGTAAGTCCTAATCCCGTGAGAATGTCGTAGTAAAAATTAGCTTATGTTACTCAGCCATAGTTAAAAAAAGAAGTTTTGAAATCAGTACAGTAGTTTCAGAGTTCGATTCGATCGATTTAAAAAAAAATCCTCTTCATAATTTAATTATAAATAAATTTTGTTATTTTCATGTCTCTAGATATAAATGAATGTCAGCTGCCAAACCCGCCATGTCCAACCTATCTCTGTGAAAACACTGTAGGAGGGTACCTCTGTGGTGGGGTCTCAGGAGACCCAGGACATGTGAGCGGTATTGCTTCACCACCGATGGACGAAGATAGGTGTCCTCCAGGGTTCAAAATTGGAGCCAATGAAGAGTGTGAAGGTGAGCATATTTTTGAAACAGTTAAGCGGCGATAGCCCAGTGGCGTACGTAACGGACTGCGACGAGGTCTCGAGTTCGATCCCCAGTTGCCACGGGCACACACCTCTGACTTTTCGTGGTTATGTGTGCATTAATAACTGGCAAATCGTGGGTGTGTAATACACCTCTAGCTACCCCTTCGGGGATACAGGCGTGAAGTTATGTTATGTAATAAATGTTAATTATCGCTCACTTAATAATGCATCCGGTAGATGACAATAGGCTATACTACTCGGACCTTAACATAACTGGCGAATCGTGGGTGTATAATACACCTCTGCCTACCCCTTCGGGGATATAGGCGTGAAGTTATGTTATGTTAAGAAGGAAAACAATTATAAAGTCATCACCAGCATCTTAGCGTAGTTCTTGGTTGCGTCAGAAGCTTTAAGCTGAAGCCACTTATTCTTTCTCCTCCTTTTGGTTTGGTTTATACGATTTTAATGGGAGTGACTGCCATCTCACTTCTCAATCCCAAAGAAAATGCCTGCGCCGGAGCCTCATTCTTCAATCAGCAAGCCGGTGCTTGCAGGTGAGGTTGACTTAGCAGAGGGTCAAGCCAACCTTACTTAGGGCAGTGTCAGATCGCAGTCGCTGCCATTAAGGCCAAATCAAGATAATCAGGAAGAGAGCAGACCCCAGGGTCCAAAGTATAAGCTTTGGATACAACCAGGACTAACACTGTGATTATAATGATGATAAAATGAATAATGCGATTGCATGTATAATATTTTTCAGACGTTGACGAATGTAAAACACAGAACCACGACTGTAACCTGCTATCACAATTCTGCATTAACAAGCATGGTTCCTTCTACTGTCAAGACATAGCCTCCAAGCATTGTCCACCTGGTTTCAAAATAAATGATGCTACTAATAAATGTGAAGGTATGTCGGAAATAATGTTTTTTTTATGGACTAATCCTTCTCCTGGCATCCTCGTCCTATGAGAATTTTCCCAACTCAATTGCGGTCGGCTTTTCAGTCTGACTACGAAACGGCTATGCTTCGATATTTTGCGTGAAGCGACTACTATCTGACTTTCCATCCCACCGGCGATATCGTAGTTTTTTTTTTTTTTTTTTTATATTTAGGACACGTCAATTTGACTTCACCTCGCCTGATGGTAAGCTGAAGGTAAAGTCTCAGGAAAGAGGGTCACCATTACATACACGTACCATGTTAACAATGGTGGCACTCAGCTTGACGGCCTCATCAGAAGAGGATTGTCGTCGCAGCACCGCGTGACACCCACCGGTCCCACTAGTGCTGCGACCACAATCCCCCTGCCCGGCTATGCACTTGCTGACCCCTGAACGCAATCAAACCGAAATTGGATTACTATGGAGGGTTTTTCGCAATCGTGCACGGTGGAACCTACCCGGCCGAATTTTGTGACAAATTTGTGTCATCAAATTTCTACCACCAGTTGTATAATTACACCAGTTGTCGGACTTTTTAGGGCTCCAATTATCCGTAACGATTGCTATAGAAGTTCGTAAGACTGTCGGCTATGAATCTGCCAGTTATATGCAAAACCTTTTATACGTCGTAACTCGTAACTTCATTTAAGTTTTCAAATGAAAACCTAAAATATTATGACTCAATACAATAATATATTGCCATTTCAATTAATGTATCAATTGCTATCTTTGATTATAAACAATGATAAATCACATCACACAATCACCTTTTTAAAATTACAGACATTAATGAATGCGAGGACGACCCTGATATTTGTCGGCTAGATCAGATCTGCGTCAACCAACTTGGACAGTACAACTGTAAAAATAAAGTAGAAGATAGGTATGTTCTTAACTTTTATTTTAAATCTCCAAATAGACTAATTACTGAGGGGTCCCACCTATTTATGAGCATGTTCTTTTTAATCGTAAATTTGAATTGTGCACTTTTTGACCATTGTTTCAACCATTGACCATTGACCAACTCTGTGATTATTCTGGATTTTCTTCCACATTTGCCATAGTTGCCAAAATCATAAGAATAACAAAAAGATCATTTACTATTTTATTAGGTATATTTTGCAAAACGCTTCGTCTAGCAGACTGAAAGTCAAATTCAAAGTTATATTCACAGCTAAAATAAGTAAGTATGTAATTGTAAATTGAACTGTATTTTGGTGTCAGAAACCACTGGTCATTCGCTTGAATAAAAGTTGTAGACTCGGCCCCTAGTGCCCTTGGTCCCTCGTTAGGATACTAGTGACTGTACCAGACAACAATGTCATCTAACAAAAAAAGTGTATCTATGAAGCAAGTGTATCTATGGTTAGTCTATTCAGTTATTATAAAGTAAGGCTCATTTTATTCAATTTTCTATTTCAGAAAATCTTATTCTTGTCCTGACGGAATGAGGAAGAAGGAGGGGAGTCTATATTGTGAAGGTCAGCAAATACTATTGTAATCTAAGTATTTGTTTTTACTACAACTGGTACAAAATTAATTTCTAAATCTAAACCGCAGATATCGACGAGTGTGCCGAGGGACTTCACATTTGTGACATGTATCAGAACTGCTTGAATACTAACGGGAGTTACGACTGTCACTGTAAACTGGGATATGAGTTGGATGTCACTACCCAAGCTTGTGTCGGTAAGGATGACAATATACTAGCGCATTATTTGTCCTGAATTTAACAATTTGTCACTGCAAAGCCGAAAATGTTGAGGTTACAAACTTGAAATTTTGGCAGTTGAAAATTCACACCGAATGGAATAAAGTAATACATAAAAAGTTGTAAGGAAGTCCACCATTTTTGATGTAGGAAGCACGAAATTTCACATAGGTACCTGAGTCTCTCTATGGGCAACCTTACACCCCGGCGTCTGTAGACCCAAGACGGCGTGCGGTTTTAGTCGGTTCAAGCCCAACATAACCGCCCCTGCTGGCACGCGGGGGGGTATCCGAAGGGATTTCCGCACGAAAAAAAAAAAAAAAAAAAGGTACCTGAGTCTGGTTAGAAATAAAAGTGCGTTTTTCTAATTTTACCTCTAGGAAGGTAAATCCGATGAATTAGAAGTTGAATGTTAGTATGAAAGTTTGTCGCTTAGGAATCAATAGAATGGAATCACTGCTAAGTAAGCAGTACACATAAACATAACTTCACGCTTGTAGCCCCGAAGGGGTAGGCAGAGGTGTATTACACACATACGATTCGCCAGTTATGTTTAGGTCCCAATGTAATAGTGGGCGAGCCTATTGCCATCTACCGGGCACATTACTAAGCGAGCGATAATAAACATTTTTAATACACACATAACTACGAAAAGTCAGAGGTGTGTAAACTTCTATTTCATCATTTCACGTGTGCGTCTATATGTGGATCTGCAGTTCACAAACGTATATACTGATTTTAAGGCGGTCTCTTCTGTTTGAAATAATCGAGATAGTGATTGGCTATCATTATTGTATCTGTTCAAGCATTCAAATCAGCTCAAGTCGATGTTTTTTTTGTAGATGTGAACGAGTGTGCAACGTGGCAACACGATTGCATTCCACAATTTCAGAGGTGTGACAACACTGTGGGCTCCTACCTCTGCGTGAGGATAGCCTCATGCGGTACTGGATATGTTTTGCAACATGCCACTGGCAAGTGTGAAGGTAAGAATAGTATTGATCTATTTATTTATTTAAAGAGCCATCATCTTTATAGTGATTTCCCAGGTGTGTCCAAAGTATTGTTGAGTATTAAGTATTATTATTGTTTTTGATTGGTATGTTGGCTTTACCGGTAGCGACTGTCGTCTAATCTTCCAACCCCGAGAGGAAAACCTGCGCTAGAGCCTCATCGTTTGTTAAGCAATTGCTCTGACTTGCAGGTGTGGTTGGTTTGGCCCTCAAGGGTATTGTTTGGGTTCTGTACACCCATTTAACTCGAAAGAGAGTAAAACATTATTTTAGGTGTGACTTTTTATTGTATTTCTTAGAATAGTTAGGTAATGTTTAGATGGTAAAGGTTTATGTATTCAAAGTTAACTCATTTCGCATAGAAAACGATTATAAAATATGATTAGGAGACAGGATGAGTGATGCTGTTAGTGGTGAGATGGCCCAGGGTCAGTCGGGGTGCGAGGGATATGCTCTATGGGTATCCGAAGGGATTTCCGCACGATAAAAAAAAAAAAAAAAAAAAAAAAGGTATTTTACTCACTTTGTTTTGTTACTAAGAATTCCTCACAAGAAAATCAACTCACACTTTCGCCACTCGGAAATCGAATTTGGATTAACAGGGGCAGTGAAATATTAAAACAATTTTAATAGGGTATTCGATAATATTCAATCAAGTCAGTTTTTATTAAATACTAGAAACTCGCTCTTGCTTTACTTCGGTTTATATGAGTTTTTTTTTAACTCAATCTCAAACAACACATACTATATAGCCTATGTCCATCGAGAATAATGTACCTTTCAATTGGTGAAAGATATTTTCCAATAAGTGCAGTAGTTCCGAATATTACCCAAAACATATAAACAAACTTACAAAATTCGACCTTTTGATTATTAGTAGAGATAGTATAGATAAGAAACGTAAGTTCGAAGAAAATACAAACTATGCTGTTGAAAAAATTAATAAAAACCAGTTAAAATACTCATCTAAAAAACTACAAGAAATTACTCTATTTTTAGATATCGATGAATGTGCATTAGGCACCCATAACTGCAATTCGGGATACACTTGTTTCAACGTACGAGGATCTTTCCGCTGCGTGCGCCGGCGCCCTTCAACGACCTCTACAACGACTCCCGAACCTGAATATGAATACGAATATTATGATTCTGAGTAAGTTATACTACTGTTATATAGTCACAGTGTACTAGCCTATGCCCGCAGCTCCACCCATGTGGAATATCGATCTCGTTTCCGCCAACCAGTTGACCTAATCCAGTAATTTACATGTGCATATTTTGAACCAAATCCATCCATTGGTTTGTGTGAAAAAAAAACAAACATGCTTGAGCAATTGTAACATTAACACAGATTACATACCATTATGATTAAATTAAGATTACAAGCTATACTAAAGGCATTTTAAATCTTTTCGCCTAATAGAGGGACAGCTCTCAATCAGATAATGTTCCCAGACTCCAGGCACAAATGAATCTACATTGCCTATAAGATAGTTTAACCATCCAATACTAGATTATATCACGCCTTGGCTACATGCGAATTCATTACCTTTTTCAGGGAAGAACCAGACAATAAAACGTCTAAAGTTGATAACGGAACACCTAAAGAGCCTTCAACAACAACAACATCCACTACTCCCGCACCCGAGCCTCCAATTACAACACAAATCACAGAAATCACACAAACTTCTGAATCTGATAGGAAAACATGGGAAGAACCATCGACATCACCAGATATTAATTACAGTGAACCAAATAACGAGCAACCAGACACAACACCGACTTTGGTAGTAATCCCAGTTTCAACAGAAACACCACCACGGTACGAAGTGCCTGAACCGCAGCCAGTACCAACTGAGCAATCTTTCCCAAATGAACCTCTGCCCACATTACCTCAACCGACTCAACCTCAACCGACTCAACCTCAATCAATCGCACCTCAACCGACTGAACCTCAACCTACAGCTCCAAACCCTACAGAATGGTTACCTTACCAGCCCTCACAACCAGAATACCACCCACCTGAAAATGAACCAAGAGCAGTAACATCACATAACAAAATACCACCAGAAATTCCTGAAGAAGAGCTGCCGAAGGTACCAGATATCCAGTCACCTACTCTATATGAAATAGACCCAAACAATGAATCTATTCCTCTAGAAATAGAAACAACTCCTGAGATATATTACTTGCCAGACGAACCAAGTTCTTCAGAGAAGCCTATTCCACCTCCACCATATGCAGTAAATGTTAATGATAATCAAGAATCAGGAACCAATGTATACGACACAAAAAATAATAATCTCTGGAACAAAGTGACGGTTAAACCGAAGATTTGTCCATTTGGTTTTGAGTCTGATGAATATGGATCATGTTTTGGTAAGATGTTGTTAATATTTTTTACGAGCGTCACCACGCCATTTCCCCCGCTTAAGTCCTGATCCCGTGAGAATATCGTGATAAAAGAAGCCTATGTTACTCAGGGATCATGTGTGTAGGAACAGAGTATGATATTCCTCCAACACAAAGGGATGATCCTCCCACCAGACAAGGTAATCACGCCTAGTGGGCCGCGGCACAACTGTTGTCGGTGGGATGTTGTATATATGTTATACCAGCGCACGAACTTCACTTTCGTGATCCAGGATTGGTAGTGACGTACTAGTAATGAAGTAGTTCATCTTGTTTTCGCTAGATGGCGCTGTGTATATGTGGTATCGCCACAAATGTAGCATTTTAAGAGTGAAAGAGTAATAGAAGTATTGGTAATATTAATATAGACGAGCAATGTTCTACTCTTATTCTTATTTCTAGTTTCCTTTTTGATAGACCCGCGTTTGAGATCTTGCAACCAATGGTCGTATCTAAACTACTACTAGCGACATACTAGAAACAGCCGCTTATAAGTCTACTTGATAAAATTTCATATTTTATGAAGACCTTTTCCACAAATAACAAATATTCTTCATTCTTATACCGCTATCAAAAACAGTGGACCCACGGTAATCCGATAAACGATTTGCACGGTAGTATCGGACTATCGAGTCAGTTGCATTATAGAGTACCTATTGCCTAAGAACCCTATAGTCCAAATGTTTCGAAAAAGAGTAGTTTCTCTTTTTCCGATCTAAATCTTTAGAAAAAAGAGTACCTTTATAATCCGTCAAATTACAGGTTGAAATGATAAAATTCTATCTGAACTACAAAACAAATCGTACTACATATATGTATTTCGAATGTTCAACTGTGACAGGTATATTGGATTACAGGGGGTGCCGGATTCGGTGGGGCGACTAGCGCCCCTCCCCCAAACCGGGGCAAGACGGGGACACCGTGGTTCCCAAACCCGAGGGGGCCATCTCGAAACCGGAGATGGCCCAGGGTCAGTCGGGGTGCGAGGGATATGCTCTATGGGCAACCTTACACCCCGGCGTCTGTAGAACCGAGACGGCGTGCGGTTTTAGTCGGTTCAAGCCCGACATAACCGCCCTCGCTGGCACGCGGGGGGGTATCCGAAGGGATTTCCGCACGATAAAAAAAAAAAAAAAAAGGGGGTGCCGGATTAGACAGGGGCTGGATTACCGGGGGTCCATTATATACTGAATTAAAAAATCACATTTAATTTTAGATGTATGCTTTCAGATATTGATGAATGCGCCTTAAACCGTCACACCTGCGCCAGTCCTACTGAGATTTGTAAGAACACGGTAGGAGGTTACACTTGCAGTTGCGCTCCAGGTTTCAGGAGAGATCTCGCCACAAAGGCTTGTGACGTCATTACTACCTCATCGTCTACTACTACTACAACTACTACCCCGCCTCCACCACCGCCACCTCCTACTACGAGTGAGTATTTACATTAAATAATAGATAAAAAATTTAAATATGTTATATTTCTGCTCTTACATTACAAAAATAGTTATACTTCAATTATTTTATTGAAATATTTCAGTGTTAGGATAGTTTGAAATATTGTTAGTGTTTAGCAACTTCTGATGGCGACAGTACCTTTTTTTTTTTTTTCGTGCGGAAATCCCTTCGGATACCCCCGCGTCGGCCAGCGGGGCGGTTATGTCGGGCTTGAACCGACTAAAACCGCACGCCGTCTCGGGTCTTAAGACGCCGGGGTGTAAGGTTACTCATAGAGCACATCCCTCGAACCACGACTGACCCCGGGCCATCTCCGGTTTTGAGATGGCCCCCTTACTTGCTCTCCACTGTGCCATCTGCTAATCAGAGGGACACGTGGAAAGCTTCCGAACAGCCCTCAACAGGGCCGTCCTCGCCTCGGTCGGAGTTGGCCGTAGGCGGCAGCGTCTCTCCCGCCCTAGGAGAGAGGCGCTGCTGTCTCCGTTGCCCAGGGTGCACCGCGTGGAGGTCCCCAACCAAGCACCCCTGATGGCGACTGTACCTACATGTCACTAGTTCTACTAGTACTAGTTCTTGTAACGATAACTCTAGAGGTTTTAATTGCGAATGTCTTAGAAACTTTACCAAGTACCTCACAAAAATGTTGTAAAAATTCAAAAAACGCATTATTTGCCAAATGTAATTTATGGAACTCGTTTAAACAAATTAAATGAGATCCAATTCGAGCCATTACTAGTAACCGGTGAGGAGTTTCACTCTGTATATCCTGAATCTCTATTGCATGAGGTCAGCTTGATAGGATCAATATGAACTAATATAATTAAGTAATAAGTAACTTACATATTAATATAAAAATTAGAAGTTGCTTAAATATAACTCCCAAGATCTTTTCTTTTTTATGAATGTTAGGCTCACGTTTGACCTCTATCTCACCTGGTGGTAAGTGACAATGTGGTCTACGATGGATTATTTTTGTCTAGAAGGAACCTATTCACTCGAGCCTTGAAGATTCCGAGGTTATAGCTTTCCGGAAACACAGACTCAAGCAAGCAATTCGACTCCTTAGCTGTACGCATAAAAATTTGTGTATGATTTAACCTAAACACCCTTCGATTTTGTCCTGGCTTATAACAAAATTTTGTTCCAGGTAAGAGCTTCTTCTGGGGATATCCAGAATATCGAATAACAGCGAGACCATTTCATCCGCGGACTATGTGCGATGCCGGCTATCATTACAATCCCAAAACATTTTTATGTGAAGGTAAATATGATATAATATGATGATGATGACGATTCAGCTTTTTTGTGTTTTTGGTAGAAGAATCCATCATGTGGTATATAAGCCAGAAAGAGAGAGATATATAAGAAACAATCCAGCTACAGTTGGTGTAGACAAAGTTTAACGTATTTTCAATGAAACAATTACCTTATATAGCATAAATTTCACGCTTATTTGACAATATTGCTATTCTGAATGCAATTACTGGCTCGGGCAAAATTAGGGCTATTAGATTATCCAGCCAGAAACTTTGATTTGCAACACGGAAGCTAAGTACGTACTTCGTAGATGGAAATATGATTAAATATGGGTTTAAGATATCTACGTCTTCCTCTTTAGGGATATACAAGCATAAATATATAAAATATTCTGCCATTACACCCAGAAGATATATCCATGCTCAATTTTCTAGATAATTTAAAGTTACCTCGTAATGATAGAGTCAGTAGCAGGATGTTGGTGTTCATTGCCAAAAGTATCAAAAAAACATACTCTAAATAACGATGGCTCATGGATTTGTTCATATTTTTCTAAAGACAAACGGTAAAAATAAATATGAATTACGCGTTTTAATAAACTAATCTCTTTTGTCAGATATAAACGAATGCAAAAACGGACAAGCAAACTGCGCAGACGTAGAGATTTGTATCAACACAGAAGGTGGTTACAGATGTGATTGCCCTCCAAACTGGTCACTAGACGCTTTCAGACATAGATGTGTGCCTAACAACCGAAATAGGCATCTGATGCCACCTGGATACGGAAATGAACCTGGTAAGTTTAGCGTAGCTGAAGCCAAAACAGAAGAAAAGGGGACTAAAAAGCGTTTCTATCTATCCAAAATAAAGAAGTATTAAAAGTTTTAGAACACAAAAATATGATAGGTGTTGTAATCAATACTATAACATCTATGTTAATAGGTAGCATTAAACAAACTCCAACAAAAGCTGATAAATCTATAGAAAATCCACAAAAACTGTACGAACCGAATGTTAATACTGCAGTTTTGATTGGTCAAAATGTTAATTCAAATAGAAACAAACATCCTCGTCAAGAGAATTTCTCGCGGAACGATTCAAAACTTAATATCACATGACACACAGGTTTGTTAATCAAATTCATTTCTACTTTCTTACAGTTCCATCAAACTCTTTTGTGCCAACGGGTACTAAATACTTGAATCCAGAGATTACTCAGGTTGAGGACAGAGGGACAGTCATCAAATGTCCTCGTGGTTATAGAGTTGGAGACGATAATGCCTGCATAGGTAATAATTGTTTATATATATATATATATATATATATATATAAAGCTATATATATAGCTATCCGTATCGTTGATCTTTACAACTTCTGCTTGAGGCAATCATGTAATGATTAGATCGATTTCTGAATCGAATTTGAATTTTGCTTCCGTATTGTTTCCATATTACAACCACTTTGTTTATAAGTATCGACGGTTTTAGTAGGTAAGTTTGTAATTTTATTCAAAAGTTCATGACTAATATCGTCATTATGTCCACAGAGTAATTCGTGTTACGAAACACCACTTCGTAGCTGTTTAGCCTTAATCTTAATACCTACATCCTTTATTTTGTTATTCCTTTCACTATATAGCAATGCATATTATTTAGCAATGTTAAATAATGTATACGTGTTATATAGCATAAGTTATACAATATGCTACTCAATCTTGACGCACTTTACAGATCTTGGCCTCGAAGTTTTTTATTTAATTCACTAGCTTAGGTAAAGTTTCAAGTTATCGTCTTGAGTGTTGACCTATTCATATCCAAAATAAACATATTAAGTAAAAATAATTTAAATTTCAAGTTGAATTCCTGAGACGAGCGCAGCCGAATACAAGGGATTTTCGATTTTGCGTTTTTTTTTTTTTGCGATTTTATGCAATTTTTTCTTTATCTTGCAATGGTTCACCCCAGCACGAATCTATTACCGAAAACAGCAACTCGATAGCTCATCTCCTTCGACGACGTCGACGACGACAACTCGATAGCAATAAGGCTTTTCTAAAGAAAATCCCTAAAAATACAACTTATAATAAGCCTTTAATTCATTTTTAGATATTAACGAATGTGAGACTGGTGAAGCGCAGTGCGGTCCTCAACAGATTTGCTCCAATTTACCAGGGGGCTACTCATGTAACTGCCCCAGTGGCCACAAGCTTATTGGTGATCACCTGTGCGAAGATGTCAACGAATGTGATATTGGGGGCAACTTGGTGAGTGTCATCCTCCTCTGAGCTTTTTTCCAACTCAGTTAGAGTCGACTTTTCATTCTAACTACGAAACAGCCGAACTTCGATATTTTCCATGAAGAGACTGCACTCAGACTGGCGATATTGAAGTTCTGTAGTAGACCAGGTTATAGTAATTTTTTTTTAATTAGAATATTAAAAACCGAAATTACTAATATTCTCCCTAACCCCTCCAGCTAAGCTAAATTGCTTGTGTTAGGAGTGGGTTCACGTCGGTAGTATAATTGCCAGGATTTGAACCCTGGACCTCTCGATCGTAGGATCGACTCCTTAACCACTAAGCTACTGACGCTATACTAGGCTATATTAGGGCTCCAACTATCCATAACGAATGCTCTCCGAGGCGCGGAGGAATCTCAATGTGTTAAGAATGGTCACGAATTCAAGACTGATCTGGCTAATATGGCTTAACCTTGTCATGTGCTAACCTAAGCAGTTACCACTTCAGTAGCCCTAGCAGAGTAGGAGGAAACTTGATAAGTGTATAAGCAAGAAATAATGGGGTGTTGATGGATTCTCTAAATTGCGGGTGTGCGTAGTAATATTTCATAATTATTCATGTTTACATATGTTTCAGCCTGTTTGCTCTCAAAACGCTGACTGTGTGAATACCATCGGATCTTACCGCTGTCAATGTCACACAGGCTTTCGATCAGCGCCCCGCAACGGCAAGGTATTTAAACTATCATGGTTACTACCATTCAGCGTTAACAGGATATTTACCAAGTATTGTTTTGAGTGTTGGATATTGAAAACCGCACGTGGTAAATATCCCGTTAAGTTTAATACTATTACCTGGATTTCAAAAGTGCCCGGACTCAGGGCTCCAAAGTATAAACTTTGGATACAATAGAGACTAATGCTTTGATAATGATAAATAAATACTCTATTATCAACAGGTCTGTGTAGACGTCGACGAGTGCGTTCTTGCAAGACCTGGTAGTTTATGTGAGCACAGATGCAACAACGTGTGGGGAGGATACAGATGCTCCTGTCATACAGGATACAAATTGAATCTTGACAACAGGTATGTAGCTTCAGACTGTTTAGCTTGTCAGTTTGGTTACGTTCTCGAAAATATACCTATTTTGTCTTCTATACAATTTTGTTATTTCGATATTATATTTTGAGAACACTTCTTCTGTAAACATTATTACCACATTCTTATTTTATTCAATATTGTCTTTAACGATACAACATTTGTTTGCAAAGTTTCAAAGATTGAATGGCAAAAATTTTTTCAGCACATGTTCTGATATTGATGAGTGTCAGGAATTCAAGTCTAAATTCATCTGCGTCGGTCGATGTGTAAACGAACCTGGTAGCTACCGTTGTACTTGTCCTCAGGGTTACAAGCTTTCAGAAGACAAAAAGAGCTGTGTTGGTAAGTACAATTTCAAATAGGAGAAATACAGACTCATTGCAGTCCACTACTCATTTAATCGCTTTATAATCCAGATTCATAAGATCCAAAAAATGTGTGGAAAGTGAAAAAATTTCCCTTTAACTAAAATTGTAGACAAAAAAACTTATAAAAATCTCGTGTTAGTTATCGAACTCCTCCGAAACAGTTTTACTCATTCTTATGAATTTGTTCTTACTCACAATCAGTTCAATTCTCAAAATTACTAATTATAACAATTCTAAAGTCTATACCTACTCTCTTCTTTAATAGACACAACTCCATCGCACGTCTGTTATTAGCAGAATTTGTCGACGATATCGGCATAGCTCGCCACACCAAAAAATTGAATTGAATTGAATTATTAATTTTTTGGGTGTGTTTGCTAGGTCTGAGAATAGGTCGTAGGTAATTTTTTATACCACGTAGGTTGAACCGCGGGCAACGGATAGTAATTTATAAAAGAAGAGGTAGTACAAATTTTAACTCAATTGGTTCAAATTAATAACTAGTTTTTTTTTGCTTTAGACATTGATGAGTGCGAAACTGGAGAAGCTCTTTGTTCACAAGGGACGGCTTCCAGTACATCAAATGACGTATGTGTGAACACTCGAGGTAGTTTTAAGTGTCATCGTATTACCTGCCCTATTGGTTATAAGCTGGAGAACAAGCAGTAAGTGGAATTATTATTTAATTTCTGCTGTGATATTATGATCAGACCTTTTTTTTGAACTAGCGGACCCGACAGACTTCGTTCTGTCAAAAAGATTTGGAATGTGGCAGTTTTTTGTTCCTACCTATTTTATAGCCGGGACAAAAAATCTTCTGAACAGAACCGTCACCCTGGTGATAGGGCGTTGTGTGGGGTTCAGCTCGGGTAACCAAAGTATCTTCGCTTCCACGAACTTTTTTTTGAATTAGGCAAAGAAGTATCATATAGAAAGTTCCATAAAACTGCGATCAAGGGGTGAGTAGGAGTGAAATGGCCAAATAAATTTTGCTATTATTTTCTTTCAAGTTAAATTATAGACTCAATAGACTATTACACTATAGTAATGGACATTAACATCAAATGTCTGGTTAAATAACTGAAATTTTATAGAATTTTCTTTTTTGAATTATTCAAATATATCTGCATAACTTCACGCCTGTATCCCCGTAGGGGTAGGCAGAGGTGTATGACACACCCTCGATTCGCCAGTTATGTTTAGGTCCTAATGTAATAGGGGCGATCCTAATGCCATCTACAGGGCACATTGCTAAGCAAGCGATAATTAAAATTTTTAAAACACAATAAAACTACGAAAATTCAGAGGTGTGTGCCCGGGCCGACTGGGGATCGAACTCGAGACCTTGTCTCTGCAGTTCGTTGCGTAAGCCACTGGGGGTTACCGCCGCTATATCTAATGACTTTTTGTTTCCTATTCATCTCTTGATCTCTATTCACCACGTTTTACCTAATGTTTTGAATAATTATTTTCGCGTTCACTGTAATATAATCTAGTACTGTTGAAATCAAGATACAGAGAATACAATTTTATTGCATTGTTTTCAGTCGCTGTAATAAGATAGAGAAAATATGTCAACCGACAGATTGGAACTGTACTCGTCAGCCTACAACCATTTCCTACAACTTCATTACTTTTGTTTCCTATTTATATATACCTGATGGCCAGGTAAGTGTAGTTTCAAATTTAAATTTAAAAGTATATCGACAACACTAATACTTATCTAGCAAAATAAATTTACTCTAAGGTTTTAATCCCTATCACAACAACAGAAGACTGATTTGAGAAGAAGAAGTCATTTATTGAGAGATATCTTGAATTTTTCGTTCAAATTTACAGACATACTAATGGAGAAGTTGTCTATAGCAAATCGCGATTTGTCATTGGTAGGCTAAGTGTTTTGTTTCTATTGGTGATTAGGATCACCAGAGCTCCTTCGAGAGAGATTTACGTGCGAAAATATATGAGCCAAACTCTACAAAAGTCTGTCGAAGTTTAGAAGTATTTCGTAAAACTTCTGATTACCTAGCCCAGCTATGTCAACTATGTCCTGCAATATCGATAGATTAAATATCTTGACTCTCTTTCAGTTAAAACTCTTCACAATGAAAGGTCCAGCTTGGACAAATGCTAAAATGAGGTTCGAGCTTCGATTAATCAATGTCAATGCTCCTCCTAGCGTCAAGAAGAAAGCTAGTATAAACGACTTCTTGTAAGTTTAAGTATAATTTTATTTACATTAGTGTAGTTGTGCTAAAATATTTCAGCTGTTTAAATATTTTTTATCATCCTCCGTGCCATTACCTAACGAATAAAACGACCGAATTCGATATTAACGTGCTCTTCGAGGCGAATGTGTTATGAATGGTCATCCATCCATGGGTCACCTTTGGGTTGTAGAGGTCTAATGGAAGTCACATCACGAAAATATCGAAGTTTAACCGTTTTCTATTTGACTAAAAGCCAACCCCCACGGAGACAATAAAGAGACAACGGGAAAGATGAAGATGAGGTTTCAAGAAGAGGTCAAAATGCAAGTTGAAGATAAATAACTTCTTCTTTACTTTTGATTAATAAATTGCCAAATCGTTAATATAGAAACTGTTCTAGTTGGTAGTACATAAAGTACATTAAGTAACATTTATTACTGATCTATAAAATAATTGTTATTTGCAGATTAATACAGAAGACCAACTTTGAAGGACTTATGTCCTTGGTACGGCCCCTTGAAGGACCACAAAGCATTGAACTTGAGATGTCCATGGATGTGTATACTGACGAACAATTTGGAGGAAAAGCTGTGGCAAAACTCTTAATTTATGTTTCAGAATACGAGTTTTGAGTTACAACATAGAACAAAATTGGTCTAGTATTTCTTGTTGATTATTTTGCAATTTGTTTACGTGTTTGTTTTTTTTTTGTTTGTAGACGTTGATTCTTTTTTTTGTTTCGTTCGACATTTTATACTTGTTCAGAAGGTAAAAAAAGTATTTATATTAGGTCGTTACATATGAAATTGCCGTTTTTCTTGAAGAAATTGGAGGAAACCTAATTTTCAGTACTAACATTTTTGCATTAATGACAAATCCAAATTTTATGATTTTTTTTGTGTATGAATGAGACATTACATTTATTACATTTTTGAAAAGTGATAGCTGTTCAGTAATTCGAAATTTATCATCAAAATGGATAGCATTTAGGAAGTACTGTTTTTGAAGATCGAATTAATTTATCAAGCGCCAAATAAAAACAAAATTTAATACAGAGTTGTAAAATCTTGAAATCAACTTTCAAACAAAATATAAATAATGGAAATAGCTATTAAATTACAGGAATAACGAAATTTGCAATAAAAAATTTCAGCAATTTCATAGGTAAAGACCTATTATTTATTGAAATAAATGACAAAAATATTCATTTAAAAGATACATATCGTTGTCGATTTTTCATTGACATCACATTATAATTTAGTTTCTTTTTAATCTCTTAAATTTATCGTACTTGTACAAACTGCATTCTGTGAATTCAGTATTGTTTTATTTTAAGCATTATTTTAAGGATGTACTTTTATTTTTCTAGCCATATATTTGACATAGCAACATAATAAGATGTACGATGTTTGGTATCAAACATGAAAATGTGAGTGAAAACTTAGGTGCTTTAAAATAATATGATAAACTTCCTTAAGATAATTGTTTATCTTTAGAATATATCTCATATATTTCAGATTGTCCTTATATTAAATGACTACAGTAATTAGTAACTGTAAGTATTTGTTATATATTCTTATTGTAAAGTATTTTGGTACTTGTTCACTACTTTTGGGACTTCATTGTTCATTATAATAATATTGTTCAATTAAGAAAAAACATCGTCATCATCTTAACGTCGTGCCCCGATTGCATCCCAGGCCTTCACTTCGGAGTCCGGGGTCCGCCTGCTGGCTTTCCCTCTTCCATTTTGCAGGAGTTTGAGCAACCATGGCAATGAAACCTGTGAGTAAAAGAAAATAACTTGCAGTTGAATAGTTTTGTTACTACGTGTTACGAAGAGCTTAGGTCAAAACGAAATATCTCAAATATGCAATATGAAATTTATCATAAAGGTAATCTGAAATAAATGAAACAATAGACTTGATACGTAATATTTATTATTGTATAGTTTAAATTGTAATAAAGTATCGTTAAGCAGATTTGTTGTTTATTTCCAAAAATCTAATATTTAGGTGGTACAGTTTACGTATGAGAATAAATATAAAAATAATTGATCTGTCAGCGAAATATCATATTTCTTTATGTTTTACAATATATGAAATGCTTAAAGCTTTGACGAAAGTCCATGCAGTCAGGTCTTTTTATAAATAGATAGCTTGGAACCTAAGTTTGAGCAACCCTGGCAGCACCTATGTCTTCCTTTATTTTAATTTTCATATGAGAAAACAATTGCAAGGTAGTGCGCCTTCTAATTTAAGTACTCCATCAGAATTTAAGTCTTCAAATATTCGACAATTCCTGAGATAAGTGCATTGTTGTCCTTCATCTATATATATATAACACTGGTTCTACCATATACTAGTATTTAAATTCATTCTGTATATTGGTTGACAATTTTTCATAGCTAATATTAATAATTAAAAAAACCGCGGTAGCCTAGTGGTATGGGTAATGGACTGCTGAGACGAGGTCTCGGGTTCGATCCCAGGTTTTACCATGGCACACACCAATGACTTTTCGATGCTTTTCGAAGTTATGTGTGTATTTATCGCAGGTTTATAAGTGCCCGGTTAATGGCAATAGGCTCGCCACCTATTACATTGGGACCTAAACATAAACTGGCGAAATGTGGGTGCTAGCACCTCTGCCTACCCCTTCGGGGATATAGGCGTGAGTTTATGTTATGTTATGTTATGTTATGTTATGTTTATTAATAATTCATCGTGATTATACAAGATGAATTATCAATTCATACAATTTTATGTCACTATATGGAACTTTTGTTTATAGAAACACCTAGTAGAGAAGTACTTACTCTATTATCAATAAAAGTGTGCTTTAATGTTCTTTATTTCATAATGACGATTTAGAAGTAGATACCTGGGACAACATCTTAATTATCTAGAAACACAAACTGGAGAAAAATACACATGAAACTTGTTAGACTAGAATATTATAATATTGATCATAATCAAAAGCAATAGTTTAAAATGACTAGATTTGATTTTAGCAACTACTATAACAACACAACTTTAAGTACCATAATAACCGATGAGAGAAAATCACCACGTACTATTGATCTATCAGTCCTGTCAAGGAAAAACATTAATAAACTACATTAGCAAGGAATACCACATCGATCCACACCAAAGTAAGTTTTTTTTTCTCACTAGTGGTTTAAGATTCTCAGTCAAACGGTCTTGTCTATGTTATGTAGAAGAAAATATACTAAAGATTTAGGGGAACCTGTCTCCTCCCGTCCTTTGCTGTTGTTATTGTGCGACGTGCCAAATCGAGAATACGCAGTGGGTTCCTCTTCTCAATTATTATCTCACAATGGGTTTCCACCATATAACGCCTAATTTAATTAAGTAAAGTGTCTTTCTATAATCTACCTAGTGCTATAATAAATACTTATTCATTATACGCGGCATAGCTGTTTGTTGGTGGCTGAACTCCTCCGTAACCACTCGCGCGATCTTGACCAAATTTACCACGGTGATAGTGTGGACACTGAGGAGTGTGTTGAAGCGAGATGGTTCATGTCCGATGTACCATTGAGATTGAGAATCACCGAAAAACAGTTTAACGAGCGCGCGGCCTTCGCTAAGCGCGCGATCATAGTAAGATGTCTTATTTTCAAATAAGAGTCCTGCTCGCTCAGCTCAATTTATTTCAGTCGCACCCTGCACTGAATTCCTAGTTCTAAGAATGATTTCAAATTTAGAGCTACCACAACTGCCACAGAACAGAAAACTACACCTAAACTACTGAAATAGCATTCTATCCAAGGGTGAGTAGAGTGACTAGAGGTCCTAGGACCAGGAATAGGATCAACAACAGGGAAGTGCATATAGAGATCCGTAAAAGCTTACCATTAGGGTAATTTCATACTAATCCAAAAAATGACAAAAGTAATATAATATGAACTAAAAGAGGGAAAGGTGAGTGGGTTGACATGGCTTGGCGGTGAATGACAGACTTCGCAATACTGCTCATTGATGTCCCTCTTTTATCATCAAGCAAGATCATTATTTCAAACAGTATTGAAGAAGTTATAGGTAAGTTTGGAGTCATACAATTCAATTTAACTATGTTATTCATTTATGGCTAGGTTATGATATAAAACGCCTCCTATACTATAATATAGCTAATAATATAATAATTTAAAGGTAATTCTAAAAGAATAGCAAGGTAGTTAGTGTTATAAGTACATTCATGCGACTGTTGGGCTTTTAAGGCTGCAATCTTTCAATGCAATTGAGAATTGCCTTGGCTTTTATTTCATCGTGGCGTACAACTACTTTTGATAACATTATGTGGTTGAGAGGTATTTTAAAGCCTCTTTTCATCCTTCTTAAGTTTTCTTTGGGACAGTTAATTATGGATAATATCCAGTACACATTAAATTCAAGTTGATGTGACATTCCAAGGAAAATCATTTGAACGCCTTTCTGAGAACTGAAAGCTGAAATAGATCTAAGACCATCGGCATAAGTTTGGGTAGGTATATCCTATTCTTACTTTTATTAGAAACAAATTAGATAGATAGTAACACATTATTATTTATAATAAATCGCTATTATTACATATTATATAATTTTAAAATAATGCATAATTCATAATACCAATTCCTATGCCGTATGTGTTATTAAAATCAATATCATTCATTTATTTACGTACCCACACTACAAGTTATTTTTTATCTCTTTCGCTATATATAAGTCTTTCTCACTATTAGCAATCTTACGTCGTTCCTAATATTAAAACTTAATAACATAATTTCAGTAGATATTGTACATAGACAAATAATAAAAGAACCAAATATTTTGAATCAATAAACTTTGATGCATAATAAATATTAAAACTGCCGATGTTTACGGTATAATATGTACCTACTGGTATTCTCAATAATATTTAAAATTATTACTCGTATACTGTGAAGCTTCTCTTCATCCTTAGGAGGTTTGTGAATCAAACGCTGAACTGTAATAAAAATATGAATAAAATCGTAAAAAAAGATCGTTCTCACTACGTCAATCACAAGGTTCCTTCACTCATTCGGATCTACAATATCCAGCACAGTGAGGCAGCCATCTTGTGACGCGATAGCCACCGCCTTCCCTCCGTGTGCACTGGCTATTCCCGTTACTTCAGCTGGTGCTCGGTATTCGGCTATAGCACGACCATCTACTGTCCTGAAATGAATAATGACACTATTAGAAGAGGTGGACAAAGCAGTTTCAACACTCAAAGTCCCACTAGCTAAGTAAATTGTGAATATCGTAGATAAAATATTACTTGGAATTTTTTTCTTTAAGTGGTTCCAGTCTAGTAAAATTGCTCTAGTGTCAGTGATGGTGTTAGCTCAATACTCAGGACAGTGGCTGAGTGAGTGTGTAACAGTGAATCAATTTTTTTATGCAAAGCGAAATGGGAGTGATATGATGTGATATAATGTAGCGAGTGCAAGTGGGAAGTGTCCAAGTTACAAACTTATTAAGGAAGGTAAAAATAGAAATAAGGACTCAGCGGTCCCAGCTCCACCAGGACCTCATGGAGACATGGAGGGTGCGAGTTGAGCATCCAAGGTGGGGGAAATCCACCATCGCGGCGGTGAGGCCGATCATGACAGAGTGATTGGAGAGGCACTACGGTGACCTCTCCTACCGGATGTGCCAGGTAATTACCGGACACGGGTGCTTCGGTAAGTATCTATGGCGCATCCACCGGGAGACAACGCCGCAGTGCCAGCACTGCGAGGATCCCGGCGAAGACACGGCGCTCCACACTTTGGTGGAGTGCCCAGCGTGGGCGAGGCAACGCCGGGATCTTGTTGCGGTCCTGGGCGTGGACGTTTTCTCGCTGTAGACAATGCTGGGAGCCGAAGTCTCCGACGGGAGTAAGTGGCACGCCGCCACCTCTTTCTGCGAGCAAGTAATGCGTGCGAAAGAGATGGCGGAGAGGGAGCGGGAGAGAACCCTACCCCCCGAATTCCGCAGTCTGCAGTGAGGACGCCGCAAACTCGTCCACGCCCGGGACTACCGACCTCCATGATCGGGGCCTGAGGACGGCAGTTGGCCGACTTGCCGTCCTTACAGAAGCAGGCCAAGACGGAGGCGTGTCGTGTGTATCCTACAACGCCTGCCAACTCACCGACACGGGATAAAACCCGACTCCACCAGGCGAGACCGCGTGGGCGGCCAAAGTCCTCCGGTAACCCTGGGGTTATCCTTTCGAAGGCTTACCGAGTGTGCCCGGCAATAGACACTTGGGGAGGACATCGTGTGATTTTAGTCGATCCGATTCCGACACGCCCACCCCATTGTTGGTATTGATGGGGGTGAAGCCCGTGGGGGTTTCAACACGTTAAAAAAAAACCATCAGTGCCGACATTCATTTCATCAAATTATGTATTATTAAAAAAAACTCGTTTGAAACGTTAGGATATTTTCGATCAGAAAAACCTGGATCCAGCTACAAGTACGCAAATGGTACATAAATTAGACAAAGAGTCAATAAGAACGTAGAAGAAGTAAATGGATATCCCATTATTATTTTCATTTGGTCTGCGCAGCTCGTAATATGCTTATATACATAGCCACAAAATTATTAGAAGGTATGTTCGCAATAAACTGTAATTTGAAAAAAAAAAACTTTAATATCACACTAGAAAAACTTACCGGAACACCCTTAGAGTCTTCCGCCCGCTGTGATAATAAAACACATACTGGTCATTTGAACTGAACATGGTGATAATGGAGAATACTCCTTCAGCAGCACGGTATATCAGTTGTTGTACCGAGGTACCTCTTTTCAGCTCTATGAGGTCAAGACCTCCTCGGGATGGAGCGCAAAGTCCGATTTTACCATCTTTGGTGCTAGATCCGTTCCAGCGCGGTACGACTCTGGAATCATACACGGACGAATTATGATCATTTTACTTTTTGGAGTTTAAGTTTTCAAGTACATAGGCACAAATGGGTAAATAGAGATATATCATATTCCTGAAAGTAAATGCCCGCTCCAGGTTCGCTAAAGGTCCAACCAATTCCAGCCTGTTTCTTGGAATCTCTTAACCTTCAAGAGAAAGAGCTCTCATGAATTTTCTGTCGAAAGTCTTGTAAAGTTTAGTCTAAGTGGGCACTGTCTGTCTGCACCTCAATTTCCTTAGACTTTTCTACACTCTACACTATAATAGAATACTTCACTAGATGATGTATTCTGGTACGGTATTTTAATGTTACTTAAAGTTCTAAAAACACGTTATACCTAATATGCCTTTTGGTCTTGATATCCAGAATGCCTGCCTTATCATTACCCACTACGGCCACCCACAGTGGTTTGTGTGGTAGTGCCACTATTGACTGCATATCTTTTATACCACTATTCTTGATTGGAATTCTGTAAAACGATAATGTAATTCAATAATCTCTGAAGAATGGTACAACAGAACTGCTACGGTCCTGGAACATTGTGTTGGTAAATGAGGATAGAGGTGAGAGATGACTGAAAGTGAAAGTGAGAAAGAGAAGAGATAGTTAAACAAAATTGATTTAAATAGTAATATTCTAGTTGTGATTTCGTATAATTTAGTAGCAAAGGGGTTGGAGGTTATTTGAAATGCAGACAACATATGTAATGCAGTCAGTTGCGATGCTAATGATTAAAGGTAAGGTGTACAAATGTGTTACTAGTCTGGTTATACAGATGAAAATATTTTTTATTATGATTGAGAACTATACAAAAAATTCTAATGTCTAAACTGAAAATATGCTCTCAAATCTATGCTTTCAGTCACCTGTGCAACCTAGCTCCAGTCCTTGCATGGAAAACATGCAGACAGTCTTTGGAAGTCTTGTCAACCCCTGGAGCTATGATATGGTGTTCATCGATAGATACTACTACACCTTTATATCCCGTACCTCGAAGGTCATATTCTGCATTGTAAATCTTTTCTCCTTCTGAAATTGAATGAATATAAAACTAGATCAGAGGAACAGTAGTCTATATTCCGAAATACCTCCTCAGAATCACTCTAGTACTGGTAATATTCTACAAAAATTATAAATAAGAAAGTTTGTGAAATATTTGGATGTTTTTACTCAATCACGCTCAAACGGCTGAACGGATCTGACTGAAATTTACGTTAGTAACTATTTATTAATCTGTGCTGAAATTTAGTTACAATTCGAATCTAGAATCAACTCGAAGACTTGTAAGACTATGAAAATAACCTATTAACAACAAGGATTATTTCAGCAGGTTTCGTTATCGGGTTTCAGTAGACTTATTCGTAAGTGATGCCACAGCTAATGGTTCTGAGCACTTTTTTTTTCTAAATCTTTTATCTGCATCTTACTTGCTTTTTTCAAGAGTTTAGGTAACTTATTCTATTGCGAAAAGAGTTGTGTCTACACTTACCTGGAATTGTTCGTGCAATTATGTTAGCTACACCCACACAGTCCACGTTTGCTGTAGACACTTGCGTAGATATAGTGATAAATTTAGTGCCATCTTCTAACAGCAGAACTTGTTTGATCCCTTTTTGTTCTTCTTTGAATAAAGCCTAAGGATCAAAAAGTTAAATTTACCGGTACATGAATCAGAATTACATAAATTTTAAATCATGCGCAAGGGAACTGCCGACAATCTCAGTCATCGAATGTGTCATTAGAATGTCCGTGAAATATAAGAAAAAGACTCGAAACCCCAACACTACACACTATGTATTGAGCGTATCCCCAAGAGTTTGGAAGAGGGCGATCGACGCGCGGCATCTCCACGTGGAGCTACAAAGAGTTCCAGTGGAGGACCAATCGCCCTTGATACAATGTACCTGCTGCCTCGGCTACGGGCATACAAAGCGGTACTGCCTAGAGCCGTCAGATCTTTGCAGCTCCTGTGGGGAAAAGCATCTCCAAAAAGACTGCCCCAACAAAGACTCGCCTGAGCTGGAACGGTGTGAACTGCACACGGGCCAAGTTACCACATCCGCAACATAACGCCTTTAGTAATGCGTATCCCATCAGGAAAAAGTGGGAAGCGATGGCCAGAGCCACAGTAGCTTACCACTAGAGCGGCTCTGGACATAGCGATCCCACCTTCAAGAAATTGGTAATAAATAACACACAAAAATATGTAAAAAACAACGCAGATAAATAAAATGATGTTGATATTTATATTCTTCATAATATAAAATATAACACATAAACTAGCACACAATAATTAAATACACAGAACATAAGATGCTAAATACAGTAATACAAAATATATATATATATATATATATATATATATATATATATATTGAGACAGTGGGACCGCAAAAATAACAAGGTAGGACAAGAAAAATTCTGCCCTCAAGCCCAATTTTATAAAATGTGTCACGAACTATTGTTCAAAGTTAATTAGCACACTTATATGTGTTGTCTTGTCGCATTTTACAAATCATATTTTATGTTTCGTACCTTGTATCTATTATTGTATAATATTATGTTATGAATTATCGCTAAAATCAATTTACGGACTTCAATATTAGTGTATTTTATGTATTTTATATTTTTATGTTATACTAAAGCTCTGAGCGTAACGCTCAAACTATCACTTCAATTTCTTTTACTGTATTCTAAGTAAGTAATCAACAGTCTATAGCTTACAGGTTCATTTTAGTGAAAAATGCTCCGTAAACCAATCCTTTGTCTAACTCTTCAATGACTATATTCGAAATATTATCCATGAAACTTATCTTACCGTATCTATGTATGTCCTATATGTATATATTAATCTCCGAGATTATTTAAAATGGTTAATAGACTATCATCTAATTGCACAAATATTTATGTATAAACTCAACAAGCCTAATGCCGTATATTTATTAGACAAACATCTTCCAAATTTAATTGATCAGATTACTCTTCCTTAACTTCAAATAAACATAAACTTAAACTAGTAACCAATTACATAGTATTCCCAAGGTCCCCGCTATCTAAAGGCGGGGGTACACCAGGGGGGTCTCGCTAGAACGTAAAGTTCTAGACGGGACTCACATTAAAAAAAAAAAAAAAAAAACTCAGTCATCGAGAAGTATTATCGAAAAACAACAAATTTAGGTTTCTCAAAAGTTTAGATCCAAGTAAAATAAATAGGTTAGTACTTTATTCTTGTCAACATATATAGGTACTTCTTATTTCATATATAGGTCATCATATCATCATCATCATCATATCAGCCGTAGGAAGGCCACTGCTGAACATAGGCCTCCCCCATCGACTTCCATTTTGACCGGTCTGTAGCGGCCTGCATCCACCGAGTCCCTGCACTCTTTGCTAGGTCGTCTTTCCACCTTGCGGGAGGTCTTCCTACGCTGCGCTTGCCGACACGTGGTCTCCACTCAAGGACCTATATTATTGATAAGTCATTACCTGTTTTTCTGGCGTATCCCAAATGATGACATTTCCGGATTCGGCTGTGATAACATTTTCACCATTTGGAGTAATGACTGCGTGGGTCACAATAGCTCCTAGAGGCGCTTCAGCTAATTGTGCGAGGAGCTTCCCGGTACTGGTATCCCATAGACCCCAACAACTTCTAGTCACAGTAACTGCTAAACATTTGTCACGAGCTAGGCTGGAACCATTAGGTATGGTCAATTATTTTTGAGAACACAACAAGATGGATTTGTTGCTGTGTAACCGCATCGTACAACAATGAAACTAAAATATGTATACAATAATAATAATGAAGTGTCGGTAGCTTAGTGGTTAAGGACTCGACCCTACGATCGAGAGGTCCCGGGTTCAAATCCTAGCTATTACACTATCGACGTGAACCCACTCCTAACACAAGCAATTAAGCTTAGCTGGAGGGTTTAGGGGGAATATTAGTAATATCGGTTACTAATATTTATTATAAAAAAAATATCTCTTGTTGCTGGGATGGTAAAAGTTATAAGATATAAAAGTTAAAAGATACCTGATGCAATCAATTGGTAACTCCTGGCGATCAATCTTATGAACTTGCTCGAAGATATTATCTATATTCCATATCTTCACAGTGCGGTCAATAGAGGAGGTGATGACGTTGTTCCATGTACCGACAGTCAAGGGCTCCAGTTGAACGATCCTGCCAAAATGTGCGTCTAGGATCTTGATCAGTTTTGTAGTCTCCAAAGACCAGACGTATAGACTTTTTCTGCAGAAAAAACGAAAAAAAGACTTGGTTGGGTCTCATTAATATTATGCCCTGAAGACTTAATGATGTAAAGTGACTGAATTGGGATGAATTTTATTATTGTAATGATTTCAAAGGTTGCGCCTTCAATGCATGAGCCTAGGTGGATCTTGCGTAATTAATAAAAAGGACTGTTGATACTGATACCACAGAATAAATAATAGCTGATACTGTTGCAAGTTTACGCGAACGTCAAACATTGAAATAAAGCGGAAAAAAAAATTTTTTTGCGGATGCTATCGCGTTTCATTTTATGTTATTTTATAAAATAATATCATAAAATAACATCAACTACCTAAATCGCGATAGAATCCGTTAAAAATAGTTTTATTTCAATAATAAAAAGTAATTTAAATAATAAAATCATTGGGATATTCACTTTCACTTGGATTGAGTTTAAAGTTAAAAAGTTTGGTCTTTCTACGCTGTGTGGAAAATAATACTGTTATATGTGAGTATCAAACTGATAGAATATTATATAAAATACCTGACTCCTGCTACGGCGTACGTGTTGTTATTGCTGATCATAAAAGAGTTGGACAGCGTCATCTTAGTTGAAATGTTACGGATGGTGTGTGGCAATTTGAGCACTATGCCATGGACGCGGTGGTCTATTTCTATCTCCTCTTCTGGTTCTACCTGGAATAAGGTTGAAGACTGACAGTCTAGCTGTTTTTGTTTTAAACCTCAATCTAATTTATTATCGTTATACCTACCTTATGATTGCAAGAATAAGTGGTAGTCGCTCTCTGAAAGAACTAGTATTCAGCCAACAACAAAGACTAACAATACGAAAACAAAAGATATAACTTTAGGATATACAGGGTGTATTTTTGAAACGGGGCAGTAAGGGCAAGTACCTTAACCGTTGTAGTTACCCTAACTTTCTGAGATATTTGAACTGCATTCACAGATTTTGCAAAAATCTTACCCACTACAAATACAACCTGTATTTTAATAAATAAATAAGTCCGCCTCCACCGATCACAGTTAGGTACAACAATTTAAAATCGATATTAAGTGACTAGTAAAATAGCTCCCTGGTTACGCCAGACCATATTTGTGCAGAAAAAAGCATGGCCCCACAACTTACTCTTACTAACTAATCAACTATGTTTTACCTTTTTGGAAGATTTTGCCATGAATTAGATTAGATATTTGTGTACTTACCTCTTCCTCTACTTTCTTAAGCATATATGGGTCTTCTTCTTTAGGTGGAGGTTCAGGCTTAACTCTTGGTATGGTGACGTCAAAGTCCCATATAACGAAACTATAAGTCGTGGTCGCTGAAAAGAAGAAAGAAAAGAAGAAGAAATAATACAATTATTATAACAATGTTATTATTTTCATTTCATAATTCAGGTTTCGATCGGAAACGAATACATGAGTATTAATGAAGTCACAATGTATAGTTGGAGATTCTGCCTCTATATCACTTATGTTACGTTTCAGGGCATCTTACGATCCCAGTTTACAATAGGTACACTAATATTGACTTGGACTGCCCGGCGTGGAAGGCGCCGAGGCGTGACCTCGTGGCAGCCATTGGGGTGGGAGTCCTCTTACTCGGCAGCATGATTGCGGCAATGGTGCGGAGCGCGAGCACGTGGGCCGCCACCACCTCCTTCTGCGAGCATGTAATGCTCGCGAAGGAGATGGCGGAGCACGCCCGGGAAAGGTTCAGAACTCTCCCGGCCCGCCGAGCCCGCAACATGCTCGCCGCGCGTCGCAGGCGACTCAGGCGCCGGAGGTCGTTAAGCCTGGGGGTGGCAGATGAGGCCGCCTGTCACCCCAGCAGAAGCAGGCCGGGACGGTGGGACGACTAGCGCCTCTCCCCCAAACCGGGGCAAGACGGGGACACCGTGGTTTCCAAACCCATCTCGAAAGCGGAGTTGGCCCAGGGTCAGTCGGGGTGCGAGGGATATGCTCTATGGGCAACCTTACACCCCGGCGTATGAAGACCCGAGACGGCGTGCGGTTTTAGTCGGTTCAAGCCCGACATAACCGCCCCCGCTGGTCGGCGGGGGGTATCCGAAGGGATGTCCGCACGAAAAAAAAAAGGTTAGTGTACCTTTTTTGTATTGTTCAAAATTAATCAAATTGATAAAACACAGATCAAGATTTTATTACTAGTGAGATACTCCCAACGTATTACAACGAATTTGTGAATCTTAGTAATAAAATATTCATCATAGCTTAGCATGATGTTACGCTTTAATCCATATAAAGATAAATTCATACGAAAGACTACAGGATAATCAAAAATGCATTATCATACATCAGATATACTTAATACATGATAAGCAATATATTTAGTACCTAGTAGCATACGATCTTTTTTGCCACGTTTCAACTGCAGCATTGCTTCAGCAGTATCCGTCTCTTGATGGTATATTTCCTCAAATTTATTCCAGCATTTCTCTTCTTCGTTTAACTCAAAAATTGTTATCTGTAAAATTTTAATCAACACAGTCAAAGAGTGAGGATATATGAAAAAAATTTGGAGAAGAAGGAAGAACGTGGATTTTTGCGATGTTATGTAGCTAAATTATGTCACGAATTACCTGGTATCCTCTCTCAGGATCACTGGTATATATTTTGTTCCAATACTTATTCATAGCCAAGGCACCACGGCACCTGAGCGGCTTCATCCATTCTCCTGCTTTGCAGAACTGCACTAGAAGACGATCTTCGTCCAAGTCGCCACTCCACAGAATCAAGTAAAAGTTTTCCAAGTCGCGGAACTCCATTACTGTTGATAGAATTTACTTACATTTTTAGATGCTTTTGTTGATAGAATTTATTTGTATTTATAGATCCTATAATAATAAGATGATGGACAAACATATGGTTCACGTGATAGCAAGCGAGTACCGTAGTATATTAATACTTGAATAGGCAAGCTGCCCTATAAAAAATAGCAGTTTCACCTCTGAGAATATAGCAAGTTTTGAAGGTTCTTTTGAGGCTCTAAATCTTCTTCTTCTTCTTCTTCTTCTCTTCTTATATATAAAAATGAATTGCTGTTCGTTAGTCTCGCTAAAACTCGAGAACGGCTGGACCGATTAGGCTAATTTTGGTCTTGAATTATTTGTGGAGGTCCAGAGAAGGTTTAAAAGGTGCTATCGATTGAGGCAGTACGAAGTCTGCCGGGTCAGCTAGTCTTTATATGTAAAAATGAATTGCTGTTCGTTAGTCTCGCTAAAACTCGAGAACGGCTGGACCGATTTGGCTAATTTTGGTCTTGAATTATTTGTGGAGGTCCAGAGAAGGTTTAAAAGGTGAATAAATATGGAAGTTGTTATCGATTGAGGCAGTACGAAGTCTGCCAGGTCAGCTAGTAAGATAATATTTATTTAGTTGTGATTATTTGCAAGTCTTGTAGTGAAAATAGTTTTCCAGCCAGACATGTTTAAAATACACAGGTTACAAATTTAGGGAGACTGTATTTCTACTTACACAATATCTCCCAAGTATCTTCTTCATAAGGTGCGGTGTCAGGCAAAGGCAATGTCTGTTCGTGCTCGCCTCTCATATTATACTGTACCCAAGACTTAGGGCCGTAAATGATCATGTGATGGTTAAGAACTGTGACACCTCGGACGGTTTCCTCTGGAATATGGAATATGGAGTACAGTACGGACGATTAACTCAGTGATAGGAAAAAGATTAGCAAGTTCAGTAGATTTTGGAAAGGATTTTATAGATCTAAGTATTAAGGCTGAAATTCTTTTAACTACTGCTGCAACTCAAGACTCAAGACTTAAGAAAGTAAACTGATATCATAATATTTGGATGGTCAGACAATTTTTTCACTATGGTGTCAACACTGTGAGGCACTCGTAAAGTTATCAACGGCGTGGCCACTTTAGCAAAGGCTACATAGGATTCTACGATTGATAGTGTAGCATCTTCTCATCTCTGAAGATGCAGGAACACAACACTAGAATATTTCTATAGAAATTATCTTCAGGATACAAGTACTATCGCAGCGAGGTGACTTCTAGTTCCATGTAAATTCCACTATGCTTTTTTGTTACGATTAGCGAGAAAATGAATTCTGAAATTAAAATACCTTCTTCCAGTGGATTTTCGATTGTTACGTATTCACTCGTCAGCATATTAAGCAGCATTGACTGAAAAATAAAAAGTGAGGTGAATAACAATAAGATTCGAGACTCGAGCACTATGCATATGTAATTCAACCAGTCGCACTTCGAGAATATACTCACAACAGAATTATTAGTAGAAGCTGCAGCCCATTTATTATCCGGTGACAATTCTAAATTTTGCATGATGCCTTCAAGTTGAGGACAGAGATCTCTGGCGAGATCTGATGTAGAAAGGTCCCAAGATATCACCCTACTAGAGATGGAAACTACGTAGCGCTTATCTGAACTAAGACGGAACGCAAAGACTGCAAACTGATGACCTTCTAATGAGTACTGAAATAAAAGAAAGTTATTGTAATCATAAGGTGCTTGCGTCACTATATTGTGGGCTATGTGGTTGACTTGGGTACCGAAGATCTTGGTGGGATCCCATCCCCACCAAGGTCGATGTCTAAACCAACCTCACCTTTATGCTGGAACACCTGCTGATTGAGGGACAAGGCTTTGATTAGGTTCTGACTTCCCTCATATGGTTGGAGACCTGTTGTGTATTTAATTTCGGTCATTAATTTCTGGTAGCAAACTTTGTATTGCAATTCGTTAAGGCTTATCCTTGGCTGTTTCTAGCATGGTGGCTGACCAACCTAGTGGTACATGGGGTGTTCCAATCCTTAGCACAGTTTTGATAATTGTTTGTAAATAAGTAAGATTCTACCTTCAACGGTCCTCCAGGGGTATGCAAACAGTGATGAGACGGCAGCAACGCACAGTGAGACTTGCCGTTGAGATTACACTGCTTCAGTAACATAGCTATGGCAGGGTTGTTGGACGATTCGGGTATCAGTCGGCCCACCAGCTGTGGTGCCAACATGTCTGGGTAGGTTCCGAGGATGGCACCTCCAAGACGGAGGGCATCTGCTACTAACATAAGTTCCCTAAAATTTAACAAGACAAAGAATTTTATTGGCATTTCTACGTCCGTCATGGTAATAGCAGGAAAGTATACAGTCAGCGACATAGTAACTGAACAAAAACAAAAAATGCTCAAAGATTTGCATAAAAGTTTTGCATAAATCTTTCATGTTTTATTTGACGAGCTAAGTGACGTGGCGGTAGAGCGTTCGGCTGCTACGTTGGTGGTCGCGGGTTCGATTCCCGCTCAATGCATATATTTGAATCCATGAATATATATATTTGAATTTGTTTGGGTGTTTCTATGTATAATATGTATGTACAGTCAACGACAAAAGTTGAAATACGCTAAATATTTACAAACTTTTTTTTCCTTATATATATATATATATATATAATAAGATTTATATTCCCCCGAAGACAAACTTAATATAATGCATGTTTTGTTTACTATTAAGGTGATAAATGAATTATAATTTGTTAAGCTACTTTTGTCGTTGACTGTACTTACAAAAAATAGCTAAGTATGTTTATCTGCATTCTAGAACCCATAACATAAGCTAGTTAAGCTATGCTTACTTTGCGTCAAGACAGCGCTGAGTAGATTGTCCTACAATATTTATTATCATTTTAGGAAATGTTTTAAAGCTAATGTGGTTTGTGAATCTGCTAAGCCATTTTTGCCGCTGTCTGTACGTGGTAATGATAGAAATATGATGGTGAGCACACGTGCAAAATATGATGCAACATCAAATCTCGCATGGTACTTAAAGTGGTTCCTACTGCCACCAATATTAGGATAGTTTGGTGATCAAAATAAATATTACTAATTCATAACAAACTGGTAGTCAGTTCGAGGCTTCTAATATAATATTGCTTAAGAACAATAAAACTGACATAAACTGAGCTAAAGCTCTACGATGATATTACTATCATCTGCAAAACTGGACATACCTGACGGCATCCTTATGGACATGCTGCTTGGCATCTTCGAAGTCTGCAAGAACTGCTTGGAGAGGGCAGCAGTTCAGTTTTGCGTGGAGCCATTCGTAATTGAAAAGCACTTGGGCATATAAATCCGTGAAGCGTTTGGAGCGTACCAGATGGAAGGGAAGCTCACCAAACTAGAAATATATTTTACCATTATACGTTGTAATGATTAATTCCCCCTACTCGACGTGAACAAGCACTAGCCAGAAATCATTCCATCACCCCGTCGTGCATAGTTCATAGGTGAAGCACCATAGTCCTGTGCCACTTGACCCCCTAATTATTTGTGACAATAGTCGTAAGAATATTGTCACAAATCACACCTTTTTTTTCGTGCGGAAATCCCTTCGGGTACCCCCCCGCCGGCCAGCGGGGGCGGTTATGTCGGGCTTGAACCGACTAAAACCGCACGCCGTCTCGGGTCTTAAAACGCAGGGGTGTAAAATTGCCCATAGAGCATATCCCTCGCACCCCGACTGACCCTGGGCCATCTCCGGTTTCGAAATGGCCCCCTCGGGTTTGGGAACCACGGTGTCCCCATCTTGCCCCGGTTTCGGGGAGAGGCGCTAGTCCCGGCCTGCTTCTGCTGGGGTGACAGGCGGTCTCACCTGCGCTGCCTGCCTGCCACAGGCCTGCGCTCATGGAGGACGGAGGTCGTTAAGCGACCTCCGACACCTGAGTCGTGTGTTGGGGGCTCGGCGGGTCAGGAGAGTTCTAAATCTCTCCCGGGCGCGCTCCCGGAGATGTCCTTCGCGAGCATTACATGCTCGCAGAAGGAGGTGGCGGAGGCCCACGCGCTCGCGCTACGCACTATTGCCGCAATCATGCTGCCGAGCGAGAGGACTCCGATGGCTGCCACGAGGTGTGTTACAGACACCTATAGGGCTTTTAAAGTTAGGCAACGTAATGTTAACAATAACCGCAATGCTACCATTTACTGGATTCCACTACATCTTTTTTCAATCGATTTCATAAGGAAAATTTAATGCAAAATTACACTAAACTTGCTTCTGTTATTTTTAAAAGCTTTATTTTTAAACGTCGAAAATAATAAGCGCTTCAAAATTTAGTTGTATCTTTGTATTAATATGCCTGTTATCAATAAACGTATTCAAAGATATCTCATGAAGTTTTACCTTTCTCAAGTTGTATCTCTTCATAGAGCCATCAGCGGAGGTAAAGACCAGGGGCTGTAGGGGTACTTTTCTGTCTGCCACACCCTCTCTGTCTGCTAAATTGAATCTATGGCGTTGGATCTCAGTATATTTGAACGGTTTCGGATTGCCACCGCCCCAGATTCCTAGAATAGATACAAGCAATGGACACAAGGCTCAATCATCCTTCTGCCCTTATCCCATATTAAATTTAATATAATAACTAGGAGATCAATAATAGTGGATAGGATATGTGGATATCAGGAGAATTGCCACATCTCCCACAAGAACATTCTCCGCATAGGATAACCATTTATTCAGTAAATTTTTCTTCGAGTCAGATAATACTTTCTGTCTATTCCATTGTGCAGAGTAGTCTTTGAAAATACCAACCAAATGGAGTAACTTACCCAGATAATAATCAGCGATCATGGAGTGAAAATACATTGCCATATTCATGTTCTTGAAGTATCTTTCACGGGCGGTATCACGAAACTGCCTGTGGTACCAGTTCATTACAGAAACGCCATCAGCCTCGCGCTCAGATAGGTAGTTAGGGAGATCGTTGCGAATCCTGCAAAGACATTTTTTAAGATGTTAATCTGACATAAAATCGTTGTATACGGTTGATTTGAAAAGTATCTTAATTGTACATTTGCAAAAAACTTTTCATTTTGATCGTCATGATGTTAAAAAGATATTGTAAAAGCAGTAATGTTAACCCAACCAAGCAATACATGCAGTTCCCTGGCTGACTTCATTAAAGATCCTTAGAAGCTCTAGAGCCTCTACTTTTTATTAAAATAAATTTTCTAATCAAAATTTTTAGTATTCCCCTAACTCCTCCTCCTTAGGAGTGGATTCCCGTCGGTGGTATAGGTCCCGATCTCTCGATCCTATAGTCGACTTCTTAACCGCTAAGCTACCGACGACGCTTGTACATACTAGATTTTAGTATTCACGAAGTTGTCTCTATTAATTTTCTACTCGATAGATATAGGTAAATACTGAAAAAAATACCGGTTTTTCACCTATCGAATTTTTGAAATCAAACATTGTCCGCACCTTACCTAGTCCACAGCAACGGTGGGATTCTCCTGACCGGAGGCAGATGGTACTGGTAAACATCATCCAAAACTTTGTCGTCTAAAGATATTAGGTCCTCGAGTTCTGTTTCCGAAAGACCACTACGAGCTGCTGTGATGTAGGCTAAGGCATGAAAGACGAGTAGTCGGCCATGCTGAGGAGGATAGAAACATGCTTTTAATAGTGTACTTTGGCATTGTTCATCATTATGATTTTTAACTTGAGCCAATTTTTTCTTGGCTGTTTAAAAAGTTTTGTTGTTTTGTTTCACTTCAATTGGTCATCGACTCATCGGCTGGCCTTGATACCACTAGAAGAAGGCTCTGAAGTCAAATACGATAACTTCAGATCTAATATACGGTAGTGCGAGACCGTGAATGTTTGTGATATCTTATTTATATTGTACCAACTTCGATATTTTTCTTGAAGCGACTGCCATCTGGCCACCACAATGCACTGGCGATATTGAAGTTTATTTTTTTTTTTATATTTAGGACACGTCAATTTGACTTCACCTCGCCTGATGGTAAGCTGAAGGTAAAGTCTCTGGAAAGAGGGTCACCATTACATACACGTACCATGTTAACAATGGTGGCACTCAGCTTGACGGCCTCATCAGAAGAGGATTGTCGTCGCAGCACCGCGTGACACCCACCGGTCCCACTAGTGCTGCGACCACAATCCCCCTGCCCGGCTAGTTTCGTAGTTAGACCAGGTTGCCAGACTTTTTAGGGCTCCAATTAACGGTAACGAATGCCACAGATGTTTAGTATAGCAACCGGAACCGACTGCTTAACCTCTGTAAGATAATATTGGAGATTACCTGTTTTTCAATTCTCTCAAATAACATCATAATTGAATCCATGACGCTGTCTGCCAAATGCGTGTCTTGTGGCTTTGTGTAGCTTCTCCATCTGCACACCTACAATCACACTATTTGATTAGAAAAATCTACGCGAATAGCTCACTGGTCATGTAGCCAAAAGCCATTGCGTCGACTGTTGTAGGTTCGTTCCCACATGTGTAATTATATACGAAACGCGAATTAATTACCTTAGATTGAAAATATATTTGGTGTAAGCGTGAGGCACCAAAATATATTATTATGACTTTTCTAGTAGGTACATATTATAAACTTATTATAGCCTATAAAATGTGACAGCAATACACACAACAAATTAACGTTTCTTTATTTCGTTTTTGTCTTTCTTTCCTTATCAGAACATTATCAGCTAATTGTCGAAACTACTTAAAAAAGTCTAGAAATTCTTAAAACATCAAACCGAAAAGTTTACCTCAGCAAAGACCAGTTTGACAAATATAGGCAGGGAGCAGGAAGCAATGGCATTAGAAACTAAACGCCATTGGTAATTAGACAGATCGCGGGCAGCTGAAGCCATCCACAACCTGTAATTTGAACAAAAATATATAAAATGTTTCAATTTGTTTAATTCTTTATTTTGATATTGATTAAGTTGTGCGGCTCTTATCTACTTCCATAGGTGTTTTGCAAGGTTGCAATGCGGCAATGGAATATCTTATTGCAAGAACTGTGATAAACTTCTTTAACAGCTCGGATTATTAAATAGCACACTATATTTCTATCCTACCAGTAAGAATACTACCAGTTTGCGAAGGCTCTTTCTCGGTGGTCTTGTTTGAAATAATTTTTGAGAACTATTAGTAAAAGCAAATCAGCAGCTAGGAGAGTCATGGTTTTTACAACATAAATGCGGCCACCTCGAACGCTGAACTACTTACCACCCTCTTTCTTTGTATCAACTTTAATGTTAACTGCATTTCGTAAGATTTGTGAGAATACCTCTAGAGTTACAAGTATAGGCTATGGCGACCGCTTATCTTCAGATGAACCCTGTGCATCTCACCTTAGTAGTATAAAAAAGGCAGTGGCACACCGGGAGTGCCGACAGAAGTGAAAACTTGAACAATTACGTGTGCAGTTTTTGGATTGTCATCATCTACACCTCCCTCGCTCCCTTATTAACTCCATCCCTTTCTCGAATCCTCCTTATGTGCATCCCTCACTCCCTCCATTCCTACCTCCCTCCATCCCTCACTATTTCCTTCTCTCCCTCCATGCATCCGTTCATCCAGCCAGCTGTTTTTAAAAACATAAAAATATGGAAAGCGTCTCAGTGACGTAGGCGTCTCGTTGACGAATGGTGAGATTAAAAAAAAAGGCGGATTCATGATTTTTGTTCATCCAAAAAGTGCTCATAAGAAAAGTGCTTAACGCACCTAAAGAAGGTTTGACTTCAAATACTCAATGACTCACTTTAGAACTTGCATAGCCAGGTCTTGTCCCAAAGCTTTGACTTCTAAGAAGTTTTCTTCCGAGTCTATCATCTGACGCAAGACATTATATTCTTTGGAGACCTCGGGGTTGGCCTCTTCAGATGCACAGGTCACTATTATCTGGAAATAGAACTCAATTTGTAAGTCTAGGTCTGGTCTGTGATCTCTTTTGCTTGCTATAATTACACAACACAACATAAAAAATGGTCTTTGTCCTGAAATTTATTGTATGATTTTCTATTCATTTTGCTTTTAAATTTATGATAATTACTTGAAGCCACGTTATTAAAATCAAAGGTAATTTAAATTAATTTATTCAAAAATATGTTTAAATAAAGAAGCTATATAACAATACCCATATTTCTTCAATAATTGCTTTTAAATTTCATTAAGACATCATGGAATTCGAACACCGTTATCAGAGCCAATACAGTAAGTAAATATTGATCAACCGTTCTCCTGGATGCAAAAACTAACTTTTTCAGGCCATATATAAACTACTTAAAGATCTAGGTCTATCGAGAGCTACAATAAGCTCATTACTAGGACTAAAGTCTAAAGCGGCACTAGTAGGGTAGTAACTTGGGTAGTGAAGGTGAGTGTTGATGTACATCAACAAAAGGGGCCCCTTCTAAACCTACACTTGGGTCGCAAGTCCCAAGCATTGTCCTGAGTTCCCAACTCAGCAACCCGATGGACCCGGCACCCGCACGGAGAATCCATGATGGAATGCTAAGAATATCGGTCTTTTTTATCTAATTTATCGAAAAACCTATCAAAATTTCATATTCTTTTATCAACGTCAAAATTTGTGTTGTCCTATGTTATGCATGCATGTATTAATTTAATTTGTATGCAGGGATACTAAAAATATCTACCTATTTACTTTTGTGTCCTTTTTTTTCAATAATCTCTGTGGCGTAGCGGTAGAGCATTCGACTGCTAAGTTAGAGGTCACGGGTTCGATTCCCGCTCATTGTAAATATGTATATTTGAATTGGTCTAGTAGTTTCTATGTATAATATGTATTTATTTACAAAAAAGTAGTATCTAAGTATGTTTATACGCATTCTAGAACCCATATGACAAGCTCTGCTTAGTTTGGGTCTGGATGGCGCTGTGTAATACGTCCTAGAATATTTATTATTTATTTAATTTGTATGGATAATCTGTATAACATACATATACATGTATGTTATACAGATTATCCATACAATCAAGGCTAGTAAATGTGCTGGACTTATAACATCATGTCCCTACCACCAATGAATGCGGTATGCATTGATAGTTTAAGCGAATAAATATAATAATGGCTTTATTTTATTTTTACATATCTTTAATTTACTAATTAATAATTCTAATTTTTTATTCTATTAATGACATGCATGTTTTGAAATTAATAAGTTCGTTGATAAATAATAGGACTATAACAAATAATTATTATAATGTGATTGCAATTTAATTTAATGTATCTAAATGAGTATTGGTTACTTGATTTATTATTATTAAAGCCACCCGCAGTTAAAGCCCGCGACCAGCGAGCATGTATGAAAACAATAATAAAAGTAGAAGTGAAAAATGTAAATGTACCATCGTAGGAAGTGGAAAAATGTGGTCGCTGCCTACCCCAATGGGAAAGAGGCGTGACTGTATAATATGCTGTGCGAAAATGTTTAAATTATTTGGCTCTTTAGTTAACTGGGTCCACTAGAACTCGGTCCGCAGACCCAGTTGAATTAATGCAACTTTGAATATGTTAAACGGGTCCGTGAGAAACATCGCGATTTTTACAGTCATGAATAAAATTGTCTGAGATTAATATTACGAAAACTAGCTGTTGCCCGCGATTACATCCGCGTTAGCTTTGGTCAGAGTGACTTTATCTTCCAATATAAAGCTATTAAGAATAGCGCCATCTAGATTGCACCGACATTACTTGAGGCGTCTTTATACCGAACACCGTTTAGAACAGTGTATGAGTGATTCAAATAAACCTCATAGTTCTATTTACGATACAGATGGCATAAGTAACGAAAAATGACCTAGAAATTGCATACCAACGTTTTAACCATGAATATTATGTATAAGAATTTTTACTATCCTTCAAATAAGTCCTGAAATAATAATGTACAGTGAACGACAAAAGTGGATTCACACTTAAACATTTTTTATATTTTTACATTGGACGTTTTATACATTGGAATACATGAACCTAATAATGAATATATACGTAGTTGTATAATCCCCAGAGGACAAAGTTAATATAAGTATTTCGTCTTTAATTTATTAGTTTATAAAAGAAGAGCTAAAGTGACTAATAAATTGGAATTTGTTAAGCCACTTTTGTCGTTGACTGTACATGGGCGAACACAAATGGAATGATTTTTGTGAAATTACTGACAATTTCACAAAAATCATTCCTATGAGAGTAGTTTGTTGAGAATATTAATAGTAAAATGTATTTACCTACGTATGTGCCTTTTTTTTCGTGTGGAATTCCCCTCGGATAGCCGCCGGCCAACGTGGGTGGCTTGAACAGACTAAAACCGCATGCTGTCTCGGGTCTTCAAACGCCGGGGTGTAAGGTGGCCCATAAGGCATTTCCCTCGCACCCCGACTGACCCAGGGCCATCTCCGGTTTCGAGATGGCCCCTCGAGTTTGAAAACCACGGTGTCCCCATCTTTCCCCGGAAAGGCGGGGGCACTAGTTAGCACCGCCGCCCGAACCTGCTTTTGCTGGAGTCACAGGCGGCCTCACCTGCCACCCCCAGGCCTGCGCTCATGGAGGACGGAGGTCGTTGAGCGACCTCCAGCGTCTGAGTCGCCTACGACGCGCGGCGAGCATGTTACGGGCTCGGCGGGCCAGGAGAGTTCTAAATCTCTCCCGGACTCGCTCCGCCACCTCCTTCTCAAGCATTAAATGCTCGCAGAAGGAGGCGGCGGCGCCCCACGCGCTCGCGTACCTCACCGTTGCTGCAATCATGCTGCCGTGCGAGAGGACTCCCACCCCGACAGCTGCCACGAGGTCACGCCTTGGCAACATACATATTACCTATTGGTAGTTACACCAGTCCATCATCAGACCAGCTTCATAGTACCATATTATCGCATTTGCACCAAAAATACGCAAGTATAACAAATTTGAGTCCAACCTAATAATATATCAGGATGTGGTTCTAATTGGGCCTCTATAGGTTTGACACTAACAAACTAACATACCAAGTTAAATAAACGCTCGGAAAGATCTCTATCTGAAGCTTACAAATAATTTGGCTTAAGAGAATATAATTTCCAGTTTACTTCATAAGTCACGCACCTTACAATGCTGCGGTAATCTCGTTGGCAGCCATGACACCTTATTATTCTCTGTGCCAATACCAGTCAGTTGGTCCACTGAGTCCAGGAAGAGAAGCAAAGGCTGCTGCTGTGTAGCCATCGTGAGAAGATGCTTAAAGTGAGCAGTCAGAGGCACCAGATCATCTGGGATGCTCTCGAAGGGTAAAGCGAAGTTATAAGATATCTGAAAAGGAGATTTTGATTACTGTAAGACAAACACTCACGCCTATAATCCAGAAGGTGTAGACAGAAGCAGACCATATACCCACAGTTTGCCATGTTATAGAGTACGAGCCTATTTGCTATGATGGGACAGACCTCAAGAGTCAGTTAGCTCTATCTGGTAACCAACGACAGATGGTACCCCACTAGACCCTGAATATTCCTTAGTCTACTTTTAAGACTTGTCCGGGAAGAAATGCAATCTGTTTTATTTAAAAATATATGCCTTCTAAAAAAATAGTACCAGATTAATAAATTCGCATGCTTTTATATCTGCAGCTATCACCTTTGGTAATCCCAGTTAGAAATATAGAAAAGTCAGTGAGAAGATGCTTTTCTTCCCTTTCATCTTTTGCTATCGATGGATTTGTTATTATCATTAAGACAATATATTTTGAACCAATTTACGTCTATGTATAAGCACCACAGGGGTGCTACATGTTAGTTGACATATTATTTGTCTTGTGTTCATACAACGTGTTTGTTTGTTGTTACTCATGAGTGAAAGTGTCGAAGGCATTGTTTGAATCTAAACATTTTTGATCCTCATAGTACTATGTCAGCTTGTGCCAGAAAGAATCAGGAGCTAAGATAATTATTTATCATTGCAAGAAACTATACCTGTTGACATATTGATATAAGGGTAGGTGTCAGCGCGCTGGAGTCAGGAGTAGTTCCAAGGAACCGAACAATGTTGGTAGGACGCACTTCAGCAAACCAGATATTTAGTGACATAGCGGCACTTTTAGATAGAAGACTAGTTTTACCACAGCCACCTGTAATGAATATAAGACCGTTGAAATTCTAGTGCTTGAAGTTTAGCTTAAGAAAAATATCGAGGGTAATATTTTGTCATCATCATTAATTCTTGGATGTATGGGAACCCCACCAAGTTCTTCGGAGCCCAAGTCAACCTTACCTGCTAGCCGGTACATCTGCTGATCAAAAAACGAGGCTCTGGCGTAGGTTTTCCTCTCGAGGTTGTTGGGTTAGATGGAAGTCGCTACCACAAAAGCTAAGATAAGCCAAAACAATAGAACGAGTATGAGATCGGACCACGGGTTCCAAAGTACAAGGTTTGAATGCAACCGGGATGTCAGTTTCAACATACCTTCTCCATATAAAACCAAAGGCTTATCAGAATCGTTTTTCATGTAGTTCTCTATAAAGTCAAGGTCAGGTTCTCTACCATGGAACACTTTGACAGAGTTGTTACAAGCATGGAGGTGTTGCAGTATCTCAGTGACAATCTGGCCTTGAGCGCTGCTGTCTTCTTTGCGCATTGCCCTAAAAACATGAAATATTGAAAAATAAAAACAGTATTCCACCAGGTAAGAACCGCGAGTATAGGCCTGTTCTATATATTGCCCGGGTTGGACAAATTATGGTTCTTGCCTCTTGCAATCCAACCTCATCATGCCCAAGGTTATCGCCTCTTAACAAGGTTCGCCTCTTTTTACATGAGACCAAAAATAAAGCTGATGAAATCTTGGTGTGATACCACTGCCTAATACCTCCCCTTCGTGTAAAAATAGGCATGAGATCAAAATTTGACCGTATTTTGATATTTTTTGTCAGTCGGGTCCAATATTTTAACTAGTTACAGCGATTACAAAAACTGTTTCAGAAATGAACGCATGTTATGCAAATGAGTAAATTGGTTTCAGACAAACTTTGTAATTTTCGCATGTAAATTATGTAAATGGATTCAACAATATATCAAGCGTTGACAAAATGATTTGATCACACATTTTATATTTTAAATACCACAGCTAGCTTCTTATCTAGACACGCGGCAGCGTGTCAAGCCACGTTCAAGCAAAGGAACTGGCTAGCCAGCGCCGAGTGTAATATTACACGAACCACTTTGACCCTTCTATAACTCAAAACTTCTTTAACGTAAACACATAAAACTACGTGTGTTTAATTATATCCATAAGGACGTGTAGAAGCCCAAATTTCATGAAGGTACCTCAAACGGTTATAAAGATATGAAGGTCAAAAAGTCGGAAATTTTAGCACTGACTGACTGACTGACATGTAGTACTTAAATCTAACCTACTTCCAGATGACCTAGAAGGATGAAATTTGGAATCCAGCTCGGTAATTGTGTGTGAGCGTAGGAAAATATCTAAAAATAAAAAAGAGTCAAAAAATAAGTGGTGTGTCCCCATACAAAAAACTTGTAATACCTACGCGCTAAACAACCGGCCAACGGTGTGTCGTCGGCGGCGCGCGGCACCACATAATTATACACAGAACAGAAGTAAATCTACATAAAAGCGCTCCCAAGCAACACATAAACATAGGCACCGCTTACGAACACCGATTTAGTTATTTATTGCTTATTAATCTAGACCCTAGTCAAATTAAGGCACAAGATAGTTCTATAGTAGAATATAACCGCCTAAGATCGTTATATTGGCTGATTAGTAGGTTAGTTTTGACTTGGCTAGTTTCTATTAGAATTTAAAAAAATATATATATAAATGTTGAAAAAGTTTATAAAATGACTGATGTAATGAAAACTGGCCAAGTCAAATCTAACCTATTTTAAGATCTCACATTTTTAAGTAACAGCAAATGTTATAGGTATCCAGTAAAGCAAGGAAATAGAATTTAATTCTTGTTCATAATGTTATTTTGTTCCTATAAATACATATTTCGATTTTGCATAGAACTTGGCACTCATTTAGATCTCTATTCTTTTTGCGGCGAAGCCCACAGCTAAGCAATTTTTGTTTTGAACTTGGCTCTCCTTTTTTAAATTTATGTTTTTGGTGGGATATAATATAAATCTTTTTACCACTTCAGCACGGAAAGGGCGCTTTTACTGCGTGACTAAAAGTGATTCGTATTTCAATGACCATCTTTTGGAATCACTCGCCGTTAAAAAAAGTCCAGCACATTAAAGTTCAGGATATATAGGAAGCTAACCTCAGCAAATCTATCGTACTCAATCACATACGCCACTATATTGATACACGATATAACAATAACTTTAAAAGCTTTATATTTTCTTTCGACGCTATTACCTTTAATTAACACAGTCATTTTAATTGTGTTAACTGTGTGAAATTATTGCTCAGCCTATTTGTAACCTAATGCAAATATGTTTATGACTTCAGCTTAATTTTCAAAAAAAAAATTGTATGTTTCTATGAAATATGATAAGTTCTGTCAATTTTTTTCGTAGTAGCTATAAATTTTTAGGGTTCTGTTGCCAAATGGCAAAAACGGAACACTTATAGATTCGTCATGTCTGTCTGTCCGTCCGTATGTCACAGCCACTTTTTTCCGAAACTATAAGATCTATGCTGTTGAAACTTGGGAAGTAGATGTATTCTGTGAACCGCATCAAGATTTTCACACAAAAATAGAAAAAAAATCAATAAATTTTGGGGATCCCATACTTAGAACTAAAACTCAAAAATTTTTTTTTCGTCAAACCCATCTATGGATAGGTCTTTAAAAATTATATTGAGGTTTCTAATATCATTTTTTTCTAAACTGAATAGATTGCGCGAGAGACACTTCCAAAGTGGTAAAACGCGTGTCCGCCTTGTAACTTCTAAAATAAGAGAATGATAAAACTAAAAATAATATTTGATGTACATTACCATGTAAACTGCCACCGAAAATTGGTTTGAACGAGATCTAGTAAGTAGTTTTTTTTAATACGTCATAAATCCTACACCGCAATTTACCTTTCATTCAATTAACTCAAATATAAAAATTTTACTTGCTGCTACGGAACCCTTCATGGGCGAGTCCGACTCGCACTTGGCCGGTTTTTGTATTTTGTAAGTATTGAGACTCTTCGTCATTTGGTTGACCTCTTTCAAGGCTATTCAACTTATTCTATCTTATGCTGGCTTCATCAATTACTTGCCAGTAAATTAATTTTGGGCTATTTCGTTACTCCATTATCTGTTTAATTATTATTACAGTCTTCTTTCCTAGCCCATAGGATACTATTCCGTTGTTTATATTATCTTTCATTCATCTTTAGTTCGTTGTAATTTAAATCCTATCCATTTCAGAGGCAAAGAAAATTTTGTGTATTTCTGACTTCAGTTTTTGAGGTAATACTAACAACTAGCGAAGCAAATGTTAATAGATTGTGGTGAGCGCTGTCATGTTGCTGCTTTGCAATATGATAAAATGTAAAATGGATAATAATAGTCTGATTGCACCCAAACTGTGGCGTTTCCAGGACCTATTTCGATAAACTACTTAAGAATTCAATTGTAAAACTGACCTGTCTACGAGTTTGATAATGTTCTTGTAGAAGTGCGTGATAAAATGGTTGAGATATTCTCCATGACTTTCGGTGTCCAAACCTTCTCGTCCTATCCACTCCACTGTGTACCTGAAATATAAAAGTATATATAGATGGTAATATTATAACACCCTTCTAAGATAACGAACGAGTACCCGTGACCCATCTAATGGTAAGCGTAGCTTACAACACCAGAAGCATCTCTCGCATCTCTTTGGAATCAAATGGCAACCTTGGAATCTTTTATATCACGAGTGAATAATTTGCTTCTTAGCAAGAGTTTTCCATCGTGAATATATCAATACTGACAGGTGTGGTCAAACGCTGTCATATAAACGATAAGATAAACTTAATGGAAAAAGAAAAGAAGGTAAGAGAAGCAAATGAATACACTCACTTCTGGAAGTTTGTTGTCTCAATTTTCTCAGTCAGCCTAACATCCCTTAAGTCAGCGAGCAGCTTAGAGGCTTCTGGGTCTAAACTCCTGTTGATGATGTCGACAAAGTTGCTGGCCTTCTTCAGATTTTGAAGGTTAATATTGTTGATGTATCGAACGTAGGCTAGGCAATGGTTTTTTGTGTTTTTCACATTCAAGATCCCGTTGATTACTTCTCGCTCAGTTACTGGAAATTCGAATAAGAAGTGTTAAAGATAAATAGGACCAGCAGTTTTGAAAAACATTCAATAATTTCGTCTATTCTCTTTTTCATCTACTGCTGCTATATTGTGTCCAGTGGTGTGAACGCAACTTAATGTTTTCATTTTCCCCAGATAGTTATTTTGTGGGGAATAATAAAACTAAATTGGTGTCTCTTCGCCCATAATCTAATAACATAGCACATATGTAATTGAATAATTGCTATCATGACTACTATATACCAGTCGTTTCATAAAATTACCTACACAGGTTGAAAACTAAAATAAAATGTGGGCGCTACGACTCTGTAGATGTCACTCATGTGTTGCTAAATGTAGAATGAAGAGATAAAGGAGAGCCTTCAACACTGTAACAACCCATACATAAGCGAAAGAACATACAGCTACCTAAAAAAAAAATTAAGGTTTTCCTCGTCGAGGCAGCCCATTCTTGCCGTGAAAAGAATTACTCAGCCAAGTAATAGTCTCGGCCGGTTTCGATTGTCATGCGACTATCTTTGGTATCCGTTATTGGTAGTTGGAAGTTAGATATCGCCAGTGGATTGTGAAGGCCAGATGGTAGTCGCTTCACGATAAATATTGAAGTTCGGCCATTTCGTACTTAAGACCGAAAACCGACTTGAATTGACTAACCGGCTCAGAGGATGATTATGACATAACAATTATGTTGTTTACAAATTTTACTAAAACGGTCTCTCTCAGTGAAGAATTCATAGTTAGTAAATCCTATACATAAATAATATTTGAATGATGTACACCCATAAATGTGGTATCCTTAGCCTTTTTATCAAAATACCAGTTTCGATGGTTTTACTGAGAAACACATTACTTAGCATCGACTTAGTTAGTTACTCGGCTTAGTTTGATATTGTTTGGGAATATAGGCAGCAATCACTTGACTTGACTATATCATATAGTTAACATTGAGGGTAGCCGGTAGAGGTAAGCCGCGGTAGCCTAGTGGTATGGGTAATGGACTGATGAGACGAGGTCTCGGGTTCGATCCCAGGTTTTACCATGGCACACACCAATGACTTTTCGATGCTTTTCGAAGTTATGTGTGTATTTATCGCAGGTTTATAAGTGCCCGGTTAATGGCAATAGGCTCGCCACCTATTACATTGGGACCTAAACATAAACTGGCGAAATGTGGGTGCTAGCACCTCTGCCTACCCCTTCGGGGATATAGGCGTGAGTTTATGTTATGTATGAGGGTAAGTACCTTTTTTTTTTTTCGTGCGGAAATCCCTTCGGGTACCCCCCGCCGGCCAGCGGGGGCGGTTATGTCGGGCTTGAACCAACTAAGACCGCACGCCGTCTCGGGTCTTCAGACGCCGGGGTGTAAGGTTACCCATAGAGCATATCCCTCGCACCCTGACTGACCCTGGGCCATCTCCGGTTTCGAGATGGCCCCCTTTGATAGCACAACAAAAGAAAATGCCCCTGGCGAGTCAGCCAGTCATAGCAGGAAATGTGGAGTAAAATGCCCAAATCGAAAAGGAAGACAACTCTCTGGTCTTGTACGAAGAAGAAACTGATAAATTTGCAGCGAATAATTTTACTTCACCTGATGGTAAGATGCCAGTGTAGTCTCAAGAATAAAGGCATTAACTATACCTATAGGTACTAATATCATAGCTGAAACCGAATATATAAGCAGAATTTTGTGAGTTTGTTTATATTTTAGGGATAGTCTTCAGATCCGTCAGTGTGACGCCTCTGGTGTTGCACACGTCCATAGGCCTTGGTAACGGCTTCCCATTAGGTAGGCCGTGAGGTTGTCTGCCACCTGAGTGGTACAAATAAAAAGGTCCAATTCACTTTTTGAAAAATTTCTTTCACCATTTGAAAGGTACACTATCCCCGATGAACATAGGCTATATAATATTGTGTACAAATTACGATGGCTTATGTTAAAAAACTCATTTAAAGAAGCGAAGCGAAGGTGAAGGCTTGTTAAAGACTTAACAATGATCAATTTTATAATAGTAGTTTTCCATTCAACATTGGTCTCGATAAAAGCTTTTTCACACCCCGCTTAAAGGACCCGGAAATGTAGAAAGGCACAGGGGTATTCGTACATAATGCCAACTGATGTAGTTAATTATTAAACCTACCACCAATATCTAACCATATTCTTTTGTGAGCCAACAAGTGATTTGATTTCATTAGAATTATCCACTTACCAGACATAAAATAGTTATGCATAGTATCCTTATCAATTTTTCCAGCATTGAATAGCTGCAGCGAAGCCTTGCGGAAGAGCTTCTGCATCTTCCCTAACGTGTCCCACCATACTCCTTGATCCTCGGCTTGTAATTTAGGTACCCTCTGAAAAGTTCCAATCAACTTAAAGTTTTGAAGGAAATTAAAATGCTTTACAGTTATATTTACGTGGTTTTCCTTTCGAGGGCTTGCCCGGGGTGCCCGGTAACGGACACTTGGGGAGGACACCGTGCGGTTTTAGTCGATACACGACATAACCACCCCCGCTGGCCGGCGGGGGAGGGGGGGGGGTATCCGAAGGGGTATCCGCACGTATAAAAAAACGGTAAAACGTTATAACTATTAAGACTTATTAATCATAACGAAATAATGACAATGTCGGCAGTTTATGCGAATATCACACATTAGAAATAAAATAAAATACAATAAAATTAAAATAATAATAAAATAAAATATAAATAAAATAAACAAACCGCGGTAGCCTAGTGGTATGGGTAAAGGACTGCTGAGACGAGGTCTCGGGTTCGATCCCAGGTATTACCATGGCACACACCAATGACTTTTCGATCCTCTGCCTACCCCTTCGGGGATATAGGCGTGAGTTTATGAGTTTATGTAAATAAAATTATTTTTAATGAATTCTATTGCGATTTATTTGGTACTATTTTATAATTTATACTGATCCCGACGTTTCGATTGCTTTTTAGCTTTCATCATCTTTAGTCTCCCCGTAACCATGGCTACTGAAAAACAACTAAAACGTCGGAATCAATGTAAACAATAACATAATACTAAATAGATCTTAATAGAATTCGTTACATATGAATTTATTAAGCGACTATATGTTACCATGCGGCTTCACCACATGGAATTCTCATCCCGTTCCCGCTTCCCATAGGACCTATTCCAGGGATAAAAAGTAGCCTATGTTATTCCAGACTACAATCTAATCCTGCGCCAAATTCAGCCGTTAGAGCTTGATTGAGTAGCAAACTTTCAAACTTTCACATGTATAATATTAGTAGGATATTAGTACGATAAGATAAAATGTTTTATTTCAATAATTAGATATCATTTACACGCTCACCTTATTGTTAAAATTAATCAATATAGACGATATAGGTTGCAACACCGACACAGGTGGTACAGCATTTGAGTCTTTCTTGTACCACGTATCCAAGAGAATCACGTCTACTCCACCTGCGACCAGCTCCTCCCGAAGCATCAATAGCTCTGATGATAGCACGTAGGTGGGGATTGGCCTGCAAAAATAAATTACTTAGTAGACCGTAACTAATGCCTATAAACTGTCATATTTACTTTTGGATTAAAAAGATGGGCAAATTAAGGATATTCCTATTGAAAGAGAAAGCTAAGAAAGGATAAAGCTATAACGAAAGAATTTGAGGCTGCAAACTAGTAGCTCGAAAAGTTCGTATTTCAATTGTTTAATATCGGGAAATTCAATACTGTTATACTTATTCAATACTGGTATTTGTTTTTACTTTCATACCATCAAATACCACAAATGGATAACTCATATTAAGAAAGATAAACTATTACATTCTTTTAACCAACTGCAATATGTGGCAGTCGATAAAACTGAAGGCCTCGAATCTTCATTCCAAGCCGTTAAAAAGTTCACTATCCATCCTCTAGGATTAGATTAGCTTGATTATGTCAAATACAAAATTTCAAATCGATTCGACAAAATAAAGTATTAAGTTAATAGACTGTGACATCATAGAGTTGAACTAAACAAAGTAACATGCAAATATAAGATAAATTAAATAAATACTTGTAAAGAGACGTTTAACTAATTCAAAAGAGATAGAGTTTACGAATTACTAACATCATCATTTTCTTACGCTTAACCCATATTTATAAAGGGCTGATCTTATATGTGTGCTTTTTCCTCTCTGCTTGCAGTCATCACGATATTTACTCTCTTCCAATCCATAATATCATCTTTCATACAGTCCATCCGTCTCCTCTTCGGTCTTCCCCTCGCCTTGTAACTATCCACTTCCATACTTCATTATTACTTTTATCCCTAAGCATTACATGTCCGAACCACGACCCGCAATTTCCTCGTCACTTCTCTGTGAACTACTTTCAAACTTCCTTATCACACCACTCATAGATCTCAACATTGGCTTTTTGGCTGCATGCAACCGTCTTTCACGGAATACTAAATAATAACTAACTTAATAACAACATAAACCAATTGACTGGCAATATTATGTTTCCTCAGTTACGAGTACCTACTATAAGATGTTCTGTGCCACAGTTTCGAACTTGCACGACACAATCCCCGGGGGAATCACGACATAATTCATGTTGGCTCGTAAAATCATCGCCTCCTAAGTTTGCCCTTTGGAGTCAGAGGTCCGGTTATTGTTTTTGATTGGTATGTAGGCTTTATGGGAGCGACTGCTAACTGAACTCCCGAGTTGTTTAGTAGGAAAATCGACTAGCAGGTGAGATGGCTTGAGCCTCAAGGATGTTGGTAGGGCCCTGTACATCCATCATGTTGGCTCGTAAAGTATTAACTAAGAAACTTTTATGAGACTCAATGTACTTCGTGTCCCCTTCTTTAGCCAACAATAACCAAGACGTGCTGTCTTAGTTGAAGCCCAGAATAAGACGTATGTAGACGACAATTTCAGCTACCCAGAACAGGTCCTGGTAGCTCAGTTGGTCAGAGTATTCTCTCTAGAGATGGACTAGTCACTAGCTGAAGTCCCATCCTGGATACTGAATTTTCGATTTACATTTATAGTAAATGTTATCATTATTACTGTGATTGTAAAACTCATAATCCCTCCACAATAAAGCTACCTACAAATAATATGAACAATAGAACGCTAAAGAATTACAATGTAATTGTACTCTGCTCTCAACATGAAACAAAATAATGTTTTCATCTGACTTTGTTTTAAATTAAAAATTATATTTCTATTACAAACAAGGGTCTGTTGGCCGGCAGTTTCTTTCCTTAAGAAATTAATTATTTAGTACAAAATGAACTTGGTTGAATATTGTACATCTTCCCACTCGAGATTGAGACTCTTATTGATGGCAGTTCCACTGTTAAAGGGGCTGCGTAAAATCACAATTCAAAATCTATTACTAATTTATTGATCTGAAATCATCATTATACTGGAGAAGTTCCTCATCTTACATAATAATAGGTCTTTACCTATGAAATTGCCGAAATTTTCTTACAAATTCATGAGTTCGTTATTCCTGTAATTTAATAGCTATTTCCATTATTTATATTTTGTTTGAAAGTTTATTTCAAGATTTTACAACTCTGTATTAAATTTCGTTTTTATTGGCCGCTTGATAAATTAATTCGAAATTCAAAACAGTACTTCCTAAATGCTATCCATTTTGATGATAAATTTCGTATTACTTAACAGCTGTCACTTTTCAAAAATGTAATAAAAGTTGCTGTTTGTTAGCTTAATGTTGTCTCATTCATTCACAAAAAAAAAACATAAAATTTGGATTTGTCATTCCTAAAAAAAATGCAAAAAAATTTGTACTGAAAATTGGGTTTCCTCCAATTTCTTCAAGAAAAACGGCAATTTCATTTGTAACGACCTAATATTAAAGCCACAAAAACTTAATGGATTGTATCTACCTACTTCACTTACACCCGCTATGTGGATAGAGCTGTCGTTATCATCATCTTGGCGTGGTTTCCTTTCGGTCAAAGCAATCACCTCGGAGCCTGGGATCCGGTTGCTCCTTCTTTAGATTAGGCTTATACGGCTTTCATGGCACAGCCGTCAGTACTCGCAACCCTTTTTTTTTTGTTTTTTTCGTGCGGAAATCCCTTCGGATACCCCCCGCCGGCCAGCGGGGGCGGTACTGACTAAAACCGCACGCCGTCTCGGGGTGTAAGGTTGCCCATAGAGCATATCCCTCGCACCCCGACTGACCATGGGCCATCTCCGGTTTCGAGATGGCCCCCTCGGGTTTGGGAACCGCAGTGTCCCCGTCTTGCCCCGGTTTGGGGGAGGGGCGCTAGTCACCCCACCGTCCCGGCCTGCTTCTGCTGGGGTGAGTACTCGCAACCCAAAGAGGAAATCCTGCGCTATAGCCTCGTCCTTCAATTAGCGAGTGTATCGGCTTGCAGGTGTATGGGCTTGTAAGTATACCGGCTTGCAGGTGTACCGGCTTGCAGGTGTATCGGCTTGTAAGTATACCGGCTTGCAGGTGTAACGGCTTGCAGGTAGGTTGGCATGGCTCTGAAGGTCTTGGTGGGGCTCCATAACACAGCTGTATTCTTTGTTTTTGAGTCTTACCTGTAGCCGTATTTCTGACCGAGGAACACTACGAAATTAGGTCCCATGGATAGTCGCTGACAGTTCTTGATCTCCCTCATACACAGCTCCGTGGTCATGTGATCATCTGTAGCCTCGTCTCGCACGCCCCATCTCATGTCCACCACCTAGGACGGAAAATATATTTTTTCACTATATAGATTTAATTAATATTATGTGTTACTCCGTTCAACGTGAAACATCGACGCAGAGTTACTAGCCTTTCCCGAGTCGAAGCCCCCCCGAGTTTCCCCCCAATTGAATCAACTAAAAAGGTGTAAACAATTGTTGTCAATGAGACATCAAAAAAAAAAAGTATTCATTTTAAACTTCTATTTTTAGTGTAGTATTTAACTTGCTCTGTATGTTTGTTAGTCTGGGTCAAATCTTGGGAGCCCAATAAGAACCACTTCCTGGCGTTAGATGGTACACTTGCGTATCTTCGATGTAAATGCGATAATAGCTTCGACGTTCAACTACCATAGCTCTAAAACTTTACGTAAAATAATATACAAAAAGTTTTTAAAGTCAAATTTGTCCTCTAAAGATTACAAAAATTTTTTTTTTTTTGGTTCATTTATTTTTTCCCGGCAAATACACTGATGATACTCTGATCCAGGGTCTGAAGATGGAGACGGTAGGTGGTCGTCATAAGGAACTTCTGTTGTATGTGTGTGTGTGTGTGCGCGTGTATTTGAGCTCATTTGATTTGTCTGGTTATGCACTTATTAGAAAGCTCGTTTTTAGGGTTCCGTATCCAAATGGTAAGAACGGAACCCTTATAGATTCGCCATGTCTGTCTGTCTGTCCGTCATGCTGTTGAAAATTGGTAAGTAGATGTATTCTGTGAATCGTATTAAGATTTTCACACAAAAATAGAAAAAAAAAAATATATTGGGGTGGGGGTTCCTCCCCATCCTTACAAACTGAAACTCAATTTTTTTTTTATCATACCATACGTTTGGGGTATTTATGGATAACATAACATAACTTCACGCCTGTATCCACGAAGGGGTAGGCAGAGGTGTATTGCACACCCACGATTCGCCAGTTATGTTTAGGTCCCAATGTAATAGGGGGCGAGCCTATTGCCATCTACCGGGCACATTACTAAGCGAGCGATAATCAACATTTTTAATACACACATAACTACGAAAAGTCAGAGGTGTGTGCCCGGGGCGACTGGGGATCGAACTCGAGACCTCGTCTCGGCAGTCCGTTACGTACACCACTAGGCTATCGCTAGGTTTATGGATAGGTATTCAAATATGATATTGAGGTTCCTAATTAAAAAAATCTAAACTGAATAGTTTGTGCGAGGGACACTTCCAAAGTGGTAAAATGTGTGCCCTGTAACTTCTAAAATAAGAGAACGATAAAACTAAAAAAAATATATGATGTACATATAAAAACTTCCACCGAAAATTGGTTTGAACAAGATCTAGTAAGTTACTACTACTCCTACCCTTTCATTCAATCACCTCAAATATAAAAAAAAAAAAAAAACATTATTATGTTACTTGCTGCTACGGAACCCTTCATGGGCGAGTCCGACGCGCACTTGACTGCTTTTTAATTTAAAATGTATTTTAAATCAATATCATTTTATTTTGAACTTCTCTTTTTAGGGTTCAGTTGCCAAATGGCAAAAAACGGAACCCTTATAGATTCGTCATGTCTGTCTGTGTGTCCGTCCGCATGTCACAGCCACTTGTCTCCGAAACTATAAGAACTATGCTGTTGAAACTTGGTAAGTAGATGTATTCTGTGAACCGCATTAAGATTTTCACACAGAAATAAAAAAAACAAAAAAATTGGGTTCTCCCCGTACGAACGGAATAGTTTGCGCGAGAGACATTTCTAAAGTGGTAAAATGTGTCGCCCCCTCTCCCCTCCCTGTAACTACTAAAATAAGAGAATTATAAAACTAAAAAAATATATGATGTATCATGTGAGCTTCCACCGAAAATTGGTTTGAACGAGATCTAGTAAGTCGTTTTTTTTACTTCATAAATCGTTAACCGCTATTTACCTTTCATTCAATCAACTCACATATAAAAATTTAAAAAAAAGCTGCTATGGAACCTTTCACGGCGAGTCCGACTCGCACTTGGCTGCTTTTTTTTAATAATGCGTTCGTACAATATTTATCATGCGAAAGTCGGGGATATCGTTTGACCCATGTTAAAGGGTAGTGGACGTTTCGCGATTGAATTACAATCACAATCTTTGCTTTCTTCGATTCTTAATCTATGCATCTCAGTTAACAACATAAACCGAAAATAGCCAGTGCGAACACAGGGCATAGGAATTGTAAACATTTACAAAAAGCTAGGCACCCTCCCGTGGCTATTTTAAGTGACGGAAACCATACCACGTGCGCTGGTACGCTACTCGAGATTTCCATTTAGTAAGCTTTATAAATTACTAGATGTTGCCCGTGGCTCTGCCTGCGTGAAATACTGATACTATTCCTACTTATCTACAGGAATTTATTCTTAGGAAAAACTCTGTGTCCAGTGTGTAAGTAAATACAAATTAAAAAAAATGATGCTCCGTTAGCATGTAAAGTTCGAATTAATCATCCATAATTAACATTTCGACAAATATAATTAACTCTGTAAAATGCTAATTCAATATTAGCAGTATAATATATAGTTAATAATAAATCTGTTAAAATTTGAATAATTAAACAGAAAGCTAATAGTGATCCAAAATTTCATCAATATGAAATATTAGAGGGGGAAGGGAGATCAATTAAGGACCCATTTAATTTTTTTTAAATAGGGTGAGTTTTACTAATTAATATTCATTTTTTATTATTTGTCATTATTAAATTTTGGATCGTAGAGGACCATAAAAAATATTAATAATTTTTACTACTGCGATTAATGTAATAAATAAATGAATTATTAATATTAATATAATTATAAAAGTATGGTTGTTCCCGGTCCGTGTCCAGTGCCAAATTTCATCCAGATATGTTCAGTGTTCTGGTGTGATTAAGTAACAAACATTCACTGCCGATCCAAACTTTCGCAAATATATTTAACTAGCTGTTGGTTGGTTGGTTGGTTTTGGTTGCCCACGGCATTGGGACCTAAACATAACTGGCGAATCGTGGGTGTGTTACACACCTATCCCTTCGGGTATACAGGCGAGACGTTATGAATATTTATACAAAATTTACATTTACAAATTGACTTTATTTATTAGCTGGCTTTTAGCTCGGGGACGACAGTACGGTGGTTATAGCGGACTCTAACCGACTAAAACCGCACGCCGTCTCGAGTCTCATGCCAAGGTGTAAGGTGGCCTAATAAGGCAATTCCCTCGAACCCCCGCTGATAGGGATACAAGTACTTTTTTTTTTTCGTGCGAAAATCCCTTCGGATTCGCCGGCCAGCGGGGGTGGTTATGTCGGGCTTGAACCGACAAAAACCGCACGCAGTCTCGGGTCTTAAGACGCCGGGGTGTAAGGTTGCCCATAGAGCATATCCCTCGCACCCCGACTGACCCTGGGCCATCTCCAGTTTCGAGATGGCCCCCTCGGGTTTGGGAACCACGGTGTCCCCGTCTTGCCCCGGTTTGGGGGAGGGGCGCTCGTCGCCCCACCGTACCGGCCTGCTTCTGCTCGGGTGACAGGCGGCCTCATCTGCCACCCCCAGGCCTGCGCTCATGGAGGACGGAGGTCGTTAAGCGAGGTATAGAAGTACCTATGTCCTATTCTAGACTATAATCTATCTCTGTGCCAAATTTCATCCAGATCGATAAAGCCCGAGTTGTACTCGGGAATTACCACTTACCATATGGTGGCTTCACCTTCCTACTTTAATAGCGTAAAAATAATAGTCCAGTAAAAATAGACCAAACAAAAACACCGAGTCATTCCTTTAAGGCTTTACACAGCCTAAAAGCATGTTAAACCGTTTCAAATCCAAGTAGATAATGTGAAAAAATTTGTGTTATTAATATGGATATTATACTCATCCCATGACAGAACTAAATGTGCGTACATATTTTTAGAAAATGAAAATTAATATAATAACGAAACCTTATCTGCTATACAATATGTAGATAAAGATATTATGTTAATAATATTCGCTGAAAGCGGAGCAGAGAATACAAAAGTGACTTTGATAAACTCCGATTATGGCATAGTCTAGTAATTGATTATGCTAGTTAAATAGTGAGGACATTTTTTTTTTCATGCGGAAGTCCCCGCGGATGTCTTATTCGAACCGACTAAAACTGCACACCGTCTCGTGTCTTCAGACGACATTAACGACACAGAAGGCATTTCTCTCGCACCCCGGTAGACCCAGGACTACCTCCGGTTTCGAGATGGCCCCTTCGGGTTTAGGAACCACGGTGCCCCCGTGTCGACCCCGGAAAGAAGAGGGGGGGGCGACACGCCCCCGCGGTTTGCGCATTACTTAACCTAGCGAGTCCTAACTGAAAGCAAATAAGACGGAACTCTCCCGGCCCGCCGAGCCCGCAACATGCTCGCCGCGCGTCGCAGGCGACTAGGGCGCCGGAGGTCGCTCAACGACCTCCGTCCTCCATGAGCGCAGGCCTGGGGGTGGCAGGTGAGGCCGCCTGTCACCCCAGCAGAAGCAGGCCGGGACGGTGGGGCGACTAGCGCCCCTCCCCCAAACCGGGGCAAGACGGGGACACCGTGGTTCCCAAACCCGAGGGGGCCATCTCGAAACCGGAGATGGCCCAGGGTCAGTCGGGGTGCGAGGGATATGCTCTATGGGCAACCTTACACCCCGACGTCAGCAGACCCGAGACGGCGTGCGGTTTTAGTCGGTTCAAGCCCGACATAACCCCCGAGACGGCGTGTGGTTTTAGTCGGTTCAAGCCCGACATAACCGCCCCCGTTGGTCGGCGGGGGGGTATCTGAAGGGATTTCCGCACGATAAAGAAAAAAAAAAGGTATCTTTAGTATAGTTATATATATATATAGTTTTCCGGGATGCAAAAAGGACTGTTACGGTTAAATTTTTTGCTTTGCATTCAGAAATAAAGCTTGTAATAAGTACTGTCCCTAATAGAAAATAACCTTTCGATGGTTGTACATTAATGCGAGCGAAACTACAGGTTACAGTTAGTTGATTAATTATGTGAGTACGAACTTTGACGTGTATTTGTAGACATACTTAATACAATAGCACAAAAAATTCCGTACTAACACATACACACACTCACCCTCACACACATGAAAACGTGACGTGGTTCGATTATGACTCGTATGTATTGTATGTAAACTTGAGCTTAGATCAATTTTGTTAACCCTTCGTCTATGCCCAAATATCAACTAAAAGGTGTATTGGGTGAATCTGATTCTCTGAATTACAAAGAGGAACAAAATCGCTTTTCATAGAAGCGATTTACCGCTAAGAGAACCACGGTAGCCTAGTGGTATGGGTAAAGGACTGCTGTGACGAGGTCTCGGGTTCGATCCCAGGTATTACCATGGTACACACCAATGACTTTTCGATGCTTTTCGAAGTTATGTGTGTATTTATCGCAGGTTTTTATGTGCCCGGTTAATGGCAATAGGTTCGCCACCTATTACATTGGGACCTAAAAACATAAACTGGCGAAACGTGGGTGCTAGCACCTCTGCCTTCCCCTTCGGGGATATAGGCGTGAGTTTATGTTATGTTATGTTAATTACAAAGAGGAACAAAATCGCTTTTCGTAGATGCGATTTACCGCTAAGGAATTTGGCTGATATAAAATAACAACATTTAGGTTGAATATTTTTTGACGTGACAATGTCTTATAATTATCGAATTATAAGAGCCGGCTGCACGCACGAAAAAACATGACGCAGGCGTCGTTACCTCGCTCTGAGGCGTTCCATTTAAGGCTTGAAGTGCAAGCGAGAGCGCGGTACGAGCGACAAAGAGGCACAATCGGCCTCCGCGTTCGGCAGCGTTCGACAATGCAAATGCAACCATTCCATCAGTATTTTCTTATCACGTTGTCACGTTCAACTATCGTCAGTAAACCGACTTTACAGACAACCGATTTTTTATAGACTACGTTTCCTCTCAGAGATAATTAAAACCCTTTTCGACTTGTTGTTTCCCTTCGGATACCCTTCCGCCGGTCAGCGGGGGTGGCTATGTCGGGCATGAACTGACTAAAACCGCACGGTGTCCTTCCCAAGTGTCCAAGGCCGATCAAAAAAATTTCAAGTGTTTTTTTTTACAAAAATACATTTGATTTGGCACGTCGCATCGGGAAAAAGAGTGAGATTCGGGCTGAGATCGGCTCATTTCGGTTTTCAAGAGCATACTCTCTATTGAAGGATGCACTGACAATTTGATCTCTATACTTCTATATATATATATATCTTATCTTTACTATAATAAAATTATAAATTAGTTGTGTCTGTATATTGGAGATAGGTATTATAAACTGCTGGTAGAAATTTGATGACACAAATTTGTCACAAAATACCAAAGTACCACCGTGCACGATTGCGAAAAACCCTCCATAGTAATCCAATTTCGGTTTGATTGCGTTCAGGGGTCAGCAAGTGCATAGCCGGGCAGGGGGATTGTGGTCGCAGCACTAGTGGGACCGGTGGGTGTCACGCGGTGCTGCGACGACAATCCTTTTCTGATGAGGCCGTCAAGCTGAGTGCCACCATTCTTAACATGGTACGTCTATGTAATGGTAACCCTCTTTCCTGAGACTTTACCTTCAGCTTACCATCAGGCGAGGTGAAGTCAAATTGACGTGTCCTAAATATAAAAAACAAAAACGTGGATTTTGTTAAATAAACGATTGTGAACACAATAATTTTTTTTTCGGAATTCTTGTCGGTTTGTTCACGATAGACGCAAAAACTACTGAACGGATTTTGATGCGGTTTTTTGTATTAGTAAGGTCTTGGGACTTTAAATCTACCGTATGTTTGATTGCAATTGTTTAAGTAGAATCGGATATATGATCAATAAACGATTACGGACCTCCGCGCGGGCAGAGCTGTGTGCATCAGGTAGTGTAGAATACATTCAGTCACGTGAGCTGACATACGCATAGGTTCACCCATGGAGTTCTATTTACTCCGTGGGTTGACCCATGCCATGTTGCCCATTCATCCTTGCCTCATAAATCTGTTTCGTTAGTCATCTTTCATCCAGCCTCTCTACATTTCTGAACTGACTATAGCATTCTCATGTTTACCTCAAATTCAACCTCGAATAATGTACGAATACTAGTCCATCTAAATACTCCAAAATATCTAATACTTAAGATTTAATAGAAACTAACACTATGGTGCTTATGAACAAAGTCAATCGTAAACTGAAAATGTTCAGCTCTTAAAATACATTTCTTTGAAACGGACACCGAAATAAACGCAGTATTATATAAACTCGGTTTCCACCTTCACGTAAAAATGTCTGCGGGATCGGGATTAATACTGAAGGGATATCAAAGGACTGTGTTAAGGCAAAGATTACTTATATTATGAAAATGTAATTCGGAATTTTGAATTAATGATTTCTAAACACGTTTCTTGTGGACCGCGGTCAAGCAGCCCGGAGGCAGTAGGTATATTCTACATGCAACGCCGGCCGTGAAAGCCTATTTTTAGTAATTTTGCTACCTTCTTCTAAAATAGTCATGTCTTGAAATCATAATTAAACCCAAGTAATAACCCAACCAATGAATAAAGCGACGGAAAAACGGCATCCAAAAACATCTGTTGAATAGAACAAACTTTAACCTATAAATGTTCTAAGTGTGTATATGCAACTATCCATTTATATTATACTGATATTTTAAACAAGAAAAAAAAACATTGATGATCACTGCAGGTTTTGGATTTAGTCGTCATCATATGAGTGATGAGTCCCAGTCGTATTCGAAGCATTCGCCTCGGAGCCCGGGGTCCGCTTTCCGGCATTTCCTCTTCCACTTCAAACGGTCTTTTGCATCCCAGGCAGTGAGACTAATGACATGCATGTCATCTCTTACGGCAGCCAGCGCTTCTCGGATCTTCCCCACTTAGCGAGGCCCGGAACAAGTGCCATGTCCAGACATTTATTACCACGTAGTCAGGCAGTTACCACAAAACGTGGCCGCACCAGCGAGGCACCTGTTTTATTCTTAAAATTATCGTTGGTCAAGAGAGCAAAATAAATACACGAACCCTCATATTTATAATATTATAAGGTTGTATTATACAAAGGTAACAGCTATAAATGTCAGTATAAATGCCACTCAGTTCTAGTTTATGGTTTATTTTCGACGTCTTATGTACTAGAAAGGTAAATGTAACCTTAAAGTATGGTAGCGAGCTGTGACGAAGTATTTATTAGGACGCGAATCCCCTTTTTAGGGTTCCGTAGCCAAATGGCAAAAATATTATAGATTCGCCATGCTTGTCTGTCTGTCTGCCCGTCCGCATGTCACAGCCACTTTTTTCCGAAACTATAAGAACTATGCTGTTGAAACTTGATGTATACTGTGAACCGCATTACGATTTTCACACAAAAATAGAAAAAGATAACATAACATTACATAAACTCACGCCTATATCCCCGAAGGGGTAGGCAGAGGTGCTAGCACCCACGTTTCGCCAGTTTATGTTTTAGGTCCCAATGTAATAGGTGGCGAGCCTATTGCCATTAACCGGGCACTTATAAACCTGCGATAAATACACACATAACTTCGAAAAGCATCGAAAAGTCATTGGTGTGTGCCATGGTAATACCTGGGATCGAACCTGAGACCTCGTCTCAGCAGTCCTTTACCCATACCACTAGGCTACCGCGGTAACGAAGTTTGTCTGTTTGTGTGTTTGGGTAACAGAATAGAAAAAGAAACAATATATTTTGGGGGTTCCCCATACTTAGAACTGAAATGTATAGGTTAAGGATAGGTTTTCAAAAATGATATTGAGGTATATAATTTTTTTTTTCTAAACCGAATATTTTGCGCTAGAGACACTTCCAAAATGGTAAAATGTGTGTCTTGTAACTTGTAAAATAAGACTGATAAAACTAAAAAAAATATATGATGTACATTACCATGTAAACTTCCACCGAAAATTGTTTTGAACGAGATCTAGTAAGTAGTTTTTTTAATACGTCATAAATCGTAAACCGCAATTTACCTTTCATTCAATCAACTCGCATATAAAAATTTTACTTGCTGCTACGGAACCCTTCATGGGCGAGTCCGACTCACTATTGGCCGGTTTTTTATAGCATACAAACACACGGCTCACCTAATGCTAACTCGTTGACGGCATGTGATCGGCTTATCATATCATCCGTGTGAAATTCAACTTGCATCCTTTGGGGCTCCGGGTTCACTCTCCTACTTCACGATTTGGTTTATATTCACCTACCACCCATGCCGTTAAGGTATATAGAGCCCCCTATTACCTTCGGGAGTTGCCGTGTGACCACCTAACCGTCAAGACCTTTGGGGACTACCTACTCACCCGTGAGCCCATGCGCCGGAGCCTGCTCCGTCAATCAGTAGGTTAACCAGTTTGCTTAGGTTAGCTTGGGCTCTGAAAATTCTGTTGGGGAGGGTCCTCCCATAGACCCAATTCATGTTCCTATTCTGCTCATTTGCATTCCAATTCTCTTGAAAGAAATTTGTTGCGTTACAAGCTCGCATAGAATATGACACACCATATCATCAAGTGTACGTTAATAATTAAAAAAGTATGCATATATTGAAAGATAGTTTCTTCAACGGTTCGCAATTTTGTAGACTACCCTGAAAATTCATGAAATATACATGGAACAGTATGAATTATTAATGAGTAGAGCGATGAGAGCCAACCGCGTCGTACCAATCGATAGCGCTACTTATGGGGTTCCGATATTATAATTGACTGGCACCATCGTTTTGAATAATTCTTACCTTTATACTCATGTGAAAATTATGAAATGCTTTCAGCTGGTGTTAAATTTTATTATGCGTTATTACAAGCTTTTATTTAACTTGCTCTGTTAGTTTGTTAGTTCAATCAATCAATTAGTCTATTGCAGTCCACTGCTGGAGATAGGCCTCTACCATTGTACGCCATAGCACCCTATCCTCCGCCTTGCGCATCCAGTCTATCTCAAGTACCTTTTTCAGGTCATCCGTCAATCTTGCTAGGGGACGTCCTACCTTCCGTTTACCGATTCGTGGTCTCCACTCTAGGACTCGTTTGTTAGTTAGTTTGGGTCAAACTCAGGGTTTGTTAGTTAGTTTGGGTCAAATCTTGGAAACCCAACTAGAACCTCTTCCTGACGTTAGATTGGACTCAAATGTGGTATACTAATTGTGTATCTTCGGTGACAAAGCGATAAGCTGGGCTCAATATGGAGTTGGAAGGTGTACATAAGAACTCCTTTTTTTTTAGCGTGTGGAAACCCCCACGGGCTTCACTCCATCGGTGCCGACGATGGGGTGGGCGTGTCGGAATCGGACCGACTAAAACCACACGGGGTCCTTCCCAAGTGTCCATTGCCGTGTCCATAAGAACTCCTGAACTAAACAAGATAAACCAATCGAGTTTGGGCTCATTTGTTTTATTTTGGCCAATACTCTGATACTTCATGATATACAGGGTCTGAAGATGGAGACGGTAGGTGGTGTTTTTTTGCTTATTTAATTTGTCTTGTTATGCATTTACTAAAAAGCTTGTTTAAAAAAGTGTTTTTAAATTCATAATGTATTGATTGTGTACTCACGTTTGTATATCTCAGAAAGGGACTGGTAGAAGTGTTTTTTTTTTATAGGACTATTAGTAACCGAAATTATTAGTATTCACGTTAACTCCTCCAGTGAAGTTTAATTACTTTTGCTAGGAGTGAGTTCACGTCGGTTTTGTAATGGCCAGGATTCGAACCTAAGACCTCTCGATCATAAACCCGACTCCTTAACCACTAAGTATATTATCACTATAGAAAATGTTACATTTAGTTAACTGTCTTGTTGTCCAGTCAGTCCAACGTTATACAGTCTTTTTAGACTAAAATTAACTTACTTCTTGTTGTAGAAAAGCTCAAAAACGTTTTACACTACCAGAGATTTCAAATCAGGACCTTGGTGATACAGCAGTTGATTCGGAGTACTTCAGAGTAGTCACCAAATCAGGCACATAATAATTTGCTTAGATTAATCACAAACCAATTTATCTAAGTAGCCACAAGAAAAGAATAAAGTTTGGTAAGATGTTGCAGTAATCAAAAAAGCTATAAAATAAATTGTTTAAGAAATTATTTATCGAACGAAGAACAAAGTATTGACGGCCATAATGGCGGCCGGGGCTGGTCGGGGTCTATGGGATATCCTTTCTAGGGCACAGTGGATTCCCCGGCCACACAGGCCGATGTGACGAAAAACCGTGCGGTTATTGTCGGTTCGACTCCGACACGCCCACCTCACGGTTAGCTCCAGTGAGGTGAAACCCGAGGGGGTTTTCGCACAAAAATAATAAGGTCAATACCTTCAACGCGAATTAGCGGTAGGGTTGTTAGTCTGTTAATTTATTGTACAAGTTCAAGACTGAATTTGGACAATAAATTTTCTCAAAATACCTGTAACAACAAGGCGCTCAACAAAAATGATAATACAATCGCGGCATATGCCTTTCTAATGTGGTTAGGGGCTGTCCATTAATTACGTGAGGCGTTTAGGGGGGTCGGGGGGGCGGGGGTAACCCAAACCTCACCCAATCTCACGTGGGGTAGAGGGTGGTCTCGACAAATCTCTCGTATTTTTTTTAAGCAAGATATATTGTAAAATTTTAGGGATATACTTAACTTGTTTACATACATGCGATTTAAAGATCAATCATAAACAAATAATGTTATAACCTTTTATAGTAAAGACACGACGCGATGCAATAATATTTTCGCTAAACAAAATTACGAGCGAAATGTTTTTTTAATAATTATATCCCACGCAAACGAGCACAGATTTACACATTTACGTAAAAAAATATGCATTTTCAAAGATCTCATGTGAAATTAAGGGACGGGGAAGGGGCTCGAGCAAAATCTCACGACATCTCACCAAGGGGAGGGGGGGACTCGAATAATTGCCAAATTTAAATCACGTAATTAATGGACGCCCCCTTAGGAAATTATGTGATAAGATTTTGATTGATAGGGTATTAACAGGACACGTCAATTTGACTTCACCTCGCCTGATGATAAGCTGAAGTTAAAGTCTCAGGAAAGAGGGTCACCATTACATACAGGTACCATGTTAACAAGGGTAACAGCTTGACGGCCTCATCAGAAGAGGATTGTCGTCGCAGGACCGCGTGACACCCACCAGTACCGCCGGCACCGTGCGCGGTACCCACCCGGCCGAATTTTGTGACAAATTTGTGTCATCAAATTTCTACCACCAGTAAAACCGGTTGTGTCTCCGACATGCTAATGTAACAGTATATTTTTACCCGACTGCGCCAGGAGGGCTATTTTTTTCGGAGTATGTATGTATATATGTATGTATACTTGTTTGGCACGCTCTGCAGCCTCAACGGCTCGACGGAGTATTTACTGTGAGAGTGCTACTGGGTATATCAAAATAATAATAAAAAATATAACAAATTGGCAGATTTTTGGCGCTTAAATGCTTGTTGTTAAAAACATATTTACACTCAAACTTATGAAGTGGGGTATCAAAAGGAAAAAAAAAATATCATAACTAAAATGTATACAATATAATTAGTAATTAAAAAGTAAAAAACCCGACCGCCATCAAACTTATTTCGATCTTTTTAGGGTAAAGAATTCCAAATGTTTTTGGTGTGGCAAAGAAAACAGGTGCCAAACCACTTGGTCCTTGATGGAATTTGTAGTTATAAGTATGACATGTTGCACTTGGCTAGCAATTTTTGAAGTGAAACTTCTTTAGAATCGTTGTGATTTCAAACTCGATGAAACGAAATGAAACGAAAAAATAAGTCCATCGTTTTTTTTTTAATCAGGGACTTTTCAGAAGTTTCACTTCTACCGTGTGTGACTTGCACACGCACACACTATAAAAGGGTAAAAAGGGGAATTGTGTAAAGGGTAAAAAGGGGAAATATGGCAAGGGAAAAACGGGAAATGTGAAAAAGGGTAAAAGGGGGAAATGTGGAAAGCGTAAACACGGGAAATATAGAAAGGGGACAAGTGGCAAGGTAATTTTTATTTCATTTGGTGTAATATATATTTTTTTTATATTAGTAAACGAAATTACTAATATTCCCCCTAACCCCCCGAGCTAAGCTAAATTGCTTGTGTTAGGAGTGGGTTCACGTCGGTAGTGTAATAGCCAGGATTCGAACCCGGTACCTCTCGATCGTAGGGTCCTTAACCACTAAGCTACCGACGACGCTTCAAAGTTTCAAGCAATGAAAGCTAATTTATATTTCTACTGCTCTCCGCAGTCCCAACGTTTTTATTTTATGTTGTTCTAGAGAACCCACTGTATAAATAAATAGCCAATAAAAGTATTTGCGGAATACTAAATTATTCAAATAATATAAATTTACGTAGCAAAAGGGGCCTACCTTTTTATTTCCCATAAGGACTTGCCCTTACATGATTCAACGAAGGTTTCATTCAAACCACTATTGGTTCAATATTTACATAAGAAACGAACATCGGCAGTATTAATAACACTAGAAACATATTTTTTTTCCCTGCGGAAATCCCTTGGGGGTATCCGAGAGGATTTCCGCACGGAAAAACACCTGTCCACGCCGGCCAGCGGGGGAGGTTATGTCGGGCTCCAACCGACTAAAACCACCGTTGGGTCTTCAGATGTAAGGGTGTAATGGGATGTAGGGTGTAAGGTGGCCCATAAGGTCATGGAGGATGGAGGTCTCTGAGTGACCACCGACGTCAGAGTCGCCTCCGCACCTCACGGGTTCTGCGGATCGGAAGAGACCTGAGTCTCTCTTGGACCCGCCCCGCTGCCTCCTTCTCGAGCATTAGTTGCTCGCAGAAGGAGGCAGCAGGACCTGGCCCACTTCTTCGTGGTCTGCACTATCGCTGTGAGCAAGACGTGGAGTGCAGCCCTGAGTCATATTACTGTGGCCTAAAGTAGTAACATGAAATTGAAGAGAGGTAATGGGCCCTACAAGATCTTTGGGGCACAAGTCTACCTCACCTGCAAGCTGGTAGACTTGCTGATTGACGGATGAGGCTCTGACGCAAGCTTTCCTCTCGGGGTTGAAGGTCAGACAGCAGTCGCTCCTGCAGAAGTTAAAATAAGCCCAGTGGGGGAGCGGACTCCAGGCTTCAAAGAACTAGCTTTGGATGCAACTAGGATTGTTGCTGGGCTGATGATGATGAAAGTAGAGGGGCATTTTGGAAGAGAATAATATGTTGCGCTGACCTGAAATAACTATAGTTTCCATACTAACTTAAGGCCAAAGGGAACTCCGTCTGATTTTTACGTTTCATAAGATTATGTAACTGTCACTTTCTATAGTATGATTGATAACTACTGAAGAGTGTGAGTTTTTATTATTTTCAGATTCTTTTCTCAAAGACATTGTCTTTTTTTTTACGTGTGGACACCACCACGGGCTTCTCGCCATCGGTACCAACGATGGGGTGGGCGTGTCGGAATCGGATCGACTAAACCACACGGTGTCCTCTGTTGTAAATGAAAATGTAGAATTGTTTTTGACATTCATAAGTGTTATTTTAACTGCTTCGTCTCGCCATCGCTTAGTAACATTGTAGCTGATTGCTGAATAAGCTTCACTGTGTGCCTACATTTTTATGTTACAAAGGAATACAACACACATGACTCTTTTAATATCGTTAATCTTATCTATAAAATGGTTAGCTTTATCTGTCTGATAGTGGTCACGTGGATTACTGAATGTCATGCTTTGATTTATATTCAGAGCTGTAGCTTTTGCTTGTGACTTGATACGCATATAGCATGTATCCTTCTTAGCTGAGCGAAGCGAAGCTCTTGGCTCTGGCTAAGCCGTTTGGTCGAGACTGTACTCCTCCGGAACCACAATACCGATCTTGACCAAATTTGCCATGGTGATAGTGTAGACACCGCTGAGTGTTTAGAGGGATCAACTGTTCAAATACAATGTACCGTTGAGGAATAACCATCGAAAAACAGTTTCACGAGCGCGGGGCCTTAGCTATGAGCGCGACCGTAGTAAGGATGCCTTATTTTTCAAGTAAGAGTCCTGCTCGCTCAGCTCAATTTATTTCAGTCGCACCCTGCACTGAATTTCTAGTAATCATTGTAAACTAGCTGACCCGGTAAACTTGGTGCCCCCTTAGAAACAAGTTATGTTGGTTACCTCATCAGATGATTTTATTTCGTGATTGTCTCACATTTCACACAATATCCCGAAGGGGTCATCTCAAAGCCGTAGATGGCCCAGGGCCAGCAGGGGTGCGAGGGAATTACCTTATTCGGCCACCTTTTTTTTAGGTGCGGAAATCCCTTCGGATACCCCCCGCCGGCCAGCGGGGGTGGTTATGTCGTGTATCGACTAATACCGCACGGTGTTCTCCCCAAGTGTCCGTTGCCGGGCACCCCGGGTAAGCCCTCGGAAGGATAACCCCAGGGTTGCTGGCGGACTTTGGCCGCCACCGCGGCCTAGCCTGGTGGGGTCGGGTTTATTCGGCCACCTTACATTCAAATTATTATTTATTCCGGTATTAAATACCTGAGACAGCGTGCGGTTTTGGTCGCTTCGATTCCCACATAATTACCCCCACTGGCCAGCGGTGTCACTAACCCGAATTTGTTTTTATATATACAGTGTGGAAACATTAAGTGTGCCCAGACGATATCGCTCAATATCTTAATTAACATTTTTAATACACAGATAACTACGAAATGTCAGAGGTGTGTGCCCGGGGCGACTGGGGATCGAACTCGAGACCTCGTCTCGGCAGTCCGTTACGTACGCCACTGGGCTATCGCCGTTTATCACAAAATGCCGTAAAAAAATAAAGTGTATAAAAGTTAAAAAATATTGTTTCATAACTTGTAGGTACTTATGCGGCTGTGCGAGGGATATGCTCTATGGGCAACCTTACACCCCGGCGTCTGTAGACCCGAGACGGCGTGCGGTTTTAGTCGGTTCAAGCCCGACATAACCGCCCCCGCTGGCCGGCGGGGGGGTATCCGAAGGGATTTCCGCACGAAAAAAAAAGGTACTTATGCGGCTCCCATACATTTACTATATGATACGGTTTGTTCACTAGTTTGATACATAGATTAAGTCTACTAAGATTTTTGGTCTTTTTTCATTCACATACATACATAACTTCACGCCTGTATCCCCGAAGGGGTAGGCAGAGGTGTATTACACACCCACGATTCGCTAGTTATCGCTCGCAATAGACTCGCTCCCTATTACATAGGGACCTAAACATTACTGGCGAATCGTGAGTTTTTTCATTCACAATGGAAATAAATGTTTATTGGTGAATTCAGTAAGACTCAACTTCACCGATAAACGCTTAATTTAATTTAAACTGTATTAGTACATATAGCAAAAATTTCATTGAATAAAACGTGAAAATTTTGTGTAGTTAGGGAAGTCTGTCACAAAAATGCTCCATTGTGAATTCCTTTTTTTTCCTTTTTCTTTTTTCTTCCCAATGGCGCATTTTTAGCAGATTCATTTTGGAGCACCAAAAGCTTAGTAGAATTAATCTAATTGCCAAAATATTGAATAAACCGTGCCATAGTAACTAAATGTGTGGGAGACGCAAAAGTACAAATTGCGAAGACATATTTATTTTTATTTTATTTCACGTCTATTCACGACACACCGCCATCTTCTTCTGTCCTTACATATTACTTGACGAGCTTCCTCTGCTGTCATTAAACCATTCATATAAGCCCGCCGGTTTCGAGTGCTTTTGACCTGGCCTTTTTCAATACCTCATTAATTTGATCATTGTGTGTTCTGCGAGATCGACCCCAGCTTGCCTGCCCACTTACATATGCCTTACATACTTGGTGTGTCATTTGCTCAGTACTCATACGTTCTAAGTGCCCAAACCACCTTAGCATACCCTTTTCAATTTTCGTTACAACATTCTCTTTCAGGCCACACCATTCTCTGTATTTCTCTTCCTATCAGCCAACCACACATACTACGCAATGACCGCATCTCCACTGTATTCACTTTACTTTCATGGTTTTTCTGCCATACCCAACATTCACTTCCATACATAGATTCGATCCTCGATGTCATAGCACTGATTTGTCCACTCTAATCATTTTGCAGAGTATTTTGCACAGTTGGTAGTTTCAGTGTGATGCATTTCAGGGACAAGTTTTACTTCCAGGACAAAAAAGAGTATATCCATTAAACAATCTTAAAATAGAAATCTCGTTTGCAAATTCGACGACATGAAAATTGTGTTGAAAAACAATATTTCTGGACGTTTCGGAATCCGTTATAATTTGTTTTATTTCAATAAGTATCAAAATATATGGTTTTATTTCCAATATTTTAAGAATCGCAAAATGGTTGCTTCAACTTAATCGCCAATGATAAACGAGACGTTAATGACTAGGCTTTTCTCTGAATACCTTCTAATTGATTCTTCATTTATTTTCGAATGGAGCTTGCCCTTAATTAAAAGTAAAGATCCATCTAAGATTCGACGGAAGACAGTATTTTTTTTATCTTAAGAAAATAAGCGATTGAATTGATATTCTTGGAAGAGTATGTGTATTAAGTAACATTTATTTATACAGTAATAGCTGACGGCCGCAGTTCTGCCTGGGGGCCGTTAATAAAATACGATCGCATATAAGGGGAGGGAGGGGGGGGGGAAGTTACGGCAACGGGACGTTCGCCGTTAAACATCTTCTTCTCTAATTTTTTTGATGGCGACTAGCCATCAAAAAAATTAACTGGAGTATTTCTTTCAACTATTTATTTTTAGGGGTCAGTTTTTGTAACGAAATATTTACAGGGCAGAGCAAATACGACAGAGCGCGTGGGGAGGGGGGGGGGGTTGAAAAGTTTATTTTACCATGACGTATTTTCTGAACCGCCCACTGGGTGAAATCCCTTACTCGCGAAAAATGTTATTTTCCCAAAGAAAAGGCCACCAGGATCATCTTCTCAAAGATTTCGGCTGCCACCAAGTCTTTAATCCGGGGCCCGGGTCCGTTTTCAATAATTTTTTTTGCCTTACATCCATTACTATGCGAGCTGATGCCGCCGAACCTCTCAACCCGAATTGTCAAGTGGGCTAGTTAGCAGAAGAGGTTGGCTTGGAAGCTCTTTAATAGCACCTCATAGACTCAAAATGAATTGCCTAAATAACAAGTAGTATCCTATGTTTTTCTGATGCCGGCGGCTTCACTTCCATGGGAACCTATTCCAGGGATAAAATTGTACTATAATCTATTCCTGTACTTAATTTTAGACTAATCCGTTCAACCGTTTGAGCGTGATTGAATAATAAACATCCAAATATCTTCACAAACTTTCACATTTATAATATTATAGTATAGGAAGTAGAAGAGAATAAGATGCCAAATTTTAACAAAATCAGTTCAAACAGACAGAGATCTTAGTATGGATATAAATTTACTCGTACATCCAGTTAATCAATGCCAAAATATGCCTTACCCGCTTCCAAATAACGTGAATAGCATTATCGATTTTGTTTCCGTTTTGTTTCTGGTTTTGATTACGAATATTGAGATTTAACTCCATTTGACTATAGACAGTTTTATTTCAATTCGAAAATGTTATAAGTGACCTTTCATTTGAAATAATTTCAAGATAAAGTTTCATAACACATATAGCTGATATTTGTACCTTTGTAGATACAAAGGTACAAATATCAGCTATATGTGTTTCCTAGCCCAACACCTCTAAGATTAGAGGTGTTGGGCTAGGAAACTTTCTTCATAAATACATGTCTTTCCTCGGATATTCACCGAATTAATAAGAGTTTTATTACCTGAAACTCCAATCCGTGCTTCTCTCGACAGTAGTCTTTGATGCGAGGATAACATTTTGACATCAAAGTGTTTCTCTCCATGGTAGTGTCTGAAATAAAAAAGTATATTTTATGGTTGTTTTTAAGTTCATAATTATATACTATTTGGAATTAGGGCTTTGTCAAATTTTTGTAGGTACAAGGTGTATATCCAAATTTGTGTAGTATACTTTGTATCAAAAAAATCACTGTGTAGTGTCGTTTCTTCTTAATGCTGAATGTTTGAGTCAGCCTTTTTATATGAGGTTTTCTCGAGAGTTTTGTCCAAGATATTTCACTCATTTAGGTAAATCTTAAAAGTGTATTCTACGTAATTTACGTCCGAAATATTTCCAAATGGTTGCTATTATTTTAGTATGGTAGTGATTTAATCTGGAAGCTCGTGACTTCTGGATTGTAAAGTATATATGTTTATCAATGAAATTAAACATGCCTACCCCTATCATGTTTGTGAAGTTTAGGTAAACACCACGGTTCACCCCACTCCGCAACTGTCAGTTCTTCTGTATTCATAAAAAGGGTTCGCTTACACTGGACATTTACATAGCTCTAAATAAAAGGTGTACATTGGCAATGGGTATTGATAAATGTAGACAGTAGCGTTGGTTTTGAATCAAAAATGGTCGACGGTTGCGTTGGCTAATGTTTGGTCAACATATACGGAATGAAATTTTTTGCGAATAGGAAATAAAGGAATGTTTCCATCAAGCAAAATTACCTATCTGTAGTATTTAGAGTACTTTCCTTCCATATAGTATTAAAAAATCCATCCTATATTATTGTTGACTACCAGTACTACTACGAAACGGGACTCACAAAGCAGTAAAAAATGGGATCCTGCCGTGTGGCAAAATATGTTTCGTCAAATTTCACTTCCCAAAAAACCTATCGCATAGTTTCATTTTCCAAAAGAATCTTTAGCAAATTTATATTTCGCATTTTAATCACTTCGTCAATATTCATTTGGCAACTTTTGACTTGCTCAATTTTTATTAAGTCAAATATAAATTAAGCAAATGCTTTATTTTTTTTTAAGTATATTACAACAGTAAGTTCGTTCAAATTTTGATTTTAATATGGGTCAAAAATTTTAAAAACATGAAAAGCCTGATGAAACAAATAATATTATTTCTTTCAGGCAAATAATATTATTATTTGAGTGAAACAAAAAGCATGTCTCATTAATAATTAATTATAAATAAAGTAAAATATATTAATTTCATATAAGTTACGTAGGCTAGATCGGAACTGCCAGAAAAGTGGGTTAGGTTAGGTTAGAACTGTGGCCCCAACAGAGCGCGAGACGAGCGAGCGTAGCGAGTGTTCCGCGACAGCGGCCGGCGAAGCGCCGGAATTGATGTGTATATAATTATTATAGGAGTTCTTACCTGTAAATTATTTGTCCAAGGTGAAACAAACACCCATGCAGCAGTGTATTTTCAAAAATTGGATCTTAAACTTGAAATACTGGGAAAAGTATATTATGCCAAACCATATTTGACTACCTAATACTTGGTAAAATGAAACTTTAGCATGTAATTATTTGTTAAACAATAAATTTCCAAAAATAGTATTGCTACTTCAATTAAATTCTTAAGCATTTTGTATGCTTACTTTTTTTTCTAAAGATTTAGATCGGAAAAAGAGAACATCTAGGACGGGACTTGAACCCGCGACCAGTCCCTTACAGGGGGAACGCTCTGACCAACTGAGCCACCTAGACACGTCCCAGATATTCGAAATTCTCCGATATATCATATACGTCTTAAGGCGACGTTGGAGCCATCTACCGTAATTCTTGCGTACTACGGAAACAATGAATAACTTTACAGTCATTTTTAAACATTGTTTTTTGATGACTCCGCCTAATTAATTCAATTAAATTCTTAAGCATTTTGTATGCTTACTTTTTTTTTTTCTAAAGATTTAGATCGGAAAAAGAGAACATCTAGGACGGGACTTGAACCCGCGACCAGTCCCTTACAGGGGGAACGCTCTGACCAACTGAGCCACCTAGACACGTCCCAGATATTCGAAATTCTCCGATATATCATATACGTCTTAAGGCGACGTTGGAGCCATCTACCGTAATTCTTGCGTACTACGGAAACAATGAATAACTTTACAGTCATTTTTAAACATTGTTTTTTGATGACTCCGCCTAATTAATTCAATTAAATTCTTAAGCATTTTGTATGCTTACTTTTTTTTTTCTAAAGATTTAGATCGGAAAAAGAGAACATCTAGGACGGGACTTGAACCCGCGACCAGTCCCTTACAGGGGGAACGCTCTGACCAACTGAGCCACCTAGACACGTCCCAGATATTCGAAATTCTTCACTGGTCGCGGGTTCAAGTCCCGTCCTAGATGTTCTCTTTTTCCGATCTAAATCTTTAGAAAAAAAAAGTAAGCATACAAAATGCTTAAGAATTTAATTGAATTAATTAGGCGGAGTCATCAAAAACAATGTTTAAAAATGACTGTAAAGTTATTCATTGTTTCCGTAGTACGCAAGAATTACGGTAGATGGCTCCAACGTCGCCTTAAGACGTATATGATATATCGGAGAATTTCGAATATCTGGGACGTGTCTAGGTGGCTCAGTTGGTCAGAGCGTTCCCCCTGTAAGGGACTGGTCGCGGGTTCAAGTCCCGTCCTAGATGTTCTCTTTTTCCGATCTAAATCTTTAGAAAAAATAGTATTGCTAACTGTAAAATTGCGAAAAGTTGTTTTGCCAAATGTTTTTTTGCCAAATGAAAATTTGGGAACCATACTTTGGCAAGTGACACTTTGGGGAACGTTTTTTGCCAAACATTAGTAAACCGTAAAAAATATATTATGACTTTATCTGCAAATACCCACCAGGTTGTAGTAGTGTGACGAAGTAGGTTAACTTATTCTGAATTATTACAGTTGCGGTCTTCAAAGCTATATAAAGTTACTAAAATACCAACAATAATTATGGAAATGTAGCTTTGGAATGAAGACCGCTGGTTGCGTGCTTCAAATGAATGAATGTTTGGCACTCGAACAACATCGCACCAGTCTCGTGCCATTATTCATGAAATCGACTGCACAACTTACTGCTGGCAATTTGATATTTGCTTTGCTTTTAGTTATTAGTAGGTATTGAATGAGCTTTATACATATTGCTGTTATTCTTGGGAATATATGGTTGAAGTTGCCAAAATTTCAAATTTCTTCAATGCATCAGCGTACAGCTAAAATAGCTAGCTAACACGAGAAAGTTTCATGAATTAAGTTGTGTGTGATTAAATTGAATAGTTATTTTTTATGCGCTGTTTTTAGGGTTCCGTTGCCAAATGGCAAAAAACGGAACCCTTATAGATTCGTCATGTCTGTTCGTCCGTATGTCACAGCCACTTTTCTCCGAAACTATAAGAACTATGCTGTTGAAACTTGGTAAGTAGATGTATTCTGTGAACCGCATTAAGATTTTCACACAAAATTAGAAAAAAAAACAATTAATTTTGGGGGTTCCCGATACTTAGAACTGAAACTCAAAATCTTTTTTTCATCAAACCCATACGTGTGTGGTATCTATGGATAGGTCTTCAAAAATGATATTGAGGTTTCTAATATCGTTTTTTTCTAAACTGAATAGTTTGCGCGAGAGACACTTCCAAAGTGGTAAAATGTGTGTCCGAAGAAGTTACAGGGGAGGCCTGTAACTTCTAAAATAAGAGAATGATAAAACTAAAAAAATATATGATGTTCATTACCATGTAAACTTCCATCGAAAATTGGTTTGAACGAGATCTAGTATGTAGTTTTTTTTTGAAACGTCATAAATCGTAAAAACCACAATTTGCCTTTCATTCAATCAACTCAAATATAAAAATTATAAAAAAACATTATTATGTTACTTGCTGCTACGGAACCCTTAATGGGCGAGTCCGACTCGCACTTGGCCGCTTTTTTCATTGACAATGGAAATAACTGTTTATTGGTGAATTCAGTAAGGCCCAACTTCACCGATAAACGCTGAATTTAATTTAAACTGTATTAGTACATATACCTAGCATGAATTTCATTGAATAAAACGTGAAAATTCTTTTTGTAAGTAAAGTTTGTCACTAAAATAAAATATTCACATATTCTTTTTTATTCACAATGGCGCATTTTTAGCTGATTCATTTTGGAGCACCAAAAGCTTAGTAGAATTAATCTAAGTATCAAACTATTGAAAAAACCGTGCCATAGTAACTAAATGTGTGGAAGATGCAAAAGTACAAATTACGAATTCATGATATGTATATATTTTTACTTTTTTTATATCATATTATAGATTAAATGAGGCTTTCATGTCAGTTTACATACACACATATATATACTCACGCCTCCGAGGTAGCACCGCCAACTTCTTCTGTCCTTACATATTACTTCATGAGCTTCCTCTGCTGTCATTAAACCATTCATTTAAGCCCGCCGGTTTCGAGTGGTTTTGACCTGCCCTTTTTAGGGTTCCGTAAAAATCGGAACCCTTATAGGATCACTTCGTTGTCCGTCCGTCTGTCAAGACCGTTTTTCTCAGGAACGCGTAGAGGTATCGAACAGAAATTTATATCTAATACTCAAATCTACTGTCCCTTGAAGCTGTGAAAAAATCAAACTTATAAGCCAAAGCAATCAAAAGATACAACCGTTTATGCCGCCAATTTCCGCAAATTTTCGAAACTCGCACAGGAATCAAAACCTACAGGGTACCAGGGTCCCGTGAACTTAGAATCTTGAAATTTGGTACGAAGTAACGTCTTATTAAAGATAAAGATAAGATAAGATTTATTTATTTGTCAGAATATTGTATAAAGTTCTTACAAAATAGAGTTCCATAATATTCTGCTGCCTCCAGCGTACAAATATTGAAAGGGGTTGATCCTAATTTAAATTATGTCAGTATACAATAATAATCTTTACTCGTTTAAATGATAATAATATAGTCATAATAAAAGTTATATAATGAAAAGATGTCAAACTATATGTTATATACAAGTCAAAGTTCACAGAATATGTCAATTTTGGAATCAAAACGTTCGCTTAGGAAGTCTTTCGTGGAATAGTAACATTTATTAAGAAGGAATTGGAATAACTTACATTTAAATGTCTTAAACTTCAGAGTCTTAAACTGAACAGGTAGTTTATTATAAATTCGAATTGCCATACTGTATACATTATTAGAAAATATTTGTAGATTTTCCTTAGGCATATGTAACTTGTGACTTCTCCTACTACTTGGCCTGGTCACCATGTCATTATGGAGATTAAACAGACCAATGTGACCGTGGACAAATACACACATCTCGAATATGTATAAGGCGGGTAGTGGTAATATTTTGGTACGCTTAAACAGCGGAACACAACTTTCCAGGGGCTTTTTATTAATTTACGGTTTTCGCAATTTTTCCTTTATCTGTACTAGATAAAGGAAAAATTGCGAAAACCGTAAATTTTTAGTTACATCATATAATAAAAAATACTTTAGAAAAATTTCAAGTTACTACTTCTTTTCTCATGAACGCGTAGAGGTATTAAATTGAAATTCATATCAAATACTCAGGTCTATAATACCTTTAAGCTGTAACAAAATCAAACTTTTATGTCAACGCAATCAAAAGAAATAGCAATTTAAGCCGCATATATTCAAACTCGCAACTGCTCGCGAGGGAATCAAAACCTAAAGGGTACTTCCAGTCGATCTAGAATCTTGAATTTGGCATGAAGCAATGTTTAATAGCACATATAAAGGATAAAATTCCGAAAACGTTACATTTTTAGTTACATCACATATTTTTTTAATAACTATGACTCGATGGTCATGATGGGTGAACTTTTACTACAGGGTTTGTACGGAACCCTCGGTGTGCGAGTCCGACTCGCACTTGGCCGGTTTTTTGTATTCATAAATATCATAAATTACAACTTTATTCGTTTCCTCCCTCCCCAATAGAAAGGCACACACGGAAACACGAATCGCGGACACCCTGGCCTTGCTTGTGCTAGGGAGAGGGCTAGCGCAAACCGTCGCGTCTTTGCCCTCTGGCCCGCACTCATGGAGGCGTGATACCGTTTTGTGATCAGCCCGTGAGCGGTGGTAGGCCTATCCCGTTCTTATCCACCGTCTCTTTAGTAACATTCCTTGCAATTTCACAGCTGGACATAGCCAGTATCAGGGTCTGCGACGCCACCGCTCCATCTGAGCACTGTGCTAGTATATGAAGTGTGTGTCCAGGGAACAGCTTGGTGGCGACCCGACGTTGGCTTCTGATCTATACGACGCAGCAACTCATGAATCAGCATGCCCGGGAAGTACCTGCATCAGCCAGTACAAGAGGCTACCATGGCGTTTCTCCACACATCATTCCAATCTTACCGCCCAATTTGGGCATGCCCTCCTATGTACCTAATATATTTTAAAGGTAAATATTACAACCATTTATAAATATACCTCAAATGCAACCAAAACCTATAAATTTGGCTTATTTATTCAACTTTCTGTGATCAATTACAAAATTCATAACTTTTGAACTAGAGCCATAGTGTGAGTATGTATGTAGACCGGATCTTACAAAGTACCCACATTTTACCAATAACAACAGTCCGTGCCCAATCAAATATTCTCTTGGATGAAAGAGCTATTTCATAGGCATGAAATACTGCAGTCGAGTTGACGCAGTCCGTTATGGAATTAGGTCGGCGACGCACCGATGCGCTGAATACTGCGTCAATATTTTATTGTTCGTAGTAATTCCGTTTGTTCTGAGGACAACTTTGTTTTACGATTCTCTTGTTCATCGACTTACATTCGTGTAAATTTATTGAAGTGAGGTTTGAACTCCTAAAACTAAACTCATTGGCTGGTAAATCTGTAGTTCTAAACACGTAATTTAGATGCGAAACTTTGTAGCATTTGAAGTGTATTTGTTGAGGTGTGCTGCTGCTTACAAGTATGCAAATAATTAGGTACATTGCATGTTCGAAAGCTTTCCACGTGTCCCTCTGATTAGCAGATGGCACAGTGGAGAGCAAGTAAGGGGGCCATCTCGAAACCGGAGATGGCCCAGGGTCAGTCGGGGTGCGAGGGATATGCTCTATGGGTAACCTTACACCCCGGCGTCTTAACCCAAGATGGCGTGCGGTTTTAGTCGGTGCAAGCCCGACATAACCACCAGCGGGGTTGGTTATGTCGGGCTTGTCGGGGGAGTATCCGAAGGGATTTCCGCACGTAAAAAAAAAGGTACATTTATTTATTTATTTATTTATTGATTTATTGCAGAAACATGGTTAAGTACATAGATGTTAGACATTTAAATGATTGTCCAGCACGTTTCGCCGTTTTACCAGCATGCAAATGTAAAATTAAATATAATATAATAGTTAAATAAAACAGAATACATGCAATTATTTTACACAATATTAAGTAGACAGTTAAGATATAGACTGATACAACGATGTCTTTTATATATGATACGATGTCATTTATATAATTATTACTATTAAACTAAAATAATATTGAAACTTATTACAATAATGTCAGCGTTCAGAATAATATTGGTACCTATGTCAGTAAATTAATCAATGATAATAATAATAATAATAAGTGGAATCTTATGTCAATATGAAAGAAAAGAAAGAAAAAATAATTTTGAAGTAGTTAAAATTAATGTCAATATTAATAATAAATTATGCACTATGAATGATTCTAATTAAAGGAAATTGTTTCATTTATTATTATTACAACACCCCATGAATTCCTCGACTGAGTAAAATGATTTTTCAATTAAATATTGCCTTAATCTATTCTTAAATTTTAGGTAAGGTAGCTCTCTTATATCTTTAGGGATGTTGTTATAGACCTTAACAACCATGTATCCACAGTTTTTTTGAAATAACGTAGTTCTCACGTTTGGAACAACCAATTTTGTTGGGTCTCTTGAAATATATTTTTTTTCATCCGCGCATTTTTTAAATAGTGCCGGATGGTTTTTCACAAATATGCCAACCTCGAGAATATACATGGATGTTAAGGTTAACAATTTAAGTTCCTTGAACATAGGCCTACATGACTGCATTGGTCCAGCGCCACAAATGGCGCGTATACACTTTTTTTGTACAATAAATACTTGCTGTATATCTACAGAGTTTCCCCACAGTAAGAGGCCGTATCGTAGTATGGACGCAACATAGCCATGATACGCAAGGAGTGCCGTTCTTTGATTTGTGACATTGGTTAGTTTTCTGAGGGCAAATGCAAATCTATTAAGACGAGTTTTTACAATTTTAATGTGGCTTTTCCAGTTGCAATGTTCATCAACAGTAATGCCAAGGAACTTGGTTGCATCAGTTTCTTGTATTTCAAGACCCTGGTGTTCTATCAACAGGTCAGGTTTGTTAGCATTGTAATTGCCGAAATGCCGAAATTGTACATATTTGGTTTTGTTAATATTAGCTTCTAAATTGTTTCTGTTCAGCCAGTCTGTTACATTTGCAACAGCTGCATTTAAGGATCTTTCATAGATGGTATTTTTATTCTCATTAATGGATATGGTGTTTTCATCTGGTACGATGACACAGATATCATCCGCAAAGAGAGTACATTTGTGGCTAATCACTTGAGGAATGTCATTAATATAAATTAAGAACAGTAAAGGACCGAGTACGCTGCCCTGCGGAACTCCAAATCTATTATGTTTTAATGAGGATCTAGAGGATGTTAGTAACAGATCTTCATTCAGCCTAGTAATTTCAACACATTGCTTACGGTCACTTAGGTAACTCTCTAGCCACTGCAAAGCTTTTCCTCGTATGCCATAACTGTCACATTTGCGCAACAAAATTTCGTGACTGACAAAATCGAACGCACGGGACATATCAAAAAATATGGCGGACACGCTCTTACGATCATCAATATATCTAGTTACATTTTTAATTAATGAAAAGGCAGCTAGAGTGGTTGATTAATTTTTTTGAAAACCATTCTGTTCCGGCGCTATAATATTATGCTTTGTTAAAAAGCCATTAATTCTAATGTACTTACATTATCTTTTCAAAAAATTTGGAAAGTACAGGTATAAGTGTAATGGGGCGATAATTGCTTAGGTCTTCTTTGCTACCCTTCTTATGTAGTGGTTTAACTATGGACATTTTTAGCTGCGTTGGAAAAGTGCCTTCACTTATCGAAAGATTCACCAAGTGACATAATACTGACGCTAGTTCTGCGGAGCAACATTTTATTATTTTTGTAGATATAGAGTCATACCCGACGGCATTAGTGTTATTTAATGACTTAATGGCCATAACAATATCCATTTCGGTACAAGGCATTAGAAAGATGGTAGAACTGTTAATATTTAAATGTGAATAATCAGGATTACAATCAATTTTCTTGGTTGTTGGGATAAAAATATCGTTAAACTTACTTGCAATATCAGTAGCATTACTTATAGTTTGATTTTCACAAGTAATACATTTAATGTTAGTTGCAGAAGTCTCTAAGTTGTCCATTTTATTGCCAATTATAGCCCAAGATGCTTTGCATTTATTTTTAGCATTAAGAATAATTTTTTTGTTTATTTGCCTTTTTGAATCGATGATACATTTCTTAAGGAGATTTGAATACTGTAACAGCTGTGTTTTTTTTTCATCGCTTTTCCCTCTGTAATACAGATATCTTAATTTTCGTTTAGTAATTGTGGATTTTCTAATACCTTTCGTCATCCATTTAGGGGCAGCGTTTAGAGAGCTAATTTTGACTTTGTTAATGGGGAAACATAAGTCATAAAACAATAAAAAGTTTTCCTGGAATACCTCAAAGGCGGAGTTACAGTCCGACTCGGTTACTACATCGGACCATGAGAGGCTAGAAAGGCAGTCTTTGAATTTTTTAATGTTCTCAGTGTTATAATCTCGCCTCATAGTGTAAAAGTGAAAGGGTGAAGGGTTTTTTGACATAACTGGAAAAGTCAACGTCTGGGCCGTATTATGATCAGACAAATTTAATTCGTGAACCCTTCCTATTGCATGTTGTATATTACTAAGTATATGATCTATGCATGACTTCTTTCTGGTAGGCTCAGTTATGTGAAACTGTAAATTATGATTATACAGAAGGTTTTGTAGTCTGTCAGTTATAACGTCTTTTATTAGGATGTTAACATTTATATCACCTGTAATTATTATGCGTTTGTTGGGTTTTAATTTTAATTTATGAAGTAACAGTTCTAGTTTTGTGAAAAATATAGATATATCAGCGTTAGGTATTCTATAAACACATATAACTATGGTCTGTAAGCATGGTATGTCGACACCACAACATTCAAAAGTTTTTTCTGCAGCGATGGCATGACATATTTGAATATCACTGCATTCATACTCTCTACTTACCAAAATACAGGCACCTCCGCGCTCCTTTGTACGACGTGAAAATGAACTAACTAATTTATAATTTGGTAAATAAATATTTTGTTCATCGCCTTCTTGTACAAACGTTTCAGTGAAGCACAATATGCGTAAGGGTATTTTACTGTCGGTGAATTCCCTGATGCATATTTCAATCTCATGTAACTTATTTAAAAGCCCCGCAATGTTTTGATGGAATAAGGCAGCAGTGGTAGATTGCGCACCATTAGGTAACTTAAGTTTAGTGGGAACGAAAAAACTTTCGACCATCATTAGTTTTTGAAGAGCCCTGAAGCGGAGTAGGCATATTTAATTTTTTTATATTTTTTCGATTGGCGGGTATTTTTGATTTATTGGGGCGGACCTGTCAACACTATGGAAAGTTAAGAAATGTTTTTGATAATAATGACTGTCAATGGTAAGATTTAGAAGATTACATAAATTCAACAAATAGCCACTTTTGGCAACATAATTATTATCAACATCTAAAAAAAGTACAGTTTTTAAAGTACTGACAAATAAGTTTTGTATAACTATTCAATAGTGATTCATTTAGGTATTTATTTCTGGTTACATTTAACACTATTATGTTACATTTTTGCACGTATTGTAGCATTGTTATTAAATTAACCATATATTTACTAGGATTGTATTCATATTCTCCTGGACAAATGACTATATAATTTTCAGAGGAGTCCTGTAGGCTGTGGCAAGACTTAAACATCTCCCCAGACGCAGCATTGTATTTTACAAAAGAAGATATTCGATATTTACCATATTTACTATTACTTCTTGAACTAATCAGTGCCGATGCCAAACCAGATATTTGTCGTCCTCCCACTATCAATATTTCAGGCGTTTGCTTATTATTTGTTGTTCTATTGTTGATAATATGCGGTTGAGTGCCATCTATTGACTTACAAGTAATTCCACAATCGTTTGAGTCCCTTAGTAATGAGCTAATCGATGTTATGCTTTTTGTATCAGCGCCATCTGTGATTGCATCTTCGTACTCTTCATCTGATTGCAGTCCAAGCTCCTGGCTGCTTGAGTTAAGTTTAGAGTCTTCATTTCGGATTTCTACCAGACGTCTATGACGAAGTTGGCCTGACGTTCTTGTAACACTTCTTGTGACATCGGGCGTTTTACAGATAATTCTTAAGCTTGCAATGGTTGAATCCTGTTTTTGGGAGTACTTTTTTAAAGAAATATTTTCTAGGGTTAAATTATCAATTTCTGTATGTGCAATATCTAGTTGTTCTTGTAGTTTCTGTATTTGTACTTTGTATTCGCGAATTTCTTCCTGGAACAGTATTGCATTTCCTGTCGATAGATCTAAACTTTTTCCTAAGTAGTGATTCGGAGAGCCAATTGGTGATAATGAGTGATTTAGTGATTCGGATCTATTTTGTTTTTTTCTAAGAGTAATATTAAATTGAGAATCATCCATTTCTCACTCAAAAAACAGGTATAAAAAGTTCAAAAAGAATATAAATCTATGCAGGTTCAGAACTCGAGCTAATTTGTGCACTAGTCCGATCACAGGACCATCATGCCATCGTGACCAGTACCAATAGTTTTCAATTTACCGCTTACATTTGTAGCGGTAATTATTTAAATCAATTTTATGTCCTCCGATGACTCATTCAAACGGAATTTATCCAACTTGTTTATCACTAACCAAATACCGACAGAATTGATCTTTTAAGTAAATCACTATTCCTTTTCAATATTCACAATAATCTTGAATGTATATCCATTGTTTAGGGTTGAGACTCATGAATAATATATGTAATCACAAGTTCATTGCACTACACACACAATATTATCACTGTTACTTTTTGCACTTTTTGGTAGTTGTATGGTTTAATATTCCATTGATAACAATGTCACTAGGAAATTATATGTATTTAAATGATTTTTTGTTGTTCTAACTTTTAAATGTTGTTGTTTTCTATTATTAAATAATTTTATAATACGGACTCGATGTGAACGTGACAGCTAGCGCCATCTCTCCTTTCCATCCATCCATCTCTCCTTTTGCATGATAAATAGAAAACTTACTTATCTCTATAAACCATTACAACAATACTAGAAAACTAAAACCGCACGCCGTCTCGGGTCTGCAGACGCCGGGGTGTAAGGTTGCCCATAGAGCATATCCCTCGCACCATCACGAGAAATATCAGTCGATCAATCAATTAACCTTTTGTAGTCCACTGCTGGAGGCCCCGATCCTTTGGCGCCCAGTTTATTAATCCTAGCTTTGTCGCAATCTCTATTCTGGAACTCGTTTGCTTCAACACGCATTGGTCCTTCGGCAGATTATGAAGTGGACAGCCAATAGCCCCTTCAGCTTGCTTGTGCTGCGAGTTGTGTTGATAACTTTAGTTCTTTGTCGGATGACTTCATTACGAAGTTTATCCTTCAAAGATAGTCCAAGCATAGCACACGAGAACTAGGTCGATGAAAATTTAATTTTTGTAAATCGATCAAACTCTATTATCAGATAAAGTGGCGTTAATTAAAAGTTGTTCATTTCACTCCTCCCTGCTACCCTTGGAGTGTATTTTAAAATTGCATTTGAGCACGATCTGGGGTGGTAACCACCCCCCTATTTTAGATAAGGCGTAAGTAAGTACGAAAGGGGAATTATATAACTATTTGGTTACAAAGTCATGGTATACTTACTATTTAACACTATACTTTATAAGAGACTATCCTATCCCTGTGGTCCACTCGTGTACTACGCGGACGTGTACTCACGATGGACGATGATTATAAGGTAGCCTATGTCTTATTCCCAGTTGTGTTCTGTATACAAAGTTTCAGTTAAATCGATTGAGCCATTTTTCATGACTGAGTAATAAAAACCGGTCAAGTGCGAGTGAGAGGTTTCCGTTTAGGGACAAATAAACTGACGCCCTGAAAGAGGCTGAGTAAGACTGGATGCTAAAGATGGAGCATCAGGTGCGGTAGCGAAGACCTATGTCCAGAAGTAGACTGCTATAGACTAAAATTGATTAATTGAAATAAGATTTTTTGTAATGTAACTAGCTACATATTTTTACGGTTTTCGGAGTTTTTCCTTTACATGTGTTAAATACGATTTGCTGATTATTTGGAGGATTAACTTTCACGGAGTCCTCGTGAAGCTTTTGTGTGTAAGTGTCATGTGGTCATCTCATTTATTATCAGTGATAGTTGGTACTAAGCTGACTTTTTGATGCTCGCAATAGATTAATACTGGTGTACTCATCTATTGCCAGCATTAAAAGGTCAGCTTCGTCGAAGCAGTACTACAAACTACAATCTCACTAAATATCGGCTTCATTAACAATGACTTTCTCTTGCCCCTCATAGGCCACGGTGATCGCTAACCGTCAGGTGTTTACTTGCATTTAGTAAATAACTAGCTGATGCCTGCGGCTACCCTCGCGTGCAATTCTGCCGTTACCCTGCATTCTGTAGGTTCCCCTTTTCCTGGGATAAAGAGTAGGCTTTGTGTTATTCGTTATCTATCCCTACACCAAATTTTAGTCAGATGCGTGCAGCCGTTAGAGCGAGATTGAGTAACAAACATCCAAACATCTTTCCAAACTTCCACATTATAATATTAGTAGGATAAATCGGATCGTATATATTTCTGTATCCTAAATAAACTTTTTCTATATTTCTTTCTTTTCTTTATTTCAAAAATAAATCTAACCTGCTTTACCTGCAAATTTAAACAGCCATCTCAACTTATTTAAAGTTTGCGGGGCTTCAAGTTGAAATTGGACTTGGCAAGTTTAAAAATAACTACTGCAGAAGAATCGGTATAAGTTTGAACATATATTTTTAACCGACAGAAAAATAGATGTTCTAGAATATTATTTTATTTAGAAATAATTCTTTGGAAAAGTACATTGACTGATTTCTATGCTTCTTTTTTGTTTAACAAAGGTTTATTTTAGAACATCAATCTATTCTATGATGTTAGGTAATGTTCTCATTTAAATTTTGTCTAAATCTATTGGTTGGGTCTGTGGAATGACGGCATGTAAAGTTACTCCAACACAAAGTGAGGATTCTCCGAACAGGCGAGGTGATTACGTCTGGCGGGCCAACGGGCCAACGGTTGACATTGGGATATTGTATATTGATAAACCAGTGCATGATTATGCGTATCATCGGTAGTTCTGTGGTAGTTCGGCTTGTTGTCTCTAGATGGCACTAGGTACATATGGTTTCTCGTTTAGCGGTTGGAGGGTCAGACGGTAGTCGCTCCCATAAAACCCGTATAAGACCCTGGGCTCCAAGGTCCTCGACCTCGGCTTCAACAGGGAATAATTCTAAGATGATGATGCAGTCACTCCAGATTTATGACTTTCAGACATGCACAGACAATACAACAGGCATTCGGTGTTCTCTGAATGAATCTCTTGTAAGCCTGTGCTTGTGTAAGCGATGCAGAAAATTAGGGGTTTGCAAAACCGCTGCACTCAAATTTATAACCTTTGCGGACTAGTAATATAGTGGGGATCACAGGCCCTTTCAATCCTTAACCAACACTCTGTGACTGTTATTACGGATCAAAATGTATCAACAATCTATTAATCGTGCCTACCCATAGAGAATATTGCACTTTGCCGATAGGGTTGACCACAGCTATACTATGAGTCGATATCAAATGAAAGAATCGACTACATATTCCACCAATATCACTTAATAGAACAATGTGCATTGTAACACTCTTTTAGATTGTCGGACGTTTACGCGTATGTCACACATTGAAATAAAACTATTTTTAACGGATTCTATCGCGATTTATTTGATGTTATTTTATATTTTACATTGATCTCGACGTTTCGGTTCAGCAGCCATGGTAATGTAAAATATAAAATAATATCAAATATAGAATCCGTTAAAAATAGTTTTATTTCAATCTCTTTTAGATTGTTAAAATGCCGCCAGCCTTTTGGGTACGTTACCAGTGTCGGGGTGCGAGGGATATGCTCTATGGGCAACCTTACACCCCGGCGTCTGTAGACCCGAGACGGCGTGCGGTTTTAGTCGGTTCAAGCCCGACATAACCGCCCCCGCTGGCACGCGGGGGGGTATCCGAAGGGATTTCCGCACGATAAAAAAAAAAAAAAAAAGGGTACGTTACCAGTCGACATCGATGGGGAGGAATTCTTTGACACCTAAACTTTTTACTGTGTACATATTCTTTTTTAAGATGTAAATATTTTACTTTAGTTTGTAAATAAACTATATTATGTCAAATTATTTTAATACTTCTGAAATCCAAAAGAATTTCACCTTCACATTTATAATATACTATGTTTAAATCTATTCGTCTTTAAATTACCCCATCTTTGAATTAATTAATTGGGTCACCTTACACCCGTATGCCTCATATGCCTTATGAGACCCGAGACCTCGTACAGTTTTAGTAGTTTCGAGTCTAACATAACCACCCCCACTGGCTGGTGGAAGTGGGTAAGGGAAGGGGGGATCCGTGGAGATTTCCGCACGATAAAAAAGGTACCTACTGTACAGAAAAATTACAGGTTTTCTTATACTATAATACTTAACATAAAACGACAATGTATGTTTCGTGGTTAAAAGACCACACATCCATACTACCAATGCTTTAATAAAACTTGCTTCACAATTTTAGTGGCATCCTAGAGCGCTTGCGCATAAACGTGCCTGAAATAGGCCGCTTCAAGCGACGGAGCAATAACTTCGGCACTGTAAACTTGTTACTAGGAATAGATATTATTAAGTGCAGTTGTTGTAGGTATGGTGGTATGGTGGTTGAGATACATTTGCTCTGCAATAACTTTGAAGTAGGTACTTTAAAACCTTGATATCGTTTTATCGACGTTACGAAATCAGTTCCAAGTTAAAAGGTTTACGTCATTTGATAGCGGCAGGTCCATAACGATGTCCAGTGTTCATGTGTGCAGGTATAGGGGCGTAGTACGGGCTTGTCATTAGGCCAGGGCACAGAATAGCACAGAATAGTAGTGATGTGTTGTGGTGCACTCTATCCCCAAATAACTCTTTGGAATCACCGACGCTTCTGGCCACGGCAGGTCGCAGTCATAGGGATTTCCTTACTAGAACACATTTGGTTCCTTGGCTACACAGTCAGATGTGAAGAAACTCCGTGTAGTTTTATTTCGATACTAATATACCCACATTACTAGTTAGTTCTGATGAGGTGAAGCCAAAGGGTACATAAAATGAAGGCGGTAGAGTAATTGATTATATAAATAATAATTAATATTCTATGACATTCTGCAAAGCGCTTTCTAGACCCAAAGTAAGCACAGTTCAACTAGCTTGTGTTATGGTTTCCAGAATACGGATAAACATACTTATATACTTATTTTTTGAAAATACATACATATACGTAGAAACACCCAGACCAATGCATATATATGCCTACAAATATTTGCACTAAGCGGGAATTGAACCCGAAATTTCAACAAGAATGAGTCCGCTGAATCGGAAAACTGCAGGTCTACCGTAAAACGTACATCCGCCATTGCGGACTGAAATTTTAGGCAATCGGTACCATGAAACTCACTTATCCCACAATCGGGCCCGAAGACGGCTCATGACAGTTCATTCGACCTTAACCCTACCATGAAACGACCTGAAACCGCAAAATTTGGAATTTTGACAGCCCGCCAAAAAAAGGTCGAAAGGTTACCATAATCCATTACCAAGGAATGTATGATTCATTCCCGAACATATTTAATGGCCCTGACCGAAAGAACGAAATCCGAAGTAACTTCATGGTACAACAAAGACACTTCTTTTGTTCGTGTTTCGTGCTGGGCCCATAATCGCGGATGTACATTTCATGATAGGCCTACTGTTTCCCTGGGCTGAATGAAATATCAGAGGTGTTGTTAAAGAAGACAAAGGAAAAGAGGTAAGCCTGTGGTTCATCAAACACCAAATGCAACATATTGACACTACAGCAAGTAATGCAACTAATGAACTTACCAGTAAATGTCGAGCTGGTGAAGATGCGAACGATCTTGGAACTGACTGGAGGCAGTAACTTCAGCGAGCCACCGAAGATTAGATCCACTGTACGATCATCCATGGTGTGTTATGTGGTAGCTGAGGAAATAAGACAGTATATTAAAACGGGTGGTAGTTCGCCGCGGAGTAGTGTAGTAGCAGCGAGCGTGGCTTATGTACCTGGCTCAGGTAAAGTATTTTCTTTTTTCGAAGATCTTTTTAGTAACAAGTTTTCAGTAGCAGCATGAAGATTGAACAGAAGTGTCCAATTATTATTATATGGTAGCTCGATGGCCTCATCAGATGCTTTTTCACGCTTCGCTAAAAGGACCCGGGATAAAGAAAAGCGGGACAACGACGCGGCAAAGAAGAGAGGCGCTGAACCGCTTGCTTCTTGATGGAACTGTTTGCACCATGTGAGGGTGATACCTCAGTCTTGCACGTGTTGTGCTGTATAGGAAAGGAGAGAGTGAAACTACTTGGAAGAGCTCATCGGAACTCGCCATGGTAGAGGCGGTAAAATACTGCCAAGGAGGCTATATCTCTACGCAACTGCAAGGACTCAAGGGGTTGGTGACCTCAGGACTTTAAATAATGCGGACTGCACGTCGCTGCAACATGTCGAGAGCATCTTGTAAGTACTGAGCAGAGCCATCTATGAGATGAGAGCAGTATTATATTTGAAATGGTGTTAAGCATACAGTGCTATCATTAACAGTTCAAAATGAAGCATACTGATATTTAAAGTCAAGTAGAGGAAAGGAGTTTCCTGGAGGAGTCGCGATTCCATTATGCTTTATGTCTCTTTCATGACAATAAAGATAATGAAGTAGGACAGATAACACTAATAACAAAACCATTCAATTTTATGTATAATTAGCTTATTGGTACTGAACCCGTTTCTGTGAAATACAGGAATCTATTCCAATCCCGGGATTTACCTATTCTCGTTCGTATTCTATGTGCAAAGTTTAAGCCAAATCTATTAAGCCCCTTTTCAGTAATGGGCTAGCAAACAAACTCACTTTCGCATTTGTAATATTACTAGTTACTGTCCGCGGCTCCACCAACTACACCACACAACAAAAAGCCCTTTTTCAAAAAGTACCCTACGTAACAGAAAAACATACAAAGTTACTTTAGCATTTGTAGTAACACTAGCTGACCCGGCAAACTTCGTTCCGCATTATATTCAAGTTATGTTGATTACCTTATCAGCTGAATTTATTTCGCGAATGTCTCATATTTATATAGTATCGCGAAACGGCCATCTCAAAGTCGTAGATTGAACCGGGTCAGTCGGGATGCGAGGGAATTGCCTTATTTGGCTATCTTACGCCCCAGCATTAGAGACCCGAAACGGTTTTGGTCGGTTCGAGTCCGATATAGCCACCCCCGCTGACGTGGTGGGGGGAGTGACCGTAGTGACTTCCGCAAAAACTACAAAATGGCACAGTATAGGTAGAGACAAATCTAAAAATGAAAGATCATGAAAATCAGTCCACTCGTTCTTAAGTTTTTCTCAGAGCCTTGTCCGTCAATTAGCAGGCCCCATAGGTCTTGGTAGGACTCCATACAACCTAAGATATGCACGATAGCATTGCGTCATAAGACCTTCAGATACAATTACAAATCTGTCCAAAATATGATTACAATATATGAAAATTAGGAAACCAATAAAATAACCAATTTCGGCTCTTCAGACATCGTAAACCAATTGCCAACAGAAGGCAGCACACATGCTCCTCATTTTATGAGATACAAATTAGTATTACGGTAAAGATTTCCTGTATATTCACAAGTGGTCCGTTTGATTTTTATTGCTGTATGGACATGTGTTCGCGTACTTAGCCAAAAGGGCTGGCTGGTGGTACCGCTGTTGAATATTACTTTAGCGTGCCATAAACTCTGAAAGTAGTTCCTAAGATGATTTTCGTGTCATAGGATGAGATGGATGGGAAGGTAAGGAATATATTTCTGCGGAGTTATCTATCTAAGTAATGTATCTAAGTTATATATAAAAGCATACGAAAAATGGTGCGCGGTTAATACTTTGGCTCCGTTTGAGGATATAATATAGACCAGTACTTTTATTATTTGCACTTAAACTTGGTTCAGTTATTTCATTTAAAAAAAATCATTTGGACAATTTCATTGGCACACAACTGTTGTAGTTGAACAGTTCAGTTTAATTGTTTTTCATTCAAAATATTTCGTTCACTTGTTTTTAATTTCAACAATTTCGTTCACTGGTTCCTATAATATGCAAGAATATGATTTAAGTAGGTATTTTACGTAGCACCGCAACATTCAGAAACCAGCTTAAAAACTAACTGGTATTACTGTGTTAAATTTTTATGTTTCTAACATATTCGTACGACAGTAATTTTTCTCTTTTATGCGATGGGTTAACCGTAAACCAATGTTTAAAAAATATAATAACTAATATAAAAGTAAGTAGGTAATAGAGATTTAGAACTCTCCCGGCCCGCCGAGCCCGCAACTTGCTCGCCGCGCGTCGCAGGCGATTCAGGCGCCGGTGGTCGCTTAACGACCTCCGTCCTCCATGAGCACAGGCCTGGGGGTGGCAGGTGAGGCCGCCTGTCACCCCAGTAGAAGCCGGCCGGGACGCGGCAAGACGGGGACACCGTGCTTCCATCTCGAAACCGGAGATGGCCCAGGGTCAGTCGGGGTGTGAGGGATATGCTCTATGGGCAACCTTACACCCCGGTGTCTGTAGACCCGAGACGGCGTGCGGTTTTAGTCGATTCAAGCCCGACATAACCGCCCCCGCTGGCCGGCGGGGGGTAACCGAAGGGATAAAAAAAAAGTTACTTGTGGCTACAGTTTTATAAGCAATTCTGCAAATTCTTCGATTTTGTTATGGCCTATATTGATCAACAAACTTTTAAGGTGAAATATATTATTTTAATTTTACTGTTGCGCGCTTCATCTGTATAAAATTTACCGGGCATGAGACAATTTGTTCCTGAATCGTACCGCAAAGTTCGTCCCAAATACAAAAATATTTATTTGTCCCATATTTTATTCCTTCTTCGTGTCGTACAAGATGACTAAGGAATAGAATTGTTTTCCATTTGACAGCTGCCCGTGGCCAGCTGTGTGTGAAGTGAGGTAATGTGTATATGTACACAACATATCATAACATAACTTCACGCCTGTATGCCCGAAGGGGTAGGCAGAGGTGTATTACACACCCACGATTCGCCAGTTATGTTAAGGTGCCAATGTAATAGGGGGCGAGCCTTTTGCCATCTACCGGGCACATTATTAAGCGAGCGATAATTAACATTTATTAATGCACACATAACTACGAAAAGTCAGAGGTGTGTGCCCGAGGTGACTGGGGATCGAACTCGAGACCTCGTCTCGGCAGTCCATTACGTACGCCACTAGGCTATCGCCGCTTTTATGTATATATATATGTTATGTACACAACCCAATGTCTATTTCACCGATGAGACTTTAATCTGCTCAGAAATACGATTTTCCGCAATGAGTGTACATAGGTCTCCATTGATGTGTTGACGATCCTCGGTGATGCTGATCTTTGGTGGAATACCTATTATAGGTAGCCTTGAAGTGTACTTGAATTTTTTTAAATAAAAAAAAAAAACAATATTTTTTCATTTATTTTTCAGTGAAGAGCACACAGCGCTTGAGCTTGAGCAGGTCTCGCTCTGATTTCTAGTTGCAGACTGAGGTGTCGATAGCGGCTTTTATATTCTCAAGTAATTTTTGTCGAATTTTCTGACAGATCGAGATCGGGGTTCGTTAGCGACACCGCGGCTTATGGATTTTCCGTGAATTTACCCTTAAGGTCGATAGGCCAATTTACAATTATGTGCTTAATATCTATTTATATTGATTATAATTATCTTATTATGTATGAAATAGGGTGTAAAAATAAGCACATACGGAATTACACACAATTTACACTTATAAATCAACTATACAATGACGATTCCTTCTTCGCAATCTCACAACTAATATAATGTGATTATTCCTTTTCCGTGGGTGAGTGTGTGATCAACCCGAGACGGCGTGCGGTTTTAGTCGGTTCAAGCCCGACATAACCACCCCCGCTGGCCGGCGGGGGGGTATCCGAAGGGATTTCAGCACGAAAAAGAAAAAAAAATGGTCGCCATGTACTTATAAATGAAAATAAAACATGTCTTGTTCGAAATAAATCCAATTAATTATTATATAAATAGGGCTACTACAGTGTGTTCGTGTGAGGGTGCGTTCGTGTGTGTATTTCGTAATTAAGAAGAAATCTTCTTAGAACTTTGACTATGAGCAATATGATAAATATATGATAACATGATTTAATTTAGATTTGGATAGAACTAGCTGCTACCCACGGTTTCGCCCGCGTCGAATTCCTATTCCCAGGATAAAAAGTAGTCAATGTGTTATTCCAGACTATAACCTATCCCTGTATCAAATTTCATTTAGATATGTTTAGCCGTTAGAGCCTGATTGAGTAACAAATTTCCAAACATACAAAATCCTCACAAAAATTCACATTTATAATATTAGTAGGATAGTACGAATTAGGATAGTACGAAGAAGGATAGTACGAAGTAGGATAGTACGAAGTAGGATAGTACGAAATAGAATAGTACGAAGTAGGTTAGTATGAAGTAGGATAGTACGAAGTAGAATAGTACGAAATAGGATAGTTGGATATTAGGAAGCAGGACAGAGAAGAGCGAAAATCATTTTATCATGGGCTAGGTAATCAAGGTTACATCTAATTTGTTTGTTAATCAATCACTCAAAAGCGATTGCTATCTGAAATCCCAACAACGAAAGCAAAACCTAGTACCAGAACGCCGTCCGTTGGGCGTCGGGCTTGATTCCGAAGATTTTAGTGGGGCTCCATATACACCCGGTCTAGTGTTGTTACCCTTTATAGGTATCGGTAACCGAATTCAGTCAGGCGAGCGCATATTAGCCATCATAAAAAATACTTACGGAATCTTAAAATTATATTACAAGATATGGTTAAGTTGTATTTGAAATTGCCTGACCCAGTTAATTAAAACGACTTTTATACGCTCCAGGTAGAGTGTATTGCACGAATAAGCTGCTTAAAATTGATAATAATGTACTAATGACATGCAAAGTGTTGACAATGCCTTCCATTTTCCTCGCCAATGCGTCTATAAATTTAGCTGAATAATTGGCTACAACTGCGTACGTTACCGTACCTTTTTTTTTTTTTTTTCGTGCGATATTGTACAATATAGGTACATAATGCCGTGTATAACTTTACTTGAACATAGCATACTATCACGCCTGTCAATTTTTGAAGTGGTAGGTAGAAGTAAGTTCACCTGTTTTGCGAATAACACCTGTTTTGCGAGCAAGTAATGCTCGAGAAAGAGGTGGCGGAGCGGATCCGGAGACCTGAATCTCCCCCTGACCTGAGTCCCCCCCGGCGTCTGAAGATCCGAGACGGCGTGGCGTGCGGTTTTAGTGGTGCTAACCCGACATAACTACCCCCGCTGACGAAAAATAAGGTTATACCTGGTTCGCCATACCATATTTTACTCATACACTACATTATACCCATCTAACCGTTAGCTCAGCCCAGTGGTGTACGTAACGGACTGCTGAGACGAGGTCTCGAGTTCGATCCCCAGTCGCCCCGGGCACACACCTCTGACTTTTCGTAGTTATGTGTGTATTAATAAATGTTAATTATCGCTCGCTTAATAATGTGCCCAGTAGATGGCAATAGGCTCACCCCCTATTACATTGGGACCTTAACATAACTGGCGAATCGTGGGTGTGTTTACAAGTGTGTAAAGTTGGTGATTACCGCTGAGACGCTATTGAGGTCTAAAGAGAGTCGAAGACGATAATCAACAATACACACGTGTATCATACGACGTTTTTCAATACACTTATGAATAATATAATACTAAATAAAACCAAAATAATATAGCCCATTGGCGTACGTAACGGACTGCTGAGACGAGGTCTCGAGTTCGATCCCCTGTCGCCCCGGGCACACACCTCTGACTTTTCGTAGTTATGTGTGTATTAATAAATGTTAATTATCGCTCGCTTAATAATGTGCCCGGTAGATGGCAATAGGCTCGCCCCCTATTACATTGGGACCTTAATATAACTGGCCAATCGTGGGTGTGTAATACACCTCTGCCTACCCCTCCGGGGATACAGGCGTGAAGTTATGTTATGTGTTATGTTGTGTAACCGTTAGCTCCGGTTAAGTGAAACTGGTAGGGGTTTCTGTATTTAAAAATAGGGTAGGTAGAGGTATATTTTAATATCGTCAATTCGCCACCTATATTTTTCAGTCCCAAGTTATTAACTACGAAAAACGAGGGAAAAAAGAGATGGGCCTTGATTTCAATCAAGCACTTTTTCATGAGCTGTATATACTTATTATTATAACAACAGCTATGCTGGCAACAACTAGTTGATTATATCTATATCTATACTAATATTATAAAGAGGAATGATTTGTATGTAAGTATGTTTGTAACGGCTATAAATTGGCTCAAAAAGTACTGGAGCGATTTCAAAAATTCTTTCACCATTGGAATGCTACATTATCCCTGAGTAACATAGGCTACTTTTATCCCGATATTCCCACGGGAAGAGGACCGCGTGGCGATGCTAGTTATATTATATACTAGCTGATGCCCACGCGGATGTCTGTTATCGTTTTAGGTTATAATTTTTGGTTCCATTGCATAAAAACAGACGACAGATACAGATAAGAATTCCAAAAAAAATATTTTTGTGTTCAGAATCGTTAATTTAACATAATCCAAGCTTTTTTATATTAGCTAGAGACACAACTTATTTACAATTTTATAATAGTATAGCCTAAGGGCTCCGCCCGCGTGAAGCTTTTATCCCATTCCCAGGGGAACCTATTCCCGGGATAAAACGTAGATATGTGCCATTCTAGACTATAATCCAGCTCTGTACCAAATTTCATCTAGATCCGTTCAGCCGTTCTGACGTGATTGGCTAATAAGGATGCATTCATCAAAACTCTCACATTTATAAATATTAGATTAATTTTTTACACATTTATCAATTATTCACTTTTTTTTTTCATTTACAACGTCTACCTATATCTTAGATACTGCCCCAGATTGGACTCTCCTAATCGACACGTATGAAAAGCACTATAAAATTCCGGAGGATGTAGGGGTTTCGTCATCTAGACCTTTCTTTTTTTTTTTTTTTTTTTTTTAACGTGCGGAAATCCCTTCGGATACCCCCCCGCCGGCCAGCGGGGGTGGTTATGTCGTGTCTCGACTAAAACCGCACGGTGTCCTCCCCAAGTGTCCGTTGCCGGGCACCCCGGGTAAGCCCTCGAAAGGATAACCCCAGGGTTGCCGGCGGACTTTGGCCGCCACCGCGGCCTCGCCTGGTGGGGTCGGGTTTTATCCCGCTTCGGTGAGTTGGCAGGCGTATGTAGGGCACACACGACACGCCTCCGCCACGGCCTGCTTCTGTAAGGACGGCGAGTCGGCCAACTGCCGTCCTCAGGCCCCGATCATGGAGGTCGGTAGTCCCGAGCGTAGATGAGTCTGCGGCGTCCTCGCCGCAGACTGCGAAACTCGGGGGGCAGGGTTCTCTCCCGCTCCCTCTCCGCCGTCTCTTTCGCGCGCATTACCTGCTCGCAGAAAGAGGCGGCGGCGTGCCACTTGCTCCCGTCGGAGACCACGGCCTCTAGTCATCTAGACCTGACATATTTCTTTACTCCAGAGCGATAAAATACGTAGTCCTTGTGGAACTTACTGTACCGTGGAAAATAAATACTAATGACCTCACAAAGAAATTAGCCAAAAACGGTTACGTGGTTAATTTGTATGCAGTGGCAGTGGGAGTGAGAGGCATTCCAGCAAAATCTGTCTATAACCTACTTAAAGATCTAGGCCTATCGAGAGCTATAATAAGCTCATTACTAGGACGAACGTCTAAAGCGGCACTAGTAGGTTCGCATCAAATTTGGTTAGGCAGGGAGGGGAACTTGGGTAGTGAAGGTGAGTGTTGATGTACATCAACAAAAGGGGCCCCTTCTAAACCTACACTTGGGTCGCAAGTCCCAAGCACTGTCCCGAGTTCCCAACTCAGCAACGCGATGGACCGGGCAGCCGCACGGAGAATCCATGGATTGCTAAGAATATCGGTCTCTATATCTATCTAACTATTAGAACGCTAGTAGTTAGTTATATAATAGATCTATGTAACTCAAATTATCATTCTCACCTGTTCTTAAGTACTTATAAATCAATACATCGAGAAGGTCGCGGTCAAATCGATTTTCACTTCTAACTGGTGTTTAACCGGTAAGTTCCGGTAAAGCACCAAACTTTTTCTTTTCCTTTTTTGATTCGTATAATTCCAAATTCGAACGCGTGGTTTCCGTTTCGATTGGATAATGATACTGGTTTGTAGTTCACGGTTATGAAGACATGTTATCTGGTTGCTAAGCAACCATTGCATGTGATTGTAGGATAAAAATAGTGACGCCATCGTATGTCGTAGCTGAAGTGTGAAATCATATCGATGTTCTGATGGGTATTTAATATGTTGGTAAAGTTAATATCGATAATATCGACCTTTATTTTTGAGTTTTTTATAATTGAAAGCCACAGATTATAAAAATTTTAGACAGTCTTTAATTTGTATTTCTTTGTAAAAATGTGTGAAAACCGCAAATTGGTAAGCGGATGGTGGGACACCTCCCAGCCAGTTAAACTGACAATGTGAAGAAGGTACTTGAGTTAGACTGGATGCTTATAGCAGAAGATTGGGTGTTTTACCGCAGGTCTTTGTCCAGTAGAAAACTGCCATAGGCTGCAGTTCATTAATTCAAATAAGTTTCAAATCGCATTTTACAAGCTTTTATTAACTTGCTCTGTTAGTTTGTCAGTATGGGTCAATTCTTGGTAGCCCTATTAGAACCACTACCTGACGTTCAAATTTTGTATACTTACGTGTCTTCGGTGACAATGCGATAATATGGTAGGTACTATGAAGCTGGTCTGATGATGGAGTCGGGTGTCCGTAGGAACTCCTGAACAAAGCAAGATAAATCAATCGAGTTTGGGCTCATTTGTTTCATCTTGGCGAATACTCCGATGCTATATGACATTCAGGGTCTGACGATGGAGATGGTAGCTGGTAAGAGGAACTTCAAAACTAACGAAACAAATCCATCATGTTTGGGCACAACATTTTTTTTCTTTATAATAAGTAGCGACTTCTTTCTTGTTTTGTGCTAAATGATGATCTTGCTTTGTGTTGAATTCCACTTTACTAGCTCAACAGGAAGTACGCTACAGGTTTTGATTCCCTTGCAATTGTCTAAATATGCTATATAAACGTATATTTCTTTTGATTGCGTTGATTCATAAGTTTGATTTTTTCACAGCTGCAAGAGATTGCAGACGTGAAAATTTGAAATAAAATTTCAATTTAAAGATGGATAAAATATTCTTTATTGTACAACATAAAGGAAGTGGTATGCAAAATACCATTATACCAATATAATAAATGTAGAATGGGAGGTCTGTTCGCTACAATAGACGGACAACGAAGTAACTATCCCTCAGATAACCCTACTTCTCTTCGTCTCAGGTCTTCAGACTAGAGACGAAGAGGATGTAAGGTGGCCCTAAGGAATTTTCCTCACACCCCGACTGACCCAGGGCCATCTCCGGTTTCGCGATGGCACCTCGGGTTTCTGAAACTACGGCGTCCCCGTCTTGCCCCCGGAACAGAGGGGGGGGGGCTGCGCAACGCGCTGGTGCCCTGCCTGCTTCTGCTAGGGTGACAGGCGGCTCCACCTATCGCCCCCAGGCCTGCGCTCATGGAGGACGGAGGCCTTCAAGCGTCCTCCAATGTCTAAGTCGCTGGCTCTGCGGATCGGTAGAGACCTGAGTTTCTTCCGCACCTGGTCTTTCTCGAGATGTACGAAACCCTAAGAAATTATTCAACACATTTCTTTGATTTGCTTTTCAATAAGTCATTTCACATGTAGAGATTTTCTTCGTAATATCTACAAATTACTACTACAACACGTTGAAGTAACTTTGAAAGTCAAACCACTGACATCGCGTGTCTGCGGCATGTTCCTTGAAAACTACACCCTAATACAGCGTATCTAATATTACAATCTTTATTAAACGGTGGAACAGGTAATAGATTACCGCTTTTCTAGGTATTTTTAGCAAAAGATTTGTTTGTTTTCTTTTTTTAGTGCAAGGATAATAAGAACCTCATGAACTTTTTGTTTGAAGGCAAAGTTACGCAGAGGAACCAAAGAATAATAATTGCAGTTGTTTGAAATTTCAATTTGTCAACTAACGTGTGGAATATTAGCATTTTTTCCAATTTTCTGGATTTTTAAAACGCTTTTGTTAACTTCTTTTTTAGTACAAGAATAATAATAACACCATGTGCTTTTGTGTGAAGGCAAAGTTCCACATGGGATTATTTTTTAATTTCCTAATTGCACAGAAATTGTAGTAGTTTAATATCAGTTTTTTTTAAATTGAATTTCCAGGGTTTTGAACACGCTTTCATTAACTTCTCTTTTTGTACAATAATAACACTAAGTACTTTTTGTTAAAAGGCAAAGTTACACAGCGGAACCAAAGAATAATAATCGTCGTCGGTAGCTTAGTGGTTAAGGAGTCGACCCTACAATCGAGAGGTCCCGGGTTCGAATCCTGGCCATTACACTACCGATCTGAACCCTTTCAACCCACATTATTATTTCCAACGGGGACGCCGGTGACCTGGCGGGTGATCAACCCTACCTTAGTGGGTCATTTCACCCATTTCCCCTGACTCTCCCTTTTGGGGAGGATGTGGTTACTCGGCAATCACGGCGTTCCGTCGAACCTATCTGTATCCTTGCAAAATCTTACGATCTGGTCCACCTTCAGATCCTCCAGGTCTTCTGTGTCCAGTGTATCCAACCCCATTGTCTTCCATCTTATCAATGAGTACATGGGGCATTCGGCGAGCAGGTGGAAGCTGGTTTCGTCACCATCCATGCACTCCGGGCTTTTGGGGTCGGTTTTCACGCCTATCAGTGTCAGGTGCCTGTTCAGTTGGCTGTGTCCTGTTAACACTTCTATGACGAGCCTCATACTTACTCTAAAGAGTTTTATCAGCTGGCTCGTCCCTTTTTGTCTACGCCTTTTATGAATATCTTCGACTGTCTCAGGCCTGTCGATGATTTGCATCTCCGGTTGGTCTCTGCTTCAATGCTTTGGTTGATTACTCCCTTGGTTATTTTGAGGGCAATTGGTAGCCTGGGCTCCGGGCCAACCTGGTTTTCATCAGCTCCTTTCCTGGTCAGTTCATCTGCTAGTTCGTTGCCTGTGTTGCCCTTGTGTCCGGGAACCCAGGCAATCGTCACGTCAGCTGTTTTGGATAGCATTTCCAATGACTTTTTGCACTCTTTGACAACGGCTGATGTAAAATATAGCTGGAGGGGTTAGGGGGAATATAAGTAATTTCGGCTACTAATTTACAAAAAATTTTTTTACAGTCATAGCAATAGTTTAAAATGTCAGCTTATCAACTAACATCAACGGAATATCAGTTTTTTTCAGTCATTTTTAGGGATTTTCTTTAGAAAAGCCCTATTGCTACCGAGTTGTCGTCGACGTCGTCGTTGCCAATTTTCTGTCACGGTTTTGGGTTTGAAGGAGATGAGCTATCGAGTTGCTGTTTTCGGTAATAGATTCGTGCTGGGGTGAACCGTAAAAAACCGTGAAAGTAAAAAAAAAGATAAAATAAAAGAAAATCCCTTGTATTCGGCTGAGCTCGTCCCAGGAATTCAACTTGTTTTTTAATTTCCGGGTTTTAGACGCTTTTATTACTTCACCTGCACAGGTAAGTGGGTAGTATTCTTAAAAGTCGTAAACCAACATCTATTGTCGTAAGTGACTTATTTCTTCATTTTCTCCGGATCTTCGTTTAAAAAGTTTACCCTCAGCTGCGACACCAAGTGACACTACAATTATTGCGAGTATACACAAGCCACAGTAATGGCTTATCATTTAATGAACCGTGTAGTTATTTACTGGTCAAAAAGGTGTTTTTAATTTTTTATTCATTGATAACATAAACATAACTTCACGGCTATATCCCGAAGGGGTAGGTAGAGATGTATTACACACCCACGATTCGCCAGTTATGTTTAGGTCCCAATGTAATAGAGGGCGAGCCTATTGCTATCTACCGGGCACATTAATAAGCGGACGATAATTAACATTTTTTATTTTTTGATATGTACATGTAATACTAACAAAAAAAGGGTGTATCTATTGGGCACTAGCCAACCTCAGCTGCAAGCCGGTACCTCCATCTACTGATTGACAGAAGAGGCTCTGGTGCTGGCTGGCTCTCAGGATTGGAGGCTTAGATGGCAGTGACTCGTTTAAAAGTCAATATAACCCAAATCAAAGAAATGAGAAAGAGTAGGTTGGATTTCGATAGTCGTTACAATATAGAATATAGAAACGAGTGCGTAAAAACTTCTCGAGAAAAGTTTACTGCAAAAGTTTTGGCGTGAGTCAATCCCGACTTTTACTGTATAAAAGACACTAGCTATTGCCCGCGACTTCGTCTGCGTTAACTTCGGATTTGATCGAGGTGTGTTTACTTTGGCAGTAGGTGTCGAACCCAACATGTATTAAGTTATTTCATTGTTATATTTTTCGATTACTTATTGTTGCTAGTAGTGAGGTATAAATTTAACATCAAAATAAATTCTGCCTGGTTCTTTAATATGATGATTTTAATTATGAAACGTTTATAAGTCCCTTATCAACTTTCCTTAAAGTTTCTAGATTTTATATTTTCTGCTCATGACTTTTCGACTATAGTGTGATGATTTATAGTCTGGATGTTGACCATGTCCGTGTTCTATCGAATTGCAAAATGTTACGAAGATCTGCCTTGTAATAATAATACTATAAACAATATAAGCATACATCGATTTTACTCTACTGCTCATATTAGACTTATAATAGCGTGATGATATATTTTTTTTTTTTTTAAAAAGAATATTAGTAACCGAAATTACTAATATTCCCCCTAACCCCTCCAGCTAAGCTAAATTGCTTGTGTTAGGAGTGGGTTCACGTCGGTAGTGTAATGGCCAGGATTCGAACCCGGGACCTCTCGATCGTAGGGTCGACTCCTTAACCACTAAGCTACCGACGCTATATATACCAAAGGTTATGACCATACCCTAGAAGAATGTTCGTAGAAAATTTCAACTGAATGTATTCAGCGATTTTCAAGTGATACTCGTAAATAGATAACAACCTGCAAAGAAACCGACACACAGACAAAAATTCGAAAAATCACATCTCCTAGAACACAGCATTTTTTTTTAAAAGTTGACGATATTTATTACAAATGTAGATGTACTACTCTGTGTAAAAAGTATCGGGAATATGGCAATAAAAAGACCCGCGTAAAAGAGGTCGTTCTAATTTATTTACTGCATGTTGGTAGCACTGTACTGATTTAGCGCGCAAAATTTGAGCGGGATCTGTCATTCAATTTGTTTTAAACTACACTTTTTGTTGGTCATAGTTTTGAGTCCTCGGCGATTTTTACAATGGAAAATATTGTTGAACAAAGAGTGTGCCTTAAATTTTGTGTTTCGAATGATATTTCATGTGGTGAATCACTAAAAATGTTGCGAAATACCAACGGCGAATCGTGTATATCGAAAACAAGGGCTTATGAATGGTATAAGGCTTTTAAAGAAGGCCGAGAAGTAGTAGTAGACTTGCCTCGTTCTGGTAGACCTTCAACCGCTACGACCAAAGAAAACATCGACAGAATCAAGAAGCTAGTGCTCGAAAATCAACGTTTGAGTCTGAGAGAGTTGGCTAGTGAGGTGAACATATCTTTTAAGTCCGTCCACAATATTCTCATTGACATTTTAGGTATGAAACGCGTCGCCGCTCGACTAGTTCCAAAAGAGCTCAATTTTGTTCAAAAAGCGCAGCGAAAGCATGTCGCTGAAGACATGGTTTCCCGAGCTTCTACGGATCCGACCTTTATGAAACGTATAATTACTGGCGACGAGACATGGGTTTATGAGTATGACATGCAAACAAGCCAACAGTCTTCAGAATGGCGTCTCGAAAACGAGCCGAAACCCAAAAAACCGCGGCAAAGTCGCTCCAAAATCAAGGTGTTGCTGACAGTTTTTTTTGACTACCGTGGTGTGGTTCACTCCGAATTCCTTCCAGAGGGAGAAACAGTGAATAAAGAATATTATATAGGCGTCATGAAGCGTTTGCGTGAGAGTATCCGCCGAAAACGTCCAGATTTGTGGCGACACAACTCATGGATGCTGCACCATGATAATGCACCATCACACACAGCCATTATAGTGAAAGAGTTTTTAGCGAAAAATTCAACAAAAGTTCTCGACCAAGCACCGTATTCACCTGATATGGCTCCGTCTGACTTTTTTTTATTTCCCAAGTTAAAATTACCACTTCGAGGAAAACTTTTTGAGTCGATAGAAGCCATAAAAGAAAATTCGCTGAATGAGCTAAAGGCCATACCGCAAATAGCCTATGAAAAATGTATGGAAGACTGGGTGAAGCGGTGGAGATGTTGTATTGCAAGCGATGGGGCCTACTTTGAAGGCAATAAAATATTTTTAGACGAATAATTTGTATTTTTTGTTTTATTGACAAATTCCCGATACTTAGTATACAGAATGTATAGATTTATTGCACTAGAAACGTGACAGCAATCTGGTTTCATTTCAATACTATAGTAGCCTCTTGATATTTTTACATACATACATATACTCACGCCTTTTTCCCTCCAGGGTAGGCAGAGACAACAGCCCGCCATCTGCTTCTGTCCTTACATACTTCAAGAGCTTCCTTCACTGTCATTAAACATTTCAGGCAAGCCGGGGTCGACCTCGCAGGACATACTCGTACACTGATTAAATTAATGAGGTATTGAAAAAAGGGCAGATGAAAAGCACTTGATATTTTTCTTACATATTAAATACAGGTCAAGTTAACTTCAGCTTTAAGGCAGTACATCTGCTGATTTACGGACGAAGCCCTGGTGCAGACGTTTTTCTCGGTGAAAAGTTATAAAACACATTCGAAACGAAGAGTAAGAAAGCGGATCCCTGAAATTTAAGAAATTGGATATTGGGATACAAGAGATAGGTGCTCATTAAAAATAGAGGGCAAAGATGGAATAACCTTATCTTTTAGCAAAAATGGACCATCTATCAAGGTTGCCTGACAGTATTTGGTTTTTTTTTTTAAATTCGGTAGCTTAGCGGCTAAGGAGTCGACCCTACGATCGAGAGATCCCGGGTTCGACTCCTGGCCTTTACACTACCGACGTGAACCCACTCCTAATACAAGCAATTAAGCGTAGCTGGAGGGGTTAGGGGGAATATTAGTAATTTCAGTTACTAATATTCTTTTTTTTTTAAAAGGCGATAAGGCCGATTGTATGTCTGCAGTCACGCTTAAGGATCGCGTGAAGAACTCTCGCATCTGGGGTAGCCTTCATGTCTGTGACATCGCGGAGAAAATGCAGTAGAGTCGCTCCGCTGGTGCGGCCATGTTCTGCGGCGACCGCCAGGCTACGTGGATGGCAAATGTCTGGCCATGCCACCTCCGCCATATCCCGGTAGGGGTAGAGCCAAGAAGTGCTGGCTTGACCTAGTAGATGATATACGTGCCAATGGTCAATGGTCTCACTTCCAAGGATGCCGAAGACAGTGCGAAGTGGAGAAGTAAAAGTCGGGAAGTGGACCTCGGACTTCAAGGTGACAACCTTGGCTGTGATTAACGCTAGGATGATGATGATGACTTAATTTTTATTTATTTACAATAAACAAAGGTGGACTTAATGCCAGAGGCATTTTCTACCAGTCAACCTTTGGGTGATGCAGAAATAAGTCCCAGTAGGTGCTCGAAGGATTTCAATAAACGAAAGAATGGTACAAAAAAAATAAAAATACAAAATAAAAAGAATATTATACCTATAATGTTTGATATATGTAGTTAATGAATATAATATTATATTATATGTTATACTTAAACAATAAATATATATATATATATATATATATATATATATATATATACACACAGTCAGATCATAAATTCTGTCACATGTTTAATATAAAATAATTGAAACAGGTTTATTCATTATGTAATGGACTCAAATCTGGACTGGAGGAGGGCCAGTCTTCGTGCCGGATGAAGTCGATTTCACGCGCCGCCAGCCAGTCTTGTGTGCTCTTCGCTCTATGAGCTGGCGCCGAATCTTGTTGGAATACCCAGTGCCTGTTATTGAACATGGTATGAGAAACAGGTTCCACAAGGTTCGTCAGGACTGTATTTTGATACACAACTGCATTCGTTTTTACACCTTTCTCACAAAAATGTACCTCTGTTAAGCCCCAATAAGAAACTCCCAACCATACCATGAGCGAGGACGGAAAATGACCTCGTTGGACACGCGGAATACGGTTGCTCGCTTCTTCACTAATGTGTGCGTACACCTTATCATTTTGTTTGTTGTAGCTCTTTTCTACGGTAAAACTTTTTTCATCCGAAAAAAGAATTTCCCGATATTTTTTTCCCGCGTACCGCTTCAACAAAGCGCGGCATCTCTTCAGTCTCAGGTCCATTAGACGAGCATTTAAATGATGTCCTGTTTTTCTTCGATATGCCCGAAGCCCTACGTCTTCATTTAACACCCTTTTCACCGTGGTTCTGCTTAACCCCATCAGAAGGGCCAACAGTTTCTGCTTACGTTTGGGATTTCTTTGAATTCGCGCCTTAACAGCTTTTATCACTGCTGAAGTCCTAACAGACCGAGGGCGACCACTTCTTGACCTGTCATCTACACTAGAGTCTTCATTGTATCGTTTGATGGTACGATAAACGAATCTTTTGGTTATATTCAAATTTTTCAGTATGTCAAAAATTTGAATTGGCGCGTAACCGCAACGATGCAACGCAATAACTGCAACACGGTCTTCTTTAAGCGTCCACTCCATATTTAAAAATGAGTAAAATTCTAAACAGTATACATTTTTATTTTCATGAACAATTCAAAATTCGAATTCAATAAACTTTTTTGTGGCCAGCATTCTAAAAGAAAAGTTTTTACTGTGTGACAATACTTATGAGCTGACTAGTCCCTCCACTTAAGTCAAGATAAGGCAAATCAAGATAAAAAGTGGACCCCGAGCTTCAAAGTGCAACCTTTGGATGCAACCAGAGGGCCAATAGGTATATACCCAGACTTGCAAATATAAAATACATAAAACATAAAAAAAAATAGAATTGAATATATGAGAAAGGATATGGCCAGTAAGGGAGTGACTGAGAAAATGACATCTGACAGGAATATATGGAGGAGAATGATTTGTTGCGCCAACCCCAAATAATTAGGACAAGGGCCTCCGACGGGAGAGAACCCTGCGGTTCTCTCCCGTCGGAGGCCCTTGCGGGAGAGCGGGAGAGAACCCTGCCTCCCGAATTCCGCAGTCTGCGGCGGGGACGCCGCAGACTCGTCTACGCCCGGGACTACCGACCAAAGCCGTGGCGGAGGTGTGTCGTGTGTGTCCTACACACGCCTGCCTACTCACCGACGCGGGATAAAACCCGACCCCACCAGGCGAGGCCGCGCTGGCGGCCAAGGTCCGCCGGTAACCCTTTTTTTTTTTTTTTTATCGTGCGGAAATCCCTTCGGATACCCCCCCGCCGGCCAGCGGGGGCGGTTATGTCGGGCTTGCACCGACTAAAACCGCACGCCGTCTCGGGTCTTCAGACGCCGGGGTGTAAGGTTACCCATAGAGCATATCCCTCGCACCCCGGCTGACCCTGGGCCATCTCACCACTAACAGCATCGCTCATCCTGTCTCCTCTGAAAGCAGAGGAGTACGGAGAGCGATGTGTTCCCGCCACGTTGGGTATTGGCCGACGATCAATGCCAACCCTATGAAGGGGTGAAGGGGAAGCCATTGACCGCCGCCCAGGGTGTACCGGCCGCTCCGATTCCGTTCCCCCCGGACTGCAGCGGGATCGGAATCGGAGCGACACTCGAGGAGGTTACCCAACACACACCCCTCCGCCGGTAACCCTGGGGTTATCCTTTCGAGGGCTTACCCGGGGTGCCCGGCAATGGAAACTTGGGCAGGACACCGTGCGGTTTTAGTCGATGCACGACATAACCATCCCCGCTGGCCGGCGGGGGGGTATCCAAAGGGATTTCCGCACGTAAAAAAAAAGGGCACACAGATGATGAATGCTAATATTTTGGTGTTCAATTAAGCGTTATCTATTAATGATACCTATCATATTGCATAAAAAAAGCGGCCAAGTGAGAGTCGGACTCGCCCATTAAGGGTTCCGTAGCAGCAAGTAACATAATAATGTTTTCTTTTAAATTTTTATATTTGAGTTGATTGAATGAAAGGTTAATTTCAGTTTACGATTTCTGACGTATTAAAAAAAACTACTTACTAGATCTCGTTCAAACCATCGCTGGAAGTTTACATGGTAATGTACATCATATATTTTTATAAGTTTTATCATTCTCTTATTTTAGTAGTTACAGGGTAACAATGGGTTACAGACACACATTTTACCACTTTGGAAGTGTCTCTCGCGCAAACTATTCAGTTTAGAAAAAAATTTATTAGAAACCTCAATATCATTTTGGAAGACCTATCCATATGAAAAAAAAAAATTTGAGTTTCAGTTCTAAGTATGGGGACCCCCAAAATTTATGGTTTTTTTTTTTTTTTTTTTTTCTATTTTTGTATGGAAATCTTAATGCGGTTCACAGAATACATCTACTTACCGAGTTTCAACAGCATAGATCTTATAGTTTAGGAAAAAAGTGGCTGTAACATACGGACGGACAGACATGACGAATCTATAACGGTTCCGTTTTTTGCTATTTGGCAACGGAACCCTAAAAAGGGCGACGCGAGAATTAACGGTTACTCCAAACAATCAAATCTACATCAAAGCAGTTATAAAATAAAAATTCATAATCAACTTAGCGGGTATGATGTTGGCTTTCTTCTGAGTGACGTCACTACTATCAGTGGTATAACAATGATAAATAGCACAAAAAGCAATCCATTAGTAACAGTGTATGCATGCCACACCTTGCGACCGCTGGGTGGAGCAGCTGGTGTGGTCCAGGTCATAAGATTTTTGTTGAAACGGCATGGTTCTTTAAGCGAAGCGTGAAAAGTCATGTGTCTAGACCATCAAGGTAGGGACCACCATTTTACGATCGTCAGTATCTGGAAGGGTGGCCCGTATTTTCTGGACTCCACCCTTACCACTCAGCGGGGTGCAGTCAATTGACGAACTTAATAGTTTAAAAATCTAGTGAAATATTTACTTTCTATTGTTGTTAGTAGAGACTGGATAATATTATGCATTTGCATATCCAGTGATGATGCATATTGTTCTATATTTTTTGTGTGATATCCTACTTTAATGTTATTTTTACCCGACTGCACCAGAAGGATGGTTATGTTTTTCGAGATTATGTATGATGTATGTATGTATGTATAATTGTTTGGCACGCTCTGCGGCCAATGGATTTTAGCTTGAGAAGTATCGTTAGATTCGTACCTACAACTCTACCTACAGCCTTAAAGGCTCGATGTATTTTAGCTTCAAAGGTGAGTTATAGCTAAAAAGTATACAATAAAATTATTTATTAAAAATCAACAAACTCGACTGCCCTAAATTATAACTACCAGTCATAAACCGAAAGAAAATTAATGGGTCTTACCTGTTATCAAACTTCAATAAAAAAAACCTATAAAGACTGCAACAAGTTTGATAACAGGTGGGACCCATTAATTTTCTTTCGGTTTATGACATGTAAATGGGTCCCGTCTACTATCAAACTTGTTTCGGTCTTTATAGGTTTTTTTTAATATTTTATTATTTTCTATATTTTTTATTGATATTCCACTTTAATGTTATTTTACGTTAATAAATAGATGAACATGGTTTTGCCAGCCAATCCACAGATTTATTAATTAGTTACTACTTTATAAATTAAATCACAACTCTTAAACTCGTACATCTACAATTGTAACCACACAACAACCAACTAACCTAAATCATAACACCTAAATCTAGGACGGCAGAACTTTTACCAAAAAATGTAAACGCTATAGCCCTCACATGTAAATAATGCCCAGTTACCTCAGTGGATATGGGGCGACCCTTTTCAACGTATAAAAATATTACTTCGGGCCACCAACCAGGTGGACACCGAAGTCTTAAAATCACGCAAAAAAAGTCAAAATCTTACTTACACCCACTTTTTATCACTTTTCTCGACGTTTCACATGATTCTAAGTATAAATAAGCAAAAAAATTTTTGCGTCGGTCTGTCTGTTGGTCTGGATGTCTGGAGGTCTGGATGTCTGTTTACGCAATAACTCAAGAACCACTTATCCGATTTAAAAAATTCTTTCGCCAGTCATCTTGTTTGGTTAATGGGAAGAACTGATTAGATTTTGGGGTTTGTACGTTCAAGGTTTCGGGTACCTACCATACAAATTGTCCCTAAAAAACGATTACAAGTGAGTTTCTTTCGAGTTATCAGAGTAACGCGTATTTGACTTTGACATTTGAGTGACAATGACAATACGTATATTGTATATTTACATAAAACAACCAGACTGAAAGAAACTGAAATATAAAATCATTTTTTTGTGTTTTTGACGTCGAAGACGTATGATTTGATTTCATTTTCTTCATATTTATTGCTCAATATATAAAGACGCGTCGAATTAATATGCATAAAGCCTAAGGTCTGTAATTTTGAATAAAAATATTGCAACAAAAATATCTAAGTTTGGCCCGAAGTTTGACAATCACTATGTGATTTCCGCCCCACTAGATTTTAAGTGATCAAATATACAATCTTACAGCCAAACATTTGGAACCTGGTCTAAAAAAAATTAGAAAATGATGGCATTTGCAATCCTGGGTAAGACAATATTGCTATATTAAGATATGACAATATTGCTCCATGCTTTCTACACATCAAAAGAATCTGGTTCCCGCTATCGCTTATGCATTGCGCTGTATTCCAACGGAAACGCGTCTATTTTAGTGGCGATAGGTACCTGCTTTTCCACGATTAGACTGTACCGTGCCCCGAGTTCCGGTCGTTTCGGATACTATGCTTTCATGCTGTGTTGCGAATTGATGGCCTACACAACTATACTTTATACTTTGTTGTCATTTAAAATCGGTAATAAAAGAAAAGGGGTTTTAACTTCGATGTTTCTTTGTTTGTGAATCGGTAGCTTAGTGGTTAAGGAGTCGACCTTACGATCGAGCGGTCTCGTGTTCGAATCCTGGCCATTACACTACCGACGTGAACCCACTCCTAACACAAGCAATTTAGCTTAGCTGGAGGGGTTAGGGGGAATATTAGTAATTTCGGTTGCTAATATTCTTCTTTAAAAAAAAAAAATACTTTGTGGTTCTTTTAGTTTAAAACATATGCACTTTTCGAGGACTCAAAGGGGTAGTCTAGGCAGAAGAATCTTACACGCCTATATTTCGTCAACTATACTTTTAGTTTCATGTAATGAGAGGTGAGCTTACTGCCACCAACCGGGATCTTTGTAATGAAGAGATGAGATACTTTAGAGTATATTGAAATGAAAGGCAAGAAATTTTAAAGCTAGACAGACTTCAACTGTACCTTTTTTATTCCTTTGTGTGGGGATAGGAAGGGAGAGACTGGAATTAATCGGAATAGCTCATAGGAACACTCACTATGCTGTCTACAGTTTAGTGAGCTCAGGGCTATCTATGATTCGGACTGCACGCGTTTCTGTGCTTCCGTAAATGCCAAACAAATCAAATTATGTAAAGGAATTGTAGGGGAGCGGACCTTTTTTTTCCTTTAGCGGCAATCCGGGGGTTGTTATGGCGGATTCGAACCGACTTAAACCGCACGCCATCTCTTCAGATGCTGGTTAGGAAAGCAAACTCGAAACCGGAGATGGCCCAGGGTCAGTCGGGGTGCAAGGGATATGCTCTATGGGCAACCTTACACCCCGGCGTCTGTAGACCCGAGACGGCGTGCGGTTTTAGTCGGTTCAAGCCCGACATAACCACCCCCGCTGGCCGGTGGGGGGGTATCCGAGGGGATTTCCGCACGAAAAAAAAAAAAAAAAAAAGGCACACATCGTAAATCTACGCACCAATATACTTATTCCATCGGACAAAAATTTACTCAACCTGAAATTTCAGTTCAGTTGATTCGGTTACCGTAATATAGGACGATCACTTGTGTCCAGAATCTCACGTAAATATCAATAGATATAAATAGATCTAATATCTTTTCACGGTCTGGTTCACTAGTAATGTGATCAGGTTACCTCAAGGTGTTATAAGCTTAGTGCTATTATGAAATGATATCTAGTTATTGATTGCATAATGATATACAGGTATAAACTACTTTTTAGGGTTCCGTTGCCAAATGGCAAAAAACGGAACCCTTATAGATTCGTCGCATGTCTGTCTGTCTGTACGTCCGTATGTCACAGCCACTTTTTTCCGAAACTATAAGAACTATGCTGTTGAAACTTGGTAAATAGATGTATTCTGTGAACCGCATTAAGATTTTCACACAGAAATAGAGAAAAAACAATAAATTTTGGGGGCCCCCATACTTAGAACTGAAACTCAAAATTTTTTTTTCATCGATGCCAAATGTGTGAGGTATCTATGGATAGCTCTTCAAAAATGATATTGAGGTTTCTAATATCATTTTTTTCTAAACTAAATAGTTTGCGCGGGAGACACTCCCAAAGTGGTAAAATGTGCCCCCCCCCCCTGTAATTTCTAAAATAAGAGAATAATACAACTAAAAAAAATATATGATGTACATTACCATGTAAACTTCCAACGATAATTGGTTTGAACGAGATCTAGTAAGTAGTTTTTTTTAATACGTCATAAATCGTAAACCGCAATTTACCTTTCATTCAAATAACTCAAATATAAAAATTAAAAAAAAACATTATTATGTCACTTGCTGCTACGGAACCCATAATGGCTGAGTACGACTCGCACTTGGCCGCTTTTTAAGAATATTAGTAATCGAAATTACTAATATTCCCCCTAACCCCTCCAGCTAAGCTTAATTGTTTGTTGAAATCAAACTATTTTTAACGGTTTCTATCGCGATTTATTTGATGTTATTTAATCTAGTCTTCCCGTGACCATGGCTGCTGAAAAGCAACCGAAACGTCGGGTTCAATGTAAAATATAAAATAACATCAAATAAATCGCGATAGAATCCGTTAAAAAATAGTTTTATTTTAATTGCTTGTGTTAGGAGTGGGTTCATGTCGGTTGTGAAATGGCCAGGATTCGAACGCGGGATCTCTCGATCATATGGTCGACTCCTTAACTACTAAGCCACCGACGCTTAAACTAACCGACTCTTAAACCATGTTCACTAACATTAGTTTTGAGTGTCGGATATTTCAGGACTGTTGCAAACGCCTTGATTGCGGAGGAACTGAAGTACTGGCTGTTAACGGTGGAATAGTTTTAGCGGAAAATATATCGATCTACCTTCTTTCTTAATCGTTTTGGAGGCATAACATCAATATGCACATTAAAATTTATTGTTACTACCTCTGTGGTGTAGCGGTAGAGAATTCGACTGCTAAGACAGAGGTCGCGGGGTCGATTCCCGCTCATTGCAAATATGTATATTTGCATTTGTCTGGGTGTTTCTATGTATAACATGTATTTATTTACAAAAAAAAGTATCTAAGTATGGTTATCCGCTTTCTAGAACCCATATTACAAGCTCTGCTAGTTGGAGTCTAGATGGCGCTGTGTAATATGTCCTAGAATATTTATTTATTAATATATATATATTTATTGATGGATTCTGTAGTGTGTGGGGCCCTACCAAGGTCTTCGGGGCCCAAGCCAGTCTCACTTGCAAGCCGGTTCACCTGCTGATTGACGGACAAAGGTCTAGTGCTGGATATCCTCTACATATCTCTAAGTTACGGGTGTCAGCTTTGCCTGATGAAGCTTGAACCTGCCTTCATCAATTCCTTGCTTTTGCAATTTGTGTACAACTAGCTTACCTCATAACTTAGCTATCTACACTAAAAATCCCATGAAAATCGGCTCAGCTACTTCGGAGATTACTCCAAATAAACAGCCTTAAACACAGACAGACAAAAAAAATGGTGTATACAATAATGTGCAATCACTAAAAAGCTGTTATTTAAATATGACAAACAGACACTTTAATTTAATTTATTTGTATATATGGGAAATTTAGTGAGAATGAAATGAAAGGAATGGAAAGACGCTATTTGGCTTAATTCAGTTAGTATAAAATGAACACACCTCACTTAAGTATTTGTATTGAAAAAATATGCTTATAGCGTTTAAAAAACACCCTGATACAAAAAGATAAAAAAATAGAAAGTGATTGCTCCCTAAAAAATCATTGTAGGCCCTATTCATTACGTTGTGAAAGCAAATTAAGTATTTAAGAGCATCGTAAACGTAATTTACGTTATTAAGGGATCGCACAAGGGCTGTATATCGTAGCCTTTGGAGGAAGCCCATTAGCACAACGGCGGCCCCGATTTTCTGAGATTTCTGTAAAATTCACCTTTCTTATTACTATATACAAATATTTACTTTTCTAGGTTCTCCATTGGAACGCATAAAATGTAATGTCATAAGGTAGCTCGGCATACTTTCAATTCCTCTAACGATCATAACGCATAACAATAATTCGGCATAAATCGTAAGGCATATTTTTTTAGCATAACTACTGTTAGCATAACTATTTAAAAGCCGTCTCTGAAAATCAGCGCTGTCCGCCTGCACTACAACGCGGACAGCATTTAAGCTGAGAGGTGGCCTTTATTCTACCTAGCCATATAGATGCATATAACATTGTTATGCATGCACAATTGTTGTAATTTATTCTGGTTGCTAAGCTGTGTATATTTTTATTTATGTAAGCTGGGTTCAATAAAAATATTTTCTTTCTTTCTTTCTTTCTTTCTATGCTGAAGCATAACAATATAATCGAATAACGATATTAAAGCATAATATTAATGAACGCATCCGGTTCCGGTTCCGGTGTTTACTTATCTCAGTCGCTTTGCTAATCGCTCCTCGGTTTTATAGAAAAAGTTCACGGTTTTCTTAAGATCTACATACAAAAGTGCCGTTAGAAAGTGTTTGTGAGATAGTGCACTGAACTACAACAGAAAAACAACAAAATCACACCAATAAAGTTTACATAAAACACACCAATAAAGTGTACATAAAACACAAACATATCGCCAAATTAAAGGTGAGGGTACTTGTCAAAACAGCAAACCAGAGACAATATAGAAGCTACGTCATTACCAACCTAACAACAAAAGCCTACGTTCGGAAACATAAAACTTAAAAGCCCAGCGTTTTGTTACTGCAAGATGTCTACACAATTGTCACCTGAGATGTCGCTGCTTTTGGCAAAAATGACAGAACAACTTAACGTTCAAACAAACAATATAACTGAAAATATCACTAGAACTATTCTGCAAAAGGTTGACGAAAAAATTAAACCGATTATAGAAGAAAATATGAAACTGAAAAACGAGGTCGAGAAATTAAACAGAAAAATTGAAAACCTCGAGTTGAATGGAAGGAGGAACAACGTAATAATCCATGGGGTTCCAGAACTGATGGACGAAAAGCATGAGGATTTGATAACCTTGGTAACTTCTACACTAACAGATATTGAGGTCCAACTAAAAGAAGGCGAAATCGATAGAGTCCAGAGACTTGGCAAAAAAGGGAACGAAGACCATAAGATAAGACCAATTCTTCTTGCTACCACGACCCTAGGCAAAAAGATCCAGATTCTGAAAAACAAAAAGAAAATGAAACCCAATACTTACATTACGCATGACTTGCCCAAGGACACATATTTAAAGAACAAAGAAAAAAGAAACAAGGAGAGGATTGAGAACGAAAAAAGGAAAAGATCTGAAACTCCGAGTCCCAAGAACGGAAATGGTAGTACAAAAAACGACCCAAAAATGAAAAAGCTAGATGCCTTTCAGTACTTACGAGGAAGATCAATCTCGTTCTCGGACAAGCCCACAAACAGAAATTAGAGACCGAACACCACGAACCGGACAACCACAACAACATGACAAACAGCTAACAACAAAATGTCTCCCAACACGGCTGGTCCCCGCGGGAGAACTAGACCACCACCCTCTAACTAAAAGATGTGAAGTATTCAACATTGCAACACTAAATACAAGAACCCTCAGGACACCTGAAAGCTTGATGGAATTAAACAAGGCTCTAGAAGATATAAAGTACGACATACTGGGCATAAGCGAAATGAGAAGACTGGGTGAAAAAATTGAAGAATATCCAGATTATATTCTATATCAAAAAGGTGAAACAGCCGGGCAAAGAGGAGTAGGATTTTTGATTAAAGCATATCTAAAACAACATATACAAGAATTTATTGGAATCTCAGACAGAATAGCTGTAGTCAACATTAAACTGCCAGGCTATAAGAAACAATGGTCAATTATACAAGTTTATGCTCCAACGGAGCAAGCCGAATTGTCAGTGCTAGTATCGTTCTATGAAGAGATGTCACAGGCAATAAAAAACCACTCGGATAAATTTATTATCCTAATGGGGGATTTTAATGCTCAAGTAGGGACTAGAAAAAATAGTGAAGAATATGTTCTTGGAAAGTTTGGTTACGGTAAGAGAAGTTGCAACGGCCAGAAACTTGTTGAATTTCTTATGGAACATAATTTAACTTTACTGAACTCGATTTTCAAGAAAAACAACAAAACCAAATGGACATGGATTTCCCCTGATGGATCATACAAAAATGAAATCGACTACATAATAAGCAACCACCCCAGAGCATTCACAGACACTACCGTTATATGCAAGCTGAACTTTAACACAAACCACCGCATGATACGCAGCTCCTTAAGGAAGTGCCCCACTAAAACTTCTCGCAATCACATAAACATTAACCGTTTTGCCCAAACAAGAAATCTACAAAATTCAAATAACACAAAGTATACAATAAACGAAACAAAATATATTACAACCAAGGATTTCACTGTGGCACAGAAATATGATACACTACAAAAACAAATTCAAAACCATTTAATCACAAACAGGAAAGAAAAAAGTAACAAATACCAACTTAGCGATCAAACTTTGCAACTGATTAACGAAAGGAAAGAACTGATAAAAAACCAAATAAAAAAAGAAAACATGAAATTGATAACAGAAACAAGTAAAAAACTAAAAGCAAGCATCAGAAGGGATCGTAAAATCAAAAGACTGCAAACCCTAGAATATCATATACAAAGAACCGGCGGTGTCAAAAAAGCTTTAAAGGAACTACGGGAATCCGGAAAAGAATGGATACCAAAACTTAAAAAAAGGTCAAAGATCACTACACAGAGAAAGAACATCAAAGAACTGGCAACAGACTTCTACCGTCGTCTATACGCAAAACAAACACCAAACATAATAAAAGATAACTATACCGAATCAACACCAGGTGCCATTCTGGAACCCGTCCCTTCAATCTTACCCGAAGAAGTAGAAAAAGCAATCAGGAGTCAAAAAACGGGAAAATGCCCAGGACCAGACAAGATCACGAATGAGCTGCTGCAGGGCTCGATGGAAAACCTGGTACCCGTTCTAACCCAAATGTTCAACGGGATTTTGAGTAGCGGGGATATACCTGAGGATTGGGCAAAGTCTCACATCATCTTAATACACAAAAAAGGCGACAAAGAGGACATTGAAAATTACAGACCAATAAGCCTGATGTCAAATGTGTATAAGATATTTGCCAAGGTCTTATTGGATAGAATAAGCCCAATGTTGGACGAACAACAGCCGGTGGAGCAGGCAGGCTTCAGAAAAGGGTTTTCGACAATCGACCATATCTACACAATCAAACAAGTAATGGAAAAATATAAGGAGTATCATAAAACTATATACATTGCCTTCATTGACTACGCAAAAGCTTTCGACAGCTTAAGCCACGAATACATATGGGAAACTCTAAAGCAACAAGGAATACCAGCAGCATACATCAACATTATCCAAACCATTTACTCCAACAGTACGGCTAGAATTCAATTGGAATCCCTGGGAAACGAATTCCATGTAGAAAGAGGGGTGAGACAAGGAGACCCACTATCTCCAAAATTGTTCTCTGCCGTGTTAGAAAACATCTTTCGCAACTTGAACTGGGAAAAGTTTGGTTTGAATATAAACGGGTTGAAAATGAACCACCTCAGATTTGCCGACGACTTAGTCTTATTTGAAGAAATTCCAGAAAACTTGCAAATCATGATACAAAGTCTCAGCAATGAAAGCGAAAAAATTGGTCTGAAAATAAATTACAGCAAGACAAAACTAATGACTAACTCTAAAAAGGTAGTTATAAAAATAAAAGAGGAAGCTTTGGCCTATGTAGAGGACTACATATACCTTGGTCAAGTCATCTCTACCAAAGACCAAACTAGCCAGGAAATTAATATGAGGATTGCTATTGGTTGGAAAAAATACTGGGCCCTCAAGGAGATCATGAAGTCAAAACACCTAGGCATGAGTTTGAAAAGAAAGACCTTCAATTCATGTATACTCCCATGTCTAACTTATGGGTGTGAGACATGGGCACTCACCAAATCGCTCAGAGAAAAGCTTGCGAAGTGTCAAAGAGCAATGGAGAGAAGCATGGTAGGCTCAAAGAGACAGGACAGAATAAGAAACATAGACCTCCGGTCCAAAACAAAACTGACCGAAATTCTAACAAGAATAGACCAACAAAAGTGGAGGTGGACAGGCCACATGATGCGGGATACTAAAGGAAAGTGGAGCAAAGTAGTGACAGAATGGTATCCAAGGGACGGCAAAAGAAATCGGGGAAGGCAGCTTACCCGCTGGGAGGATGAAATAAAGCTGACAGCTGGTCCAAACTGGAGAAGGGTACCTCGCGATAGACGACAATGGAAATTGTTAGAGGAGGCTTATGCCACGAGGCACACCGAAATTCGAGACATTTTGTGATTTTGTTTTACCCATTACTGTAAGTGTAATTGTCTGGTTTCGGAATTAAAGGCTTTATTATTATTATAATGAACGCATAATGATACTGTATTATGATGTCCATCAACATAAAACTTTTTAGGACATTAAAAAGAACTTGACGGAGCCCACCACGGCGGTTCTCATATTTCTGTGTGGTTAAAAAAAAGGCTATAGGCTCGCCCCCTATTACATTGGGACCTTAACATAACTGGCGAATCGTGGGTGTGTAATACACCTCTGCCTACCCCTTCGGGGATACAGGCGTGAAGTTATGTTATGTTAAAAAAAAATAACCACAAAGTTTAAGGCGGGAGCTTCGCTACGCTTCTCTACGCTTCGCTATCTATTCAATTCGAGGTGTTAATCCTGATGCCGGTATCAATAGTCATTAATAAGATGGTAAACAAAAATAGCTACTATACCAAATCAAACCATTTGATATTTACATGTTGCAAACTGTTATGCGAATAAATCCCCTAAGCCACCATTCTAGGGACAGTCTCTTGAAATGGTGGCCACTACTTTTTGTACTTCAACTCAGCTTGCCATCAGGCGGGGTTCAGTCAATTTGACGGACTAAATATATTTAAAAAAAAACTTTTTGAATATTTTTACTATTTCGTTCCTCATTATTTCATTTACTTTTATACTAGCTGTTGTTCCCCATGCTGGGATTATCCTTTCGAGGGCTTACCCGGGGTGCCCGGCAATGGACACTTTTGCAGGACACCGTATGGTTTTAGTCAGTCCGATTCCGACACGCCCATCCCATGGTTGGCACCGATCGGGCGAAGATCTAAGGGTATCCACACGTTAAAAAAAAATGCTGCTGTTCCTGTTCCCGCCACCCATGGGAACCTATTCCAGGGATAAGAAGTAACCTATGTATCATTCCTGAATATAATTTATTCCTGTGCAAAATTTCAGCCAGATCCATTAAGCCATTTAAGCGTGATTCAGTAACAGACATTCAAACATCTTCACAAAATTTCACATTTACGAGTATAATATTAGTAAGATTAATCTTTAATATTATTCTACTTAGCTATACAATGATGACAAAAAATTAAGTGCCCACAATACATTCTTGAATTAGTATAAGATGCAGGCAGACATGCGAACCTAAAATGAATTAAAGCCATGAATAAAATATAAGATAATGTTTAGTACATTCACATCCTGAATCCTGCCTGCCACCGAATACGGATCTATTTCGTACAGTCAGCAGAATAAATTTAAATTGCGTAATACCCTCGTAATGACGTCTATATATTTATATATATATAAAAGATATATTATTGAGGATTTTCGCTATCAAGCACAAATTGTTTGTCTGAAAATTCAAAGTGTTATTTAACACACTTTTACTTTTACAATATTAAAACAAACTATGAGAATTACACTTTTATCTCACCTGAAAATACAAAGAAACGACATTTAAAGTTCACTAATATCGCCTCCTCAATTATATCCTTTCATTTATCTGTGTACAAGTTTTTTATAATGATAAAATTACAAAATAATCTAAACATTATCCGCCATTGAAATGCTCGTCACTCCGATGCGCCCTCTACTCACTTCCACAGACAACCTAATACACGCGCGAAGCGCGGCAAATTCAATTTAATGAAATGCCATTTCATTACATATACTACTGGCATCGCCACCCGATTACACCCGCCTATGTCCTGATTCTGTGGAAATATCGGGATAAAATATAGCCTATGTTACTCTAAGATAATGTAACGTACTAATAGTGAAATGATTTTTGAAATTGGTTGAGTAATATCAATTTTTTTCAATTACAAACAAATCTTGTAGATTCTACAGTCAATAATTCAAAACTCTTTGGAGTAACTTGAACGTTAGTTTATTTTTATTATCTTGACTTTTAGGGAACCGCTGCCGTCTGACCTCCCAACTTCAAGAGCAGGTGAGGTTGGCTGGGGCCCCAAAGTTCTGGTGAGGTTCCCCATATGACTACCCCATTAATTACCCCAGTAATTTAGCTGACTAAACCCGCAGTGGTCGCCCAACTGTTTTTATCTGCTGCCTAAAAGCGCCATATTAGAAGGTATCGATCCTACCTCACATTCGCACGCAAAAATTAACGCAGACTTATATCACAGGATCGGCGGCGGTAAAGCAGTCACGTAATTTATTTTTCTTAAATATTATCAAATACCTGTGATTTGTGCGTGTACAGAATTAAACATTAGATGTTGTAGTAAAATGTAGCAACTTTTATAAAATTATTGAAGTAACGCATCTACGTATAAAAATATATTACAGCGGCTATTAAGGTATGCATGAGAATGGTATGAGAAGAGTGGAGAGTGATTTTGGTAGAAAGGTTCAAAGTATGTAGAAGACTTCAGGAGAGAGTCAGGGCCAAGAATAGATAGATGGACGGCAATGAGGACCTGGCATGACATGATGAGGTTGTGGCTATACCACATGTACCCAGGTGACATCTAGCAACAGTAAGCTGTGAACTACTTCGATACCATATGAAACCAACGTCATCTAGCTACCAGCAAGCTGAACTGCTACCTATACTATGTCACAACTATCACGTGATCACTACGTCACAATCCTGCATCGTGAAAATGAAGTTCACATGCTGAGTAGTATATATACAGCATCCTAACTTCAACAGTTAGGGCCTCGGCCCGCCAGGAGCGATCACCTTACTTGGTCGGAGGATCCTTCCTTTGTGTTGCAGGAACATCACACATCGTTCTTTCACAGGAGGTTTTGGGCCCCCACCAAGGTGTTGTACTTATATCTGCTGATTGACAAAGGAGTGTCTGGAGCAGACTTTGTGGTTGGATGGACAGACAGCAGTTGCTCCCCTTATAAGCCCAACCAAAAGGAGAAAAGGAGCAAGCAGATTTCGGGCTCCGATATAATACTTTGGATGCAACCAGGAACCACGCCAGATGATGATGACAACTTTGACGGCCTCTGTGGCGCAGCGGTAGTGCATTCGACTGCTACGACAGGGGGCGCGGGTGCGATTCCCGCTCAATGCAAATATTTGTATGCATGAATATGTCTATTTGCATTGGTCTGGGTGTTTCTATGTATAATATGTATGTATTTACAAAAAAAAAGTATATAAGTATGTTTATCCGCATTCTGGAACCCATAACACAAGCTAGTTAGCCTATGCTTACTTTGGGTCTAGAAAGCGCTGTGTAGAATGGCGTAGAATATTTATTATTATTATTGCAATTATATGTTGAGCCAAAATAATTACGACAAGCGCACGCAAATGGGGCAGGTGTTGTGGAACATTAATTAAATTTTATTTTTGTGTTGGGTGCATCATCACAACACAAAAATGAGTAGACTTCGGGAATTTTGATAATAATAATATCATATATTTCAGACCATTTTAAGTCTATAGTGTTAGTATATTAGTAACAATCTGCTAAGAATTATGTTAGTAGGGGGGGGGGGGTAACCGAAGGGATTTCCGCACGTAAAAAAAAAGTATCGAGCTTATGTTCTGTATGCTTTTTCTTATGCACAAATAATAAAGAGATCTATCTTTCTTGTTACTGGCACAATATTCTGTTGCCCAATTATGGCCTCGGCTGTCAAAGTCCAGATTACAATTATGGTGGTTTTTGTGCAGCCCCATTTGTGTTTTTTTTTCTTTTTGTCTTATTCCAATACCCGCCCTCGTTAACATGATTATTCTTTATACTCTACTCTATTAAATGTCATGGCTCCGTTTTTATATGTGATTTAATGTTTTACAACCGCCATGACACATAAAACCCTTATCATCCTCCGAGACTTTCCACCCAACTATTTTTGGGGTTAACTTGTTGTCTAACTACGAAACGGCTGAACTTCAATATTTTCCATTTTCCGTGAAGTGACTGATATCCAACTTTGACAACTCACTGGTGATATCGTAGTTCTATAGGTAGACCAGTTGTTGGACATTTAATGGGTTCCAACTTTTTGCTCCTAGCCACGAACTAACGACCGCTTAGGAGAGCCATTTTTCGGACGTCACGTTTTTATTAAATAATCTGAATTAAATAAGCATTTAAATGATAGATTTCCAATCCCCGTTTAGACCGCATGTTTAGTTTTTGCAAAAAAAAATCCAAAGTTCTTAGTATTTTATACTCGAAATTTAGAAAAAAATAAATTCAAGCCAAAGGAAGTACAATCCGTAATAATGATGTTAGAAGCATTAATAGAGAATTTGATACCGCATATTTTAAAATTAATTTGAACAACGTAACATTATCAGTTCCGGATATATACAAGGCTTTAGGTTTTCAGTTTTTCTTATTTTTCTCGAAAATTCCATCGTTTTGGGTTCAGTTATCTGCATTGAAGTAAGCAAAGAGTGCTTCTTCTACACACCATATGAATTTCACATCCCAAAGCCATGGAATCTCGGAGCTGCAATTTTTTAAAGATTCATCCGGATTTTTCATTTTCACTCGTTCAGATAAAAGTTTATATCCGGATCTGATTTCACTTTACTAAAAACAATACGTAACTGGTAGTTCTTTTAACGTACATATCCCAGAAACCAGTTGTTTTATTATTACAGACACGTAAAAAGCAAAAAATATCGAAGTTATATGTTTTTTTATGAATATTATCTATGTATATTTTTAGTCCGTAAAAGTGCAAATAAGCTGGGAGTACCTGAAATGTGGGTATTTATTCAACTTTGCCTTTTCCACCTTTACCTCGGGGGTAAAGGCGTGATGGTATACTGTATGTATCTTATAGTTAGGGATTAATAATATATGTGCCTAAACTAATAATTAAATATCATTAGTATACCATCTAAATTTGTTTTGCAATATGTTTGGTATATACGAGTAAATGTCATACAAAAATAGTAACAAGCAAATCAAGCGACCATAGAAACATAGTAACTACGACACTCGATAGGAGCCTTCAACAGATAGCGTACATTATTCTGTTCGTTTTAATTACATAATCTTTAAAAATAATACATACTTGCAGTAACATTACATCCGGTTTGAAAAGTGGCAACCCTAGCAAAAATAATTAATTTGGCATATCTTCTAGATTCCATGGAATTGGGATATGAAATTTACGTGGTGGGCTGGCAATATAATTAGAATATTTTTAGTATAAATAACTTTTCCCATAACGGTAGAGTTTTCGAGAAAAGTGAAAAAAACTAAAAGTCATAAAAAGTGTATAAATCTGTATCTAACAAAGCTACGACTTTGATTTTGGTGCCCAAAGGGGCCTTACCGGGTGTGCTTTCAATGAACTGAACATGGTTAATAAGTATCATGGTTAGTTTAGGAGTAATATTATTTTGTAATAATATCCGGATGAAAAAATGACCGTTTTCAAGACTTTTTTTCTCGAAAACTAGACGTGCTAGCGAAATGGGGACACAATATCTTGCATTATAATGATCAAGTCTATAGGGTTTTGCAAGAAAAATGCGATGTCCGAAAAATGGCTCTTCTAAAACACCGTGGACCGCCATAAATATTTATATGGCAACGGCTTAATGGGCTCTCTGAGTGGCGGTGGCGGGGTTTCAATGTGTTAAGGATGGTCACACATCCTAATACTAACCTAGCTAGTATTGCTTAGCTTCGTAGTAAACTACTCGGTTAACACTTAACCGCAAGCTCAAAATATTATCATGATTCAAAAAGAACTCAAAATTCTAATTATAATCTTGCTCAACTTAAAACCCAAAATACTATTCTATAATGAATATAGTGTCTACCGTTATCAGTGTGTTACTTGCCAACTAGTAAATAAAATTAGTCTAGAGACTGTCAAATATCAACTCGATATACACACTTTCAAAGCCTACGAGTATAACAAATTGTGTTACCCATCAAATTAACAGCTCAACAAATGCCGTTAGCCCAATAAACACCTCTTACCCTACCGTCAATTTAGGTAAATCACGACAAAATTTGCCACATTTAATTAACTAGCTGACTGTACTAGCTCAAGGTAATATACACATTCACTGTCATCGTCTCTCCGTGGGATGCATGATAATGTTTGTGTCAGTTTGTGTCCTGACAATTTGTGTATCTACGAGTTGATAATCAATTTTAGATGCAGATATGGCTACCGTTGAGCTTGAGATTAGTTATGGTTTTTTTACGTGCGGAAATCCCTTCGGATACCCCCCCGCCGGCCAGCGGGGGTGGTTATGTCGTGTATCGACTAAAACCGCACGGTGTCCTCCCCAAGTGTCCGTTGCCGGGCACCCCGGGTAAGCCCTCGAAGAGATTAGTTATGGTCGTTTAGAATTTTAGTACATTAATTGAAAAATTAGTTAATAGACTGCGTTCACACGGGAGGTTAGGTTTTGCTAGGGACAATCAAAAAAAGATTGAATTTAGACTTTCTTATGTGAAAAAGAAACTCTTATAGGATCATTTCGTTGTCTCTCTGATTTTGACAGAGAAGATATCAAAATGAAAATATTATCAAATCTTTAATTCTGTAATCCTTTGGAGCTGTGTATGGAAAGCCTGCAGCGTAGCCTCGTCCGTCAATCGCAGGTGGACTGATTTGCAGGTGAGCTTGGCATGGGCCCGAAGATCTTGCACCCTCAACATTATACATATCACTATTGTAACTCTTCTAGATCAGGATGTTACATCAGGATGTTATAAAACATAGATTAATGTCACGCAGACATCCCACGGAAAGTTAAATTGACTTGGAACCCGCTTCAAAATTATACAGAAGTAAATTTCTCCAATTTACTTTAGAAGTTAGAAATATAATAGGTACACTTCCCTCATTAGCTAGAGGGAGACAAAAGGCGCAAAAATTGCAGACTGCGAACATTTGCGTGTCGACGGAACTTGTAGAGTTTATAGGCAGACAATATTTGTTGTATAAAATCTCCCCAGACTGTATTCAAAATGGGAGACAGAAGCAGTGGTGTATTTAAATTTTTGCGGCAAATAGGCTATTAAAGTGATACTAGTTGACTTGATGTATATGTTTTTATTATATGAAAGACTGATGCCCAAACTAGGTAGGATCCTATATTATTTCAGGAAACTAGTACAATAAATGTGTATAAGCTTATTAAAACGAGCAGACTACTGAGTTTTAACACCAAGTGACGCATGTATAAGGTATCTGGGTTCGATTCTCAGGTTGCTAATATGTTACTAGCTGATCTGTTAGTATATAAAAGGCCACACCCCTAGAACAAGCCTGTGAACTAAATCAATTCAAAGAAGAAAAAAAAAGGTAGCTGAAACAATAAATACTTTTTTTTAACGTGTGGAAACCTCCACGGGCTTCACCCCATTGGTGCCAACCTAATCACACCTATGTATCCTTATATAAGGTAAGCAGAAGCATGCGTTGCAGAGAGCAGACCTGCTGTAATCCACTTAATACTATTAGTTGCAATTCCGATCATTATCCCGTCCGACCGTCAAGGTCATCAGGCCCCGAGACAACCTCACCCGCTAGTCCTGCAAAGATATAAAAGATATAGTGTACCTTAAATAAAATAGACGCTGTGAAGTTAATAATCCCCGAGTTAATTAGAAATAAATATGATAAATTAAAAGCACAGGGTGTCCGCACGTAAAGGAATGATTGTGAATGAATGCCAGAATGTAAAAAAGCGAGAATTGTTATGAAAGGCATTAGACTAAGAAAGTGTCCGAAACTTTAAAATCGGAGGTTCTAGATACAAAAAAAACAAAAAAACCTCACCTGATTGTTGGCATACGTACTGATTGAGGTATGAGGCTTGCCGTTGGAGGTTAGGAAGGCAGGCGGCAGTCACCTTCGTGAATACTGAGATAAAACAAATAATTGAACGGAGGAGTAGGAGATGAAACTCCGGGCTCTAAAGAGCACGTTGTGACAACCGAGATTGATGCTTGGATGATAAGAATCCCTCGTTTAGCAGTATGTTTTTTTTTCTATTAAAAAGGATATTAGTAACCGATATGACTGGTATTCCCCCTAACCAGCTTAGCTAAATTGCATGTTGTGTTAATCTGAAGTGGGGTGTCTTGGAACCCATGAAGACCACAAGTACAAGGTTAACCACTTCTTTACTGCTTTAGCCAAACGTAAATAAAAAAAAGTCCGGGACAAACTTCTTCTTCTTCTTCTTAGGTGTTTCTTCATGACCGAGGGACGTGATCCCGCTGAGCAACTTGACGCTGCAGAAGGCAATACATTTGGCTCAGGACCGAATAGCCTGGAAGAAGTTGGGACAAACTACCCAGCACTATTTAGACCCGAAATAAGCATAGCTTCTAATATGAGTCCTAGAATGCGGATAAATATACTTAGATACCATTTTTTGTAAATACATATAATTTTTATGCATAGTAACACTAAGACCAGTGCAAATAGACATGCATACAAAAATTTGCACTGCGAAGGAATTGCAACCGCGACCTCTAATGTAGCAGTCGATCGTCATTTAGCAGAAATCTGAAAATCGTAAAAAAGACATGAAAAATCAACTAATTATAGCAAACCAACATAAATAGATGTTTCTAAGAATTATCATTCTAAAATAGAGGCAAGAATTAGGCAGCAGAAAAACAACTGATTTGGCGGACGTACATTGAACTCTCATTGCTTCGAGTCATCTGATCAACCGTTTGATGGTGCGGTTCCATTGTCATACGTCATAAGTTTTAAATCAAACTCGTTGAAGTATACAGAAGAATTTTTGACAGAAATTGGTCGAAAGCTTTTAATAAAATACCTTAATATACCTACGATACTTAACTATTGAAATTTACTAAAATAAGTGTAGAGTTATGAATAGAAGAACGTTGTGGTATGGTGAAAGATAATAGTGCTAAGTTGGTTCAGACATATATAAAGAATAAATTGAAAACAGATTTATGAAGCGAGACAGATAAGGCAACCTAGCACAGGCCGGGACGGTGGGGCGGCTAGCACCCCTCCCCCAAACCGGGGCAAGACGGGGACACCGTGGCTCCCAAACCCGAGGGGGTCATCTCGAAACCGGAGATGGCCCAGGGTCAGTCGGGGTGCGTGGGATATGCTCTATGGGCAACCTTACACCCCGGCGTCTGTAGACCCGAGACGGCGTGCGGTTTTAGTCGGTTCAAGCCCGACATAACCGCCCCCGCTGCCCAGCGGGGGGGTATCCGTAGGGATTTCCGCACGAAAAAAAAAAAAGGGCAACCTAGCAAAGGGATGACGTAGGCGTATGCGTATGAATCGGATCGAGGCCATTTTAAAAAAAGCGGCCAAGAGTCGGACTCGCCCATTAAGGGTTCCGTAGCAGCAAGTAACATAATAATGTTTTTTATTAATTTTTACATTTGAGTTGATTGAATGAAAAGTAAATTGCGGTTTACGATTTAAGACGTTTTAAAAAAAAAGTACTTACTAGATCTCGTTCACATACATATCATATACATCGTGTACATCATATATTTTTTTTAGTTTTATCGTTCTCTTGTTTTAGAAGTTACAGGGGGAAGTGACACACATTTTACCAATTGTAATTGTACCAAATTTGGAAGTGTCTCTCGCTTTTTTTCTAAACTATTCAGTTTAGAAAAAAATGATATTAGAAACCTCAATATCATTTTTGAAGACCTATCAATAGATACCACACACGTATGGGTTTGACGAAAAAAAAAATTGAGTTTCAATTCTATGAATGGGGAACCCCCAAAATTTTTTTTTTGTCTATGTGTGAAAATCTTAATGTGGTTCACAGAATACATCTACTTACCAAGTTTCAGCAGCATAGTTCTTATAGATTCGAAAAAAAGTGGCTATGACTTACGGACGTACAGACAGACAGACATGACGAATCTATAAGGGCTCCGTTTTTTGCCATTTGGCAACGGAACCCTAAAAAGGCCAGTTTCAGAGTATGAAAGCAATTATGAAAGTAGAAGAAGCGATATATGCATCAAAAAGTACTCGTAAAGGTAGGTTACTTTAATATTTTAAGCTTAAGGCACGCACATAGGCTCCGAGGTGGTTAGAGATAAGAGCCCGCCAACTACTTTTATTCTTACACACTTCATGAGCTGCCTTTACTGTTATGGACCCTTTAATGCTATTTCACCGGTTTCGAATACTTTTAGGCAGACTTTTTATCAAAATATCAACTATTAAAATGTTAATATTTAAGTCTTCATCTTTCGTGTCAATGATTCACTTCATTTAAATGGTTCGGGCATAAAATTCTACAATCTGTCAGTGGCTTTGTTGAGGTCGTCTTTATTGTGAGCAGGTATAGGATATAAGAGAGTCGAAAGCAAGTGCAACATGGACTGCACCTCTGTGATTAAGTATAAATTGATTACATAAACGTCATTCTCTTTTACGTAATTAATTTTAAAGTTATCGTCAAATTAAAAGCTATTGTCGTGAGATAACGGACACAGTTACTGTCAAGTCACGCACAGTCAAGTCACCTTGATCGAACGAGCCGCACATCCGTAATGTTGCTTAGAATTAGAGCAATGGAGGCTCCGAATGTTGCGTGGTTCGTGTACCCCTAAATTAAGTTGTAAACGTGATTTGTACGATACTCTATTGTCTTAGACGTACATGTTTAATGGAAATAAACTCAGAGTAACTTGAACATAATACTATTGTATTAAGGTATTCTATTGCAATTTATATGTGTTATATTATTGACATTGTTCCTGACGTTTCGCTTTTGTGTTCGCTTTTCAGCAGCTATGGTTAAAGGGGAATAAGGTGGTGGAATGATCTTCCTGCTGTGCGTTTCCCAAGCGACTACAATATAGCGTTTTTACAGGGTTGGCAGCGAGTGTGACGTCCCAGCTGTTTTCCATCAGGTGGGCCGTGTACTTTTCTGCCACTTAAGTGATATAAAAAAGTGTTAAGTTGGCTTTTTTTCCATAGTTAGTATTTACGCAAAATGAGCTTATTGTGTCTTGAAATCTTGTTGCGTCTGGATTTTTCTTGGATTACCACTTTTGACTCTATGGATTGTCGATAGGTTTAAGTGGTCAGTTTACTCATAGTTGTGTGCTCAAAAATGGGGAGGGATCAATTGTTACTATTTGTGATTTATTGGCGATAGAGGCACCCCGAGAGGACAGCATGCGTCAGAACCTCGTTTGTCAATCGGCATTTGTATCAGCTTGTACATGTGGCTGGTTCTGTCCGTTTGTGCTGGATAATCTCTGAAGTGGCTGAATTGAATTTAATGGGATTTTTACAGCAGATGTGTTATGAGGGGTAACTTCAGGCTACTTTTGTTTTAGAAACAGTATAAGAGTTTCGCGCATAAAAAAATACCCCAGAAGTCGTGGGCACAGTTAGTAAAACATAAATATAAATGTTTCATTTTGGGAACAACTTTATAGTTATAGTTTTGATATAGTGATAATTATAAATTATTTTGCAAATAATCAAACAGCGAAAATCAGAGCTGTCTTCAAGTTTGGCGCGTCAACCTCTATTTATTTTCTCCTACGAACTTCTTCATTCGTGATCGTAATGTGTAGACAGATATTTTAATCCTTTTCCATAATTCATAGGGCTACCTTGAGCCTTTTAAGATACCTTGTAAAGTTAATAGATAATTAAATAGTATCTTATTTAGATATCCTGTATCGTGGAGTGTAATTCGTGATAAAATTGCCGTAGAATATGCAAGTTACTGTCGGGCGCGTGAGGTTCGAAAACACGAACTATTTTAATGCGGAATGTTTGCAATGACAAGCTTTGTTGTTTAGAAATAGATTGTAATCACTATTTTACCCTCACGCCAGATTATTTCTGCCTACCTCCCACAGAGGTACAGAGGAGAAATAATCTGGCAAATAATATCATCACAAAAATCACAAAATCCCAGTCGCTCTCCTGCTTTTTAGGGTTCCGTTGCCAAATGGCAAAAAATGGAACCCTTATAGATTCGTCATGTCTGTCTGTCTGTCTGTCTGTCCGTATGTCACAGCCACTTTTTTCCTTAACTATAAGATCTATGCTGTTGAAACTTGGTAAATAGATGTATTCTGTGAAACGCATTAAGATTTTCATACAAAAATAAAAAAAAAACATTAAATTTTGGGGGTCCCCATACTTAGAACTAAAACTCAAATTTTTTTTTTATTGAAACGTGTATCTATGGATAGGTCTTCAAAAATGATGTTGAGGTTTCTAATATAATTTTTTTCAAAACTGAATAGTTTGCGCGAGAGACACTTCCAAAGTGGTAAAATGTGTGTCCCCCCCCCCCCTACCCCTGTAACTTCTAAAATAAGAGAATGATAAAACTAAAAAAATATATGATGTACATTACCATGTAAACTTCCAAAGATAATTGGTTTGAACGAGATCTAGTAGGTAGTTTTTTTTTAATATGTCATAAATCGTAAACTGCAATTTACCTTTCATTCAATGAACTCAAATATAAAAAGTTTATATATACATAGTTATAAAAAGTTTATATATACATATGTATGTATGGTTCCACTTCCAAAAATTTGCGGCACTCTCACGGTCGCATTTTTGCCCCGATCGCTTTCAAACTGCGGTCAAAAATTGCTTGGGTGTAAATTTAGTTTAAGTTCGTGAATTGGTGGAATCCGGCCTAAGCGGACGGTAGGGCCTCACTTTTTGTGAAATTAGTTTTTCCTCAAAATTTCACGTTCCATGAAAGATATTCGAACCATTCTAATTTTATCCCATAGTATACATGAATACCAACAACTTTTAGTTATAAACCTATAAGATTAAAACTTTAACTAAAAGTGGAGGGGGGAAAAACCAAAATTTTTCGGGAAAAAAATCATAACTTCTAACCGGTGAATATTCTTGTGGTCGGAAACATTTTTAATCGATAGGCCATTTTTAAGTCTAAAATAAATGTCTGAAAAGTTTTTCGCTAAAGTTACCGTTTTCGAGAAAAAAAAAAATTAAACTGTTTAAAGTCCGTAGTTCTCTATATAAAATAATATTAATTGCTTCACGAAATCTACCTGTGCGTTCCCACTGCGGGAACGGATTTTTTTATTCCTTATGGATTGGTATATCTTAGCTATAACGAGATGATTTGCTATGACAGTAAAGCCATTCTTCTTCCTATAATTCCGGGTTCGGTTAGCGGGCGTGAAAAAGAATACAGCAATCATATTGTATCGTATCATCCTATCGATAGCATAACTACTCTCAAATTTTGAGAATATACTTTCAAATTTCAATTTTTGTGCTGCTACCTGGATTAGATTCTCAGAGGCGCTCATGAATTCCTCCGGTGTATCATACGTTCCTTGTACGTGGGCATGCAGCACACATTAACAGATAGTCCATGATCTGTGGAGTAACTCCAAAACCGCAACGCAGGTCTGCATCACCCGAGAAACCCCACCTAGACAGATTTTCTTTACTTCGGCCGACATAGGTCCGATGTCTGTTTAAAGACTTCCACCTGGTCCCGGGAAGGTCCTGTCCACGTAAGGTTCTTTACCAGTGAGACGAAAGGGGTCGGTAGCGGGTTCTGTACCTTCCAGTGATTCATTCTGGCTAGGTAGGGTCCACTGTCAGCGGGAGCAACGCATGCCCAAAAGCTCTTGTGACTTTTCAGCCTTTGTGGTACATGAGGTTGACCATGCATGAGATGTCGTTTGTCCGCTTCCACTTTAACCCTCTCAATGGCCTCTGCAGACACCGGGAGGTGCAATGTCAGCTAGTTGATACAGCAATCGTACCGAAGTCAAATTGAGACAGTCAATTATTACCCGGCAGGCCTTGTTAGTGCTACGTCCAACAGCCCAGCATGGGTGGAACGACACCAAATGGGACCCGCAGAATAATATAGATACAGACAAACAGAATAATGTAAATACATCGATACAAGTTACATCTATGAAACTAACTAGATCTTTTTGAGACGTACCCACTCTCATTAAATATTAAATTGCAATGTTTCTATTTATAATTTGTATTATAATAATGTGAAATATAAATTACCTTATGGAAGTTTACATACAAGACACAGGCAGGACTCAACGTATGTCGAAACGTCAGCTGGCAAGCTTGTATTCATGTGAAATGCGTTAAAAATGTTATGTATTATTTCATCAGTTATGTATTTTACGGCAGCAGTCAAATTTCGACAGCTTTGCTGAAATAAACTTGAACGGCGACAGCCCAGTGGCGAATGAGGTCTCGAGTTCGATTCCCAGTCGCCCCGGGCACACACCTCTGACTTTTCGTAGCTATGTATTCATTAATAAATGTTAATTATCGCTCGCTTAATAATGTGCACGGCAGATGGCAATACGCTCGCCCCCTATTGCATTGGGACCTTAACATAACTGGCGAATCGTGGGTGTGTAACACACCTCTGCCTACCCCTTCGGGGATACAGGCGTGAAGTTATGTTATGTTTGCCGACATAACACCGATGTCGAAGGATTATTGTGTTGTTGCGATATTTAATATTTCTATCAATTTGAAATTGTGGTTATAGAAAATGTATTATATAATGGTATGCTAAATTGTTTGAATAACATTGAAACCGCAATAAATTTAGGTGTCTGGGGCCCAACCTAGATCTTTGGGGCCCAAGACAACCTCATCTGTAAGCCGGTACACAAAATAAGTCTGTAATATTGTTGAAATAACACCTGGTTGCTCTTGCCAATTCTATTGTTTTATTGTCAATGTGTAAGTTATGCTAAATCACAGCCGCAAGGACAAAAGATGGGTGAATATTAATAAACTATTAACTTAGTTCTTTGTGTTGTTTTTTGACGCACAAGCCGCTTATTAGAATAGACTCTTCTGGATTTGTCTACTGTTGGATATCTCTGTAGTCTATATATCTATACTATTACAAAATTGATAATGAGTTGTGTCTGTACATTGGAGGTATTAAAAAAAAAAAAGTTAAATGTTATGGGTAATGTTAAATGAACGATTCAGAACATAAAAATAGTTTTTTTTGGAATTCTTGTCTGTTTGCCCGACGACGCGCGTCTGACTAGTGTAATTCATAGTTGCGAAGTTCAATATCGCGATGAACGTTACAGCGAAAGTTTACTATTGCGACGGACGTTGTTGCAAAAGTTTTTAGTACAGAACTTTCGCGAAAAAAGTGGCTGTGACATACGGACGGACAGACAGACAGACATGACGAATCTATAAGGGTTCCGTTCTTGCCATTTGGCAACGGAACCCTAAAAAGATCTTTTACAATCCTTTCGTATAGAGTTTCTGAATTATCAATTCCCGGTACTTTCTTTACAGTATGTATTTCGGAAACTCCGATTTACCTGCGGATCGTAACACACGAATATAGTTAGGACATAGAATAGATAATATGGTTAGGTGTTACAAAGCAGTGACATCATCATGCATCATGGCGTTCGTGAGCTGAATGAGTTAAGCAAACATATTTACCGTAATCCTCTTTTGTTTTAACGTACTTGCCGTTTTGGATTTGGTGATTGGATGTAGTGTATAAAAACGATTTGTTGACTCCTGATTCTCATTAAAGATATTAGTGTTAATTAGGTTGATCACGTCCCATATATTAGGTGCTTACATATGAAAATGGCGTTGTGTAAGGGACAAACATAAAGCCGATTTAAAAAAAAAATATATAATATGTATTTAATCAAAGTATGACCCATTGCTATCTATGCACTTTTGCCATCTCATAGGTAGTTCATTGAACCCTTTACGAAAAAAAATTCGGACGGGAATCAATAAAATTTTGAAGGCACTTTGGACTGCCCCATCGGTGTTCAATTTTTTCCCTAGCAAGAAGTTATCCAAATTTCGAAAAAAATGGTAATGTGTTGGAGCAAGGACCGGGGAGTACGGTGGATGTCTTAGACATTCTAATTGAAGCTCCTGTGATTTGGAAGCCGTCTGTTGTACAGTGTGTGGTCTAGTGTTGTCCTAAAGCACTAGTAGCCTAGAGCGATTGACCAGCTTCGGTTGTTTATCAGCTAGCTTTTCCATCATGGTTTGCAACTGCTGACAAGAGACATTCGCCGTAATCGTCTGGCCAGATTTAAGAAAGCTGTAGTGAACGACACCGGCACTAGTCCACCAAGCGCTCACAAGTAATTTTTTTGAGTCAATTTTCGCTTGGGGCAGGATTTGGTTTAAGGTTTTGGCTATGGTTCGCCAGGGTTCAGCCATTGCGACGAGCGTTTCTGATTATCGTACAGGATCCATTTTTATCACAGGTAATGATTCGATTCAAAATCCTTTCATTATTGTGCCGGTTGAGTAATGTAACGCAGCCGTCGACGCGCGTTTGTCAGTTTGCTGCACTCAATTGAGGTACCCACCTTTCAAGCTTTTTTACCTTCCCAATTTGCTTCAAGTGGATTAAAACAGTTTTATCACTAACACCGCAGCCTGCAGCTAACTCGGACGTGTTTTGCGATGGATCCGCTTCCACAATAGTCTTCAATTCTACATTAACAACTTTGATCTCTGCTCGTCCACGGGGCTTGTTCTGCAGGTCGAAATTTCCAGAAAGAAAACATTGGAACCAAAACGCACTGTGTCTTCTTTTGCGACACCACCGCCATACATATAATTAATCCTTCGAGCCGTTTCTGCAGCACTGGTGCCACGAACGAACTCGTACTCGTAAATAACGCGATATTTCAAGTTTTCCATTTTGTAAACTGAGTGACGCAAAGAAAAAACCAAAAGAGGAAAATACACATGAATGTTTTCAAAACACAAAAGCATGAGTAAATAGCTGTATAAATTTGAAATTGGAATTCCTAACCAAAGAAGAGATATTTGAGTTCAAAGTGGCCAGTACGCCAAAACGCCAATTTCATATGTAAGGACCTAATATTTAGGCCCCATCATTATCATTTTAACGTTGTTCCACTTTTTGAGATTTTCACTTTCTCCTTTTGACTTCCCAGCCCTAGATAAGGAAGCCTGCGTCAGAGACTCATCGCCAATCAGCAGGTATACCGGCTTGCATGTGAGGTTAGTTACGCCCCAAAGATCATAGTAGTGCCCCGTAAACCCATAATTTTATGCCTATTTTCTATTTTAGATTCTATTTGAGAGCTAGCCAGAGCGACAAAATGGAATTTAAATGGAAATGAATTTTAATCAAGTGGCCATGTTTGTTCGCGACTATTCCTGATGGTTTTATTTATTTTAATCTAAAAATACTCTAAAAATACAAATCTAAATGCTGGAATTCATTAATATTGAAAACTAGATAACTTTAGTATTACTTAACTTGAGAGTGGATGAACAGATTTGGTTTCTATAATATTCACTTGTTTTTGTGCCTGTTCATTTAAATAAAAATAAGAGAAATGTAATATTTCCACTTTCATGGGGTCCTATTAATATCTTAGGGGCCCAAGTTAACCTCTTCAGCTTGTAACCAATATTTTCCTGTACTGGTTACTCACCGGCTAGACCAGGTGAGCAGATGAGTTCTCAATCCCAGGGCGCCTTGTTACAGAGGTTCTAAGTGGTGCATGGGTCCGCTGATCTCCAATGAAAAAAAAACACTCTAGTTGGCATACATATATTCAGAAGCCACGATATAGATATAATACAGATACATACATTTAGAGGAAACAGAGACACATAGAAAAAAAAGATACGGAATAAATATAAGTTTAGGCTTGAGAGTAGTGACAGGTCATAGCACACAGACAGATATATAGTAATAAGTTACACAGAAGGATACAACATAGAATACACAGGTACAGGTACACTCATATGTAGGGGTGTGTGTTGGGTAAGGGGTGTGTGTTGGGTAACCTCCTCGAGTGTCGCTCCGATTCCGATCCCGCTGCAGTCCGGGGGGAACGGAATCGGAGCGGCCGGTACACCCTGGGCGGCGGTCAAGGCTTCCCCTTCACCCCTTCATAGGGTTGGCATTGATCGTCGGCCAATACCCAACGTGGCGGGAACACATCGCTCTCCGTACTCCTCTGCTTTCAGAGGAGACAGGATGAGCGATGCTGTTAGTGGTGAGATGGCCCAGGGTCAGCCGGGGTGCGAGGGATATGCTCTATGGGTAACCTTACACCCCGGCGTCTGAAGACCCGAGACGGCGTGCGGTTTTAGTCGGTGCAAGCCCGACATAACCGCCCCCGCTGGCCGGCGGGGGGGTATCCGAAGGGATTTCCGCACGATAAAAAAAAAAAAAAAGGTACACTCATATGTAGATAGTTGATTAATTCAGTTCACAGGAGCTAGTCACGGAGTGGTTCTCGTCCGGTGCCAGTCCCTAGTGGCTCAGTAAAAACAAATCAGCTTTGCGCCGGTCAGCAGTGATACAATACAATTACAATAAAAGATTGCTTGACCTTATTGATCCAGAGACTCCGCGGGGCCCCCAGTGGTTGTGCACCGGCAGAACAGATCCTGGAGCGTCCCTTGTGATCTGCGTCCCCAATATATATATACGCCCAGACCTCAGATATTGACAGCTTCAGAGTCAATGCCGGCTGGTAAACCTGTTGATCAATGAACGAGGAACTGGTGCTGGTTTTCATCTCAGGGGTCAGTTGTCAGTCGTCCCTATATAGCTACGAATTCTCGTTTGGGGTAATGCCGGGGATTTAATTACAATCTTTGTTTTGTAAAAGCGGGCGTGCGGGCAATTTATTATTTGGGTCTAAGAGTCTCCATCCCAGAAAAATTTAAAGAAATAAGAACTCTAACCGTGTAAGGCCTTCAAGCTGAGAGCCACCATCGTGGCATCATCGGTATCTGTAATCATCATCATCATCATAAACCTCTATTTAATCCACCGCTGGACATAGGTCTCCCCTAATGAGCGCCATAGCGCCCTGTCTTCAGCTTGCCGCATGAAGCATCTGCCCCTTTAAACTTTACCTGTAGCTTACCATCAGGCACTGTACCGCAAAAGCTTAACGTCACTTCCTATAAAAAACATGGAATAAACAAGGACATCCTTACACATACAGTGATAGCAATAAAAAAATCAAAGGGGATATAAACGAATGGAGGATTTACAATCAGTCATATAGAATATTTAAACAGCCGTTGCGTAATCAAGTTACATCAGTTTACAGGTTCAATCCTCGCCTACAAATCTGGGTCTTTTGCACTTGCCGATCCTGCAGAATCCTGTATAGAAAAGCCTGCAAAAGACTGACAAGAAAATTAATTACTTGTCACTCAGGTAACTATTAACATTATATCTAAAAATATCCAGAGGGTTCGAGGATTGGCAAAGATTGGTCGTCATTATATTTTACTTTTAAGTTGGCGGTGCACCTTAAAAGTAATTTAATTCAATTGAAGATTACTAAATTTTGATGGAACATTAAAAAGTAATATAGTATTTATTTAGTTTTTTTTTATGTGCGGAAATCCCTTTGGATACCCCCCCCCCCGCCGGCCAGCGGGGGTGGTTATATCGTGTATCGACTAAAACCGCACGGTGTCCTTCCCAAGTGTCCGTTGCCGGGCACCCCGGGTAAGCCCTCGAAAGGATAACCCCAGGGTTGCCGGCGGACTTTGGCCGCCACCGCGGCCTTGCCTGGTGGGGTCGGGTTTTATCCCGCTTCGGTGAGTTGGCAGGCAATATAGTATCCTGGAGGAAAACGTTTCCCAGGTATTTGGAGGGACATGAGATATGATATTATATATTATGATAAATATTTAAAACTTTATTTTATGTTATCTGTGATATTGCTTTTGTTTCATCGACTTCCTCTAAATATCTGGGAAACTTGTCAAAATTAGGACGCTGCACCGAAATCATAATATATTATGTTTATTAAGAGGTTTTTAACGATACAATATAATATACGCCCCCGCTGGCCGGCGGTACCCGAAGGGATTTCCGCACGAAAAAAAAAATGGTACGTAAGGTTTACATTACGTCCGGCGTCTGAAGACCCAAAACGGCGTGCGGATTTAGTCGGTTCAAGCCCGACATAACCACCCACGCTGGCAGGTGGGGGAGGTATCCGAGGGGATTTCCGCACGAACAAAAAAAAAGGTATGTAAGGTATATTATCTATTCACCAACTTGCAGATAAACCAACAGCAAAATAAAAATCTCCAAACCGCTCTTGTTAAAAAAAAATACAAAAATATTTTAGGCAATCACATCAAGAGAGCACGCTAAACTATTACTACGCTAAATGAGCTATTATTAAAAGGCTGGGTATTTGATAGAGCAATATCAACCCCTTTATGCGAGCAGATGGGGTAAAAAAGACCATTGAGGACCACCATAAACGCGAAAGCATAAAGCTGCACAATCATATTAAATTGCATATTGCCTTTTAGGTTATGATTTGGGATGTGCCGTATAGTCACCCCGTTGAATTTATGTCACCAGGTTGCCAATAAAATTTTTGTTTGATCGTCAATTATTTTGAATGACGTATGATGCGTACGTTGAGTGGCTTGAAGATGGAATATTCGTATTTTTATTCAGGGGTTTCGTAGCAATTTTGTTTGGTAGAGCATCCAAGCGTCTTTGAATTCTGTAAGATTATAGGGCGCGTTTTATGCCGCTGTGCAGTCTGTCAATGTTGGGTCAACGTGAGTTAATGTGGGCCACAGTTAGTATAACTCCTATGTAACTACTAGACAGGCTGTACGAAACAAAAAAATGTGTGTGCGTACATAAGTACGCACGTGGGAAGTTATACTTCGTTGGCGTAACAAGATAAAAATTATCCTAAATTTTTATTCTTCGCGCTATCCTACGTTTGTAGAAATAATAATGTAAAAAATTATTACCGTCAACTAGCCTCAAATTCTACAAACGTACTCAAAGTAAAATGTTGACTAGCTAACTTCAGGGTGTCGGTTTTCTAGCTAACTTCATGGTGTCGGTTTTTGGTGACAGTGTGCGCGCGCATCGTAAAAATTTACGCTTATCATTTTTCCCTAACCCGCCAAAAGAAGTATTACTTCAAAAAAGGGACCACAACCTAATCACTCACTTTTCGTAGCTATCGTACAAATGACATTAGAAAGAAACGCTATATCTAGACATTGGTGTCAAAATTCATTAATTAGTTTATCTGATTTCTGCGTCCCGCTTCAAATTCGAAATTCAAAATCCATTCCCGCCCAGGAACCGTAACACATTTTTTTTGTTCATTCGTATGCCAGGATCGTAGCAAGGGGAAAAACGTTGTCTCTGCCTACCTTGCCTGACTTTATATATTATTTATGAACAGTTTGTCATTATGTGTGTCAATTGCGTAAAATTATCGTAATATTAAAGACATTCTTGAAGTCTAACATTTTATCTATAAATAAACTAGAATTTATAATTCAATTACATTTTTAAGTAATTAGTATGCTTACTTTTCCTATAGATTTAGATCGGAAAAAGAGAACATCTACGACGGGACTTGAACCCGCGACCTGTCCCTTTTTTTTTTTTTCGTGAGGAAATCCCCTCGTATACCCCCCTGTCAATACCGCCACGCCACGGAGGCTGTCAAGATTAAGTAGTAAGTAATTAAGTACAATTAATTCTGAATACTTTAACTTCATGCTATACCATGTACATTAGTAGTCTGCAGGTCGAACCTGGTCAAGTGGGGCTACTCCACGGAGTCGGAGTGTGTCTGCGGTGTTCCAACACAGGACATGGCCTATATATTGTCCTGTCCTCTGTGCCCCTCCAATTGCACTAGGGAAGACCTAATGAAGGTCACAGATGCTGCCCTTTCATTAGTCGCATTTTGGACCGGTAAAATTTAACAACACAAAATATTATATTTATCTATTGTATAAATTTATATTTATGTAATCTATTCTATCTACTCAAAATCTTGCGGCCGTTGAAACGAAGAAGAAGAAGACTTGAAGAATATAACTGTACGCTTTACAATGCTCTGTTAAATATACATTCATCATCATCATCTTAGAATGGTTACCAGTTGCATCTAAGGGATTTATTTCGAAGCCTGGGGTCCGTTTGCTCATGCCCCTCCATCTTAGTTTGGAGTTTATGGAAGCGACTGTCGTCTGATCTCCTAACTATGAGAGCAAAAATGAGGCTTTTAAATGAGGTTGGTTTGACCCCGAAGGTATTCGTGTGGGCCCCATACACCCATGTTAACCCTTGACCCGTCGCGTTTGGTCTTTAAAAGCCCAGCTCTTACAAAAATTCAAAATAATTACGTTTAAAATATTTCCATTGTTCTCCAACTTTGTGTGGCTTCCTCAAAAGGGTTATACTTGACGCTCAAATGGGTAAAACTTATCTCGTGCGTTCACACTATTAGATACAAACATGTATTCAGCGCAACAAAACTTATAACTAGTGGAGCTAGCTGCTATTAGACAAGGTTAATAAATGTTAATTATCGCTCGCTTAATAATGTGCCCGGTAGATGGCAATAGGCTCGCGCCCTATTACATTGGGACCTTAACATAACTAACGAATCGTGGGTGTGTAATACACCTATGCTAACCCCTTCGGGGATACAGGCGTGAAATTATGTTTTTTATGTTATGTTATGCAAATTAGACAAAAGATGTATAATGTATTTTCGTTCGTTTTTGTTGAATCTCATTTTATACAACATTATTTATATTGTGTCAATCACAAAGATCCGTAAAAATGAGAGACATTGCTTATATTAAAAAAATATATTAAGCGGCGACAGCCCAGTGGCGTATGTAACGGACTGCTGAGACGGGGTCTCGAGTTCGATCCTTAGTCGCCCCGGGCACACACCTCTGTAGACAAGTTCCCTGCGATTTAGATTTCGGGTCAAGGTCCCTAAAAAAGCGGCCAAGTGCGAGTCGTACTCGCCCATTAAGGGTTCCGTAGCAGCAAGTAACATAATAATGTTTTTTTTTTTAATTTTTATATTTGAGTTGATTGAACGAAAGGTAGTTTAAGATTTATGACGTATTAAAAAAAACTACTTACTAGATCTCGTTCAAACTAATTATCGTTGGAAGTCTACATGGTAATGTACATCATATATTTTTTTAGTTTTATCATTCTCTTATTTTAGAAGTTACAGGGGGGGGGGGGACACATTTTACCACTTTGAGAGTGTCTCCCGCGCAAACTATTGAGTTTAGAAAAAAAAGATATTAGAAACCTCAATATTATTTTGGAAGAGCTATCATCCATAGATACCTCACACACATAGCTTCGATGAAAAAAAAATTTTTGAGTTTCAGTTCTAAGTATGGGGACCCCCAAAATTTATTGTTTTTTTTCTATTTCTGTGTGAAAATCTTAATGCGGTTCACAGAATACATCTACTTACCAAGTTTCAACAGCATAGTTCTTATAGTTTCGGAAAAAAGTGGCTGTGACATACGGACGGACAGATAGACAGATATGACGAATCTATAAGGGTTCCGTTTTTTGCCATTTGGCAACGGAACCCTAAAAACCCACGCCATCCCACGCGACAACTCGTCTCACAAAATAAGCGCGATGGGTCGAGGGTCAAATATACATTACATTACTTAAACCTAGTTAGTTGTAAGTGGCATGAACCAATTACATTAAAACTATCTATCTATTTATCAAATCACATCATCAAACTATGCTAGTCCACTGCTGGACATAGGTCTCCTAATGACCGCCATAGCGCCCTTTCTTCAGCTTACCGCATCCAGCATCTGCCCGCAGTCTTTCAAGGATCGTCATCACCTGGCCGGAGGGCATCCTACACTACGTTTGCTGCGTCGCGGTCTTCACTCAAGAACACGTTTACTCCAGCCAATAGTTCAAGGGTGAAATGGTGACATTCAACCGAGCTAAACACTCTACTTTTCATTTCGACTATGTGAGGAAATTAAAATACTACACACACATTTAATGAAACAGGTATATTGATAATCAGTTAAATTTAAAGTAACATTGGAAAAATTGGAAATAGATTATTAATAACAGCTTTTGCCTGTTCTTTAATCTCATCGGGAGTAAAATTAATTTCCATGTCACTGGAATCACTTTCCGAAACCATTTTTAACCACAATTAACACAAGGTATTTATTTATATTGAATCTCGTGTTCCCGCTAATTATTTAGCAAACTTCAATTGTTAATTCTGAAAAAAAGTTATAATTCACGTACATACTGCCAACATTCGAAAATTTTTGAAAATCGAATCTATTGGTTACATTGTAATCGAGTTGGACACGAGTTGTGCATCTAGACGACCATGTAAAAAAAAAGCATCATGATATCAAGGCATTATGACGTAACTTAATTATCATGGACTCCATGGCAAAACTAAAAATTAAAAAAAAGTTACTTTCCACCTTAGTGATGAAATAGCTACTTACCACTCGGCTATCTACCCATGAATTTTAAACTTTCCGAACAGGAGGGATGAATTTAATTAGGTACGCCCCCGCTGACCGGCGGGGGGGTATTCGAAAAAAAAGGTACACAATATTAAGAAAGAAAAAATGGATACCTGATTTGAAGCCGTGTTTCTATTCCGGCAGTCGTTGAGTCGCTCGAAATGAACCGCGACCTGGGTGCGTGAACACCTATAAGTCACAGTCGCCAGCGACCAGTCGAAAGTGCGTAATGGGGCCTACGTGGCTGCACCAATTTGTACAAATTGGGTGTTTTTCGTCCCTATTCCTAAATGATGGCTTGATATCCCCTGAGGGTAGAGTCTCGAGACACTACATAAAGAGCTGTAACAATAAGCGGTTGCCACTCGATTTGAACCGTAAATTTGTGCACCAAATAAGAAGGGAAAGCCTTTTGTAAATTTACGTTTTTACGATGTTTGCGGACTACGTATCGTAGAATATAGTAATTTTTGGAACGCATTTTTGTGTATACACTTTTAAACATTTATTTCATAGCTAGCAGTGCACCGCGGCTTCGCCAGTGACATAATTCGATACCCCGTGGCACCCATTAAACCTATTCATACCCGTAATTTATTAGTTTTACAATAATGTTTAGAAATTGGGTCGGTGAAACGCTATCTTGGGTAGTGGTATGATGATATAATAAGTTTTGGAAAAAGTCTTTTCGCATATAGTATGTATGAACTTGTAATAAAAGCTCTTTGGCTATACTATTTGTACCTGGCTGGTTTTGGTATAATTTAAAAGTTTAAATTTTAAAGAAGATAATTCCAAATTCAAATTAGGAAAATGCGTGATTTTCATTTGTTTTTCTTACCGCCAAGATGAATGAATCTAATGAAGAAATTAGATACATTTTAAAATTTTACTACAAAAAAGTGGTCAAGTGCGAGTCGGACTCGCCCATCATAATGCTTTTTTTTAAATTTTACATTTGAGTTGATTGAATGAAATGTAAATTGCGTTTTACGATTTATGACGTATTAAAAAAAAACTACTTACTAGATCTTTTTCAAACCAATTATCGGTGGAAGTTTACTTTACATGGTAATGTACATCATATATTTTTTTTAGTTTTATCATTCTCTTATTTTAGAAGTTACAGGGGGACACACACATTTTACCACTTTGGAAGTATCTCTCGCGCAAACTATTCAGTTTAGAGAAAAATTATATTAGAAACCTCAATATCATTTTTGAAGACCTATCCATAGATACATCACACGTATGGGTTAGATGAAAAAAAAAATAGAGTTTCAGTTCTAAGTATGGGCCCCCAAAATTTATTGTTTTTTTTCTATTTTTGTGTGAAAATCATAATGCGGTTCACAGAATACATCTACTTACCAAGTTTCAAAAGCGTAGTTCTTATAGTTTCGGAAAAAAGTGGCTGTGACATACGGACGGACAGACAGACATGACGAATCTATAAGGGTTCCGTTTTTTGCCATTTGGCAACGGAACAATAAAAAGGTAAAAATGCAACGCAAGCCGCGAAAAAAATTTGCGATGTTTATGGACTAGTGCAGTGTCTGTGAGGGTTTGGGTGTTGGTTTAAGCGTTTTCAATTTGGAAATTTTGATGCCAAAGATGCACATCGCTCTGGTTCGGCTCTGGATGCACATCGTTACGGATAAAATGGATGCTATTTTTGAAAAAGTGGAGCAAGTGGAGCCAGTAGTTAAGACGTAGCTGAAGAACTGGGAATTGACCACAAAACAGTTTTGGCGCATTTGAAAAAAAATGGGTACACAAAAAAGCTCGATATTTGGGTAGCTACCTCACGAGTTCTCTGAAAGAAACCTCATGAACCGTGTACTCATTTGTGATTCTTTATTACGACGTAATGAAACCGAACCATTTTTGAAGAAATTGATAACTGGTGATGAAAAGTGGATCACCTACGACAAGAACGTGCGAAAAATGTCATGGTCAAAGGCTGACCGGCCTTTGGCTTCACAGACTGTGGCGAAACCCGGGTTAACTCGCAACAAGGTGATGCTGTGTGTGTGGTGGGATTGGAAGGGCATTATTCATTATGAGCTGTTACCACCCGGCTGGACCATCGATTCAGATCTCTACTGCGAACAACTGATAAGATTTAAGCAAGAAGTTGAGAGAAAGTGGCCGGAATTAATCAACAGAAGGGGTGTGGTTTTTCATCATGATAACGCTAGACCTCACACATCTTTAACCACTCAGCAAAAATTAAGAGAGGTTGGCTGGAAGGTGTTATTGCATCCGCCGTATAGTCCTGACCTGGCACCTTCAGATTTCCACCTGTTTCGGTCTCTTCAGAATTCTTTAGGCAGTGTCAGGGTAACATCTCGAAAGGACTGCCAAAACTACCTGACGCAGTTTTTTGATCAGAAGCCTAAAATTTATGTAGCAATGGGATCATGTCCCTATAAGATGGCAAAAAGTTATCGAGCAAAATGGTACCTACATACTTTGGTTAAATGTAAATAAACTATATTAAAAAATGTTTTCAATATTCATATAAAATGCGAAAAGACTTTTTCCCCAACCTATTATATGCTATACCTTCCTCGATAAATGCGCTACCCGACACAAACATAATTTTTCAATTCAATTCAAACCAGTACTTCCTGAGATAAGCGCGTTAGACCAAACAAACAAACTCTTCAGCTTTATAATATTAATAAAATAATATAAGTACATATATATATAGTTATTATTTATTAGATATAATTAAGTATTATGTCTGTTAGCAATTTCTTCTGTCATTTTCTTAACGAGATTTCTCTCGCACGAGAATTATTAACTGTTATTTGTGTTGGCGTCGTTGAAACGGTCATTACCTTTGTTGTAATATGATCTGGAGACTCGCTCGTTGAATGGTGTGTTAATTAATAGGTGGTTTTTGATGTGATTGATCGAAGTCGTTATAATTGAGTTCACGAGTTTGTATACCCTGCGTACTAATCGGTGTTACGGAGCGTAATGTTACATTCGCAGGGAGCATGTTGTTACAACAAGTACCGAAGACCCATGTACATGTGATGCTCGTTTTGTACCATTTGTAGCATTTACAAATATTAACATTCAAATGTTACAAAATGAGGACTCGTACAGTCAGTAGAGGGAAATAAGCCACTTGGAGCCTGAAGTGTATAGAGGTATACCCTTTTCCTTTAAAGGGTTCCCGTAAGCAACACGGAACCCGTATAGTATCAGTATGTCCGTCCTTCAGTCCACTGCTTAGCTCCAAGCTTTTTTAGGTCTAGGAAGCAGAAATTGGGTGTAGTGATTAAGGAGTCAACCTTACGATCAAGAGGTCCCGGGTTCGAATCCTGGCTATTACAGTACCGACGTAAACGTGAGCCCGCGAGGCGCGGAGGCGACTCAGGCTTCGGAGGTCGTTGAACGACCTCCGCCCTCAATGAGCGTAGGCCTGGGGGTGGTAGGTGAAGCTACCTGTCACCCCCCCCTCCTTTGCCGGGGGGCAAGACGGGGCCACCGTGATTCCCAAATCTGAGGGGCCATCTTGAAAACGGAGATGGCCCTGGGTTACCCGGGGTACGAGGGAAATGCCTTATGGGGCCAACCTTCACCCTGATGTCTGAAGACCCGAGACGTCGTACGGCTTTAGTCGGTTCAAGTCCGACATAACCACCGCCGCTGGCTGGCGGAAGGGTAACCGAAGGAATTTCCGTGCAGAAAATAAAAATTATATCTCTGGCAAGCTAAGATGAAAGTTGTATTATGGATGACACAGCTCTTCTTCCAATTACACAAACTAGTTACAGGTATGGGTCTACATTGGGGTGTGTGTTGGGTAACCTCCTCGAGTGTCGCTCCGATTCCGATCCCGCTGCAGTCCGGGGGGAACGGAATCGGAGCGGCCGGTGCACCCTGGGCGGGGCGGTGGTCAATGGCTTCCCCTTCACCCCTTCATAGGGTTGGCATTGATCGTCGGCCAATACCCAACGTGGCGGAAAATACATCGCTCTCCGTACTCCTCTGCTTTCAGAGGAGGCAGGATGAGCGATGCTGTTAGTGGTGAGATGGCCCAGGGTCAGCCGGGGTGCGAGGGATATGCTCTATGGGTAACCTTACACCCCGGCGTCTGAAGACCCGAGTCGGCGTGCGGTTTTAGTCGGAGCAAGCCCGACATAACCGCCCCCGCTGGCCGGCGGGGGGGTATCCGAAGGGATTTCCGCACGATAAAAAAAAAAAAAAAAAACAAGGTAGGTAAATACCGCGATGCGCTGGCAGTTACAGTCTTGCTCTTTAAATTCAGATAAACAGCGGCGATTGTCTCGTGAGAGAGATAAGTAATGTCACGATGTTGTTAAACCTTATATATGAAACATGCGCAGTTGTAGATAATACTAACATGTAAGACCAATTTGATAACAGATATTGCATATTTACGACGAATGCTAAAAATTTCTGTCGACATACAAGCACTCACATCTCCTCTATTTTTTGTATATTTTATTTATTTATTTATTATTAGTCTTACAATGTATACACATATATTTTTCCTACAAAACTGTTTCTACAAACTGTCTTCAGGATCTGTTGAGTCTTATCTCATAGTAGGTAAATTTGTATTCGCTAAACAGGTTCAACCATCACTTTGTAATAGTTGAAAGCAAATACCCTTAAACTTCATTTTTAAACTAATTCATGTCTGGTTCTCGCCTTATGTCTTCAGGCAAACTGTTCAGTACGTTTTTTAAGGTTCTATATCCAAAATATCTATTTATTCTCGGTACTTCAAATTTGCCTGAAGACACAGAATCTTACAATTGGTGCCTTTTTTTTTTTTTTTTTTTTCTTCGTGCGGAAATCCCTTCGGATACCGCCCCCGCTGGAGAGCGGGGGGTCTCCAGCGGGGGCGGTTATGTCGGGCTTGCACCGACTAAAACCGCACGCCGTCTCGGGTCCTAAGACGCCGGGGTGTAAGGTTACTCATAGAGCATATCCCTCGCACCCCGACTGACCCTGGGCCATCTCCGGTTTCGAGATGGCCCCCTTACTTGCTCTCCACTGTGCCCTCTGCTAATCAGAGGGACACGTGGAAAGCTTCCGAACAGCCCTCAACAGGGCCGTCCTCGCCTCGGTCGGAGTTGGCCGTAGGCGGCAGCGTCTCTCCCGCCCTAGGAGAGAGGCGCTGCCGCCTCCGTTGCCCAGGGTGCACCGCGTGGAGGTCCCCAACCAAGCACCCCTTACAATTGGTGCCTATAGAATAAATAAATAAAATAAATAAATATTCTACAACATTCTACACAGCGCTTTCTAGACCCAAAGTAAGCATAGTTTAACTAGCTTGTGTTATGGGTTCCAGAAGGATAAACATACTTATATACCTTTTTTTTTGTAAATACATACATATTATACATAGAAACACCCAGACCAATGCAAATAGACATATTCATGCATACAAATATTTGCAGTGAGCGGGAATCGAACCCGCGCCCCCTGACGTAGCAGTCGAATGCACTACCGCTAGGAAGGCTTTGGACCAATAGCCAACCTAACTTCCTAGCCAGTATACCTGCTGATTGACATTACAAGCTTTGGATAAAATCTCTGAAGAAAATATTTTTGTTATACCACACATATAACATAACTTCACGTCTGTATCCCCGAAGGGGTAGGCAGAGGTGTATTACACATCCACGATTCGCCAGTTATGTTTAGGTACCAATGTAATATAGGGCGAGCCTATTGCCATCTACCGTACCCCACCTCCTCTAAACAATATTTTTCTATTTTCTTTTTATGAATATTCATATAAATCAATCAATCAATCAATTAGCCTATTGCAGTCCACTGCTGGACATAGGCCTCTCCCATTTTACGCCATAGCACCCGATCCTCCGCCTTTAAACATTAGGGTCTCTGAAGACCCGAGACGGCGTGCGGTTTTAGTCAGTTCGGATACGATATAACCACCCCCATTGGCCGGTAGGGGGGTATCCAGGGGGACCTTCGCGCGAAAAAAATAATAGTTTAAAAAAATTAAAAAACACGCATTTTATAGAAAACCAAACTAAAAAAATAGAAAATAAGTTTTAAAAATTTATTAAAACTTATTTTCTATTTTTTTAGTTCGGTTTTCTATAAATAAATTTCAATAAATATAAATTAATAATAGTGTAAATAAAAAAAATGTATTGTTTATTCATAAATAAATTAATACGCTGCTGTTGCAACCTATTTCAGAGTTTATAATGTGACATTATTCACTACTACGTGATACAAAGTTGACGGGATAGATGGCGCTGTTATCAAATATTTACAGAGCTGTCAGTAAATATTTCGCGAATTTATTAGTTTAAATTATTTTGCAAATTGAAAAATTGCAAAACAAATTAGTGTACTGTCATCGGTCCTCGATAAATCTACAAAGTTTGAAGAAATGTGGCCGCTTAAAGTGGGTCAAAATCGCGCCTAAAGGAGTCGGTTATAAACAAACATACAAACATAAAAACAAACATACAGGTGAGCTAATAAAAAGCGTATAAAAAGGGTCCCTGACACATTCTACCATTTAGGCACACAACAAGTTGATCATGCACTAACAAATAGACAGAAATAATTATGTGTGTTAGATAATTATATGTTTCTACCTTTTAGTCAGTGGTAAATAACTTAATTCTAGTTTGAAATCAGCTTGTCAGCTAAAAACTCTGGTATCGAATAGTAACACTTATCAAACAGCATAAGAGTTTGGTTATTTTTAAACATTTTTAGGGGCTGCTCTCTCATAGTTCTTGGCATCCTATTATAAATTACAGGAGCCATGCCAAGGACACTTTTTTTGAGTAACGAAGTATTAAAACCTGTGCATAATCGATTCTAATACTGGTATCTCATGGGTAAAGTTCCCTTACCCTAGTTTCGCTGAGTGTTCTAAATATTTCTGAATTGTTTTTAACGAACCGGAAAATTTCCAGAATATACAAGAATGAAAAAGCCAACAACCCATAGCCTTGAAAATTGGTCCACAACTGTCTGATAATATAAATTCAACACAGATCTAATGCAGCGCTTTTTAAACAAGGTTTATTTAAAACTGTGAAGAAAGAGCTGGTTGAGCTAAAATTGACTGAAATGAAGTCCTATGTGACTGAGAATGTAGACGCGATTTTCTTTTATACTACTAAGGAAGCTAACAATAACACATTTCATGCTAAGCGGCTACCATAGGTGTCACTACGCGTGAGTGACCCCATGATGAAATACTTCACCAACTGTACAAATACACGGTATTGCTACTTGACGTAATATTACTGTGTATGTGTGTATATAATGAGTGGGTGTATATATGCAATTTTAGCGTAGTTTTTACCCTCGGAATTGGGAGGGCAGAAAAAGGTCCCTCCCAAAAAAGCCAAGATAAACTAAATTATGGACAGGAGGAGTAGGAAAGCGGAACCCAGATTCCAAAATGTAAAAGACACTTATTAAAATAATAAATAATTTAAAAATTAAAATATTCCCGCCACGAATTTATCTATAAGAACCATCTCGATCATGTCAGTTTTCGAACAAAAAAATCTGCATCAAAAACGGTTCATCCGTTCGATAGCTACGATGCCACAAACACATACACATCAAACTTATAACAGCCCGTCGTTTTTGCGTCGGGCTTAAAAAGAACAAATACTGTAATAATAAAAATTCTCACGGGTCTTCCGCGTATAGGATCCATGTTCCAATTATAAGCCTCCCAAAGGACCGGTATCTAACACAACAAAAAGGACATTGCCTGAGACACAGAGCGACCTAATAATAAAAATATTTTATTATCAGATTCTGGTAAAGAGCGCAGGAACTCGGTGGATGCCGGTCAGAATGGAAGTCAATGGGGGAGGCCTATCAATGTGAAAGTTTATAAACATGATATTGTCGAAAGTTTACGCGAATGTAACACATTAAAATAAAACTACACAGAATGGATCTTTGAAATTTGGAACCTACAAGGATAGATTATCGTCTGGAATAGCACATAGGCTATGTTTTGGCCTTGGAATAGGTTCCCATGGGTTGCGGGAACGGGATCATAATTTTACGATAACGATCAGAGGTTGCGAATTTGATTCCCGCTTATTCCAAACATGTATGTTCGCATTCCTCTGGGTGTTTCTATGTTTCTATTTATAAAAAAAAAGTGTTTATGTATGTTTATCCGCATTCTAGAACCCATATGACAAGCTCTGCTTAGTTTGGTTCTAGATTGCGTTATGTACTTTATCGTACAATATTTATTTATTTTACTTACCTATAGCATAATAATAAATAAGTATTATGGAGACATTTCAATGAATCACTTACTTCGCTACAAATGTCGTTCACTAAAAGTTAAACATTTACATCGGAATGAAATATTAGTTTTAACCTTCGTTTTAGAAGACATAATTAAAGAAAAAAAGTGATAACAACAAATAAAATTGAATTCTTAATTATTTGAATGAGGAAGGTCATTAAGAAGGTCATTAATATCAAATTGGAACAACGGTAGACACAGAACACTGCCCTGAGGCACGCCGAAACCATTAAACCTAAGATCGATAACCCTAAAGTTCCTTAACTCATTAATTTCTGACACTTTGACGGTTTGCATTTTGTCATTCAGATACGTTTCGACCCAGTTAAGAACTAGTTCCTTAATACCACATCTATTCAGCTTTCAAAATACTACTTCATAGTGTAACGTTGTGAATCCAATGTCCTTTTTATAATTTTAAATTAGTAGCTTTAAATCATTCCATATGGACTAAATGGCTGTCATTTTACATTTTGTTTGTTAACATAGCGTAGTGGTAGAGCGTTTGACTGCTAAGTCAGAAGTGTAGGCTCGATTCCCGCTCACTGCAAATATTTGTGCGCATGAATATCAAATCAAATCAAATCAAATCAAATCAAATCAAATCAAATCAAATCAAATCAAATCAAATCAAATCAAATGAAATCAAATCAAATCAAATCAAATCAAATCAAATCATTTATTGGCTCACAAAAGAATATGGTTACATATTGGTGGTAGGTGACATTAGATCGCATGCAGACATTTTACGCTTTCAAAATGAATAATTCACAATTCTTCATACAAAATAAATAGAAAAATTAAAAAATGTCATGCAATGTCAATAATACTAAATATATATTGTCAATAATAAATGTAAATGTCGATAAATATATCAATGACATTATAAATTATCATCATCATATTAATTATTATCATGTCTGAATTATTTGCATAATTAGCTATCATAATAATTACATCTCTAGATTACATCTCTAGATATCTGGGTGTTTCTATGTATAAAATAAATGTATTTACTAAAAAAAATGTATCTTAGTATATTTATCCACTTTCTGGAACCTTAGCTAGTTAAGCTATTTTGGGTCTAGTTAGAGCTGTGTAGACTGTCGTTGAATATTTACTTATTTATATCCTTAATGGTTCCCATTATCACTGGAAAGTTTCTGTGTTCCGATCCTGGTCCCATGGGAACCTATTCCTGGGATAAAAAGAAGCCTATGTGTTATTCCGTATTATAATCTATTTTATCCCTGCACCAAATTTCGGCCAGATCCATTCAGCCGTTTTCGTGTGAAAAAGTACATATACATACTTAAAAGCTTTCGCGTTTATAATATTCGAAGGAAATAGGATAAACCCACTCGCTGAATATTTTGTTTCTCTTTTCATACATTTTTGTAAGGTAAATATACTACTAAACTGTGCCCAGCGGCTTCAGAGCGTAACTGTTGCATTAATCGTAAAAGTTAACTTGGAAATGCGCGGCCCAAAAAATATATAAATTGCCTAACCATATGTGTCTACCCTATTTATAACCCATTTTAAACACTAAAATGCTTTAAATGTCTCGGGTAAATTAAAATACACGATAATTCACTAGCTCAACAAAAACAGTTACATTTTACCGCATCTAGTGTTGGGTTCGAATGAATGTATTCACTGCAAATTATTGAAACGCAAGTAATCGGTTAGGTACGCTTATTTATCGGTTCAAGCCCGATATAACCGCCCCTGCTAGCCGGCGGGGCGGGGGGTGGGGGGTATCCAAGGGATATTATGGATTATTATATCTACTTTTAACGAAATACATCATAATGTTGAAGTTGTGTTGTGTAGGGATTAAAAGTTGTCACTATATTATGTAGAAACAATTGAAATTGGTAGGGATTCCCGCACGAAAAAAAAGGTACTTCAATAATTATTGAGCGAAGTTCTGAAAGAATTAAGCTCTTTTAGACGGCTCATGTACCATCTTCTCCTCCCAAACGGCTGAACCGATTCTGATGAAATTTCACACAATGCCATCATTGTAACATAAACTCATGCCTATATCCCCAAAGGGGTAGGCAGAGGTGCTAGCATCCACATTTCGCCAGTTTGTGTGAAATTTCATTTGGCTGGGAAAATCAAAAATTAAAAGTACCACGGAGGAATAATCACCGGAAAAAATAATTAAAATCTGACTTCTCAATGAACAATAAAAAAAAGCGGTCAAGTGCGAGTCGGACTCGCCCATGAAGGGTTAGGTAGCAGCAAGTAACATAATAATGCTTTTTTTTTTAATTTATATTTGAGTTGATTGAATGAAAGGTAAATTGCGTTTTACGATTTATGACATATAAAAAAACTACTTACTATTCTCGTTGACAGCCTCCGTGGCGTGGCGGTATTGAAAGCGGCCGCTACGCAGGAGGCGCGGGTTCGATCCCCGCTCAGTACAAATATTTGTATGCATGAATATGAGTATTTGCATTGGTCTGGTCGTGCCTCGGAGAGCACGTTAAGATGTCAGTCCCAGTTGCCATACGAATATATATGACAGTCGTTATAGGGGAAATGGGTGAAATGGCCCCACATAGAAGGGCTGATCACCCGTCTGGTCAAACGGCGTCCCCACTGGCAGTATAATAGTGTATACTATTCTCGTTCAAACCAATTTTTGGTGGAAATTTACATGGTAATGTACATCATATATTTTTTTAGTTTTGTCAGTCTCTTATTTTAGAAGTTACAGGGGGGGGGGGGGGGGACACATTTTACCACTTTGGAAGTATCTCTCTTGCAAACTATTCAGTTTAGAAAAAAATGGTATTAAAAACCTTAATATCATTTTTGAAGACCACACACCTTCTAAGTATGGGAAACCCCCAAAATTTAATGTTTTTTTCTATATTTTGTGTAAAAATCTTAATGCGGTTCACAGAATACATCTACTTACCTAGTTTCAACAGTATAGTTCGTATAGTTTCGGAGAAAAGTGGCTGTCACATACGGACGGATAGACAGACAGACATGACGAATCTATAAGGGTTCCATTTGGCAACGGAACCCTATAAAGCATCATTCACGCGATTGGTATTAAATTAAGTTATTTGCTCTTGTACGCAAGTCAAAAAAAGAAAAACGAAAATCGGACTAGCCTTTGAGGAATTATCACTGTTAGAAAAAGTTCTGGTGAAATTGCTTCGCTCAATTTTTGCAACAGCAGAATGAATTCCAGGCCTAGTTTTATTATAATTATTCGCCGTTAATTAATATTTTAGTGTTAGTATTTATGTAGTATGTATTTAGTATTAATTAAATAACTGGCATACAAAAAAGATAATAAATAAAATACAAAATATCCAGCAAAAATAAAACATCAATGTGTCAAATCGATTCCAACTTCTTTTAAAATAAAGTCGATTGTTGTTTGAAATTTTCGTGCGGAAATCCCTTCGGATACCCCCTCGCCGGCCAGCGGGGGCGGTTATGTCGGGCTTGAACCGACTAAAACCACACGCCGTCTCGGGTCTTCAGACGCCGGGGTGTAAGGTTACCCATAGAGCATATCCCTCGCACCCCGACTGACCCTGGGCCATCTCCGGTTTCGAGATGGCACCCTCGGGTTTGGAAACCACGGTGTCCCCGTCTTGCCCCGGTTTGCGGGAGGGGCGCTAGTCGCCCACCGTCCCGGCCTGCTTCTGCTGGGGTGACAGGTGGCCTCACCTGCCACCCCCATGCCTGCGCTCATGGAGGACGGAGGTCGTTGAGCGACCTCCGTCGCCTGAGTCGCCTGCGACGCGCGGCGAGCATGTTGCGGGCTCGGCGGGCCGGGAGAGTTCTGAACCTCTCCCGGGCGCGCTCCGCCATCTCCTTCGCGAGCATCACATGCTCGCTGAAGGAGGTGGCGGCGGCCCACGCGCTCGCGCTCCGCACCATTGCCGCAATCATGCTGCCGAGCGAGAGGACTCCCACCCCGATGACTGCCATGAGGTCACGCCTCGGCGCCTCCCACGCCGGGCAGTCCGCCAGCGTGTGCAGCCCAGAGTCCTCGCTCGCGTCACAGTGATGACACTCAGGCGTTGGCTCTTTCCTGATCCGATGCAGGTGGTCCCCGAAGCACCCCTTCCCGGAGATCACCTGCGTCAGTCGGTACGAGAGGCTTCCATGTCGCCTCTCTAGCCAATCCTCCATGATGGGCCTTACCGCCGCTAAGAGTATATGTACCTAAATTATTTTATTTTATGTTGTCATGTGTCTCTGGGAAGAACATAATTCATTAATCTTTTATAGAACCATTATAGTCGAGTCAGATTCATCAATTATAGAGAGAGCGACTACCACCCGACCCCCCCACCACAGTAAATATATAAGCCCTGACCCTGAGAGGGAAGCCTGTGCTAGAGTATAGTCCGTCAATCAGCTGGTGTACCAGCTTGTAGATACAACTGGCTTAGTCCCTGAATATCTTGTTGGAGATCACGATTCGCCAGTTATAGGTGGTGAGCCTATTGCTATCTACCGGGCACATTTTAAGCGAGCGATAATTAACATTTATTAATACACACATACCTAGGAAAAGTCAGAGGTGTGTACCTGGGGCGACTTGGGATCGAACTCGAGACCTCGTCTCAGCAGTCCGGTATCTGTCTAAATTAGAGCGAACGAGGCGAGGTTACCTGTTTCAGGCAGTTATATCAGCTTATATAAATACAAAACAAACTCTTTCCGTAAACAATAAATCAGTTTCAGTAAATCCGTGAACAAAAGTGTGGGTTACATGTTCACCAATCTGTTATATTACCTAAAATTTAACTATTTTAGCATTTAACTGTTTTTTGTTCCAAATAAATAAAGTATTTATGTATAGCGGCGATAGACCGGTGGCGTACGTAACGGACTGCTGAGACGAGGTCTCAAGTTCGATCCTCAGTCGCCCCGGGCACACACCTCTGACTTTTCGTAGTTATGTGTGCATTAATAAATGTTAATTATCGCTCGCTTAATAATGTGCCCGGTAGATGGCAATAGGCTCGCCCCCTATTACATCGGGACCTCAACATAACTGGCGAATCGTGGGTGTGTAATACACCTCTGCCTGCCCCTTCGGGGATACAGGCGTGAAGTTATGTTATGTTATGTAAATAAATTATAAAATAAAAACTCGCTAATCCGAAACTAACGTAGGCACAAGAGTGCGGGATCAATGGCAAATTGAATCGGATTACGGGAACGAAGGTTAAATTTGAAAATTTGACGGCCTCTGTGGCATAGCGGTAGTGCCTTCAACTGCTACGACAGGAGGCGCGCGTTCGATTCCCGGTCAGTACAAATATTTGCATGCATGAGTATGTCTATTTGTATTGGTTTGGGTGTTTCTATGTATAATATGTACGTTTCTACAAAAAAAAGTATTTAAGTATGTTAAGCAGTAGAATATTTATTAAAAAAGAAATTCAAATTTGAATATGCTGTATACTCACGACTGTACATGCGCGAGAAATAGGCAGAAGTATATTACACTCACATTACACCAACTATATTTTCAGTAGGTCTGAGGGGCTCGTGGGTAAGTGATAACCAAGTATGTTATGCAATACTAGCTAGTAAATTTTGATCGGAAAAAGCCAACATCCAGGACGGGACTTGCACCCTTCCCTTTCAGGGGGAATACTCAGACCATTGAGACTAACCTGGACACGTCCTAGATATTCTAAATTCTTCTACATATAGATCTTGGGGCGAGTTAGCATACTAATTGCTTCCAAATTTGATAAAATACTACCCAGGTAAGTCTTAGGATGGCTGACCATACATTGAGAGCCCTCCATGTTACGGAGAGAGCATAAAATCACCGATCCCCGTTGCCATACGAACTTCTTTGGCAGTCACTACGGGTACTGGCGAGCCCTGGTGCTGGAGCTGGGATGGAATCCTGAGCCTCCAGAAATCGAGGCCCAGAAATCCCAGCTTCGCCAGGCCATCCTGGTGGAGTGGAAGGAACGACTTGGGCAACCAAGTGCAGGGCACGCCGTTGTAGAGGCGGTAAGACCCTTCATGGAGGATTGGCTCGAGAGGCGACACGGAAGCCTCTCGTACCGACTGACGCAGGGGATCTCCGGCAAAGGGAGCTTCGGGGACCACCTGTTTCGGATCCGGAAGGAGCAAACGTCTGAGTGCCACCACTGCGGCGCGAGTGAAGACTCGGGACTGCACACGTTGGCTGAGTGCCCGGCGTGGGAGGTCCCGAGACGAGAACTCATGGCGGCAACTGGGGTGAGAGTCCTCTCGCTCGGCGCTATGATTGCCGCCATGGTGCAAAGTGCAAGCGCGTGGGCCGCCGCCGCCTCCTTCTGCGAGCAAGTAATGCTCGAGAAGGAGGCGGCAGAGCGAGCTCGGGAGAGATTTAGAACTCTCCCGGCCCGCCGAGCCCGCAACATGCTCGCCGCGCGGCGCAGGCGACTCAGACGCCGGAGGTCGCTCAACGACCTCCGTCCTCCATGAGCGCAGGCCTGGGGGTGACAGATGAGGCCGTCTGTCTCCCCAGCAGAAGCAGGCCGGGGCGGCGGCGCGACAAGCGCCCCCCCTTTCCGGGGCAAGGTGGGGACACCGTGGTTCCCACACCCGAGGGGGCCATCTCGAAGCCGTAGATGGCCCAGGGTCAGCCGGGGTGCGAGGGAATTGCCTTATTAGGTCACCTTACACACCGGCATCTGAAGACCCGAGATGGCGTGCGGTTTTAGTCGGTTCAAGCTTATTATTATAGTTATAGTTATAGTTATTTTTTTTTCCGACGTATTGAGAACCTTCCTCCTTTTTGGAAGTCGTTTAAAAAGCTTAACAGCCTGGGTCTAACTACAGAAATTCGATATCGCTAGTGGGTTGTAAAGGTCAGATGGTAGTCTCTTCATAGAAAATATCTAAGCTCGGCCGTTTCGCAATTAGATTGAAAGTCGACCTCAATTGAGTTGGGGAAAGGGTCGAAGGATGCTGATGTTTTTATAGGTATACGATAGCTCCGGTGAGCCCAAAAGGGTTTTCCGCACATAAAAAAGCGGCCAAGTGCGAGTCGGACTCGTCCATTAAAGGTTCCGTAGCAGCAAGTAACATGATAATGTTTTATTTTTAATTTTTATATTTGAGTTGATTGAATGAATGGTAAATTGCGGTTTATGATTTATTACGTATTAAGAAAAAAGTACTTACTAGATCTCGCTCAAACCAATTTTCGTTGGCAGTTTACATGGTAATGTACATCATATTTTTTTTTCAGCTTTATCATTCTCTTATTTTAGAAGTTACAGGGGGGGGGGACACATTTTACCACTTTGGAAGTGTCTCTCGCGCAAACTATTCAGTTTAGAATAAAATTGTGTTAGAAACCTCAATATCATTTTTGAAGACCTATCCATAGATACCACACACGTATCGGTTAGACGAAAAAAAAAAATTTGAGTTTCAGTTCTCAAACTCAAACTCAAACTCATTTATTGCGAAAATGGGTAATTTATAGGTGACATTCAGTAAATAAAGTGGTCCCTCCATAATCCACCTGAACGCAAACTAACAGGTATTTTTTAATTTGTATTGATTATGCACTAGTTATGATTATATAAAATAAACAAATTAAATACAATAATTAGTCCATTAAAGAGAATATGTCAGATTTTTTTACTTTCCTTGGTACAAGTCAATAATGTAAACATGTCAATAAAATTTAAATTTAAAATATGTCAATTAATAAAGTAATACAATATGTTATTTCTGGTTATTTTGCATGTCATTTATAAATTCGGTTACACTGTAATAGGCTTTTTCCACGAGAAATTGTCTTACTTTCGTTTAAATACATTTATGTATAAGCTGTCTAATAATTTTATTAGTAAGTGATTATAAACCATTTGCGCCATACAGAGTACACTGTTTGTCATAAATGCACTTTTGTGTTGAGGACAGCTAACTTTTAATTAATGGCGCTTGCTTTTATATTGTTCGTACATCGTTAAGTTGGACCTGACAAATAGCACCAACTCATACATGTATAGACAATGTACTGTTAATATTTTTAGCTTTCTGAAGCATAGTCAACAGCTGTCTGTTTGATTGACCTTGCAAATTGCCCTTTTGCACTTTTTTTGTGCTATAAATATTTGTTCTTTTTCTGTACAGTTTCCCCAAAATATGATTCCGTATCTTAACATACTTTCAACGTTGCCATAATATGCTGTCAGTACCGCGGTCTGGTTAAGTTTTTTTGTGAGCATATACAATGCATATGACTGAGTACTCAGTTTTGAGCAAAGGATTTCTGCATGTGTTTTCCAATTTAGGTTGCTATCTATGTTAAGTCAAAAACTTTGTTGTGTCTACCTCATTAATAGTTTCGTAATTATAGTTAATATTAGTGAGTGTCATAAGAGGAATTCTGTTTTTAAATGGCATTAAATGTGTTTTGCTTAAATTAATATTCAAATTATTTAATTTCAGCCATTGTATTACATTATTAAGAGTTTTTGAAATCTCAGATTCAAGCAGTGAATTATTCTTGCCTGTAAATACAATTGTGCTATCATCAGCGAACAAAATTGTCGGGTGGTTTGTTATTTTTGGTAGTTCGTTAATATAAATATTAAACAAAAGTGGTCCTAATACACTTCCCTGCGGAATACCAAGGTTAGTCTCTCTATATTCCGATATCAAGTGTGTTTCTGTTCTGTATTTGGGACATAAGCGTGTTATTTGAGTACATTGTTGTCTCCTAGTAAGATAAGATGCAATAAGATCTAGAGCCTTGCCCCTTATTCCAAAAGCATTTAATTTTTTTAACAGTAGCTCATGATCTACACAGTCGAACGCTTTTGTGAGATCCATGTAAAGTGCACAGACTGGAACCCTTTTATCTACACTATCTACACTATCTTCTAAGTATGGAGACCCCCAAATTTATTGTTTTTCTTTCTATTTTTGTATGAAAATCTTAATGCGGTTCACAGAAAACATCTACTTACCAAGTTTCAACAGCATAGTTCTTATAGTTTCGGAAAAAAAGTGGCTGTGACATAAGGACGGACAGACAGACAGACATGACGAATCTATAAGGGTTCCGTTTTTTGCCATTTGGCAACGGAACCCTAAAAATTGGTATCCGAAATAGAGGCTTTTCAGTGATGCCATGGTAGTTGAGGAAACTTATGAAGTAGTTATGACGGAAGAAAATGGGAGGTTGTTTTCTCTGCCTACGCTTCAATGGTGGGTGATTGACGGTTGATCGTAGTTATTGCCACCTGATTTGCAATGAAATAGAATTGCCATAGGACTGTTTTATATCCAAAAATAATACCAGAACCAGTAAGGATATAAATCAACATATTTTAGTATAAACCGCTAACTGCTAAGTCGAACGCTCTAACACCACGCCACAGAAGTTGTCTAAATAGCCATGAAATATAATAAAAACCTAGTTGATGAAATATTGTTGTTTACGCACCTCTGCCTATCCCTCCAGGGATTTATAGGCATGAACAATACGTGAACGTTATCATCAGATTTAACTAGCAAATAGAATGTAGTTTAAACTATGGTTAACTACTTCCTAAGGGGCTTGTTAGTAAGGAGTTTCGCCAGGAAACTTAACGCTAAGACGTCTCAAATTGTACCTTGGTTATAATATGCGATCTACAAGGTCCTATAAACTAGTTGTAGCGCATGACTTCACCCGCGGGAAATTAATGCGACCCAAACAAACCAATTCCCGGGATAAAGTAGCCTATGTGTTATTGCAAACTATAATCTACTTTTGTGCTCAATTTCATCAATTTTGGCGAATTTTTATTCCTAAGAATTTTTTGTTCCTTACATTCACAGAACAAATAACCAAATTTAATTACTTGGAAGCGTCGCCGTCGGCAGCTTAGTGGCTGGGGCTGAAGAGTCAGCCTTAGGATAGAGAGCCCCGGGTTCGAATACTGGCCATTACACTATCCACATGACACCTAATACCAGCAATTTAGCTTAGCTGGAGGAGTTAGCGGGAAAACTAGTAATTCGATTACTAGACATTTTACAAAAAAGAAATCCTGTAAAAACTATATGGACCCATATTATGAACCCTTGAGTTTAAGTACCTTACACCCCGGCGTTTTAAGACCCGAGACGGCGTGCGGTTTTAGTCGGTTCAAGCCCGACATAACCGCCCCCGCTGGCCGGGTATCCGAAGGGATTTCCGCACGAAAAAAAAGGTACTGCTATATTATTTTTTTGTTCAAAACGAGGATTTTTTTTATTTCTATGAAGTATTAGTAATAATAGGAATGCTTCAGGGAAACCCTGCTCTGTGGTCTTCGCGGTCAATGAAGGCTGACAGCTCACGGATTCAGAAACCGCCAGAATGGTTTCTGTTATTTCACTTTTACAATTACTTTCACAGAGTGTTGTACAAGCAGCTGATATACAAACTACTTCAGTACCTACTTCATAGCATATATACGCAGGATGTATTAAGAAGATATTCCAGTTTCCCTTAGAAAGTAATTCAAAGAATATTAAGGATCCTCGGTTCACTTCGATTTATTTGAGTTATTTTTTAACTCAAGCCACATACTATAAAGCATATGTCCATCGGGGATAATGTTACTTTCAAATGGTAAAAGGTACATTTTTTCCGATAAATGCAGTAGTTCTGAAAATTACCCACAACAATAGGTACTTAATATAAAGGGGTGTGTGTTGGGTAACCTCCTCGAGTGTCGCTCCGATTCCGATCCCGCTGCAGTCCGGGGGGAACGGAATCGGAGCGGCCGGTACACCCTGGGCGGCGGTCAATGGCTTCCCCTTCACCCCTTCATAGGGTTGGCATTGATCGTCGGCCAATACCCAACGTGGCGGGAACACATCGCTCTCCGTACTCCTCTGCTTTCAGAGGAGATAGGATGAGCGATGCTGTTAGTGGTGACATGGCCCAGGGTCAGCCGGGGTGCGAGGGATATGCTCTATGGGTAACCTTACACCCCGGCGTCTGAAGACCCGAGACGGCGTGCGGTTTTAGTCGGTGCAAGCCCGACACAACCGCCCCCGCTGGCCGGCGGGGGGGTATCCGAAGGGATTTCCGCACGACAAAAAAAAAAAAAAAAAAAGGTACTTAATATAAACAAACTCACAAAATTCGACATCTCTCTTTATAATAGAAGTTTAGATATACATTTTTTAAACAGATAATATTTATACAATGAAAATAGTGTTGTAAAATATGTATACATTTGAATTGGGAATAACCCAGTTTATTCTTAATTTCGTGGAGAACAATTTTAAAACTCCATTGAGGAATTCTAAGGTCGTATTTTAAAACAATACTCAGTCATGAATCGACTTGAAATAGCAAAATTTGCATATCTGATGAAAAAGCTGACTCGCCTAACTGTTCAGTATGCGATAAAATTGAGGAGGTTCAACATTTGCTGATAACTCTTCTTAAGGAACTAATTTTTTTTTTAATATTTAGGACAGGTTAATTTGGCTTCACCTCGCCTGATGGTAAGCTGAAGGTAAAGTCTCAGGAAAGAGGGTCATCATTACATACACGTACCATGTTAACAATGGTGGCACTCAGCTTGATGGAAATGAAATTCTCGGGATGTGGGTCCAACTTCAGAAGCAGCCCAAAAATTATGCCACCTGATTACAATAACTCAACAATAATATACCTATTACAATTAATGTACTAGACTGTATTAATTGTAAGACTTTTTTGTGTTTAACTTAGAATTAAGGTACGATGGGGTTGACATATCCTTAATGGATCAAAAACCCGAAATATTAAAGATAAAAAAAAGGATTGACTTGAAACCAGTTTAAAGTACAGATTGTATTCTAGATTATCTTGAGTGTAATTTTACGAACGTTCGGTGATTTACGTCATATCAGCATCACGAGTTCAGCAATCATTCAAACCCACAGACGACCTCTGTTGTGTAGCGGCAGAACATTCGACTGCTTAGTCATAAGTCGCTGGTTCGATGCCCGCTCAGTGCAAATATGTTTATTTGTACTGGGTATTTCTTTGTATAATAATATGTATTTATTTACAAAAAAAAACTATAAAGTATATTTATCCGCATTCTAGAACCCATATTATCCATATCTGCTTAGTTTGGGCCTAGATGGCGCTGTTTAGTAAGTCCTAAAATATTTATTTTATTTTTGTATTTATAAACTAACCAAACAAGCCTCTATTTGTTTCATTGATGATGATGAAAAATGATTCAGCACATTACTATTGAGGTTACTTGTTCATTGAATTTCGTATATTAATAATTAACAATTTGTTAATTAATTAACTGGTGAATCGTGGGTGTTTAATACACCTCTGCCTACCCCTTCGGGGATACAGGCGTGAAATTATGTTATATGTTATGTTAAGCAATTTGTTACAAGTGTGTATGAATGTTATACATGAGCATAAAGATATAGAAAATAAATTATCTTAAACATTAAAAGTATTCAGCAATGTACATATTTAAGTCTAAACATTAAATAAATAAAATAACTAGTTAAATCTATGCTATGTATGTCCTATATAAAAGGTAGATCAATTCATTGAGCTGAGAGTGAGACGAAGTCGAGTGAAAAGCTCTCTATACTCCAATCGGCGTATTTCGGTGGTGACGCTACTCCTCCTAAACTAACCGACCAATTTTGACCAAACTTGGCATGTAAATACAACTTAATACCCGGAAGGTTTAGAAAAAATAAAATTGAAAATCGAACATACCATGGAGGAATAATTACCCTTCAAAAATTTCAAAGTCTGATTTCTCCAAAATGATCAATTTGAGACCACGATTTTGGTGCCAAAATGTGTAACTTAACTATTGGCTTAAGACAGAAAAGAAAATTGAAAATCGGGCTAGCAACGGAGGAATAATCACCGAAAAAATAATTCAATGGTATTCAATTAAGAAAAAATTGCGCGTGAATTGTAGGTATTCATGTAGTGCACTCTCAGCTCAACATTGCAACAGCAGATTGTATTGCGCCCCTAGTATTTTACATTGAATTCCTAAATAAGTCAATTAAGATTAAACATATTTCATAAAATAATATCATATAAATTTAATCAATTTTTTAAGCATTTTGTATGCTTACTTTTTCTAAAGATTTAGATCGGAAAAAGAGAACATCTAGAACGGGACTTGAACCCGCGACCAGTCCCTTCGCGTCGCCTTAAGACGTATATAATATATCGGAGAATTTCGAATATCTGGGAGATAGCTCAGCTGGTCAGAGTATTCTCCCTGTAAGGGACTGGTCGCGGGTTCAAGTCCCGTTCTATATCATATAAAGTGTCATCTTAATTGAATATAAAGCAAAAAATACACATGATGCAGAAATTCTCTTGATTGTTTTTCAATCTTCTAACTTTGCCCGATGTAAAGTCGGCACTAACACACCTGAAAGTTTGCTCACCTAGATTTAAATACACAGGTTCGAGCAACAATTCAGGCCCATCAGTGTACCGTACTTGTTCTTTTTTTGCAGTTGCTTCTTTATTCAGTTGCTTCTTTTCTTTGATTGCTTCTTTATTCTATTGCTTCTATTCAACTTTCCAGCTGCTTCAATCTAACTAAATTATGTTCCAAAAATTCAATAAAAAACCTACTGCAAGCAGAAAATAATATTTAAGAACTGAATTTAAAGCTGAAAGTGCAAAATGAAATCGGCTTACATTATATTTAATTAATATTATATAACATCACCAGTTCCTAACGCCGCGCCGCCAGTATAAGCCGTTCATCCATAAAAATTAAAAATGTAATTTAGCTTTTGAACCTTTTACCTTTGTCCCTCTTGATCTCCTTTGTTATTTCAGCTACATTGTTACACTGTCTATTATCCCCCGTGATTGATCTGTCTCATTTCAGATCAAAATCTCTGTTTTTTGACTCATAAGACTATAAATTGGCGAGAGATAAATTTAGAAAGGTGATAAAACACTTGTTAAATGGATAAACGCAGTTGGCGTATCGTTTGAACACAATTACCAAAGAGCAAAAATAAATTGATACCATGTATTAATTTAGATCTTATGGCTTATAATTAGAAGCTCTACAAACCAGTAACATAATTGTATTTAAAAAAAAAAGTGTAATGTTTGATTAGACTTTTCCTACTCCGTGGATCAGAGTTACACCTACGAGGTGCCAGGTGCAACAATAGTGGAACTAATTTGTTGAGATAGTGTAATACATAAGGTATTTGTGAAGAAAAACGATTTGGTCGAACGAGGCTGACTGGTCTATGATTCAATCAGTGACACATAAGTAGGTATGCGGTATTACTATTTTTAACCTTTCCAAAATTAAAACTTGAATTCAAACAGGTAATGTTTGCATTATGATTGTTTAATATTAAAATCAAAATTTTGCTAGGTAAATCAATGTACCTTAGGTTAGAGCAGAGAATATATAAATAGTTTCTAAAGACATCAAGTTAATAGTGACTGGTAGTAACAAACAAAATAAAAAAAAAATAAGGTGTCACAATAAAAGAAAAGAGCAAATATCAAATATAGAACAGCGTTATCAACAATAAAATCTATATCATTACTTTGACAGAAAAAATGGCGCGAAAAACATTTGATATCTGTCAATTATTGCCATACAGATACACGACAGGGGCGATAAGTTTATTGAGAACAAATAATGCTTGATATGTAAATTGGTTTAGTTACGAGTGTTACGACTGTTATTTGTGTTAGTTTGAAAATATAATGGCGCCGTTGTTTACCCTGACGCATTTATGCTTGCCGTGTTTTCATTCAAATGGACAGGTAGTTAAGGAATATTTGTTTTAATTATAATGAATAGGTATATTTTATTCGATGTACTGAAAAAAAACTGTTGATGTTGAAGTAACAATGTACAATACTTATAAAAATGTTTGTGTCATATAATGAAGAATGGTCTAGTTAAATAAACTGATAGGTGCATAGATTTATAGTTTTCAAATAGAGATAGTAACGGTAGTATCGGAAGGATTCTTGACGTATTGCTTTCATCAAGTCTCTGCAACTAATAAGCAGAGTCTAGAATCTAGTTTAGTCTAGATATTATATCCCTAATCCCTCCATAATTTAAAATTGCTGAACGGTATAACACCTACAATAACACAATCGGCAGCAAATAACGTTACCTTCTTCGACAAGTACTCATATATCATCTTTGTGATGCTTTGTTTCTTTTTATAAGTCAAATAAGGCTTTTGATGTCTTCTAAACACTAGTTTCACTATCAGGCTAGCAACACAGATAAAACTTGACCTATAAATATTGAAACAAGGAAAGAGTATTATTGTATTCCTTGTTGTCTGAAATTGTGCTGAACTAATCCCGACATTAGGCGTGTCGCAACTCTTATAATTCTTTTCTCCCATGTAAATTTAACAAAGAATCGAGAGAAAGTAATTAGGTATACTTAGGATTCTTAATTGTTTTCGTTTTGGATCATAAGTAGCTATTATTGTATTCAAGAAGAAAGAGAATTAGATCCGTAACTTTATCGGTCAGTAGCACAATTTTATTGTTAACTGATTTTATTTTGGTTGGTGTATAATAAATAATGTATCCATTTATCATAAATGTATCTTTGTATCTTTGTCTTGCACTTGGTAGAAAAAGAGATGGTCATACAATTTAGTTCTTTCAATTCGTTAGCGGTAGGTATCGGCGTTATTTATCATTAGATGGCAAATGTTTGTAGGCTATATGGCAAATGTTTGTATATTGGCAATTATATAATGATTGTAGGATACCTACAAAAATTCTTCATACCTTCAAAATCGACTGGGCTGATACTTTGATACTACCTTATTTGACAAGTACTCATATAGCAACTTTATTTTGAAGTCTACTAACTCGCCACTATCATTTCATCTCTGTGTTTGTGTCCTCGTTACATCCAAGGCATGCCTCGGAATCCGCGTGCTGTTTTCCGGCTTTTACTCCACTACTTCACACGGTCTTCGGTAAAATCGACTAACTGTTCACAGTTTTATTAGTATTCCAAAATATCTTATAATAAACTGTTCTTAACATAATCGAAAGTTCTATGGAATTATGCTAGGCGATAACACAAAATCTCGACATATACTCGATCCGGTATATTTAAAAATATAGTGACTTAATAACCTAGTAACGAAGCCTATTATTATATTATTGTTATTCAATATCCACGACCACAGAAAACAATATGATATAAACTATAAATAAATTTATTATAACATAACACTCGGAGAGGTGGGCAAAATTCAAATAATGATTTGCATTTTAAAGCTCAATTTCCATATTAATATGGGATGCTATGTTACCGGTAGAGAAACTGGTCTATGTATTTACAGGCAGTTTTATACCACGAAGGTATCAGACAAAAAGAGGGCTATTTCTGATGTGAAGTCATCGTGTTTAAATTGATCACCATTCTGCAAAGCTACAGGAGTATCATAATATGTAACCAATCTTTTAAAACCTATCAGATAAGACCATCTTAAAGAGTTAAACGTAAATAATCCCTCCAGTAAAATTTTAACTCAAAGAGAAAAATATATACATAGTAAAATGGATAAAATATAACAAATATATTTTGAAAAACTGAAATATAAGCTGCATAAACAAAAGAGTTTTATGCCACGCACCTGTCACTCTACTACTTTCGGACTTGCTCCGGCAGTAATGATTAACGAGTTTTTTTTATTGATTGGCCCACATATTGAATAAATCACTTGTACTTTTCCACAATTATTTATTTATTTGAACCTTACCGGTTTCACCTTACGGCATTATCAAAGGTCTACAATGTTTTAAACTAAAAAACTACGATATTTTATGTGTGGGTACTTTTGAAAAAGAGTATATATAAAAGTACCCACAAATTAACTGTAAAAATAATTTTTAATCACTTAGATACAAAAAAAAATTAAAAAATATAATTACTGGTAAATATATCGCTACAATCAACTATAACATTAAAACCAATCTTAATGAAGGCGTTTTAACAGAGTTTATTAAACATTGTAAGATAATATCATTGTTTAATTTTGAAAGACCAAGCGACAATGGTAATTATATATTGCCTAAAATTAGCAAAAATAATCTAACAGCAATTAGAATCACATTTTCACGTGAATAAAGTACGCTGTAGCTAGCATTTTGGTTACAGGGATTAAATTACCATAGACGCAGCTGTTGCTCTTCTGAAGCTTAAGTACCTGGGAAAATTTGCAAGATACTGTTGGTGTATTCTGCGACTTCAAAAATCTGTTGAATATTTGGAATATAATATTATTTTAAATAAAATCGCCATTGAATAAGGCGCACAAAGCTTAATTTTGTCTATATTGCGAAATTGAAACATCTATTTAATTCATCTACGATTGGAATTTAAGTTAAATTCTTGATCTTTTTCTTTTTATCTTGATAAATATATCAACAAAAGAAAAATGTTCCATGTACATAAGTTTTACGTTAGTGTGCTTTTACACATTGCTACTACTTATTTTAAAATAGAAAATAAGGCAAGAATCTTTTACGATCAAAGTGCTTCTCTCGCCTAAGTTCTGGATTAGTTTTCTAGCTAACTTCAAATTCAAACAAAATATAAGAAGATTATCACATGGCAAACAAATCAGATTGGATTACCACAATTTTCCCACAAACTTATATATATCACTGGAATTTGTTTGCAAAAATGTGTAGTATCTAAAGTATTTGCAATTACGTATTACATTCTTAAATACATCACTGGATTTTGTTTGCAAAAATATGTAGTAGGCATCTAAAGTATTTGCTATTGCATATTCAGAAATAGCCTAGAAAATAAACCATTTATTCGCACAAATAACTACACGTTTGCGTTCAATGCTGCCTGTCCCTGAGTGATGAAGTCATTCGTCGTGGGCGTGTGTACAAAAAATCAATAACGGCAATAACCCATCCCAGTCTGCCCCATAAATGAAATTGGATAGTTTACATAATTACGTCAATATAATACCGGGTAATATAATGCTATAAGTGAATTGTGTACTAACTTCGGTTGTTCGATCAATCTTCGTTAAAGCTAGCTTTCATATTATGCACTCTAACCCATTTTATACTACGACTTCAACCGCGTGCTATACTGATTCATCTTTTACGATTAACAGGAACTTATTCTCGTGATGAAAAGTAGTCTATATCCAATTCCAGGTTATTGTATAATCTAAATTAGTAGCATTATGATCATCTTCCGTGTCAATGATTCACTTTATTTTACACAGTAGTTTTTAAATTTGTTCGGGCATTAAATTCAACTATCTTGAACGCGCTGTCAGCGGCTTTTTTAAGATCATAATGCTACCAGTTTGAAATTCTGTTAGGATAGCGTTAATTTATGGAGAGTTTTATTACTAAAATTGCAAGGAAGCAAGCTAGGGATACCTCTGACGATAACTCGCTCCCGGGGTGTGATCTATTATTGCTTGCATGTTTGAAACAAGAAAATATAAATCATGAAAACGGATCCAAATGCAGCATTCAGCTACATAAAATCAATACTAGATCTAAGAGAGTAGACACCGTACCTCTTCTACTATTCCGGGCTGGTTATTCCTGATTTTATTACCAATTGTATTAAAGTTTGTTACAATATTATAATAGAATTAAATTTATCGCGATTTGACAGTTCCTTTGACCTAAACCCTACCATGAAACAACCCGAAGCCGCGAAATTCAGAACTACCCAACCAAAAAAAAAAGTTAAAGCACGATACTATACGAATTATTTCAAAAGATCGAAAGGTTATCAATATATTCAACAGAATGTATTTTTGATATATTGGTTTATTATAGTTCATTTTTAATAGAAATATATTGTAAACGAAAACCTCCTTAATATCGAAAGAACGAAATCCGAAGTAATGTGCGGGCCTCAATTTCGGATGAACGTTTCATGGTAGGCCTTACAAACGGCAATCGTTCCCCGTAATAGATAAAAAAAACTTGAGAGGTGTCAAGGGACACCCGGACGGAACGAAGTTCATTTCGATTAATTAGTGAAGGAATTGTAATAAAATTTTATGTCACACACATTTTATGAAACACTGTCAGGATTCATTATTGTTATTTTTTATTATTTTTTCTTACTGATCATAAAGTTCTTCAGAAACTGAAACTCCTCGTCGTATTCGAATCAAATCATCATCAAATTTATGTTGTGCTCTTATTATATCTAAACTATACTGTATTACTTCGGGCCACCAACCAGGTGGACACCGAAGTCTTAAAATCACGCAAAAAAAATCAAAATCTTACACCCACTTTTTATCACTTTTCTCGACGTTTCACATGATTCTAAGTCTAATTAAGCAAAAAAAATTTTTGTGTCGGTCTGTCTGGATGTCTGGATGTCTGGATGTCTGGATGTCTGTTTACGCAATAGCTCAAGAATCACTTATCCGATTTAATAAATTCTATTGCTAATCATCTTGTTTGGTTAATGGGAAGAACTAATTAGATTTTGGGGTTTGTACGTTCAAGGTTTCGGGTACCTACCATACAAATTGTCCCTAAAAATTTTTTTTTTTGTGTTTTTGACGTCGACGACGTTTGATTTAATTTCATTTTCTTCATATTTATTGCTCAATATATAAAGGCGCGTCGAATAATATGCATAAAGCCTAAGGTCTGTAGTTTTGAATAAAAATACTGCAACAAAAATAGCTAAGTTTGGCCCGAAGTTTGACAATCACTGTGTGATTTCCGCCCCACTAGATTTTCATTTGCTTTCCAGTGGCCATAGTAACGAGGCGATGAAGATGTTAATTTTCAAGTAATACATTCATTTTGCAATCGCCGAATCCTTCACATTTAAGGACTCCTTTGAATATTTCGATGAAACAGCTTAAGAAGCTGAGACGGGTCTTTTTTTCTAAAATCGCTTTCAATACTGAAATTACTTACAAGTTGCTAATCTGTCTGAACTCGGAAATACCTGTTGTTGATTCGCATTTTTTCTATAGACTGTGGTTTCATATTAGTGAAAATTTGTGTTAAAATAAAACTATTTTAATGGATTCTGTCGCAATTTATTTGGTACTAGCTGACCCGGCAGACTTCGTACTGCCTCAATCGATAATAACTTTCATTTTTATTCACCTTTTAAACCTTCTCTGGACCTCCACAAATAATTTAAAATCAAAATTAGGCAAATCGGTCCAGCCGTTCTCGAGTTTTAGCGAGACTAACGAATAGCAATTCATTTTTATACATAAGAAAGATTATTTTATCATTGACACTGATCCTGACATTTTGGTTGCTACTCAGCAACCATGGTCATGTGACTATATATTTCAATGTGTGTCACAGTTTTATTTCAATGTGTGATATTCGTGTAAACTTCCGACAGTATCAAATATCTGTGTGATAAAATTGATTTATTTTGGTAATGAAAAGAACCAACCTAACATATTTAGTTTATGAGGTATTGTTTAAATCCTGCAAATAAATAGTTTTTGGGAGAGATATACCTAGTTCTGCTATTGTTTTACTAAGCAGATAAAAGATATCTCCTTGAGAGAATATTTTAGATTAAATTTTCAGTTAGTAATGACTCATATAACTTCAAAAATTCCAGCCTGAATCTGGAAGAAAATCAAAGCTGTGTTTTTTTACAGTTTTGGAAGCTACATACCGAAGTTGTTTAGTTAAATATGACTAAACACTGCGTATGTAGTAGAAAATTAACAATGTTATGCAATTAAAATTATTGGTTCCCTTTTTTTTTCTCAAAAAAGTGTTCATTTCTGTATTGATCTTCTTTATTTGCATGAAAATAAATAGCCTGAAAGGATTTGCTTGAAATTATGTAAAAGCTAATTGATAAGGATTTAGTTGTATTTCACTCAAAATCTCAATGTAGTCAATAATGAATCTAATCTATCCAAAACAATGATATGTCAGTTTCTGAGACAAACCGTTACCTAACAAGTGTAAATGAGCAAATTTATTTTAGTGAACACAATTTTAGTCATAATTTTCCTAGGTATTTATTCTTTACATTGAAGAAAAATAAAAGCTATATTTGAAAGTTTAGTAGCAAAGCATACAACGATGAAGACACTTAAATTCAGCTTTTATTACAGCAATTGTATCGATTGTGAGTCGGCGTTTCATTCAAAGTATTTTAAACAGATACAATAGCAAATTTTACTTCAGAAAGCTAACCTAACGTATATAATGAGAATAAGATCAATCCGTTCGGTTCAAGCCAACATAAATATACGGTTCGGTGCCAAAGTTTGCTCATAAAGATAACATTTGAGACGTTTATTTTAAATCATATTTTATATCCTTTGTGAATTGTTTATAGGAAATTCTTTATCTGCTAAATATTCTGGAAGTTACGACCATACAAGTTTTTTAAAGTCATTTTCTTCATCCGAGCGGCAATCCCGCTTGCATCCAAAAATTGCACTTTGCAGCATGGGATCCGCTTTCCTCCTCCTTCTTACCGTGATTCGGTTATTTTAGCTTTTATGCAAGCGACAAGGTCTAAAAGCATACCTACTGGCTTGCAAGTGAGGTCGGTTTGGGCCCTGAAAATCTTGGTGGAATATACAATACACCCAAGTAATGCGTATTATTTGTGACTCGGACTGATTTCGGAGCCAGGTTTTCGATGCGTTACGATTTCAAAACAATATGAGCTACAATCATTGCTCGTAACATCAATTGTTGTCTCCCAAATTGCTAAGCACCGCATTTATTCCCACACCCTCCTGTCACAGTTTCAAACAAAAACGTGCAAACAGAAATGGCTGTACATTTCGCTGACATATCATTTATCATGGAAACGCGGCAATATTTCACCACAGACCTGTTGCTAACGCAAATTTCTGCCCAAATATGAAAATGGCGGTTACAACTTGGAATTGAGTGGCTGAAAAACTTCAAAAGTCCCGCAAAGTTCCAACGATTTAGTTTTTAAGGATTCTTAGAAGTGCTTAATGGACTTGTGGCAAGTCATTCAACTTCAGCGAAGCCTACGATTCTATTTGAAATGGATTTGACATTTTTAATTGAATGTCTACGACTTAATCGAGAGGAATCAAAGAGGAATGACAAGTCTTTTATTATACCAATGATGGTAAAGTACGACACATTACACAGATAACTTATAAGTAAAATGGGGATACTTTGTTCTTTGTGATAGATATTACATCTATCACAAACACAACAAAGTATCGCCAATTTTTTTCCATTGTTAATAACGAAACTTTCCTACCCTAAAAACTATACGACATCTACACGAATATAGACAAAACATTTAGGTTAATACATACCGCACCCAGTTCGCGTGACCACCTACCACCACTGGAGTTAATTGAATTAGACAATATCGTTTCATCCACTTAATGTTATCCATTCGAGTGATTGTTATCGTCAAATGTGCAGCCATTTTTTGCTCTTCAATTATTGTTAGAATGTACTTTGAGTCTGATAGCTGTAATTGATGGATGAACTGCTAATAACGGTTTCGGATTCTTAATTATGAGGTCGTATTTTTTTGTGTTAGTTGATTTTTAGGTTTTATGTCTCATTGAACACGAACTGTACTCAACTAATTAAAAGTAAAGTTGGTTTAACATGATTTTTTTATTAATTATTAAAACACATAATTACAAAATTTTAACCATTTAGTTCCCGCTCCGGCTCGTTTCTGGAGCAAATAATAATAATAAATTTTATTTCAGACAGTGTCCATATTTGTTAGTAACAGTGAATCTTAATCTAGTGTTAGTAATTAAATACTTGTGAATTTCAAAGGTTAGCCGTCGCTATTCAACGGTACAATGCAGCCTGTGTAATGAGCACCTTTGCACCAGATACGTTTAGGAGCGGGTTAATTTCGTATTCTCTGAATGAGTTCACGAAAATAGCAATGTATGTAATATGTTATAATATTTATTGTATTAGGTTAAACCTATAAAAATAGTGTTGTGTAAAAATTGTTAAAATTTGGTAATTATGTGTTTTAATCTATACTAAAAAAATCGAGTAAACAAACGTTTAACATTATTCTATTAATTACAAATATTGCCTTACTCATCATGAAAACCATAATGGGAAAAAAATTACAAAATTATATACATGTTAACATGTATATAATATAATTTTATAGATAGAGCGATAGCCCAGTGTTTTACGTAACGGACTGCCGAGACGACGTCTCGAGTTCGATCCCCAGTCGCCCCGGGCTCACACCTCTGACTTTTCGTAGTTATGTGTGTTTATCGCTCGCTTAGTAATGTGTAGATGACAATAATCTCGCCCCCTATTACATTGGGACCTAAATGTAACTGGCGAATCGTGGGTGTGTATTACACATTCGGGGAAACAGGCGTCAAGTTATGTTTATGTGTTTGTTTTCTAACTATAGTTTTCTCTATCTCTCTATCTGTACATCCGTCAAGTGCGAGAGCTCAGCAGCAAATTTAGTGTTTAGAATACTAGTGATCAGATTTGATGGAAATATTTTGGACATCTTTAGGTAGGTAATTAAAGATGGTGGAAAAACCAAAATGTATTAGACTCGTTGTTGATTTGTTGATAATATAATTAATAATAGTCCCTGTCTTACCCGACCTCAATCAAATATTAAGGATATTTTGATAACAGAAGACAATCACGCTTCACAATATTCAAAACGATTTGGATAAGCAGATACTCACAAAAGATGCCTTGTAGAAATGAATAACAAAATGTTAACTAAAAAATAATTCAGTTTAGTAATATTGAAATGCTTTCGTTTCAGATTCAATTCTTTAATAAAAGGCTCGTATATAGAAACACCAATAATTACATAGCCAGTAATCTAGCAGAAAATGACCCACTTTCTTTGATAATTGGTTCGACCTAAATATTCGTGGCAATGGAACATTTATAAAGTTATCTATGATTATATTCCTTCATAGACCTTGTCAATTAGTTTCTTAGTTAGTTTTAATATATATTTGGCTTGCTGATCAAAAAATGGAACAGGCCTTATTACAATTTACGCAAGAAAATTTTGAAGACCGAAGATAATTTTAGAATACTTTTTACTTATTTATTATAAGTACCTTTTTATTTTCCGTGTGGAAATCCTTTCGGATACCCCCCCGCTGACCAGCGGGGCCGGTTATGTCGGGCTTGAACCGACTAAAACTGCACGCCGTCTCGGGTCTACAGACGCCGGGGTGTAAGGTTGCCCATAGAGCATATCCCTCCCACTCCGACTGACCCTGGGCCATCTCCGGTTTCGAGACGGCCCCCTCGGGTTTAGGAACCACGGTGTCCCCGTCTTGCCCTGGTTTGGGAGAGGGGCGCTAGTCGCCTCACCGTCCCGGTCTGCTTCTGCTGGGTTGACAGGCGGCCTTACCTGCCACCCCTAGGCCTGCGCTCATGGAGGACGTAGGTCGTTAAGCGACCTCCGGCGCCTGAGTCGCCTGCGACGCGCGGCGAGCAAGTTGCGGGCTCGGCGGACCGGGAGATTATAAGTACCTACCTAAAGGATGTTCAATATAATCGTTGAAATGTAGATTTTCTGTGATTTTTAGATTTATAGCCCTAATCTTATATTAGAATCATTCTATTGAACTCCGTGACTTAAGTTTAATAGAAATATTTATAAATAAAAAATATATTGAATTTCAAAAGAATACTAAACCATAACCTTCCTTAAGCTCTGAATTGTACGTGATAAAATAATTAATGTTAACAATAATATTGATATTTTAGGACATAATATACAGACCTAAACTAAGAAAAGCTTGTAATATAGGTTCTAAAATACGGATAAACAAACTCAAATACATTTTGTTGGGGGATTAAAATAGCCTATAACGCGATACAATACCATTAATTGCTTAAGTCCTTAAATTAATAAATTTAGTTATGTGTAATTTAAGGAGTACTTATAACAAAAATACAATTTAAAGCTAATTATAAATAAATGTAAAGAGAACTAAACCTAAAAGATAGAAAAATATTTACATACATGCGTCATAGAATTCCTCCGCATCATCATCGACTGGTAATGTTCCCAGAAGACTGGCGGCATTGCCACGTTGAATACCATAATTTTACCATCATCTAAAGCTGAAATTAGAAAAAAGCCGAGTACCACATCTAATGTATCTTTATGGTTTCATTTAGCGTGTCTATTACGTGTTACGGTTAATGGTAAAAATTAGGTTAATAGACAATTTACGAGTCCGACGAACTAGCTTCTGACTCACGGGACTGCTAGTTAAAATTTGTTTCATGTACGTATATGATGTGGTAGTTGAGTTGATGATTCATTTGGGAACTATGAAGTCAGAACGTATTTTGAATGCTGGGTGGTCTTGGCTCAAAAGATTCGATATCTCTTTGATGATAATATTGTACTTTATGGGTAGTAAAATATACTGCCAATTCTGTATAACGATAAGTATTTACAATTCGATGTGTCTTCTATCAAATGTCCACTGGATAGTTATCGAATAAAGTGTAGATATACAAAAAAAAATATCAAAACATTGCCATAAATTTCATGAAAAATAGTTTTATTCAACTGAAATAGACGGGAATACGTCAACTCTCTAGATGAACCTATACGATCACTGGTGACAGATGGTTGCCTACAAAGGTAAGTAGCTAGGGATGTCGAAAGGCAGTCCAAGCAAGTCCAAATTATCTCTGAGGAATCAGGATCGATGAGTCGCTACGCACATTCTGCTCACCATAAACTGCCCTAAGAATTATGCATTTCATTAGCATGTGATATGTTATTATTGATATCAGAAGGTTAATTTAAAAAACTATTATGTGTAAGTGTAACGTAATATTTAATAAGTGGTAACCATGGTTTATAAACGCTTGCAACTTCAGAGTAAACTTCGCGACTGTCATAAAAAAACTTTAGATGCTTAGGGACGATTTTATAGTTACCTATAAAGCTACTGGTTTTTTCCCGTATCTCATTGTTATTTTATATTTTTAAAGCAAGAGTAAAAAGATATTTATGACAACAATAAATCTTTGGTTAGTGGTAATCCACTCAGTAGATTTTCTCACAAAATTGCAGTGCGACTTCAATGCCGCAGATACTTAAAAAATTTATAGCGCTCCAGATTTACTGATAAATTAGATTGTGACGATGCTTTCAATGTCTGTAGTAAAGGAAATAAAATTTAGTAATTCTATATAATGATAATTACCGTTTTTATCTGTCGAAAAAGTAATGTAGCCTATGAATGTTATGCTTATTGTTTAAATTGATGTCATAAAGTGTATTTTTAACGGCGAAGTCGGATTAATTATAGTGACTTACAAATTTTAGAGTACCTACTTATGGCACACAATCACAAGTAGCGTAAATAAAGCTTGATATACCCTTGAAAACTCGTTTAACTGAACTGGGTTTTCACGACAGTTAACTAAACACATGAAAACTCAATTAAGATTTAATTAAACGCATTTAAAGTCATTGGTAAAATCAACTCTAAGTGCATTTTCCAAGATATAAAATTCGCCTTTTTAATGGTTAGCCTCCTATTTTTAATGTACAACGCTCTAAAACAAGGCCTTAGTATTTTTTTAACTACATATCACTAAAAATATCATTTTTTTACTTTAGTTTTCGAACCTATAGCTATTATCGAACATCTGCTTCAACACTAAGCGTGACTCCACGAGCTATAGTAATAAAAGTCCATATCGATGGTAATAATTAAAATCTCCGCCAATAGGCAGCGTGTCGGCGTTAAACAGATGCGTGTACGCACGCGTCTGACAGCCATCTGCCATATGTTTGAGCAAAGAATTTTGAGGTGATGTTTTTATTTTGTTATAATTAAAGTTTTAATTTGGGGGGTGATGGAATTGGTATAAGAATGAAACAGCTATTTGTGTCGATTCGTAAATTTACGTGTTAAGTAGAAATGGCTGTAAAATAGTGTCATTAACTACCATTTCTACTTTACATAAATATTTTATAGGTTACATTGCCCGTGTGATGAACCATCAATGTAACATTTAAAATCGCATTGAAAAGTCTTCCAAACAGAAGTCATACCCATGTACCATACAATGATGTAGAACAAAATATAAGTAACTATATTTGCGCTGAATAAGATAGACTTGTCGAATCCGAGACCTCTGGCAACAAACAGGCAAATGACTTCAGATGATAAATTTTGATTTACACATGGACTAAAATCGTACTATTTTTTTGTGGATAACGTATATTGTATAAGAAGGCAATCCTGGGTAGATCTTAAATAATATAGGTTAATCAAATTTATGACGCATTGAGAAAAGGACAGGCCAGAAGCACTCTAAACCGGCGGGCTGGAATAAAAAGCTCAGTGAAACCAGAGGAAGCTTATGAAGTACGTATGTAAGAATAGAAGCAAATGTCTGGCTGTTGTTTCGGCTACACCGAATATATTAAAAGGCTCCTGCTAGGCAAGGAAAAGTATGCTAAAGCTGTAATCTGACAGTCACAAAGGACACGGTGTCTATTGATTTCTATTGGTGAATTGGCTCTTAGGTTCTTTCAGGGGAAATGGATGAAGGTATTTCTTTCATTTTCGAGGGCTTACCCGGGGTGCCAGGCAGTGGACACTTGGGGAGGATACCGTGTGGTTTTAGTCGGTCCGATTCCGACACGCCACCCCATCGTCGGCACCGATGGGGCGAAGCCCGTGGGGGCTTCCACACGCTAAAAAACAAACCCATGACCAATATCTCGTCCAATATCCATCCCATCCGGTCAATAGACTCATATGCAAATCATGTATATGTATGCAAATCATATTTTCCATACATACAGATATATCTACAAGCCTTTCTTCTTTCACCCATCATTTTTGTGACCTGCACTTTTGTTCCAGTACTTCATGATCTTCCTCATACCGATTTCACAGTTACTTCCAAAGTGTGTACTTTAGAGCCCGAGGTCCGCTTATTGTGCTTGTTTGGTATGTCGGCTTTTCCGGGAGCGACTCACCTTTCAACCCAGAAAAGAAAGCATAGAGCCTCGTCCGTTGTTAGCAGATGCACAAACTTGCAGGCGAAGTAAGCTTGGGCCTCGAGGATAGGTAATCAATTTGAACAATTTTATTTTATTTTTATGTAACGTTCAAGACATTGAAGTTGGCATTTTAGATCTATCTTACAAAACCGCACGGTATACAATTTATTCATCAATCTGTACTACATAATAAATATTTTACCAATAACATAACTCACTAGTACACTGTAAGCAAATCGAATCGATCTTGCATTAAAATGTATTTCGGGAACGAAAGATTAATATTTTTGGCATAAACTCAAAGTTTCCAACCGGCGAGTGAAGTTGCGCAGACGCTGGTGTAATATTTTTTAATTCATTAGACTGTTTATAAAAAGTACGGAGCAGAAGTGGTTACATTTTATAGCGTATAAAATTTTATCAGTGATCTCGAAATGATAAGTTCTGTGTGATAAGTAGGTAAATAGGAGGATATCTTAATTCAAAATTTGGTGAACATGATGATGAAGCAAAAATAACTATTACTATCGATTTTACTTGACTACATACTAATCCTACTAATATTATAAACGCGAAAGTTTGTGAGTATGTATGTATGTATGCATCTTTGTTGCTCTTTCACGCAAAAACGGCTGAAAGGATCTGGCTGAAATTTGGAACAGCGCTAGATTATGGTCCGAAATAACACATAGGCTACTTTTTATCCCACGAATAGGTTCCTATGCGTTTCGGGAAAGGGATTAGAATTCTACGCGGGCGGAGCCGCGGGCAACAGCTAATAATATAATATTCTGGGATATACTATATAATACATACCACATACTATATCTAGGTTCTAAATGACCATAGCATATTATATGGTTTCGAGGTCACAGGGATGAATTTATATACATTTTTTGTGTAAAGAAATTATTTATTACACACAGAAATACCCAGAAAAATGCATATAGAGCTTTATATGAAAATATTAGTAATAAAAATGTAATACTAATTATAATTTCGTAAGAGGTATCTATAGTTTAAGATTGATTATAATATTTGAAGACTAATATCTAAAAGTTGATCAAATTGTATGATTTAGTAAATTGAAGTAATGTTAATAGTGAAAGTTATAATTGAAAATCGTTACATAGAACCGAATAGGTGGGATGACGATCTGCGAAAGACTGCAGGCAGATGCTGGATGCGGCAAGCTGAAGACAGGGCGCTATGGCGGGCTCATTAGAGGAGACCTATGTCCAGCAGTGGACTAGAATAGGTTGATGATGATGATGATGATGACATAGAACCGGGTATACGAATGATGATGGATAGATAGATGACCTTTAAAAAAAGTAAAGTCATCGTGATGAGCCCGATTTAGTAACACCATTATATGCGTGATTTTGATTCTTTTGGAAAGAAAAACATAAATAAACTTTGGTATTCCGCTATGACGTGTAAAACCAAAACCCACCTACATTTTCATGAAGTTGCTAAACCTTCAGAATCACTTTATAGTTTGATTCGTTTCCAATCAGATTTTGAAATATAAATTTTATAAATTTTTGTAAGTTTTAAAATCGCACGTTTTACAATCGTTATTTTACTGAAACGGGCAACTGGGGCCTCTATATTTTTTTCCATTAAATTAATTCTGAAATGCAGTGATTTTGCACTTTTCAGTGCTTTTTGATTTTTTGAGTCGTTTTTATTAAATTTTTATATCAGATAAGTTGGTTACATTGATTCTCTTATGGATTTCTTCATATCGAATTATGTCTTATTAAGACATACCAACGTTAGAGCACATTAATACATATATTATGTTAAAATAATTTAGCTTCTTAAAACGACTGACCACGTTACGAAAACAATTTGGCCGATATTAATTTACATGTAGATACTTAAATAACCTGACTTTCTAATCAAATATTGTAAAAAGTAATATTTTCTGGCATAAATTCAAAATTATTACGTAACTGACGATGCGCAGACGGCGTTCTTTGATATTTTTATTGGGAAAATATCTCACGTTACAAAGAAATGTATAATTGCGGTAAAACGGTGTCATTATATCATCAATTTTACAACATCTTCATCATGATCACAGGGTTGTCTCCCGATTGCATCCGAGACCTTCACCTCGAAGCTCGAGGTTCACCCGCCAGCATTTCCTCATCTTTTCATCTTTCATTTCCGCACGATTGCGAAAAACCCTCCATAGTAATCCAATTTCAGTTTGATTGCGTTCAGGGGTCAGCAAGTGCATAGCCGGGCAGGGGGATTGTGGTAGCAGCAATAGTGGGACCGGTGGGTGTCACGCGGTGCTGCGACGACATTCCTCTTCTGATGAGGCCGTCAAGCTGAGTGCCACCATTGTTAACATGGTACGTGTATGTAATGGTTCCTGAGACCCTCTTTGCTGAGACTTTACCTTCAGCTTACCATTAGGCGAGGTGAAGTCAAATTGACGTGTCATCTAAATATAAAAAAAAAATCTACTTCGCCGGTTATCCCTGGCAGTGAGACCATTGTGGTTCCATCTAGTGAGTTGGCGAATCACTATCTATAACACCTATAAAATAATTAATAAAATAATTGTTTTCATCTTTACAATTTTCAAATAGTCTAACTCCTACGATTAATTTTTGTACTATTTGGTGTAGACTGTCCTTAGTGGGTGTCACATCCAAAATTAAATAAAAATACCCCAAGGGCCTCTGCAGGTTAGATCCATATCCCTCTAAAAACCACCCAAAGTACTGGGAATCTTTTAAACAAAAAGAAGAAACACAAGAAAGAGCGACATAATAATTGATTGGTTGCTAAAATACACACATAACAGAACAATTATCTATTAATGGCAATAGGCTCGCCCCCTATTACATTAGGACCTTAACATAACTGGCGAATCGTGGGTGTGTAATACACCTCTGCCTACCCGTTCGGGGATACAGGCGTGAAGTTTGTTATTTATTTGTTTTATCGACATTCACACGAAAACTACTGTACCGATTTGAATTTACTTTTTAATGATATTGTCGGAAGTTTACGCGAATGTCACACATTGAAATAAAAGTATTTTTAACGGATTCTATCGCGATTAATTTGATGTTATTTTATAATTTACATTAAACCCGATGTTTCGGTTGCCCGTGACCATGGCTGCTGAAAAGCAACCGAAACGTTGGGTTCAATGTAAATGCTAAAATACTCGTAACACGAATTAAATCGCGATAGAATCCGTTAAATAATGGTTTTATTTCAATTTACTTTTTAATGTTCAATAGTTTGTGATTAGATTCAACCACGGTATATGTTTTATTTCGTTACAATGTTGAAAGAGATGAATATTATATTTTTGGTTGAACTGGGGGTAAACCTATACTAAAAATTTAACTTGTCAGTGACTACCGTGACTGAACTCATTTAGAGCGCAGTTTAAATATTTGGATGACCTCCTAATATTTGAACAAAACGTACTCATACTTATGTGAGTATGTTGCTTATATACTGTACATTGTTAGAACTGACAATCAAGATAAGATTATTTAAGGGCGAAGTCAAGCTAAACATATTATCAGGTACTGACTATGAGCAGGCGTTTCGATAAGCTTATTAAATTACTCCCACCCTCTTCCGTCTTATATAATACTAGTGACCCGCCCCGGCTTCGCACGGGTGCAATGGATGTTATTATACATATAAACCTTCCTCTTTAATCACTCTATCTATTAAAAAAAACCGCATCAAAATCCGTTGCGTAGTTTTAAAGATTTAAGCATACATAGGGACATAGGGACAGAGAAAGCGACTTTGTTTTATACTATGTAGTGACAATACCATGTAAGACTAAGGTAGCACCCCCAGTGCAAACGATTCCGGCTATATAGTACTGAACGAAGTACAGTAATCGTCTACCAAGAATCAGGACCATAGATGGCCAATTCTTTTCAACATAGCTTTGTCCCTACTTCGAAAGCAAAGGTCCAATTTCCTACTCCTTGTAACTAGATTCGTTTGACGTATTAATTATTACGGAAGCGACTCTAATCAACTCAAACCCAACCTCAAACCCTCGGCAATTATCGATGCAAAAGATACGTTAAATATTGATGGAAGATAATAAAGTTAGTTTACGTTCGCTCATAATCTGTGCCTGAAAATACGTTAATTCTGTATACAGTTTTATATTCTTACTATGCTTCTTACATGTCTTAATTATCATACGGCGTGCTCATTTTATCTTGAATATCTATTCAATGATTCATGAATACGTTTAGTCATAACAATACACGAATCGACGTCAGCTGACTTGGAAAGTAATTGTATCCTCGAAACTAAATTGGATGCAAGTAATAATGTTGTGTTGTGTTTCTGATTCTGACACAACAGTTCAATGTGTGCGCCATAGATTTTTCTTTAATACATAGTGAATAATCTTAGTAATGTTTGATAAGGAAATATTGTGGTATGGTTGAAGATAAAGTCACTAAGAAGAAGAAAGGGATGTTTAGTTAGATGGTTCGGATACGTAGTGAGGATGGACGAAAGAACGATTGACGGAACGGATTTAAGAGGTAAGGGTGAATGGTCAGCCTGGGCGTAAGTATGTTAATCAGATCGAAGACGTTTTAAGGAAAGGCTAGGTCAAGAGTACCTACAACTGACGTGCATGTATGAAAACCATTATGAAACTAGAAGAAGCCAAAGGCGTATGCCAGGATCGTAGCAAGTGGAAAGATGTTGTCTGTGCCTACCCCAATGAGAAAGAGGTGTGACTTTATATGTGTATGTAAATGTTTGATAGTAGAATACTAGATTTTTGATTTGGCATGCATCAGGAAGTAGAGTAACAGTTCGCTTAAGGTTCAATTTACTTCGGTTTCGTAGAGCGAGGAGAGAGATGATGACATCAACACAAGCAATATAGCTTAGCTGCAGGGGTTAGGGGGAATATTAGTGATTTCGGTTAGTAATATTCTTTAAAAAAAAAACAAAAAAAAGAAAAAAATATATACAAAGAAAAAAGATCCAAAGTCAAAGTCAAAGTCAATAACCATTTATTCTGTATAGACCATTAATACGGCACTTACAAAACGTCAAAAAAAAGAATAATCTAATGTTTGGCAAATGGACCACCGGTTCGAAACGCGGCCCTGTTCTGAGAAGACTCCGGCAAGAAACTCAGCGGGCTGTTTTTTTTTGGTCTATTTACAAACATATTTACTTACCCTACGTACAATATTTCATTTGAGTAGCATAGAGAGAGAGCAAACAGTTCATATCCAAGCTTGTTTGTCGTCTAAATAGTCTTGAATTTTATAATAGCCTTTTTGGCAGAGTTTACTTTTAGTTTGACTTTTAAATTTATGAAGAGGTAGATTCTTCATTTCACTAGGAAGCTTGTTGTAGAAGCATATACAGTTACCCTGAAAGGAATTACTAATCTTGTGGAGTCGACTATTACAAACCACAAGATTGTTTATATGTCTAGTATTTACGTCATGTATATCACAAAGCCTTAAAAAATTGGAAATGTTTCTTCTAACATACAAAAGATTTTCAAAAATATATTGGGAAACTACAGTTAGAATGTTTATTTCTTTGAACTTTTCTCGGAGGGAGACTCTTGGGCCCAACTTATAAATTGCCCGCACCGCCCGCTTTTGCAGTACAAAGATTGTATTTAAATCTGCAGCATTACCCCAAAGGAGAATGCCGTACCTCATAATAATACCAAGAACATTTCATTTCAAGAACAAGATTTTCAAATCAACTGTTTTTGTTTCAGTTTAGCTTGCGCCAACCTTCAATATAATTTTGCAGAACAGTAATTAGCAAAATTCTTGACATGCGCCTACATTAGCCCAATGACCTCATAGACAAAGCTGGTGTTGTTCGATAAACACGCACCCATAACGGATGGAGCGTGTCTGTGCTCTAATGAATGATACACTATGTATATAAGGCGCATGTAATTGGGCTGGCTAGCCAGAGGAACACATTACGTTTTCAAACGTGCAATTTCAAAATTTCGAAAACTTAAAAAAAATTAAAATGATATAGAACACAAATCTATGAGGGATTCTGTAGGTTATTATCCTCATGAAAGGGTAAGTAGGATTTGTTTTAGATCATACGAAATACTAAAGCCTTTTTTACGTATTTCTTTCTCAATGAATGGAAATCACGCGTTTTGAGAACATGATGTTACTAAAACGGGCAACAGGGTCGAACTTGCAGTACTTAATACTGAATAAGCGTCGGTAGCTTAGTGGTTAAGGAGTCGACCCTACGATCGAGAGGTCCCGGGTTCGAATCCTGGCCATTACACTACCGACGTGAACCCACTCCTAACACAAGCAATTTAGCTTAGCTGGAGGGGTTAGACTTTAGAGGGAATATTAGTAATTTCGGTTACTAATATCCTTTAAAAAAAAAAAAGAAAACTTACACTAACTAAATTGGTGATGTTAAGTGATGTATTGAAAAATATCACTCCGAGGCACTCTAAACAGGTGGATTTGCATGAAAGGTTCAAAGAAATAAAAGAAAGCGTGTAAATAGCCGGCTTTTGTAGAAGCACTCACACCTTTCTTTCGCTGGGATAGGTCTCTGTATCGGAAAGGTGGGAGTGTATATATTTTAATAGTCATGATTCTCCGAGCCCTTTACTCAGTTGGGGTAATCCAGTATGAGATAAGAGATCTTACCTGTTTAAAATATCTAACCACATCACTGTATTCATCTATTTTTATACGTTTTTATCCTGTCAATTCTCCATAAAAATTCACATTTATCTCCCCAAAGGAACTTCTTCAATGATTACCTGGAAAACAAAAAACAAAATTGGTTATTTAATGGATTTTTTTACCACTTGAGTATTTTTTTTTAATGAAGAGTAGGTACTAGTAACCGAGGGATATGCTCTATGGGCAACCTTACACCCCAGCGTCTGAAGACCCGAGACGGCGTGTGGTTTTAGTCGGTTCAAGCCCAACATAACCGCCCCCGCTGGCCGGCGGGGGGGTATCCGAAGGGATTTCCGCACGAATAAAAAAAAAAAGTACTAGTAACCGAAGTAACTATTATGTCCCCTAATCCCTCCCGCTAAACTAAATGTCTTGTGTTAGGAGTGGGTTCTAGGTCGTCATCGTTGGGTTCTTGGACGTGGGTAGAGTAACGGCCATGATTCGAAACCGAGACCTCTTGATCGTAAGATCGACAGTTTAACCATTAAGTTACCGACGATGAATCAGGACATCAAGGACAAGGAGATATATTGTGAGTTCACTAGGTACTTATGATGCATGACTTGGCTTGATAGACGTCAATGGCCTGTGACTTCATTGTATTGCACAGTATGATGTCATATAGTAACTAAAATTTAAGATTATTACCCGACTGCGCCAAAAGCAGAGTTTTTTTCGAGAGTATTTTTAGCACGCTCTGCAACCTGAACGGTTAGATGGATTTTAGCTTGAGAGGTATCGTTCTTTACCCAATGGCGGCGAAGCCAAAATCAGACTACTCAAAGTGAAAGAGACGAAGATATATAATGGTGAATAGCTCTATCTGTCTTCCTCTGAACCGCTGCCCAAAACTGAATTCCTTATGCGCGTCGTGCTACGCCCGCTGTTAACTGAACTGCTATGTTCCCTCGTATGTGTACCGACCAAGATCTTCAGAACCCAAGTCAAACTTACCTGCTGGTCGGTACATCTACAATTTGACGGACGAAGCTTTGACGCAGGCTTTTCTCCCGGGGTTGAGAGACGGCTCAGACGCCAGTCACTTCCAAAATACCTATATGAGACAAGTTAAAAGGAGGACAAGAAGTAAGTGAACGCCCCGAAGATCGAAGGCATAAGCCCCGGATATAACCAGGAATAACGTTAACATGATCATAATGCTTGGAAAGGCAGTAAAACCCTTACTTATTTCAATGGTCTTTCTATAAATATATGTTTCTCTATATAAAGGCACCTACTAGATTTAAGTAGATTTCATCTCGTAACTGCGGTTTCAATTCCGTAGACACTTAAAACTTTATGACTTACGAGTTCTTCTAATAAAATTGAATTAAAATTTTCAATCTCTTTAGAGAAATTGGATAAATTTATCTAGTAGTTATGTTTAATGGTATCCATATTTTTTACATGCACGAAAATGCTACTTGCAATTAATAATAATATATTAGATTGTTTCTTATGTCAGAAGGTATAGCCAGTAGTAGCTAATGTGTTAATCAAATATCTTGATTTTTACAGAAGCGACTGTCATCTGACCCCTCGAACCCCAAAGGAAAGCCTCCGTGAGAGCCTCGCCCGTGAAACAGCAAGTGCCTGCTTGTAGGTGAGGTTGGCTTCGGCACTTTCAGTTACTAGTATGCTTTATTTTAAAAACTTCAACTAGACTTGTAACATACTTTTAAAATATAGTTCAACGCCATCTATTGACACTATCCATGACAAAGTTATTTTAACCGTCTTTATGGTCGTTCAAACACTCGCGTAAAAAGAGCTCACCAGAAGCATTAAACTATTCCAGTTATAAACATATATCTATTTTAGAAGCCGTCTGCGTTTGATCAAACTTCGTATCAAAGGATTTCGACGAGGCCTGGCCTTTACCATGTCAATTGAAAAAAGTCTTTTAGTTCGTATGGTCGGTCTCAAGAAGATTTAATGGCGGTTCAGCTTTTGAAACGATAGATTTAGAGTTTATTGTGTAATGTCTCGTGTGGTAGCCAGATTAGTTTAGTTACTGTTATCAATTACTTCTAGTAGTTCTTCTTCTTTTCTGTGATAAATAAAATTAGTTCAAATATTATTAATCACATGGTCGGATTAGACTTGTCACCTTGGTTATTCATAATGGCCGGGCAATGTGAATAATGCTCTGATTAATTTACTTGGTCTACATTACCTCACCACTTGAGGTTTGTTTGCCATCTAAATAGAAAAAAAAGACATTATTTTATTTGTATAATAAATACTCCTTTCGATCGCATAGAGAAAAACTACCGGTTAATGTTTTTTTAGAGTAGGTACCTACTTAAAATGGTGCGAAGCGCGAGCGCGTGGGCCGCCGCCACCTCCTTCTGCGAGCATATAATGCTCGCGAAGGAGATGGCGGAGCGCGCCCGGGAGATATTTAGAACTCTCCCGGCCCGCCGAGCCCGCAACTTGCTCGCCGCGCGTCGCAGGCGACTCAGGCGCCGGAGGTCACTTAACGACCTCCGCCCTCCATGAGCGCAGGCCTGGGGGTGACAGACACTTAGTCGGTTCAAGCCCGACATAACCGCCCCCGCTGGCACGAAGGGATTTCCGCACGAAAAAAAAAAAAGGTACCTACTTAAAACTGAAGCTATAGTTTTAATACTTTATAAAGACAAGGTAATTGCTGCCCTTTTTTTACATGTGGAAGCCCCCTCGGAATTCACCCCACCGGAGCTAATGGTGAGGTGGGTATGTCGGGCTTGAACCGATTAAAAACGCACGGTGTCTCTTGCGTCATCCATGTGCTACGGGGAATATGATGTGCCCTAGAAAGGAAATTCCAGAGACCCCGACCGGCTCCAGTCGCCAGTGCTGTTATATTAGTTTATAGAGTAGTATCTGTGCGGCTGATATAGGATACACAGAGTGCTTCTCAAATCCAAAGCAAGCCGATATTGCCAGACTCAATCTTTTTCCCGACGTCCTAAATCAAAGCTGACTATTTGACCTGTTCTCTAAACTAAACTATAAATTTCATAAATATTACATAACTACTCCAAATATCCAGCGCAAAGTTACTAAAATAGTAAGTCTGCCTCTTCGTTTCAAAATTTTCGATTTACCATACCACTCCCCATGGGACTTGGAATCACTCTGATAATATACGAGTCTATACGATTCCATTGCGAAACCGCTTTAAGTCGTGGTGAATTCCCAAAGGAAAGTACGTCGCTCAACCTCGAAAATAGGCACGGAGCAAAACTTTTTCGCTTTTTGACGTACATACAGTGAAACGAATGGTGGCATCCATTTTGTTTTGTTGCTATAGGGAAGTTACTAAAAGTATACGGTTGTATTCACGAAAGTACCGAATTGTTTTAGACCCTTTAAGAGGGATGAGGGTGTTGGATACTGTATGACTATCTTACGTGATGAAATTGTTCCAAGCTAGGTTAGAACTTGTGATATGGATAACCAGACTTCCATTCCACAGAAAATATCATACTGAGACAGAGCAAAAAGCCTAGTACAAAAATAAATTATTTAAAATAAGGTAGGTAGGTTTTCATACATGCACGTCGATTACGGGAACTGACCCTTTCTCCAAAACGTCCTCGATCTGAAGGGAAAAAAAGTTGATAATCAAAAGTTGGAGAAATAAAGTGTTATTTATAATTATGTGGATGTATGTTAGTGTGTGCGTTTATAGTGGGACTTTCCCAAAACACTCAAATGTATACTACCGTAAAAGCCCTGCACTTTTTTATTCACCTGCGTTTTAATATCCCCGAAAGATATTGGGTAGTCCGTCAATATTTATTTATGAAAAACTGAACGCATCTAAAATTTACTTTCATTAGACGCAGTCGTCCAAATGCGATTTGATCAGAGTGGTCACGATCAAAATAAAATTTGGTCGCTTCTGGGCTTTTTGATTTATTTTTCGTAACAAACTTCGATCGTGTCTACCCGCGTATCTCGCCACGGCCACTTACCAATTACCCTTAATTACAGTATTTAGGTGTAATTACAATTTGTTTCAGTAAATAAGGTTCTAGAATAAATAACAACGCGAGTACAGTTATTAATTAAGTTGTCAGATTATAGACTCCCAATGCGCAAAATATTGCGGTATAATGGAAATGTTCATTTTCTTTTGAGAAAATCTGCTCTTGGGGTAATGCAACTGGAAAAGAAAAGGTTTTCATAGCGCAAAAACGATGTTTACGAGCAATGTGCAATTTGCGTAGAACGGATAGTTGTGTATCGTTTTTTAAGAAACTTTTAAAATACTTACAATGCCTAGCTTATACATCTATGAAACTGCAATGTTTGTTCAACGAAATAGGGAAAAGTTTGAAGCAGTTAGTAGTGCACGTCGAGCAGATAAACTGCAACTAGTTTCCAGCAGAACGGCACTAAATCATAACAGCATCTTTGCCATGGCACAAAAAATATATAACAAACTGCCAAAATCCATTAGACTAGAGCCAAATATAAATATATTTAAAAAAGAACTATCAGTATTTTTGGTGAATACGTATTACTCGATTGTGGATTTTATAAATGATAATAATATTAGTTGACATCTATATAATGTTGGTTGACATTTAATATTGATTGACATATTATATTGATTGACAAATACTATTTTATTCGAATTTCCTTATATTAATTATTTAAATGTGAAAATTGATATGTATATTCCTACATACTAGACTTGAAACTAATCGTTTAGTTGTTTTGTAGTTGATTGATTTTTATTTTATTTATACTTACTATTAATTGAATATTTCGACTGTGAAACATGATTGTGAAATATATTTAAATTTGATGCATGGTACTTTGTACACCACACGTGTGGTAGGACATAGCGCACATAACATAAATTATAAGACCTTTATAAGTAAAAAATAAAAATATTGTGATTATTATGATTTTTTATTATAATAATAATATTTTTGTCTGAGTATTTTTAACTACTTTTTTATATACCTAGTTTTTCGGTACTTTTAGTTTTACGGTAGAGTGGGTTTATTGTATTAGTTGTATGTATTTTATTTTTGACGTGCGTTATAATACAGCACCCACCATATATCTTTTGGGGTTGTTATCCAAAGTGACTAAGGGATAGGGACTATAATAGGCTCGCCTATTAAGAAGTACCAAAAATAGAATCACTACATAGTATAAAACAAAGTCGCTTTCTCTGTCCCTATGTATGCTTAAATCTTTAAAACTACGCAACGGATTTTGATGCGGTTTTTTTTTAATAGATAGAGTGATTGAAGAGGAAGGTTTATATGTATAATAACATCCATTGCACCCGTGCGAAGCCGGGGCGGGTCGCTAGTTAGCAATATTTCTGCTTGCCTATTCGAAGATTTATAGATGTGCGTAAATGTATCTGTGTAGTTTACTTTTCTCACAGGCTCTACTCATTGACTTGCGGATCTGGCTATAATTCTGCAAGGGCATTAAATCTTAACGTTCATAAGTGTTACTCTGTAATTTAAATAAATCTAAACTTATGATTTTTGTATAGTTTTTGTCTTATCTTGTAGATTAAAATCACTACCAGCACTACACTACATTTACATAAATCAAAAATACAATATTCACAAATCCGCCTTGACTAAATATCAGCGTTGCTTGTCCTGCGTTTGGCCGCGACCATCTGACTATGAAATTTTGAAATATTAGCGTACATAATATATGTCAATATCAATTTTTATTCCAACATACACGCACGAACCCGCCCGGCTCCGCCCTCGTAGAAACAGCTAATATTTCTATCATTCTCGCATTAGTCTGTTTTTTATTTTTTCTTTTCTTTTCTCTTAGAGCTCAGAAAAATCAAACTTCTAAGTCAACGCAACCATAATTTATCACTGTCTATACCGCAGATTTAGACACCCACAAGGATATTAAAGCTAAGAAGGTACTTTCAGTTGACTGAGAATAATAAAATTTGATAAAACAACGAATATCTTATAGCACAAGCAAAGTAAAAATTGCTGCAAGTTTGTGCAGAACCCTCAGTGTGCGAATCCAACTCACTAACCGGTTTTTTAATAGAATCGATAGCTGAGATCACTTCTCCACCATCAAAGCAATCAAACGGAAAGTATACCAGAACTATTACACGGAAGGACCTGGAATCCTTGCGCTCAATTAATTCCCTGGAATCAATTTAAAGGACCCTAATTCCGAGTCAGTCGTCCGTATTTAACAGCCACTTATACCAGAAACCTTTTCATGTGAGACTCGACGGAAATTGTGATGTAAAAAATCTTTATTTTTGTTAAAAAATGATTTTCGGATTTTGGCTGTACATAGATAGATGTTTACGTTATGAAGCAGATAGTGAATTGATTGAGAAAAAAAATCTGAAAATGTTTTAGGAAATTTATGTAAAGATTTTTCAAATCTAATTTTTTTTTAATTCAAAGTTAGTTAGATCAAAAATCTTTTTTTTTTTCAAGTTTGTTTTTTTAAAAAAAAAGGAGGAGACCTAACTAAGCTAAATTGCTTCTGTCGAATTCGAACTTGGAACCTCTCGATCAGGCCGATTCTTTAACTTAGCTACCGACGCGACACCTAAACACATTCGGTGGTCTTTTCCGATTAATGAACTCTTTTAATCAAATCACGATGATTTGTCAAATTTGACAAGCACGTCATAGAGGTTACGTCACAAGCGATGACGTAACAATTCAATGATCTGAAATAACGTTGCAATATCTAAAAAGAAACCTCCCTGATACTTGTGAGGTATACAATAAATTTCTTGGAACTGTTATAACGCTTCACTGAGGGTGAGTTATTTCAAACGGTTAGATAACGTAACGTATACGTCAAAATAAGATCTGGTTACGTAAGGAATTTAACGTTTTGTTTATATGTATAACGTTGTTTCGTTATAACTTAAACAAGTAATAGGTCTTTACCTATGAAATTGCCGAAATTTTCTTACAAATTCATGAGTTCGTTATTCCTGTAATTTAATAGCTATTTCCATTATTTATATTTTGTCTGAAAGTTGATTTCAAGATTTTACAACTCTGTATTAAATTTTGTTTTTATTAACATAACATAACATAACATAAACTCACGCCTATATCCCCGAAGGGGTAGGCAGAGGTGCTAGCACCCACGTTTCGCCAGTTTATGTTTTAGGTCCCAATGTAACAGGTGGCGAGCCTATTGCCATTAACCGGGCACTTATAAACCTGCGATAAATACACACATAACTTCGAAAAGCATCGAAAAGTCATTGGTGTGTGCCATGGTAATACCTGGGATCGAACCCGAGACCTCGTCTCAGCAGTCCTTTACCCATACCACTAGGCTACCGCGGTTATATTGTTTTTATTGGCCGCTTGATAAATCAATTCGATCTTCAAAAACAGTACTTCCTAAATGCTATCCATTTTGATTATAAATTTCGTATTACTTAACAGCTGTCACTTTTCAAAAATGTAATAAAAGTTGTATTTGTTAGCTTAATGTTGTATCATTCATACACAAAAAAAACATAAAAATTGGATTTGTCATTCCTAAAAAAAATGCAAAAATATTGGTACTGAAAATTGGGTTTCCTGCAATTTCTTCAAGAAAAACGGCAATTTCATATGTAACGACCTTTTTTTTTTTTTTTTTTTTTTTATCGTGCGGAAATCCCTTCGGATACCCCCCCGCGTGCCAGCGGGGGCGGTTATGTCGGGCTTGAACCGACTAAAACCGCACGCCGTCTCGGGTCTACAGACGGCGGAGTGTAAGGTTGCCCATAGAGCATATCCCTCGCACCCCGACTGACCCTGGGCCATCTCCGGTTTCGAGATGGCCCCCTCGGGTTTGGGAACCACGGTGTCCCCGTCTTGCCCCGGTTTAGGGGAGGGGCGCTAGTCGCCCCACCGTCCCGGCCTGCTTCTGCTGGGGTGACAGGTGGCCTCACCCGCCACCCCCAGGCCTGCGCTCATGGAGGACGGAGGTCGTTAAGCGACCTCCGGCGCCTGAGTTGCCTGCGACGCGCGGCGAGCAAGTTGCGGGCTCGGCGGACCGGGAGAGTTCTAAGTCTCTCCCGGGCGCGCTCCGCCACCTCTTTCGCGAGCATTACATGCTCGCAGAAGGAGGCGGCGGCGGCCCACGCGCTCGCGCTCCGCACCATTGCCGCAATCATGCTGCCGAGCGAGAGGACTCCCACCCCGATGGCTGCCACGAGGTCACGCCTCGGCGCCTCCCACGCCGGGCAGTCCGCCAGCGTGTGCAGCCCTGAGTCCTCGCTCGCGTCGCAGTGATGACACTCAGGCGTTGGCTCCTTCCTGATCCGATGCAGGTGGTCCCCGAAGCACCCCTTCCCTGAGATCACCTGCGTCAGTCGGTAGGAGAGGCTTCCGTGTCGCCTCTCCAGCCAATCCTCCATGATGGGCCTTACCGCCGCTATTGCGGCGTGCCCTTCATATGTAACGACCTAATATTTTTTAAAGAATATTAGCAACTGAAATTACTAGTATTCCCGTTAACGCCTCTAGGTAACCTAATTTGCTTGTAGGAGTGTCACGTCTGTAGTGTAATGCCCAGGATTCAAACCCGGGACCTTACGATCGTAACACCGACTCCTTAACCATTAAGCTACAGACGCTCCTTAAAAACTCAACTGTGGTAGGTTAAAAGCATACGTTTTTCCGTTACATGGTGAAAGGGGTCCACCTACTGATGGACGGCTGAGGCCTAGAGCTCGGAGATAGAGGTTGCTCCCATAAAAGCCATACCAAAAGAACAAGAGTATAATGATGATGATGGATATTTTACCGCTAATAAATCACTTTTTTTTTTCGTGCGGATATCCCTTCGGATACCCCCCCCCCCCGCCCGCCAGCGGGGGTGGTTATGTCGGGCTTGAACCGACTAAAACCGCACGCCGTCTCGGGTCTTAAGACGTCGGGGTGTAAGGTTACCCATAGATCATATCCCTCGCACCACGACTGACCTCGGGCCATCTCCGTTTTTGAGATGGCCCCCTTACTTAATAATAATAATAATAATAATAATATTTATTGTCTCAAAAAAATTTATAAAAACACAATGGCTCCCTAGATCCCACACTAGGATTCCCTGTGTTGTGGGATCTAGTCTCTTTCGTTCCACTCGACAATATTAATAATATTATGATAATATATGTTATACAATCATCCTTTAATTTACAAAAGGTGATGAAGACATGAAAACAATATTAAATAGATAATAAAAAAAATAAAAAATAAAAAGAAACAGAAAATTCGCCACAATAATACAGTGTGTGTGTTTGTGTGTGTGTAATGTAAGGGTTAAGGTGAGTGAGAGTTTGTGAAGATGAGGGTGTGTTGTGAAATTGTGTGTGAGTGAAACAGGCAGTGTGTATGAGCATAGATTATGTGTGTATGTGAGCACAACATGCAATACAGTAACATGCGTCTAACAATGCACATCACTGTACAGATACCAAAATCTGTTCTGTTGTGTCATAATCCAGCTGTAGTAGCCATTTATAAAACTTACTTGCTCTCCACTGTGCCATCTGCTAATCAGAGGGACACGTGGAAAGCCTCCGAACAGCCCTCAACAGGGCCGTCCTCGCCTCGGTCGGAGTTGGCCGTAGGCGGCAGCGTCTCTCCCGCCCTAGGAGAGAGGCGCTGCTGTCTCCGTTGCCCAGGGTGCACCGCCTGGAGGTCCCAACCAAGCACCCCCGCTAATAAATCACTAATCATAAAAATGTTGATTATCGCTCGCTTAGTAATGTGCCCGGTAGATGGCAATAGGCTCGCCCCCTATTACATTGGGACCTAAACATAACTGTCGAATCGTGGGTGTGCAATACACCTCTGCCTACCCCTTCGGGGATACAGGCGTGATGTTATGTATGTATGTATAAATCACCAATTTTATAGTTTCAATTTAACCTAATATACCTCTATCGTAGCAGTCAAACGTTCTACCGCTACGCCTCAGAGGTGGTCAAAATATAATACATACACGCATTACATCCTCCCATTCATCCGCAAACGGATCGCAATCAGGGTAAGCTGACAGGAGCTCGTTAAGCACATTCAGCGTTCGGAACACTGGGGACTCAGCTCTGGCGACTGTTCGAATAATATAATAATGATATTATGATCTGATGTTTTATGTTTTTTATTCTCTTATGTTTTTATCTACACTCAAATCGAAAAATTCGAATTACGAATTCAAAGACAATTCTATACATACGCACTTTATAAACGCATATACATAAAATTAAAAATAAAACTTATTATAGTACCGTTAACTGTATCATAAAACTCATTATAGTATCGCTATCTTTTTTTATTCGTTAAACTAGTCTAAGGTTTTAAGCTGAATATGAAAAAAAAGGCGCGCACATGCGCAGTTCGACCTGTGAAAAAAATGGCGCCCTTGTAACCTACCTACTTTGTTTAATTTCAATTTTTCCTATGAGTGAAGATAAAGTAGGGTATGAAACTGCATATAACTTAGGTATTAAAGCACTCGACACAACCTATTAATCGATAGATAAACAGACTCTCGTGTTTTGATACCCCTTCTTATATGACAGTTGCATAAACTACTATTATATTATTTCAATCTGACATCTAACATTTTGTTTTGTACAATTTAAATTATTCATTTTATTCTACCAATCTTAGTTTTGTGCTTGGTATTTTAAATTAATTTCAACTTGCCTTGCAACGTTTTTTGTTATATTTGCATTGTTTAATTATTTTTCATCTCTCCTGCTCGGAACGTTTAATTTTCATGGGTAGATAGCCGGGTGGAAAGTAACTTATTTCATCCCTAGGGAGGAAAAGTATTTTTTTTAAATTTTAAGTTTCTTTTTGTTTTCTTTAAGAGTTCATGATAATAAGTTACGTCATAATGCCTTGTATCATGACTTTTTTTTTACATGGCCGCTTAGTTGCACATCTCGTGACCAACTCGATTACAATGTAACCAATAGATTCGATTTTCAAAACTTTTCTAGGCAGTATGTACGTGAATTATAACTTTTTTTTTTCAGAATCAAAAAAAAACAATTTAAGTTTGCTAAAGAATTAGCGGGAAAACGAGATTAAATATAAATAAATACCTTGTGTTAATTGTGGTTAAAAATGGTTTCAGAAAGTGATTCTAGTGACTTCGATATTAATTTAACTCCCGATGAGATTAAAGAACAGGCAAAAGCTATTGTTTATAATCTATTTCAACAGTATATAATTTATTTAACCTATGTTAACTGATTATCAATATACCTGTTTCATTAAATGTGTGTGTAGTATTTTAATTTCCTCACATAGTCGAAATGAAAAGTAGAGTGTTTACCTCGGGTGAATATCACCATTTCACCCTCGAAAATGGCTGACTTTCAACCCTTGTGTAACAATCTACTATTTTTATTACTTTTGCAAGACAATCAGTTAATGCTGTGCATATTTGTAATTGGTGTAGCACATGCCTATTAATATCTTGCCATTGAAACTTTTGCACTGTTAATATGCCTAAATAAATAAATAAAAAATAAATTCTCGCTGCGTAATCTCACAATATAAAAATTAACAATTTTTCGTGAAAATTCCCGCTGTATTTTATTACGATACATTCAAAACCTCACTTGCCTCTACTCTTTTAAGTTCAATGAAAAAAAAATTTGTAATATGTGCATTAAAGCTTGTAACACTGAATATCCCAACTAATTCACATTGTTCACTCAGATCAATGAAACTTTTTTATTGGACTGCAGTTTTCAATTGGAAATGGAATAATTTTAGCTAACTCAAATAACTTTGACCAATAGTTTTTACCGGACTGTTGTGAGGCCGAAAAAGGGGTTATGTGTTTGCCCTGTATGACATGTATACATTGAATGTCGACGGATCACACGAATGATAGGAACCAAGATTAGAAACTAAACTGAGTTATCATGTTTTACGCAATTAATTGCATTGAGGAAATAATTGAACGTATTTTCACTGTTAAATTAAAACCTTAGTTTGTTTTAAATACTACAGTTTTCCACGGAAATATTAAGATTATTCCGTCATAATATTGATTATCGCTTGTATGAGCATAATTTATGCGGCAAAAGGTGTATGAGTCCCCGATAAGACCTTTTAAGGGCCCAAAACTAACACCACCTTGTAGCCGGCACACCCGCTGACTGGGGTCTTCCCACACTCCCCACGGCTCCGGTGTAGGCTTATCTTTTGCGGGGGTCAAACAACAGTTGCTCTCGTAAAAGTCATAGGAGGCATAGGAGAGTCACCCCGGGCTCCAAAATATGCTCGGATGATGAAGATGATGATGATGATGATGATGATACAGTTATGTGGAAAAATATTACGTGTTTTAAAAATCAACAGTAAATATGGCGTCTTCATTTTGTTACTTGTTATCTATATAAGGTGTCACAAAATTAGGTCTCTGAATTTGCTGAGATGACTTGGTATCGACAAAACATGTATTTGCAACAAAAAAAAATCATGTAAAATAAAAAAAATATAAAAAAATATATATAAAAATTCAATTACATTTTTAAGCATTTTTTATGCTTACTTTTTCTAAAGATTTAGATCGGAAAAAGAGAACATCTAGAACTGGACTTGAACCCGCTAAATCTTTAGAAAAAATATATAAAAATGAAAAAAAAATACCACAGTCGCTGGTGATGTATTTTTTTTCATTTATATATATTTTTTTTTTTGCAGTTATATTTTTTTTGTATGAAATACATATTTTGTCAATACCAAGTGATCTCACCAAATTCAGGGACCTAATTTTTGACACCTTATATAATAATATGTGAAAGGAAAACTTTACATCCCTTTTTACGAAAATTGCGCGGATGGAGGAGTGTGAGATTTGGCATAGTTATAGCTTATATGGAGGAGAAACGCAGTAAACTATTTATTTTATAATTTTGCATAAAAATACATTATATCAATAAATAAAACATTACACACACTACCATACATCTGGAACACACACACCCATGTTAGTTACGCAAGGTTATACCAATATCAAACGTATTATTAAACGTAATTAAACCGTTAAACGTATTGTTTGTTCATTAATTATTATAGTTGATTATTTTAAAAAATTGTTTACTGTGTGTGTGCATAAAGAATTATAAAAAAATTGTTTTAACTTTCTTTCTGTTTTAACCTCAAAAAATGGTCGAATTTCGACCATCCTCCAGTTCACTAGTATTAGTAATTGAATAAAGGGATACCCTTATTTTCCTTTTCCTGCGGAAATCTCCTCGGATAACCCTCCCCCCCTCCGTCCCTGTTATGTCGTGCTTGAACCGACTACGATACCTCATAAATGACGTAAATATATTCTTAAAAAGGGTAAGCACAGTACTGTCATATCCTTTTGAATACACCGCGCTATCTAACTTTTTAACAGTCGTCCTTACGATCGAGAGGTCGTGGATCGAAATTTCAATTTATATATTTCGTTTCGTTTCATTACATGTCTCAATGAAACTTATGAAATCAAAACTTTTGTTACAACTATATTGCATTTACGTACTTTATTGTTTCATAGGATGTTTGCAAGCTTTTTAGTGATATTTAAAAGGCAATTGGGGAAAGCGACAATCCATATTTAGAAGCAAAGATAGTGGCACTAAAACATGAGATAAGCCCCTCAAGTCATAAACATTTTAAAGCCTACTTTAATTCTCAAATGTTTTATCTTTTCACCGACTTCGGAAACAGAGGAGCTCCTCCGTTTCCAAAGCTTCTCATTGTACCCAATCGAGTACAGCGGCCTTATGAGTTTGTTTTTAATACTTTCTTTAAATTGAATTAAATGATATCGACTGTGAACAAAATTTAATACGTTTTTGATTTTAATTAGGATATTATAGACTCCACCGGTAACCGTGGGGTTATTCTTTCGATCAGCTTACCCGGGTTGTCCGGTAATGGACACTTGGGAGGACACAGGTGGTTTTAGTCGGTCTGTTTCCAACACTGATTGGCACCGCTGGGGTGGAACTTGTGGGGGGTTACCACACGTAAAATAAAATCATATCGAAAAAAAAAGGGAAACTCGAATCTTAAACAAACATGGACTTCATGACGATACAAAACTGAAAATTAGACTTGAAGTAAAGCACTTCGGAAGGTTTTAAAAGATCTATTTTTATAACTTTCAGCAATGATTAAATTAGTTTAATCATGCACTTTGCGGTATATAATAAGTTTTACGACAAGATGCAAATTTTGAAGGACTTGGCCATTCTGTACGAGGCAGACTGAAATTTACATGGGGCAATCGTTGTAATAGATGTTTAATTGGTGAATTAAATATGCATTTTCAGCTTTTTTCCTTCCCTATATGAATTAGGACACGTCAATTTGACTTCACCTCGCCTGATGGTAAGCTGAAGGTAAAGTCTCAGGAAAGAGTGTCACCATTACATACACGTACCATGTTAACAATGGTGGCACTCAGCTTGACGGCCTCATCAGAAAAGATGATTAAACTAGCTGCGGCTTCGCCCGTGACATACTTCAATACATTGTGGAACTTATTTAACCCATACTCACATGCCTGTAATTTATTAGTTTTACAATTATGTATGGAAATTGGCCCGATTTGTTGATATATATGATTTCTGTGGCGTAGCGGTAGTGCATTCGACTGCTATGACAGGGGGCGCGGGTTCGATTCCCGCTCAGTGCAAATATTTGTATGAATGAATATGTCTATTTGCATTGGTCTGGGTGTTTCTATGTATAATATGTATGTATTTACAAAAAAAAACAAGCACGATTGCGAAAAACCCTCCTAGTAATCCAATTTCGGTTTGATTGCGTTCAGGGGTCAGCAAGTGCATAGCCGGGCAGGGGGATTGTGGTCGCAGCACTAGTGGGACCGGCGGGTGTCACGCGGTGCTGCAACGACAATCCTCTTCTGATGAGGCCGTCAAGCTGAGTGCCACCATTGTTAACATGGTACATGTATGTAATGGTGACCCTCTTTCCTGAAACTTTACCTTCAGCTTACCATCAGGCGAGGTGAAGTCAAATTGATGTGTTCTAAATACAAAAAAAAAAGTATATAAGTATGTTTATCTGCATTCTGGAACCCATAACAGAAGCTAGTTAAACTATGCTTACTTTGGGTCTAGAAAGCGGTGTGTAGAATGTCCTAGAATATTTATTTACTTATTTATTTTATCCTGCTCCACTCCCCTGGATAGTAGCATGATGATATATAGCCTATAGCCTTCCTCGATAAGTAGGCTATCCAACATAATAATAATTTTCCAATTCAAACCAGTAGTTCCCGAGTGAACCAAACAAGCAAACTCTTAGGCTTTATAATATTAATAAAGTATAGATTGGAATTTGATAAACATTTTAATTTTAATCTTAGGTTTTAATTATTTTAGATTTTATTTTAAAACTAGATATTTTTTAAGTTAATGACGTGGCGTGGGTCACGTTTTAGTAATAATGCGTAGAGTTCAAGAATGAAACCTGAATACATTAAATTCGATGCCTTAACTATAATGTTACCACTTCTGAAAAAATATGAGACTTTTTGTTTTTCGATGTTTCTTCAGTTACAACACATGTCTTTCATGAATTAAAAGAATTTTCATGATTTTTTTCTTGAATTTTTTTATCATTATCATTCTTTTTTTTGCGCTTTTTTATGCTTTGAAAACTCTTTCTTGGGTTGGGTTGGGTGGGTAGGTAGAAAGAAAGCAAGAGTGGGTGAGGAGTGTGAACCGGCATTGCCTCCATTGACGGCTGTTCTGGTGGGCCGCAGACAGAGAGGATTACCAGAAGCTATTTAATGTTCAGGACTAAAAAGACACGGACTCTAAGAAGAAAAAACCGAGCGAAATAACATTTAAGATTAATCAAAATAATTATTTCTTGAACCTAATGGAATTTATGGACTATTCCATTAAGTATTCCGAATCATTTAAAGTCTAACTTATGAATCCCTTTACTCATTATTACTAGGTATATTAAAAACTTATTAATTAGACCATCTTTGATAAATTTTATTGTTAATAAAACTGGATAACTTAAAAAGCTTTCCTGAGAAATTATGTTTTAAATACAACTCTTCCTAAACCTGTTATTTGTTAGTTAAACACCGGATATAATCATTATTCATTAAAGCATACTAATAGTTCCACAAAATTTCATCACTACATGAAATGTTTACTAAAAAGTGAAATAAAACTCGTTAATTTCAGTTCTAGGTTAGCAGCAATTAACGGGTGTAGGCGAGATCGACTCACAACTGAGTCACTCATTTAACGAAACACGATCGAAACAAATTAACACATATTAAGTTAACGAAGGATGCGGGGAGAGATCCACTCGCGGTCGCGTCACTAGCACCACTGAGGGTTTCATTCTACTGTTCCTGCTTATAAACCTTCGAAGGGGATGCGCGCGCATACATAATAAAAACTAAATGCCAGCGCGCCCCCATAAAGAGTCCTCATTAGAGAAAGGGCGCGACGGCTATGTACACACAGCTTTATAGCAGGTGAGTACCACACCTCGTTTGGTGCTCATCTGTTTGTTTTAAGGTCATTTCTTGGCTTTATCGCTTTTGTAACTTATTTGGGCAGACTAAGGGCAGTTTGGTCGCCAGTAATAATGCGGTGGATTGACCGATTATAGCGCGCAATAGAGTTTTATATGGGTGGCGCGCCCCGTTAAACAAATGTCCAAGAAAATAGGTTGGTGTTGAAGCATTGTTTATCGTGGGAGGGTGCGGCCGGGTGGGGTTGCAGTCGCGATACGCCCTGATTTACCAAACGTAGGTAGAAAAATTAGACCTCACAAATTGGAGTCGTCAGGCCGGTTTTATTTTTATATAAGGCTTTTATATATGGCGTAACCGTCAAACCGTACCTTTTTTTGAATATTGCATACGATGGAAACAGCTTTTCACCTTTTTACGTAAATAGATTGGCAGGAATGTATTTTAAACAGTTTTATTTTTCGAACCACACAAGATAGACATTAAGAGAAGAAGAAGAAATCATGGTTTTTTTACCCGTGCTCCACTCACCGCAGGCAAAGAATTCATCCTTATAATTAAATAAATAACTATTCCGGGACATATTAAATAGCCCTTCATCATCATCATCATATCAGCCGTAGGAACTGAACTGGTGGTAGAAATTTGGTGACACAAATTTGTCCCAAAATTCGGCCGGGTAGGTACCACCGTGCACGATTGCGAAAAACTCTCCTTAGTAATCCAATTTCGGTTTGATTGCGTTCAGGGGTTAGCAAGTGCATAGCCGGGCAGGGGGATTGTGGTCGCAGCACTTGCACTAGTGCGACCGGTGGGTGTCACGCGGTGCTGCGACGACAATCCTCTTCTGATGAGGCCGTCAAGCTGAGTGCCACCATTGCTAACATGGTGTATGCAATGGTGACCCTCTTTCCTGAGACTTTACCTTCAGCTTACCATCAGGCGAGGTGAAGTCAAATTGACGTGGCCTAAATAAAAAAAAAAAAAAGGAAGTCCACTGCTGAACATAGGCCTCCCCCATTGACTTCCATTTTGACCGGTCTGTAGCGGCCTGCATCCACCGAGTCCCTGCGCTCTTTACCAGGTCACTCGTCCACCTTGCAGGAGTCCTTCCTACGCTGCGCTTGCCGTCACGTGGTCTCCACTCAAGAACCTTTCTGCCCTATCGGTCATCGGTTCTCCAAGCTATGTGCCCTGCCCACTGCCACTTCAGCTTGCTGACTGCTTGAAGAGCCCTTATCTAAGCATAGCTTTTAATATGGGTACACATTATATGGGTGACATATTGTATTATGAAAACACGGAGACCGTAGAAGTAAATAGACATACGTTTTCAACAAATATTTGCACTGATCAGAAATCAAACCCAGAACATGGCCTCTGAAGTTGCAGTTGAATATTCTACTTAAGTAATCTTAGGCGCGAATTATACAGAAAATGCAAAAATCTGAGCGCTAATTCTCGTTATAAAAGATGTTCAAAATTGATGTGTGTTAAGAGCCAGTATTTAATTAAGCGTTTGCATTTGAAAATAGGGGCAGAGTATAAATTATTTTGTTTATGTAAGCGGTTACCACGGTTGCCAAATGCCGAAGAATAAAAAATATAATAGGTACGGCTTGCAGTGAGCGAGGGATATGCTCTATGGGCAACCTTACACCCCGGCGTTTTAAGACCCGAGACGGCGTGCGGTTTTAGTCGGTTCAATCCCGAATAACCGCCCCGCTGGCTGACGGGGGGGTATCCGAAGGGTCTTCCGCACGAAAAAAAAAAGGTATGGCTTGCAGTATTATTTATATTGTAGTATTATTGCAAGTGATACTCTTTATGTGACTCTACGATACACCATCAGTATGCGACTGTTCTAGTGAATTATAGAAAAAAGGTATATGAGTATAGGGTATAATATAAATAAAATTACAATACAATACAATTACGTACAATCGGCGTCAAAAGTAGATGAAGACAGATTTCATATTAAAAAAGAATATTGAAAAAAAAATTATATTTTAAACATTTTTTTTAAATATTTAAACAGAGCACACTGTGTAGTTAAACAGTATTTTCACTAAGAAATATAAATTACTAGCTGTTACCCGCGGCTCCGTCCGAGTGGAATTCTGATCCCGTTCCCGCAACCCATAGAAACCTATTCCAGGGATAAAAATGGTCTATGTGTTATTCCAGACTATAATCTATCCTTGTGCCAAATTTCATTCAGATCCGTTCAGCCGTTAGAGCGTAATTTAGTAACAAACATCTTTACAAAATTTCATAACATAAAATAACTTCACGCCTGTATCCCCGAGGTGTATTACACACCCAAAAAATTTCACATCTATAATATTTTAGTAGGACTCGTAAAGTTTTAATTATCATCAATAACAACTTTTGTTTTTTTAATGACATCAGAAAAATAATCAATAAATTATTAAATAAATACGGCGATTAAGGAATGTTGTATTAGAGGTGCAACTCGTATGGTGAATCACTTCATAGTATAAAGCAAAGTCGCTTTTCCCGTCTGTCGCTATGTATACTTAGATCTTTAAAACTACGCAACGGATTTTGATGCGGTTTTTTTAATAGACAGAGTAATTCAAGAGGAAGGTTTCTATGTATAATACATGCAAAATATCCGTATCCTATGACCGCTGGTACGGAATAAATGAAATATTTCCTACTACGTCCATAAAATGAAAGGTGAAACAAATGGAAATATAATGTTCGTCACAGTAATGTAATTAATTTAAATAAATAAGTAAGTAAGTAAATAAGTAAGTAAGTAAGTAAAATTAAATATTGTCCGAAACTGAAACTTTAGGATCACACCAACGGTTTCCCTGAACCTTTTCTCACGATACGAACCCCAAAAAGGTCGCACATAAACTCGACACTTTTTTTTTTGTAATTCAAACAGAATTTTTCGAACATTTTATCAAAATGTTTCAATGGAACAAAAATACAACCTTTTGGAAAAATATCTAAGTACTGTTAATAAGTGTGAAAGTTTCGATGGATGAATGTTTGTTACTTAGCCAGGCCAGAACGGCTGAAAAGTTCTGTTCTGAATCAAATTTGGCACAGAATTATAATCTGGAAGAGCTATGTGCGGTTCCCTTTTATCTTAGGCATAGGCTTTCGTGGACCACAGGAACGAGACCAATATATATATATATTTTTTTAAGAATATTAGTAACCGAAATTACGAATATTCCCCTAACCCCTCCAGCTAAGCTAAATTGCTTGTGTTAGGAGTGGGTTCACGTCGGTAGTGTAATGGCCAGGATTCGAACCCGGGACCTCGCGATCGTAAGGTCGACTCCTTAACCACTAAGATACCGACGCTTAAGGCGCATAGCCATGAGCAACAGCTAGTTCATTTGTAAGTGGGAAATACCATACCAAAATGGTCAGGATAGTAGACTTTAAACTGGACATTTTCCAACAGACAGGCCGTATCTCACTTGGGGAGGACACCGTGCGGTTTTAGTCGATACAAGACATAACCACCCCCGCTGGCCGGCGGGGAGTATACGAAGGGATTTCCGCAGGAAAAAAAAAAAAAATCAGGCCGTATCTTTGTTTTCCACCTTAGCAGTGCTTTGCCACTTGATTCCCGGCAAAGTAAAATAAGGGCCACTCCATATCTTCCCAAGGGTGTCCTAAAAGGTGACCAATGGATAGGAATGTTCTCCCTCCGACAGTAAACGACTCTGGGCAAACATAACAAGCCCAGCACGACCGTGGCCCCCCGATCACTTGTACGAAAACAAATTGGATAATTATAAATGTTAAAACACCTCTGCATTCCCCTTCGAAGATTTACAGGCGTGAGTATGTGTATGTATTGTGTGAGGTATAATGAAGTAAAAAAGCTAAGTAACTGTTTAGGCTGTGACACTCCCAACATCTGACCAACAATTTATCAAATGGGTGTGGCGGTGTCTTACGTCTAATGTAAGTACGTCTATCGCCACATTGGATGTTATCAGTAAATTGAAAAGGCTGTCAAGATAGTGGGGCAGTCCATTCTGTGATTAGATTCCAGACCATGAAATGGTCAGTCAAAGGGCAAAATAAGTGTTGAGAGTTTAACATTCATAGCCCTTAATTATAAGTTACGGAATTTTATAGTCGACCTTGGAGGTAATTTATAATTAGCTTTTACAAAATTTGTAGCAGAAAATATGACTCAAATTTAGGGAATTATAAAAATAAAAAGCAGAAAAGCAATGTATTTATGTGTTAGAGAGGAGTGTTTTTCTATGTGGAGGGTATGTGTATGGGTATGTGAGTATATGACACACACATACATGGACTTAAAATCGAAAACGACCGATTAATCGTCTAGTACCTGCTTTTTTTTAGTCCGGAAATCCCCTTGGCTAGCGGGGGTGGTTATGTCGGGCTTGAACCGACTACAACCGCACGTCGTCTCGCGTCTTCAGACGCCGGGGTGTAAGGTTGCCCATAAGGCATTTCCCTCGCACCCCGACAGACCCTGGGCCATCTCCGGTTTCGAAATGGCCCAAAGGGGTGGGGGGGCGCTAGTCGCCCCGCCGTCCCAACCTGCTTCTGCTGGGGTGACAGGCGGTCTCAACTGCCACCCCAATCGTCTAGTACCTTTTTTTTTTTTTTTTTTTTTTTATCGTGCGGAAATCCCTTCGGATACCCCCCCGCCGGCCAGCGGGGGTGGTTATGTCGGGCTTGCACCGACTAAAACCGCACGCCGTCTCGGGTCTTCAGACGCCGAGGTGTAAGGTTACCCATAGAGCATATCCCTCGCACCCCGGCTGACCCTGGGCCATCTCACCACTAACAGCATCGCTCATCCTGTCTCCTCTGAAAGCAGAGGAGTACGGAGAGCGATGTGTTCCCGCCACGTTGGGTATTGGCCGACGATCAATGCCAACCCTATGAAGGGGTGAAGGGGAAGCCATTGACCGCCGCCCAGGGTGTACCGGCCGCTCCGATTCCGTCCCCCCCGGACTGCAGCGGGATCGGAATCGGAGCGACACTCGAGGAGGTTACCCAACACACACCCCCCAATCGTCTAGTACCTACATATTTTCGAATTATATCTTAATGTTCTACTAGTTAACATAAACCGGCTTATATTTTCATATTTTATTTGGCATGCAATTTAAATATCACAATTTTTAAATAGGTGTAGAGGGCGTTAATTAACATCTTTGAGGGCCAAACCAACCTCACCTTCTCGTCTGTGCACCAGCTTAACAAACTAGGCTTTTTCCTCTTTTAAAGTTGAGAGTACAGATGGCAGTTGCTCCCGGAAAAACCGATATACCAATCAAAAACAAGAAGAGGACTTCGTGCTACGAAGTGAACACTTTGGACGCATTATAGCATTTGCTAAACATTAGTCTAAAATTTATTTGGTCGTTTAATAAGTGCCTTTATATAATCGATAGCCGATGGGGCAGAAAGGTTCTTGAGTGGAGACCGCTTGACGGCAAGTGCAGGGTAGGAAGGCCTCCCGTAAGGTGGACAGACGACCTGGTAAAGAGCGCAGGGACTCGGTGGATGCAGCCCACTACAGATCGGTCAAAATTAAGTCAATGGGCGAGGCCTATGTTCAGCAGTGGACTTCCTACGGCTGATATAATGAAGTGCCTTTATAATGGTCTATACGGAATAAATTAATTTTGACTTGGACATCACTAATCCAAGCTTTAGAATAAAATAAAATAATATGAGAAAAAAAAAATCGTTTACTGAACATTACAGCCCACACAAAAAGTCAAAGTTAGCCAAAATTAAAGCTCCAATAGAAAAAAGCTTTTAAAATTTGATTACTTATCACTGAACGCTGGTTACGTAGAAATTTCCAGATTTTTTATGCCTATGGAATAACTTAAAAACCACGTCAGCAAGCCAGATTCATTACTCAAATGGAGTTTTTACTAAAGTCAACTGAAATTCTAGGCTACCTTTTAATTTTTCAAGTCTACCAGTCCCTTTTTTTTTTTTTTTTCGTGCGGAAATCCCTTCGGATAACCCCCGCCGGCCAGCGGGGGCGGTTATGTCGGGCTTGAACCGACTAAAACCGCACGCCGTCTCGGGTCTTCAGACGCCGGGGTGTAAGGTTGCCCATAGAGCATATCCCTCGCACCCCGACTGACCCTGGGCCATCTCCGGTTTCGAGATGGCCCCCTAGTCTACCAGTCCCTATGTGCGTCTGAAAGAATTGAAACTTATAACAGTGTTCGTAAAACTATTCAACTTTCAATCTGTTTTACCGTTTCTTCATCAGGGCTGAGAACAGGGCAGAGAATCACGACTTAATTCAAAAGGTCGGACGGTTATTATAACATAATCCAATACAAAGGAATGTATCTATCTATACTATCATAAAATTGTAAATAAGTTTTCTCTGTACATTGGAGATATTTAAAAAAAACATGGGTTATGTTAAATGAGCGATAGTGAACACAATTTTTTTTTTAATTTTTGTCAGTTTTTCTTTTTATCGATGATCTGTCTGTGGTTTGTGAAGTTTTGGTCTTGGTCAGACTTAAAATCTACCGTATGTTTGGTTTTTTTTTATATTCGTTCCGTCAATTGACTGCACCCCGCTGGATGGTGAGAAGCTAGGGTGAAGTCCAGAAGATATGGGCCACCTTCCCAGATTCTGACGATAATTATAATAAAATGTTTGATTCTTGCCTTTCTCAAGAAATCTAGGAACGTATGCAGTTACGCAATTATTCGTAGACGTAGTCAGCCTAAGTTCGGCTCCGTCTGAACTACATTGCTTATGTGATAAATTTCGCTTCAAAATAAATGAAAAATGTTCGGTCTGTTATGTCTGTGACTTCAATGAACTTTTTAATAACAAGCAGTCTTATAAAATACAATAGTACAAAACCCATAAATCATTAATTCAATGGCTTCAACTGTGATTACTAAAAGCCCCATTATTGTTTCGTCGACTGAAAACGAACAATAATTCCATTCCCGGGACTCGAACCCGTGTATGTGCGTTAATAGTAAAACAATCAGCTCTTGTTAAATAACTTAGGTTGGTGTTTGGTCCAATTTACGAGGAATAGAGAAAAAGTATTTTCTAAATATAGTTTTCTAAATCATCAGATGAGTAATTAACGGGATGTACAAGCCGGTAAATCTGCTGATTGTAGATCGTGGAACTGGCGCAAGCTTCGCTCTTGGGGTTGTGGGGTTGCACATCAGTCACTCCAGTAAAAGCTAAGTAGATCTATTATGAAAAGACAAAGTCAGAAGTGGAACCCAGGCTTCAAAGTGGAAGCTTTATATGCAATATGATTGGCGTACAGATGAAGAAGTACAATTGAGAAGTTGATAAAATGTACTTAACAAACAAATTCACTTTCATAATATTAAGTTAGAATTATATTTCCAAATATAATCAAACTTAAATAGATATAACTATATGCTTTTACTCGGATCGCCATTTAAAAGTCATCTTATTTATGTAATGTATGTGCAAAAGGCGTATTTATGTCACACCGTTTCAAATAGTATACTATTTATTATTGTTATAAGCTTATAAATTGAATACCCTTCCCTTTTTATGTAATAACCTGCCATTGTTGTAACGGATTGCAGCGTTTCTGCTTGTACGTGATTTGTATTCAAAAAGCTCTTTGTACGTTTTATGTCATTTATAATTTGTGCCGTTATTCCATACATTGTTTGTATGAAAGAAGGCGACCTACGTGATGCTAAGTGGTTACTTGTGCCCCATAAATGCTTGCTACACAAAAAGCGATACTCAACATAGCCGGGGTGAAGAAGAGAACAAGAAAAAATCGATAAATTGCGAGTTGGACTCGCATTAGAAAGGGTTTCGTCGCTTCGCATGAAATAAAATACTACTAGCTGTTGTCCGTAGATCTATCCGCTTAAAATCACGTTCCTATGACTCATAGGAACATTTTCCCGGTATAAAAAGTAGGAGATGTCCTACTTCAGAGTTCAGACTATAATCTAGGTCTGCGCCAAAATGTAATACATCTGTTTAGCCGATTTAACGTGGAAGATTATCAAACATCTATACATTCATCCATTAGTAGAATTACTTAACTGCTCGGGTTAAGGGCTCAAGTAAATTATATACTGAATGGGATTCGAACTCGCAGCCTCTAATCAGTATACCACCACAATCACCACTTTTAATAGTAGTCTATTTTTTATACTTCTACTAATATTACAAATTTGAAATGCTTCCATACTCCTAACACAAGTAAGTTAGTTTAGCTGGAGGGGTCTTTTTTTTTGCCTGTGGGAAACTCCAAGGGTTCCACCCCATCGGTGCCAATGATGAGATGGGTGTGTCGGAATCGAACTGACTAAAACCATACGGTGTCCTCCTCAAGTGTCCATTGCCGGAAAACCCAGGTGCGCCCTCGAAAGGATAACCCCAGGGTTACAGGCGAACTTAAACCGCCATCACGGCCTCGCCTACGGGTCGGGTTTGATCTCGCGTCGGTGAGTTGGCAGGTGTGTGTAGAATACACACAACACGCCTCTGTCTTGGCCTGCTCCTGTAAGAACGGCGAGTCAGCCGACTGCCATCCTCAGGCCCAGGGTCATGGAGGTCAGTAGTTAGCTTGAGGGGGAATAAAAAATCTCTTTATCTTATCAAAATAATTATAAAAAAACCAATTGGATAAGTGTTATGTGGGGAATACTAGTAATTTCGGTGTGAATATAATATCTGTGTGGATTTTTGTGACTCTTACACACAACACTCTATTCCAAACCTCTATTCCACGGGCGGAGCCGCGGATAAAGGCTAGTACGTAATAAATAAAAATGAAATGATTGCGTTATTATGCTAAGTCATTGATCAATGCTGATGGCTATATAATAGTCATTTAAATCACATCAATCAAATAAAAGTTTCAACAGGAAATAGAACCCGCTGCCCGCTCATAACTTAAGCTGTTTGCCATCAATATTGGGCGATGAGTCATATCAAGTAACACCAGTAGCTGTATGTTTCCATTGTCGGTTGTACGTCATACGTTACGTCAATGCTTGAAATAGGATGAAATCATGGAACTAAGTACTTATAGATATTGGAATAAACTTGTACTTAAGGTCTGCAAGGCGAATCGCTGCTTGCAATGTTGAGCTGAGTGTGACATAGTGAATCAGATTTTGAAAATTTTGAACAGTGATCATTCCTCCGTGGCAAGTCCGATTTTGAAAATTCTTTTTGAAAGTCACAACTCTGGACATGCTTTCTGAGCGTGTAAAGTTTGGTAATTCCATCTGGATTTTTTTAACGGTGATCATTCCTCTGTGGTGGCATTAATTTTTTCAAAATATATCCATAAACCTTCCTCTGATTGACCTCTTTAATCATGCCAAATTTGGTTCTGATTGGATTAGTAGTTTAGGAGGAGACCTGTGACAAAGAAAATCCTGAAGTCTGGTATGAGGAGCTTTCGCTCGACTTCGTCTCACTCAGCCCAATAAGAGATACCTATTTATTTTTAGAGTGCCGTACTCGCTGGGAGCCCTATTATATGTGTTACTTATCGCACAGCACATTACGTTATGCGTAGCATTTATGCTGAGATAGGGCCTTATTTGGGATCATCATATCAGCCGTAGGAAGTCCATTGCTGAAAATAGGCCTCCCCCATCAACTTCCATTTCGACCGGTCTGTAGCCTTATTCGGGATCGCACTGTGATATTTACTAATAGATTTTAAGATATTAATTAATTTATTTATTTATATGCTATCATTTTCCGTGTCCAGAATTAAATGTTTTTTTTTCTTTCTGTTTCTTCTTTCACTTGTCTACAGCTTGATATATAGAGTGGTTAAAACCGAAGTTATAGTTTTAATCTATACTTAAAACAAAGTCGTGTTATTGATGACCGCTTATAACTTGAACGCGTGTGGACCGATCCACATTATCTTTGATTTTTCAAATTGGTCTCCGCCTATACTGTGCCATTATGTGACTTTTTTATTTTGCGGAGTCTCTTGCCCCACCGCCGACCAATAGTAGTTGGGTGGTTATGTTGGATTCGAACCGACCAAAAGCGGGCCGTCTCAGGTCTCTAATGCTGGAGTAAGGTGGTCAAATAAGGCAATTTCCTCGTACCCCGGCTAACCCTAGGCCGTCTACGACTTTTAGATGGCCCCCTCGTATACTTCACAGACGACACACTTCAGAGATATTCACGGAAAAAAATAATCTGATAAGGTGATCAACATAACTTGATTCTAAGGCGGAATGAAGTTTGCCGGGTCAGTTAGTATTTTTTTAAACACTAACGGTTTTAACTACTCTATAAAGGTATCAAACTATATATCCTATGTGCGATAGAGAGAACACTCTACAAAACTAAAGTAAGCCGATCATAGCCGGACACCCGCTCCGCGACGTACCAATTAATTCCAGCTCGATGGTAGCAGGCCGCTACAGACCGGTCAAAATGGAAGTCAATGGGGGAGGCCTATGTTCAGCACTGGAATTCCTACGGCTGATATGATGATGATGATGATGATGAAGTTAAATTCCTTGTGGTAGGAGTGGGTTTACGGCGGTAGTGTAGGCACCTACATAATGGCCAATATTCGAACCCGGGACTACCCGATCGCAAGGCTGACTTAACCACCAACATATCTAATTTAATTAATCAAATAAAAAAAAGCGTCGGTAGCTTAGTGGTTAAGGAGTCGACCCTACGATCGAAAGGTCCCGGGTTCGAATCCGGGCCATTACACTACCGACGTGAACCCACTCCTAACACAAGCATTTAAGCTTAGCTGGAGGGGTTAGGGGGAACATTAGTATAATATTCTTAAAAAAAAAAGTATTAGTGTAATGAAAACGCACACAACGCTAACGTTATGATTAATATAGAAATTATATATCTCAGTAATACTGAGAGCTATTAGAGTAATACGAGTATTTATCTTGAAAATATAAATATAAAAGCGGCGATAGCCCAGTGGCGTACGTAACGGTCTGCTGAGACGAGGTCTCGAGTTCGATCCCCAGCCGCCCCGGGCACACACCTCTGAATTTTCGTAGTTATGTGTGCATTAATAAATGTTAATTATCGCTCGCTTAATAATGTGCCCGGTAGATGGCAATAAGCTCGCCCCCTATAACATTGGGACCTTAACATAACTGGCAAATCTTGGGTGTGTAAAACACCTCTTCCTACCCCTTCGGGGATACAGGAGTGAAGTTATGTTACGTAAAATATAATTACAATAAATATACAGGTAGACATTGTAGGATAAAGTTAATTATATCAAAAATATTAAACTTTGGATGGATGAATGTATGGATGGATGTTTGTTACTCAATAACGCAAGAATGGCTGAACGGAACTGGCTGAAATATGGTACAGAGATAGATTATAGTCTGGAACAGAAAATAGGCTATCTATGTCCTATTCCAGACTCTTTATTTTATCCCTGGAATAGGTTCCCATGGTAAGCGGGATCGGGATCGAAATTCCACGCGGACGGAGCCGCCCACCCTTATATCCTTATGAAGATGTTTGGATGTTTGTTACTCAATCACGCTCTAAAGGCTGAACGGATCTGCCTGAAAGTTGGAACAGGGTTAGACTAGGTCTGAAATACTTTTTTTTTTTATATTTAGGACACGTCAATTTGACTTCACCTCGCCTGATGGTAAGCTGAAGGTAAAGTCTTAGGAAAGAGGGTCACCATTACATACACGTATCATGTTAACAATGGTGGCACTCAGCTTGACGGCCTCATCAGAAGAGGATTGTCGTCGCAGCACCGCGTGACACCCACCGGTCCCACTAGTGCTGCGACCACAATCCCCCTGCCCGGCTATGCACTTGCTGACCCCTGAACGCAATCAAACCGAAATTTGATTACTATGGAGAGTTTTTCGCAATCGTGCACGGTGGTACCTACCCGGCCGAATTTTGTGACAAATTTGTGTCATCAAATTTCTACCACCAGTATACATTCTGCTGTTGTAAAAATTGAGCGAAGCAATTTCACCAGGACTTTTTCTAACGGTGATAATTCCTCAATGACTAGTCCGATTTTCGTTTTTATTTTTTGTCTTGTGTATAGGAACAAATTACTTAATTTAATACCAATCGCGGCAATGAGGCTTTTTTGTTCATTGAGAAATCAGATTTTGAAAATTTTGTTCGGTGATTATTCCTCCGTGGTACACGTGAATTTTTAATAACATAGCCTATGTCCTTCCCATCAGTAAAATCTTTGCTTGTGTGAAATTTCATTAGAATCGGTTCAGCCGTTTGGGAGGAGAAGATGATCTAACGAAATACATGAGTCGTCTAAAAGAAAGCAAAGCTCTGACGAGTTTCGCTCAATTATAGTCTGCAATAACACATAGGTTTTTTATCCTGGGTATAGGTTTCTTTGGGTCACGGGACCGGGAGCAGATTTCCACGAGGGCGGAGCTGCAGGCATCAGCTAATTATTAATATTCTGAGAATTCATTGCGATGCCGTCACGGTATAAGTTCGAAACTATTTAGTTTAGGTCTTCACTCCCCCAAACCGGGGCAAGACGGGGACACCGTGGTTCCCAACCCCAGGGGGTCATCTCGAAACCAGAGATGGCTCAGGGTCAGTCGGGGTGCGAGGGATATTCAAAGCGTCGGTAGCTTAGTAGTAGTAGTAGTTAAGGAGTCGACCCTACGATCGAGAGGTCCCGGGTTCGAATCCCGGCCATTTCTTAGCGACGTGAACCGACGTGAACTCCTAACACAAGCAATTTAGCTTAGCTGGATAGGTTATGGGGAATATTAGTAATTTCGGTTACTAATATTCTATTTAAAAAAAATATATGCTCGGGCAACCTTCTACACGAAAAAAAAATCAATTGTTAGCCCCCATTTGAGGATAATTTGGGCTCTGAAGACTTTGGCGGGCTACGTCGTAGAAATCCTAATATGTCCTATCTGTCCTATGAAAAAGCAATTTCATAGTAAATTAATAATATAATTTTAAGTAGGTGTGTACCTTATTTTATTCATAAAGTAACGGACACCGATTTTAATCTGTAATTGGAGAAGCAAGATGAATCGATTATGCATTCTCATAACGGGACGTTATGTAAATTTTCTATTACAAATAATTCGAGCCAGATACGACGGCATAAGTATTATAGACTCGTACCTAGTGTGGCCCCGAAAGTAGCGAAATGTTTTGCTTAGTTTTAAAATGCTTATTTTAATGCTTAACTTTAAATTTTGCGCTAATTGTAAATTAAATCATTTATAATTAGCGATTCGTGTGTATTTTTATTTTATTTTATTCTACTCTTTCAGGAGAACTTATAGGTTAAAGAATATAAAATGGCCAAAAACAAATTTTCGAATATTTTTTTAATACCATTTAGGTGGCAGACAAGCACACGGCCCACCTGATGGGAAGCGGTTACCGTGGCCTTTGGGCGTGTACGACAGCAGCGTCACACTCGGACTGCCAATCTTGTAGAAACCTAATGCCCTTCTTGAAGAACCCTATATTGTAGTCGCTTGGGAAAGATCATTCCATATTGAGCCCCATCAAGATTTTATGGCCTTAAGCCAACCACACCTGCTAACCGATACACTTTTTGGTTTGCGGACGGACGATGCTCAGGCGCAAGCTCTCCTCTCGGGGTTGGGGAGATCAGCTGTAACTTCCATAAAAGGCAAAATAAGCCAATGCTCCTGTGAAAGCCTTAAATGTAACCGGGAACAACGCTATTAATATCTAATTTAAAACGTGCATGTACTCACAAAAAATCAATGACAAAAAACTTTCCATCCGCTTGTTTCGTAGCCCAACTAAGGTTCTATAGAAAAGTCTTATCCGTAATATTACATTGCAGTAGTATTAAACGTGCATGTACTAACAAAAAATCAATGACAAAAAACTTTCCATCCGCTTGTTTCGTAGCCCAACTAAGGTACTATAGAAAAGTCTTATCCGTAATATTACATTGCAGTAGTATTAAAAATATTATATTTTAGATAACATATCAAGTTTATTAGAAGGGTCAAAAAACGCCCACAAAGTGACCCCTTTGTGGGCGTTTTTTCAAATATCTACAATATGCAAAGTTTCTAGTATAATTATTTTTACATAGAAAACGTTTCAAAAGTAGCTAATAAGAACCAAATACGGCCAAGGAGATAAGTATACACTTTTACGGTATTGATTCCTAATTGGTTTATTTCGGTTTTTACCGGAGCGACTGCCATCCCTCGGAGAGACCCTCCCTGAGAGGAAAGCCTGCACCAGAGCCTTGTCCGTCCGTCAACATTGGCACCTGCTTAAGGGGAATTTGGCTTAGGCCCCGAAGATCTGGATATTCACCTCGCAAAGCAAACATTTATACATCTAACAAAACATAAAATTGGAGTGTCTGTTTGTAATATTGAAATAACCGTTTTTTACTACATGTATATGAATATACGGTAATATACGGTACATACACCGAAATAACATTTTTTACAATTTTTGTCTGTCTGTCTCTCTGTCTGTTTGTTCCGGCTAATCTCTGAAATGGCTGGGACTTTGACGGGACTTTTATTGGTAGGTAGCTGATGTAATAAGGATTAATTTAGGCTACGTTTATTTTAGATTGGTGAAGTAGAACTGGAGATATGTCCAAAAAACGATAACCTACCTCTGCGCGGGCGGAGCCGCGGGCATCAGCTAGTATATAATAAAACCTCGTATCTTTTTTTTTTTTTTTTTATCCTGCGGAAATCCCTTCGGATACCCCCCCGCCGGCCAGCGGGGGCGGTTATGTCGGGCTTGCACCGACTTAAACCGCACGCCGTCTCGGGTCTTCAGACGCCGGTGTGTAAGGTTACCCATAGAGCATATCCCTCGCACCCCGGCTAACACTGGGCCATCTCACCACTAACAGCATCGCTCATCCTGTCTCCTCTGAAAGCAGAGGAGTACGGAGAGCGATGTGTTCCCGCCACGTTGGGTATTCGCCGACGATCAATGCCAACCCTATGAAGGGGTGAAGGGGAAGCCATTGACCGCCGCCCAGGGTGTACCGGCCGCTCCGATTCCGTTCCCCCCGGACTGCAGCGGGATCGGAATCGGAGCGACACTCGAGGAGGTTACCCAACATACACCCCTAAAACCTCGTATCTCGTATAAAATCAACATAGACAGACGGACAACAGAGTGATATTATAAGGCTGGCCGCATACGTTCGGAATCCGCATTCGATTTCTAAATACGTTTTCCGCGTTCGGAATTCCGTGGGCCAAGCGCTGACGTTCGATTATTTTTGCATTAGGTATATTTACCGCCAGGACGTTCAATAGTGACTTTGTAAACGTACGACGATGGAGAACGACGATTTGATTGCGATAGCATTTCTGCTTTCGTTATCATAGAGAAAGAAAAAGAAACTTCGGTATTGGGTTCGTCCGTTTTGATGAACTTCGTAGTGGTGTGTACGTGATAAATTAAACATACTTCACGTTTGGTACGCATAGCGCGTATGGAAGTGTTACGTTCCGCATGACGTCGACGTGTTTCCGAACGCATGGGCTGGCAATAGAAACGTACGTACGGCATCTATCCCGTTTAAAAAAAAAGGAACCTGTGCGTCAGTCAATTTTCTATCAATTTGATACACTCAACTTTCCGAATGCGTAAAGCGTATTTGGAAATCGAATACGGATTCCGAACGTATGCGGGCAGTCTAAGGGTTCCTTTTTAGGGTTCCGTTGCCAAATGGCAAAAAACGGAACCCTTATAGATTCGTCATGTCTGTCTGTCTGTCCGTCCGTATGTCACAGCCTCTTTTCTCCGAAAGTATAAGTACTATGCTGTTGAAACTTGGTAAGTAGATATATTCTGTGAGCCGCATTAAGATTTTCACACAAAAATAGAAAAAAACATAAATTTTGGGGGTTCCCCATACTTAGAACTGAAACACAAAAAAAAAATTTCATCAAACCTATACGTGGTGGTATCTATGGATAGGTCTTCAAAAATGATATTGAGGTTTCTAATTTTTTTTTTTTCTAACTGAATAGTTTGGAAGATAGACACTTCCAAAGTGGTAAAATGTGTGTAAAGTGTGTGTAACTTCTAAAATAAGAGAATGATAAAACTAAAAAAAATATATGATGTACATTACCAAGTAAACTTCCACCGAAAATTGGGACCTAAAACAAACTGGCGAAACGTGGGTGCTAGCACCTCTGCCTACGCCTTCGGGGATATAGGCGTGAGTTTATGTTATGTTATGTTATGTTACAGAAAGCTACATTTTTAAACTAACACAGTATGTCTTTATTGACTTAATTACATACGCGTATAGCCCGAAGGGTTCTAAAACTGTATTTATGTTTAAATATCAACATTATAGCACAAGGCCATTTGAGACGGCGTTTGAAAGCAAAAGCGACATTGGAGGAATGGGTTTTATCAGATCTTTTACCATCGTGCTGTGCACGAAAAACTGATTTATGAGAGTGAGAGAGAAATGGTAGTATAGGTGAAAGGTGAGTATTCAAAAAATTAGTATATCAAAATAAAAATAAAAGCAAAATGGCGGATTCGTGACGCTAAAATGTGTGGTTTAAAAAAAAGTTCACTCAAAGTGATAAGTTTGATACCCTACTCGATAGACTAGGGTATCAAAATGAAGGACTTTAAAGGATGATTTCGAATATACGAGTATATCATAAATAAAAAGTATGCATACGGCATAGGCATACGGCCTCTGTGGCGTAGCGGTAGTGCATTCGACTGTTACGTCAGGGGGCGGGGGTTCGATGCCCGCTCAGTGCAAATATTTGTATGCATGAATATGTCTATTTGCATTGGTTTGGGTGTTTCTATGTATAATATGTATGTTTTTACAAAAAAAAGTATATAAGTATATTTATCCGCATTCTGGAACCAAGCTAGTTCAACTATGCTTGCTTTGGGTCTAGAAAGCGCTGTGCAGAATGTCGTAGAATATTTATTTATTTATTATTTAATAATTTGCAAATCATAAACCGACAGAAAATTAATGGGTCCATCTGCTATCAAACTTATTTCGGTTTTTTTTAGAGCAGTCGGGTATTTTGTTTTTTTGGTTATTAATTTTTGCCATTTAGTTTTTGTATAAAAGAAAAATACTTCATGATCATTAGAAGTACTTGTGCGTCTAAAGGGGTTTCCACACGATACAATTTTATGACCTATCTGACTAGACTGACAATCAAATTGTGTCGTGTGGATAGATGATTTGATCTACAATATACGTTTCGATGAAAATTGCTACTCTGATTGGACTATCAAATATATCAGAGTACCCTGTGGAAGCCATTGATATTTAAATGTGCCTTCTAAGTAACGAAAGCTGCTATTCGTATGAAAACGTGGGTAATGTGAGTTGAAAGAAAGCTTCTTAAGGGTACGTAATATCACCTTTGTACTTGTACGGAGCGAACGAAAATACATAAATAGATGATTGAATACCTACTGCTATTAGGCTGTTTTTTCTTTGTTTATTCTGCCTAATACGTGGAAGAATATGTCAACGTTTTAGCTTTTAAGGAATACTTATAATAACACTAATGGCAGGTATTCAAAATACAAACAAAATGTAGAATGTTACCCTAAAGACTCTGCCTTTTCCTAAGGTGCTCAGGCAGAACAGAAGCAGGCCGTGGCGGAGGCGTATCGTGTGTGTCCTACACACGCCTGCCAACTCACCGACGCGGGATAATACCCTACACCTAGAGACGGCGGAGAGGGAGCGGGAGAGAACCCTGCCCCCCGAGTTTCGCAGTCTGCGGCGAGGACGCCGCAGACTCACGTACGCCCGGGACTACCGACCTCCATGATCGGAGCCTGAGGACGGCAGTTGGCCGACTCGCCGTCCTTACAAAAGCAGGCCGTGGCGGAGGCGTGGTGTGTGTGCCCTACACATGCCTGCCAACTCACCGAAGCGGGATAAAACCCAACCCCACCAGGCGAGGCCGCGGTGGCGGCCAAAGTCCGCCGGCAACCCTGGGGTTATCCTTTCGAGGGCTTACCCGGTGTGCCCGGCAACGGACACTTGGGGAGGACACCGTGCGGTATTAGTCGAGACACGCCATAACCACCCCCGCTGGCCGGCGGGGGGGTATCCGAAGGGATTTCCGCACCTAGAAAAAAAAACAAAAAAAAAACCACACAAGGTGACGCCGCGGCGGCGTTGTCCTTTCGAGGGCTTACCCGGGGTGCCCGGCAATGAACACTTGGGGAGGACACCGTGTGGTATTCGTCGGTCCGATTACGACACGCCCACTCCAACGTTGGCACCGAGGCCGTGGAGGTTTCCACACGCTAAAAAAAAAGGTGCTCTGGCATCCCTGCTTGGCCTTCTGCAGGTGAGTTGGTTTAGCCCCGAAGTTCTTGGGTCTATTCATCCATAAGAAATTATATAACTACGCAAATAATGAGGTGTTAAAAACATTTTTTTTTAATTTTCATACCGGTGTTAGAGTATACTTTGAGTGCAAGCACGTGGGCTGTTGCTGCCTTCTTCTGGGAGCAAGTAATGCTCGAGAAGGAGGCGGCGGATGTGGTCCGGAAAAGATCTGAGTCTGAGGGGATATCCACAAGAAAAAAAAGGGCGTATTTCAAGGACCATTGGAGAAGATGAGTTGAGATTGGTCTATTACTGTTCTTTTCCGCTTTCGCAAAACACAGGTTATGTATCCACTGAAGGCGAGAAATACGCAATTTAACCCTCCAGGAAAATTTTTGTGTAACATTTATATGTTCTAAAATAATATGTTCATTTTTTGTTCTATCATCAATATATTTCGCAGCGCATGCGATGAAAGGCATTTTATAACAATTTTTTTTACACCTTGGGTTGGTTTAGTAGGGATTTCTAATATTTTTTCTAGTAATCAATATAGCCTATGTTACTCGGTGATGATCTAGCTTTCTAACGGTAAAAGAGTTTTTGAAATTGGTCCAGTAGTTTTAAGTTTATTCGTTACATACAAAAGTACAAATCTTTTTTTTTTAATATATTTAGGTCACGTCAATTTGACTTCACCTCGCCTGATGGTAAGCTGAAGGTAAAGTCTCAGGAAAGAGGGTCACCATTACATACACGTATCATTTTAACAATGGTGGCGCTCAGCTTGACGGCCTCATCAGAAGAGGATTGTCGTCGCAGCACCGCGTGACACCCACCGGTCCCACTAGTGCTGCGACCACAATCCCCTTACCCGGCTATACACTTGCTGACCCCTGAACGCAATCAAACCGAAATTGGATTACAATGGAGGGTTTTTCGCAATCGTTGCCGGGTGGTACCCACCCGACCGAATTTTGTGACAAATTTGTGTCATCAAATATCTACAACCAGTAAAAATTTTCCTCTTTATAATATTAGTGTAGATACCTACTAGACTAGATACCTAACTAGCCTTTTCAAATAGCACTTAGCATTAATCTAGATCAGGATAATGAAACTATTCCCATTACGAAACAAAGCCCCGGAGTATGAAAACATGTAAGCATAATAAGGTTTGCGTTTAGCAGAATTAATGACAAAAGCCCCCTAACGTTAAATCGGGGAGGTAAGCCCGCCTCCAAACGTTATTAATTTATGGATAAACCTCTATTGAGTCGAATTTGTCTTTTAAAATCTTTTGTGGGATAACGACTCACTTATTAAGTTAATCTATTTTTTCAACAATAATCGTCGCTGGTGTTAAAATTTTAGTATCAGGTATTTTAAATATTATGTGAAACTAGGTACTACCGATGTTACATCTGTGTGGAAACCCTTTATCGAAGAAAATTATTATTTTCGGATAGCTATGTGTGCGCGACTTTTTACCAAGTTGTGTAAAGGTATCAGACTAGCAGACATTCAGTATCATAAATCTTCATTGATATTTACAATTTTAACACAATTATAAATAATATAAAGTTTATTACAATTTTAGTGTCTGTGCTTTTATGAAAATTATTTTACTGTCTTGAAAAAATAGTTAAAGTTGAGTCTTAATCAATTTAAAATACAAGAATGTAGTTACGTGTCGATTTATAATCAAATAATTAGGTAGACCCGAAGTCGAGTCTGAAGACACGAGGCGGCGTGTGGTTTTAGTCGGTTCAAGTCCGACATAACCTCCCCCGCTGGCCGGCGGGGGAGAAATCGAAGGGATTTCCGCACGAAAAAAAAGGTACTAGGCCTACATAAAGTACAGCGACTAAACAGACGCCTATAATATATTAGTGAATTTATTCTATCTACGAAATTTACCTGAAATTAATTACTTATTGACAAAAATACGAGTGACCTGCACTTTGTACGGAGCGGGCTATCGATTCATGAAAGACTGCTATACCTACCAGTTCCATTCAACAAAATGTAAAATCACGTACAAAAAAAAACATTGAAAATAGAACTGTTCACAATTCACATGAAACTGCCTGTTTCAACTATTTTCATTTATTTTAAAACATTTTCAAGTTGAAAACAAACCCAAAAATAAATTGAAACAGTATTTCATAACTGAGAACAGTTGGAGGTGTTACGAGCCACGTTTCGCAGTGTTGTTAGTTTAAAATATAAATGTTTATTTTGTTATTTAAAGCTGGCGTAAAAATTGTTTAGAAACGTTAGTTTTTAAATAAATAATATGGTTTACGATGTTATACAGTTTGAAGTTTACAAATGTCTGCTTCACAAGACAGGACACTAACTTAGCCGGTCAAGAACCGACTGCCAACATTTATGCCAAAATGGGGCTTAACTGCCCATTAAAGAGGACATTTAAGGGCCATACTGTTCAAAAAAACTAGGCAAAAACGAATCTAACCTGTCGGAAGGACTGGAGAAGAAGTAAATTCTGCCACCTTTTTTTTGTTTTTATTAAAAGACAGTATTAGTAACCGAAATTACTAATATTCCCCCTAACCTCTCCAGCTAAGCTTAATTGCTTGTGTTAGGTGTGGGTTCACGTCGGTAATGTAATGGCCAGGACTCGAACCCGGGACCTTAACCACTAAGCTACCGACAGGAAACTGCTGATAAATAGCATTTCTTCAAGTAATATGCAGTTGTAGAGCTAGTGTTATGTGTTAGTCCTTCTGCTGGGAAGCAGGCTCGTTGGGGAACCTTGGGGAGTATAAAGACAGTTTGACATGAGTATACCTATGATGTTACCAATATTTGCAAGCAGAAGTAACTTCATATCATCTTATGGTTCTTCAGAGAGTAAGATGAAGATAAAAAGGGAAGAAGAATAAGATATGGTGGCAAACTTCCCTGTTAGATCTGTTTTTAAATATTCTATTGTATTGTACATACATAAACATAACATAACTTCACGCCTGTATACCCAAAGGGGTAGGCAGAGGTGTATTGCATGGCCAGTTATGTTTCGGTCCCAATGAAATAGGGGGCGAGCCTATTGCCATCTACCGGGCACATAGCTAAGCGAGCGATAATCAACATTTCAAGTTTGAAGTAATCAAAAAATCTAAGTCTTTTTTCTGTTAATAGTTACGCCATCTAAAGTACCTTTTTTTTTTTGTGCGGAAATCCCCTCGGATACCCCCCCGCCGGCCAGCGGGGGCGGTTATGTCGGGCTTGAACCGACTAAAACCGCACGCCGTCTCGGGTCTGCAGACGGCGGCCATCTAAAGTACCTTTTTTTTATATGTGATTGTGGTGTTTGTTTTCTTAAGGTGGATTACCCGGCCGCCCGGCAATGGACACTTGGGCAGGAGGAAGGGATTTCCGGACGTAAAAAAAAAAATAGGTGGATTACATTGCACTTAATTCATTTGGAGTTATTACCTTTTACGTGTTTACGTAATGATCTAATGTATCAGTTATTTCTACCGTGAAAATAGCACCAAATTTGTGTTCGAAATTATAAAGCCAGGGCTATAATCACGAACCGTTATGGTGACGCAATGGTGTGTACAACAAAGACTATTTGCATATGTATCTCGACGCATCTGGGCCAAGCTGCACGTGTCCTTACTACGCTAAGAAACAATTTTCCTACCCAGAAACCATTCAAGAATAAACCTTACGCCATTAGAAGAAGACTCACGAACAATTTAACATATTGCAGATTAGTTTACAAAGCGCCAAAGTTAATCTTGCAGTTAATAAAGTGAATTTTATTAGAATGTAGACTTTGTGGCTCAAAGAATAAAGGTTGAGTTTAACTTTTTGATGTGTGTGTGGAATGAAGACGAGACGAAGAATGGGCTGTTTGAACTGAATGGAAGTCTTTAGAGGTACAAAATGATCATTATATGGATGTAGAGGTTCGGTCGGAGTGAGTACATCTGGGCTACATAATGTTGATGTATTTAAATATGACTGGATATCGGGCAAGTTTGACAGATAAGTTATTGCAGTTCATTTGGGTTAAGAGGGTAACAGTTTGAAGTGGCAACCGCAGAAATTAATCAATCGGTTTTTTTTTATATATTTCTAACCGAAATTACTAATATTCCGCCTAACCCCTCCAGCTAAGCTAAATTGCTTGTGTTAGGAGTGGGTTCACGTCGGTAGTGTAAGGGCCAGGATTCGAACCCGGGACCTCTCGATCGTAGGGTTGACTCCTTAACCACTAAGCTACCGACGCCGACGCTGGGGAGCCAGTCGCTATACCTGTAACGTGTGCCAAGAACATTCAAAACGTGTTATATGGGTGAATGGGGTCCTATACCATGATCTACAGAGTCCAAGCCACCCTAACTTTTTTTTTATGTATTCGTTTCATGAACTGACTGCACCCCGCTGGATAGTGAGAAGCTAGAGTGAAGTCCAGAAGATATGGGCCATCATTCCAGATGCTGACGATCCTAAAATGTTAGCCCCTACCTTGGCGGCCTCAAAAGAAGCTTTTTCACGCCCCGCTTGAAGAACCCGGGATTGTTGCAAGCCGTTACACCTGCTCATTAACGGATGAAGCTCTGGCGCAGGTTTTCCTCTAGGAGTTTGGAGGTCAGACGGCAGTCGTTCCCGTAAAAGTCGTATAAGCCTAACAAAAGGATCAAAGCCTCAGATGCAACTGAGAACAACGCAAAGATGATGAGATACGAGATTGGTTTTCCAACTACTGTTGCATTTGTACTACCTCAACATATTGCCTAGTCTAAAATATTAGAGGGTCTATATCCAGCAGTCATAAAGCTTAGTAACTGCTTAAAGTCATATTTTTTATGTATTTCTTTGCTGACAATACTATTAAAAAAAATAAGGTTTAACATATTGCCTAGTCTAAAGTGTTATAAAGTCAATTTATTTTTATTTTATTCTTTTTGTACACAGAAGAAAATGATAATAACATAAATAAAATTAAAAGAAAAATGTACAAAGGCGAGCTTAACTCAATATGAGTTCTCTCCCAACAAACCTTTGAGTAAAAGAGGAAGAATAGTTTAAGAAAGGGTGTGAAGTGTACATTACAAGATAAAAAGAAAAGAGAAACATGCTATTACTTTAATACTGACAACAAAAAATAAATACATATATACACACACATACATACATGTATACATAGATACATACATAAATATATTCGTAGATTAGATATCATCATCATCATCGTCATGTCAGCCAAACGACGCCCACTGCTGGGCATAGGCCTCCCCCAAGGATCTCCACAACGACCGGTCCTGCGCTGCCCGCATCCAGCGGCTTCCCGCGACCTTAGCTAGATCGTCGGACGACCTTGTAGGGGGCCTGCCCACGGAACGTCGTCCGTTTCGCGGTCGCCATTCGAGAACATTTCCGCCCCAGCGGTCATCGATAGTGTAGTGCCGGCACATTAAAAGAATAGCACTATCCCCCCTCTTCCCGTGGGTGTCGTAAAAGTCGACTAAGGAAAATCGCCATCAGGAGACGTGCAGCAGCGCCTCCGGAAATACCAGGCCATACTGCGATCGCCAACCCGCCTGCCGAGCGTGGCGATTATGGAAAACCCCCCCATAAATGGCTACACAACCAGATTAGATATATACACACTAAATTATTGAGAAAGTAAAAAATCCAGTCTATGTCTAGCAGACGCTGCATCTATCGATTCATTTTATTTACCTCGTCAAGCGCTAGATGAATGACGCAGATGCCCCAACTAAATTAGGGTGGAGTTTGTCATGTGCTGTCAAGCTGGTGTACTGCTTCTAAATGTCAGATTTCCTTCTACCTTCAAACCATCTATGCTTCCTATAATTTCTATGCATATACGTGTACAACATATTATAAACTTGTGAATTATTTATCTGTACATTGAAGATTATTAAAAAACTAAAGTTATGCCATATTAACAATTCTGAACCGAACTGAATAATATTAGAAGGGTCTTATTCAGACTTATTACCTGCCGTATGTTTAATTGCAATTGGTTGAGTAAATCGGGAGATATAGGTTACCAAAAACGAAACCGACACCCACGCGGGCATCAACTAGTAATATTTTAAAAGTTTAGAGAAGTCATTTTAATTTTAAATAGTGATTCCGATCACTTGAATGACAAATGTCCAGTGGGACATGAAGGAATTGAGCTTTGATGAAAATGACGCACAGGAACGCACCAAATTTCGTACCATGATTGGGAAAACAGACCCTTTGTTTATTTTTAACGTGCGGGATCCTCCACGGGCTTCACCCCACCAGAGCTAACGGTAAGATGGGTATGTCGGACTTCAACCGACTAAAACCGCACGATGTCTCTTTTGCGTCAGCCATGTGGTGTGCTCTAGGAAGGATATTCCAGAGACCCCGACCGGCTCCGGTCACCAACGCTGGCGACCCCGATGCCTTATTGGGGATCTAATCCCCCCTTCTTCTAAGTGAAACGCGCGCAACCACGTCACGCCGCCGCCCTGGGCCTGCTTCTGCTAGGGTGACGGCTATAGCCCCGAACGTCACCCTCAGGCCCGCGCTCATAGAGATCCGCCGGCCGGTGCGCCTTCTATGTACGGCACGGAAGAGTGCTAGACCTCTCCCGTACCTTTTCTGTCGTCTCTTTTGCGCGCATCACTGAATCGCAAAAGAAGGCGGCGGCGTTCCACGCACTCTCGCTACCGACCATGGCCAGTACCAGGGTCTGCAGCGTGAGGCTTCCCGCTCCGATGGCTGCTTCAAGGACATGGCACTGCTCCATCCATTCTGGGCACTCTGCCAGTGTGTGAAGCGGCGTGTCCACGTAGCAGACCCGGCAATGGTGGCACTCGGGCGTCGGCTCCCGGCGTATACGATGCAAGAACTCACCGAAACAGCCATGTTCGGTGAGCACCTGCGTCAGCCGGTAGGAGAGGCTTCCGTGGCGCCTCTCCAGCCACAATCGTGGCGTGCCCTTGGGAATACAGACCCTACGTAGCAGGATAATACGAGGCCAAGAAAGGACAAAGTGATTTTGATTAATGTAGATAGATTATTAGATTATTGTACACCAACATCTATACTATTATAAAATTGTAAATTAGCTGTGTCTGTACATTACTGGTATTTAAAAAAATATTTGGTTATGTTAAATGAGCAATCCTGAACACAAAAATATATTTTCTTTAATTCCTGTCTCTGTTGCAATGGACGCAAAAACTAATGAACGGATTTTGATTCTATTACAAAGGTCTTGGTCATAATTAAAACCTGCCGTATGTTTGATTGCAATTGGTTAAGTAGAACCGGAGATATGGCCAAAAAACGATAACCGATCTCCGGCATCAGCTAGTTACTTATAAAGACAGATTAGTGTGGATCACAATAATCTCAGTTAACATACAATGGGCACAATAAGGCCATCGTTTAGAGCGATCTCTTCCAGGCAACCTTAGGATGGAAAAATGTAAAGAAAAGAATGACGGTGGTGTAGCTGTCACAATGAAATTAAATCACACCAAATATGAAATATAGATAATATACATGTATAATAAATAATAAATTGTAGGGAATTAAAGAAAAAATGAGCACAGGACACGAAACATTGCCTCTCAGCGCGACGTCACGCCATCTACTAAGATTCCCAGCAATTACTGTAGAATTTCAGTAATTTTAAACTTTGTTATTAATTAGTAAACTTTTTCTTCTTTAGATGTTTACGCTGGACCAAATAACGCTGTCAACTACCTAAACAGAAGTTCTTTATGGATAGTTTTTTCGAATTATCCATAAATGTAAATAAATAAAAGTAAGCTCTGCTGAAAATTATCAAATCTTTCAATCAGATTATAATGTCTTACTATTGAATTAAATTTTTTGCTTGTAATTAAACGGTTACGCATATCAATTACAATCTAGGCCTTGAGGCTAATAAGTAATTTAAATTTAACTTAATTTGCTAAAATGTTACAAAGTTAAGAATGTGTCCATTGGCACTTTTCTTATTATCTCTATTATGATTTAAAGATACTTTGTTCTTGTGTTATTTAAGAGTAGCACTCACTGCACTACGTTACACTAATTTCACTAAACTAACTTAAAGGGTTTTGTTATTTTAAGTCTTCTTGCTATGTCCGTGAATATACTTAGATCAACGAATTTATATTGATCCACTGATCAAATATTCTAAGCAAAATCAAGGTCAACATATAAAAGTAAAGCAAATAGAAATAAAATTCAATCGTGCAGTGATTGTAGGCAAATAAATTAAAAAATGATTATATTTTGCTATCGAAATATACTCCACTCCATCTCGCATTGGTAAAACCACACGTTAGGTACCTATATTCATTTGACTTCATTTGAATTGGAATTGATGTGCAAACTGTTGATCTAGAAAATATGATTTTACTTTGATTAAGTTGAATGAAATATTTTATTTCGACCTCATTAAAGTGAAATAATAGATTTGTTGGTTATCCTTACCTAAATCATTTCCATAGATTTGTTTGCTAATAAATAAGTGAAATCATAAATTACAAAGAAATATATGTCTGTGTTTTAAAGCTTCGAGTAGTTTCACTCTAGAATTTTAAAGGTTGGTAAAAAAATCTCCGAAAAGGAAAAAGGTTATCCACCCGAAACGCTTCCAAATATTTATATCCTGGTATGGCCTTTTGACATTAGTTTAGTGGCTTCCTTGTCAAGAAAAGCATACTACAATACAAATTTGGTTATACATTCCAAATAACTAATTACATCGCTTAATATCGAAACCATAAGGTCTAAATTTAGGTACCTAATGATTACTTTAACAGTAAAAAATGTGGTTTAGTAGATTTAGGACAAACGTGGACCAGTTTACGATGATCTGTTAAGCCTCTTTGTGTTGCTTCTTTTTGTATTTATTGCGTTGCAACTAGAGGGGAGGCGTGGGTCTCATTGGGCTGGACGTCTACTGATTTATTTTTTCTTTGTTTGCTGAGGACAATGTTGACATGTATTTTTTAAATTTCGGTTAGCGTTAGAATAATTCCTGTCTGGCCAGTGATTTATGTCTTTTGTTATGATTCTAACACATGTTAGTTGACAAGTAATGAATATAATTTCTTTGTTTTAATGTCGACTGCTCTAGTAGATTAGTTTTACTGAGAATTTGAAATTGAGTTTTCTATGTCTCAATGTATTTTACTGTTAATTGCTGAATGTTTATTACGAATTCCGACATAAATTAATGCCTATTGGTTTCCGTATTTATAGGCAATTATACTAGTGTCATTGATATCTTTGAATCACGTGATTTTAATTCTCATGATTCAATTCTATCCACACATAAATGTACTGTAATGAATTCATCTATCAAAATTCTAATAGTACATAGGTTACACTAAAAGTTTCCGGAACTGGCCACTTACATAAACAATATTTAAAAATTTATTACAACATTTGAAAATAGAACTCTTTGGCTGTAGAATACAGTTTGTTTCATCTGACTGTCTTTTGTTTTTACCTTGTGGCGCCATTTAAAAAATTGTGTGTCTGCATCAACATGGATTTAACTCGGGAAAATTTTCGTAGTATGATTTTCTACGATTTTAAGTGTAATTTGACGGCTCAACAGAGCATCGCTCGGCTTGAAACAGCTTTTGGCGATGAAGCTCCATGCAAGACAACTGTTTATAGCTGGTTTGCAGAATTCAAGCGTGGTCGTATCAATCTCAGTGACGAATCTCGCGATGGTCGGCCGTCCACCGCTGTGACCAACAAAAACATCGATGCTGTGCGCCGTATGATTGAAACAGACAGGCATGTGACCTACCATGAAATTCGCGCATCCTTAGAAATAGGCATGAGTCAAATACAATCAATCCTACACAAACATTTGGGTGTGAGAAAGCTGTGCTGGCGGTGGATCCCACATAACTTGACCGAGGATCAAAAAACGGACCGCGTCACTTGGTGCAGTGCCATGCTTACCAGATTCAACGAAGGTGCGTCAAATTTGGTGTGGGACATAGTAACAGGTGACGAAACATGGATTTATTGCTACGATCCCAAAACAAAGCAGCAATCGAGCGTATGGGTCTTTCAAGATGAGCCGAAACCAACCAAAGTGGCGCGCGTGAAAAGTGCATCTAAGCGGATGATTGCTTCTTTTTTTAATAAAACTGGACACGTGGCTACTGTTGCTTTAGAAAATCGTCGTACTGTGAATAGTGACTGGTACACGACCATTTTTTTGCCGGAAGTTATTGACGAACTCCGTAAAAATAACCGTAAACGCCGTATCATCCTGCACCACGACAATGCTAGTTCTCACACGGCCAGACAGACAAACGACTTTTTGAAGGCGAAAAATGTAGAACTCATGAGTCATCCTGCATACAGTCCCGACCTGGCACCTTGTGACTTTTATCTGTTCCCAAAAATTAAGAACCAATTACGTGGCCAACGATTTTCATCACCAGAAGAGGCTGTCGAGGAGTATGAAAAACACGTTTCAGAGGTCACCACAGAGGAGTGGCACAAAAGTTTTCAAAACTGGTTTGATCGAATGAAAAAGTGCATAGACGCCAAGGGAGATTATTTTGAAAAACAATAAATTAATTTTGTACCTTTAATAGTATTTTTTCATATTCATTCCGGAAACTTATAGTGCGCCCCACGTATAATATTCTAAGACATACTATATAAATACACGGCGCTATTTTTTTTTGTCTTTTTTTTAACTTTAAGTTTGTATGGCTTGTTTCTTATTGCTATGACTCAGCATAACTTATCTGTGGAATGGAAGCCTGGTTAATCATATCACACTTTATAAGTAACTAGCTGATGCCCGCGGCTCCGCCCGCGCGGAGGTCTGTCATCGTTTTTTGGCCATATCTCCGGTTTTACTTCAGCCATTGCATTAAAAATACGGCAGATTTTAAGTCTGTCCAACACCTTTCTAATAGAATCAAATCCGTTCAGTAGTTTTTGCGTCCATTGCGAACAAACAGACAGACAAGGATTCCAAAACTTTTATGTTCAGGATCGCTCATTTAACATAACCCAAGTTTTTTTTGAAAATATCTTTAATGGATAGATATTGGTGTACAATAATTTAATAATCTATCTACATTTTTCAAAATCCCTTTTTTCTTCTTAGGTCTCGTATTATCCTGTTACGCAGGGTCCATTTTCCCAATCATGTGCGTCATTTTCATCAAAGCCCAATTCCTTCATGTCCCACTGGACATTCATTGTCATTCAAGTGATCGGAATCACTATTGAAAATTAAAATCACGTCTCTAAACTTTTAAACTGTTACTAGTTAATGTCCGCGGCTCCACCCGCGTGGATGTCGGTTTCGTTTTTGGTTACTCAACCTATTGCAATTAAACATACGACAGATTATACTTGTCAATAAGACCCTTCTAATATTATTATCAGAAGCTACTTCAAAATCAACAAAAAGTGTTTTTTTTTTAAACTTTAAGCATAGCTTAACTGTCTCATAATATGAGTAATAGAATGCGGCTTAACTTTGTAATAGTATAGAACAAATAGTCCACATACACCCGGGAGGACCTGGTTGTGACCCTAGATTTTTGGAAGAGATTGAACTTTTCTCAAAGCGCAATCACACAAGCACACAAGCTGTCACCATCTCTACCCTTAATCTGTAGGCCTATATACCACGAACATATATATAACACGAACGAAAGGCGTGTCATTTAGGTACCATAAAGTTACTTCAGATTTCGTTCTTTCGGTCGGGACTACAAAGTATGTTCGGGACTGAATCAAACATATCAAGGAGGTTTTCATTGTAACAATATATTTATATTAAAAAAGCGGACAAGTGCGAGTCGGACTCGCCCAATAAGGGTTCCGTAGCAGCAAGTAACATAACAATGTTTTTTTTTTAATTTTTATATTTGAGTTGATTGAACTTTCAGTCAATCAACTCAAATATAAAAATTAAAAAATTGCTGTTTACGATTTATGACGTATTAAAAACTACTTACTAGATCTCGTTGAAACCTATTTTCGTTGGAAGTGCTGTGACATACGGACGGACAGACAGACAGACATGACGAATCTATAAGGGTTCCTTTTTTGCCATTTGGCAACGGAACCCTAAAAATGAACTATTATGAACCGACATATTAAAAAATAAATTCCTTTGCATTGGTTTCGGATAACCTTACGACCTTTTGAAATGTGTCGTACAGTACCGGGTTTTAATTTAATTTTTTTTGGCGGGCTGTCTCTATTCCGAATTTTACGGTTTCAGGTCGTTTCATGGTAGGGTTTATGATGAATAAATGATCTGTCATGTGCCGTCTTTGGGCCCGATTTCATCGAGTGCATTTCATGTTACGAATTACATGTCCGTAATTGCGGATGTACGTTTATTTCATGGTAGCCCTGCAGGTCTGTCTTGACTATTACTACCAAGCCTCAAGGATATAATTTTACAGAATTTTTTAACACGTGGTACTTGAAACGACACCGTTTTCTACCGTTACCGGATAGGATTACAAGTTGGTAAGGCAAAAGTTAGAATTAGATCATTATACACTGCTTCAAAAACGACGAACCCGCCATTTTCCCCATCATCTCTCTACCATGCCCTCTGTTAATACACGGAGGTACCAAGTGAACCAAAACGTGATTGATTTTCGCAAAGTTTTCTCACCAAAAGCAAAAGAAAGAAAAGAGGTTACAATGTGCTTCAGCACGAGTAGACTATTTAGCATAGCACTTAATAGGACCTCTATTCGACCTAGTAAAAAAGCTTAACTAACGAAATAAAAGGTGGTTATGCGTAAAAATATAAAGACTACATAATAAGAAATATAAAAAGTTTGTTGGTGAAGATCATCGCTTACTTGCATATAGAATGTTTCTCTTTTAGGACAAAAAAAATAGTCATTCTCGAACCTAAGCTTCAAAATTTTGACGACCTCTGTGGCGTAACGGTAGAGCATTCGACTGCTAAGTTAGAGGTCGCGGGTTCGATTCCCGCTCATTGTAAATATGTATATGGTGTGGGTGTTGTTATTTATAATATGTATTTATTTATAAATATAAAAGTATCTAAGTATGTTTATTCGCATTCTAGAACCCGTATGACAAGCTCTGCTTAGTTTGGGTCTAGGTGGCGCTGTGTAATATGTCTTAGAATATTTATTTATAAAAATTTAAACTGGCTTGCCCGTCGTTAATATATAAAAGTGTGCAGTACATTTTTTTAATGTGTCATCAATACAACCTTAGTTCAAGACGCTATCAGAGCAAAAGAAACCCTCACGCGTGATGTTTCAGCATATAATTGAAAGTACACAGCCAAATATGTAAGTATTTGAGCACACCATATCGTACGAAATGTACTTTATTGCTACTTACTTAAGTGTCTTTATTGATTGAGCTGTCGACAGCTGCTATAATCGATCCTGTATTCTTATTAATACTCATTTATTCGTTATTTGTCTCCGAGAATGACTCATAGTCCGTAACTAATAGAGGAATCGACAAAGAGACAGATATTACTTAATAAACACCATTAGAGCTGAACCTACATAAATACATATATTCAAGGTTAGCTCGCCCCACAATATTCTCGAGCCTTTGTTTGATCATGATAACATTATACATATATGCCATGCGATGTCGTGAATACCTAGTAGATTTATCTGGATTATTAGGATTAGGAGGATGAATCTTTGCGACAGCATCCGACTCAGGGGCCTCAACGATCAAATTAAGGGGCATTTTTATATACAGAATGTTATTTTGGTATTCATTTTCATAAAATTTAATGTACATAAGTGTTACTCGGGTGTAATACTGTGTGTGTTCCTGCCACAGGAACTTATTCCCGGGATAAAAATTCAATACAATTTCAACCAGATCCGTTTGAGCGCTTTTGTGTGAAAGAGTGACAAACATAGGTATATCCATTCTTTTAACCTATCACATGCATATTGTAGGTATACTTGCATACTTATTATTATCAATGCGAAAGTAACTCTGTTTGTTACGTTTTCACGCCTAAACTACTGAAGCCATTTTGATGAAATTTGGTACAGAGATTGACTAAAGCTCGGGAAAGGCTACCTTTTATCACAAAAAAAGGTTCAAAGTAGGGTTCATCGTTTTTATAGATAACACCATGAAACATGAAACTTTATAGTATAGTTTATAATATAGGCACATAATCCTTTATATATAAAAATGAATTGCTGTTCGTTAGTCTCGCTAAAACTCGAGAACGGCTGGACCGATTTGGCTAATTTTGGTCTTGAATTATTTGTGGAGGTCCAGACAAGGTTTAAAAGGTGAATAAATATGGAAGTTGTTATCGATTGAGGCAGTACGAAGTCTGCCGGGTCAGCTAGTAATGAATAAATATGCCATAAAGTGTTTTAGAAATATCGACCCATGTGAGGCCTATTTCCTCACATGGGTCGATATTTCTAAAACACTTGATATTATGTTATATTGTGTCGCGATAACCAACATCCATGCGGGCGGAGCCGTGGGCAGCAGCTAGTTTATAATATTAGTAAGGTTAATACCAATTGACATAGATTATATTCTAGCACTAAACTCTACAAATACAAAATTCGTACACACAAATATGACCTACATTTGTATATCTAGGTGTGTAGGGAAGTTGAAATGTTTCACCGACATATGAAAAAAGCAGCCAAGTGCGAGTCGGACTCGCCCATTAAGGGTGCTGTAGCAGCAAGTAATTTTATATTTCAGTTGATTGATTGGAAGGTAAATTGCAGTTTACGATTTATGACGTATTAAAAAAAACTACTTACTAGATCTCGTTCAAACCAATTTTCGTTGGAAGTTTACATGGTAATGTACATCATATATTTTTTTTTAGTTTTATCATTCTCTTATTTTAGAAGTTACAGGGGGGGGGGACACAAAGTGTCTCTAGCACAAACTATTCAGTTTAGAAATCGATATCACTAGATATGATATGGATAGGATAGATACACACGTATGGGTTTGATGAAAAAAAAAATGTTGAGTTTCAGTTCTAAGTATGGGGAACCCCCAAAATTTAATGTTTTTTTTCTATTCTTGTGTAAAAATCTTAATGCGGTTCACAGAATACATCTATTTACCAAGTTTCAACAGCATAGTTCTTATGGTTTCGGAATAAAGTGGCCGTGACATACGGACGGACAGACAGACAGACATGACGAATCTATAAGTGTTCCGTTTTTTGCCATTTGGCAACGGAACCCTTTTTTTTGTTTTTTTTTTTTATCGTGCGGAAATCCCTTCGGATACCCCCCCGCCGGCCAGCGGGGGCGGTTATGTCGGGCTTGCACCGACTAAAACCGCACGCCGTCTCGGGTCTTCAGACGCCGGGGTGTAAGGTTACCCATAGAGCATATCCCTCGCACCCCGGCTGACCCTGGGCCATCTCACCACTAACAGCATCGCTCATCCTGTCTCCTCTGAAAGCAGAGGAGTACGGAGAGCGATGTGTTCCCGCCACGTTGGGTATTGGCCGTCGATCAATGCCAACCCTATGAAGGGGTGAAGGGGAAGCCATTGACCGCCGCCCAGGGTGTACCGGCCGCTCCGATTCCGTTCCCCCCGGACTGCAGCGGGATCGGAATCGCAGCGACACTCGAGGAGGTTACCTAACACACACCCCTGGCAACGGAACCCTAAAAAATAGCACGAATGCAGTAAAAATAAAATTAACAATAAAGAAATTTGAAAGTAATGCCTGAGAATAATTCTGCAACGTAATTTCCATAATTAAAATGTGTATAGTAATTTAGAAATAGTGATCCTATATCAAGGCACGCACTGCAATTCACAGTATTATTCTCAAGAGCGATAAAATCTAAGAACAGATTTCAATAAATCCAAACTACTTAAAACAATATCCCTTTCTAACAATGACCTTAACAAAAGGATAAACTTTTGAATCAACCGCAGTCTTGACCTTGGCGTCGGCGTATTTCGTAGCGGTATACGACAAATTAAATTCGTTGACCGCAAAACTAAGATTCTAAAAGACGATTAGACGAACCTTATAAATCGGTTCACACTTATATATATATATTTTTTTATATTTTGGACACGTCAATTTGACTTCACCTCGCCTGATGGTAAGCTGAAGGTAAAGTCTCAGGAAAGAGGGTCACCATTACATACACGTACCATGTTAACAATGGTGGCACTCAGCTTGACGGCCACTTCAGAAGAGGATTGTCGTCGCAGCACCGCGTGACACCCACCTGCGGTCCCACTAGTGCTGCGACCACAATTCCCCTGCCCGGCTATGCACTTGCTGACCCCTGAACAAAATCAAACCGAAATTGGATTACTATGGAGGGTTTTTCGCAATCGTGCACGGTGGTACCTACCCGGCCGAATTTTGTGACAAATTTGTGTCATCAAATTTCTACCACGCTGAAAATGATGTACTAGCGACCCGGCCCGGCTTCGCACGGGTACAATGGATGTTATTATACATATAAACCTTCCTCTTCAATCACTCTATCTATTAAAAAAGCGGCCAAGTGCGAGTCGGACTCGCCCATGAAGAGTTCCGTAGCAGCAAGTAACATAATAATTTTTTTTTTACTTTTTATATTTGAGATGATTGAATGAAAGGTAAATTGCGGTTCACGATTTATGTCGTATTAAACAAAAACTACTTACTAGATCTCGTTCAAACCAATTTTCGGTGGAAGTTTACATGGTAATGTACATCATATATTTTTTTTAGTTTTATCATTCTCTTATTTTAGAAGTTACAGGGGGGGGGGGGACACATTTTACCACTTTGGAAGTGTCTCTCTTGCAAACTATTCAGTTTAGAGAAAAATTATATTAGAAACCTCAATATCATTTTTGAAGACCTATCCATAGATATAGGTTTGATGAAAAAAAAAATTTGAGTTACAGTTCTAATTATGGGGAACCCCCAAAATTTAATATTTTTTTCTATTTTGTATGAAAAACTTAATGCGGTTCACAGAATACATCTACTTACCAAGTTTCAACAGCATAGTTCTTATAGTTTCAGAGAAAAGTGGCTGTGACATACGGACGGACAGACAGACAGACATGACGAATCTATAAGGGTTCCGTTTTTTGCCATTTGGCAACGGAACCCTAAAAAACCGCATCAAAATCCGTTGCGTAGTTTTAAAGATTTAAGCATACATAGGGACAGAGAAAGCGACTTTGTTTTACACTATGTAGTGAGTAGTGATGTGACTTTTATGTAATGTAAAACTAGTTCTTATGCTGTTTATTGTTATTGTTATGCTTTACTGTGTGAGAGAAGAAATAAACATCTTATTATTATTTCCTTTATTCATGTTTAAATACATATACGAATCAAGACAATGATAAAGATGGATTTTATGAATGGGTGGTCACATAATACCCATCCTTGTTCATCGATTGATAAAACAATGTCTGTAAGCTTCACATTTTCAGAATTGGTAACTATAATATCTATGAGCTTATGTACTGGGTACTTCAGTACATAAGCTTACATCCAAGTCGTATAGTAGAATAAAAAAAATTATACATCAAGATGGTCAATGTTTGACTTGATTAAGCTGAACTTTTTAAAGACTGTGGTTCTTCGCAGTAAAATATAAAGAAGCACATACTCTTCAATTATTCATGTAATAAGTGAAAATGCACGTATATGCACACGCAGACAGTCAGTTATGTACATTCTCAAAGTGCTGGCATTTGCAACTAACGAGGCGATTGAAGTGAGTTGAGATCCATGTAAACAGATATGTTCCAGCGTGGGCGTAGGTACGCTTTGGCTGGGGCGACTAGCGCCCCCCCCCCCCTCCAAACCGGGGCAAGACGGGGACACCGTGGTTCCCAAACCCGAAGGGGCCATCTCGAAACCGGAAATGGCCCAGAGTCAGTCGGGGTGCGAGGGATATGCTCTATGGGCAACCTTACACCCCGACGTCTTTAGACCCGAGACGGGGTTCGGTTTTAGTCGGTTCAAGCCCGACATAACCACCTCCGCTGGCCGGCGGGCCGGCGGGGGGGGGGGGGGGGGTATCCGAAGGGATTTCCGCACGAAAAAAAAAGGTACGCTTTATCTCGTTGGATGAAGCTGATTTTCTATTTCTATTTATTATGTAGTTCTGTATTTATCAGGGCGCTATGGCGCTCATTAGGGGAGACCTATGTCCAGCAGTGGACTAGAATGATGATGATGATGATGTAGTTCTGAATTTTATGAGTAACCTGGTGTGCTAGCAAGCAAGGCAGTATAGTTTATCCAAGATCTGCACTTGTACAGTTGAATTCATCTAAAATAAAAACAGCTTGACGTCCAAAGCAAACATTATCTCTAACTAACAACGGCAGGGGGATGGTGGTCGCAGCACTAGTGGTACCGGTGGGTGTCACGCGGTGCTGCGACGACAATCCTTTTCTGATGAGGCCGACAAGCTGAGTGCCACCATTGTTAACATGATACGCGTATGTAATGGTGAACCTCTTTCCTGAGACTTTACCTTCTGCTTAACATCAGGCGAGGTGAAGTCAAATTGACGTGTCCTATATATAAAAAAAAAACAGCTTGACGTTGAAAGCAAACATTATCTCTAACTTTTTCACTAGGACTTTTTAATCGTTATTACTTTCACCTGTATTATAATTTTAGCATTATTCTCATGTGTTATGTCATGTTTAGAAGATTTAAAAATTCTTATTTTAATTTTAAAAACATTTTATTGCAACTTTGGGTAACGAGTCCAATCGACTGATTCAAAATCTGATTCGATTAAGTAATCTCGCGGTCCAATTCGAGCGGTTTCGGTTGACCGAAGACTTATGTGTTTTAAGAGCTTTATTTACCATAATGAAATTTCAATGCTCTATGAAGATTCCTATGATATAGAATTTCAATTGATAGGTATTTATATAATCAAACTATACGCTACGTATTCTTTGTTTTATGGATGATAGTCTCACGTTTGACCTCTATCTCACCTGATCGTAAGTGACGATGTGGTCTACGATGGATCACGTTTGCCTAGAAGGAACCTATTCACTCGAGACTTGAAGATTCCGAGGTTATAGCTTTCCGGAAGCACAGACTCAGGCAGGCAATTCCACTTCTTAGCTGTACGCATAATAAATGTGTCGCCGAAACGTTTCGTGCGTATGAGTGGAATTTCCACCATGTAGCGGTGGCGCGTCGCTGTGCGTCTGGTCGTTCGTTGGTGGAAAGGGCTTGGAGGTATCAAGTTGTGCAATTCCAGCGCACACTCTCCGAAATGTAATTCATAAGTTATAAGTATAACCAAGTTGTTTATTCATTTGTTTTTACACGTCAATATTACTTGCTAGATGTTAAAAAGCTTTACTTAAGTAAAGTCTTAAGATGGTGGAGCACGCTTAGGACCTAGAAGGTGTTCACTCTAGATTTTAGACGACACCGTAGATGCTAAATGATCAAATTCAAAATGTTGGAATTCAGTTTGATGGCTTTGATAGATGCTTTTTGACACCCATGATTGCAGGAAGATCAACACACGTGTGTTGATAAAGAATTCCGAGACTTTATGACGTGAAAAAGTAATTAGGGTTACTTATATTCATAATAGGAATTAGAGTATAAGCCGCGGTAGCCTAGTGGTATGGATAATGGACTGCTGAGACGAGGTCTCGGGTTCGATCCCAGGTTTTACCATGGCACACACCAATGACATTTTGATGCTTTTCGAAGTTATGTGTGTATTTATCGGAGGTTTATAAGTGCCCGGTTAATGGTAATAGGCTCGCGACCTATTACATAGGGACCTAAACATAAACTGGCGAAATGTGGGTGCTAGCACCTCTGCCTACCCCTTCGGGGATATAGGCGTGAGTTTATGTTATGTTATGTTATGGAATTAGAGTTTTTTTTATACTTTTTCCTCGATATCAAATGAAAAATTTATCAAAACTGTGTCAGTGAAATTGTAGATAAGGTTGATATGCATACAATAGTATTTACGGTTCATTTCCTTTAACAAATGTAGCAGAAAGTAAATAACACATAGCTTAACAGTCGTTTACACAATTTTGAGAAATATATGTTGACTTTTACGACATACAAAATACTTCGCTATAAAGGACAAATTTTTGTAATTAGAAATTAAAAAGTTTTTCGTGTTTGTTATCTTGCGAGAAGCTTCGTTTATGTAGAGAAACACGTATTGTAAAAGTTGAGTTATTGAAAACTGTTTACGTGTATTATGATTAATTAAACTAAGTTCTTTAATATTGTATTATTATTGCCTCTTTAAGAAATATAAGTGCGTATTTTAGTTAAAAATGTTAATACATTTTTAAAATTAAAATAAATTGAGGCACCGACTGTGTGTGGCAGAGGATCGGTTGCTATGGCGCATATTAGGGGAGGGGGGGGCTATGTCCTGCAGTAGACTGTAATAGACTAAATGTACTTTCGTAGTGTGTATAATACGCACCAATCGATTGGAGAGGGGTCATGGCGGCATAAGATAACCATGCCGTTTGCTGACACCACAATAGATGTTGAAAAATTATCTCGGAAGAGCGTAAATCATATTGGTGACTAATAAAAATCCACCTACACCTAAACAAACATCTTAAAATAATAATAAATTATTAAAACGTAACGAATATGCGGTTTCAAGTATTAATTACTAGCGTATGGCGTTAGGTATAAAACAAACTTACCGGAATTCATCTTGCTTCCCAGTAGCTATCTGTAACAATAAAATATTTCAATTACCATAATATCATAAGGATTCAAACGTTATGTAAGAACATTCACATACATACATTGGAGGACGTTGGGCATAATGGAATTTCCCTTTCGAAATTGGAGCAGATCCACAATGAAAGTACCACCCTTTTCATTTACGCGTTGTATTTTTACTGATGAGTAGGTTCGATAAAGCTCCTTTGGGAGGGGAGTAGCATTGGTTATATGAGTGGCTTCAGGCTCTGGGAACCGTTGACCTTCAGGCTGAGTTGAATATTCGAAGGTATTAAAAATATTATGAATATGATGAGTAAGGCTGCTTCGTGGTGCAATATGCGTGAAGTTTGAAAGGTACACAAAGTATTATATTTGCATACAATAGTATGCTAACTTGTTCGATACATTTAGCTCGAAATAATCCAAACTCGATCCTGAATTTGGACTTTTCATTTTCATATAAATATTAGAATCACATCAAACACATTCCTTTACTTAGTTCAATACATTATTGTGATATCTTAAGTACTAATGATTCTGTCATAATTAAATTAAGAACTATTAAACTTTCATTTGAATAAAGAACGTTATATTTTCGAAGAGTTAAGATGAGGCCACAAAAGGTGAATCCATAATAATCTATTAAATTTATTCCAATACACTAGTCTACATTGCCCCATTTCCCTCAGTCTAAAGTTCACCAAGCATTTAAAAATCGCGTAGATTACTCTGAACGGCACGTATTTATCAAATATCTGGATAAGTCTAGTTCCAACCGGCTCAGTCTGGTATTGCTTAAACACAATAAAGGTTACGGTATTACCTCAGACGTTTAGCCTACTTCAGAGATAAGTTGTTATGTAACACTCTACGTCAGTTTAACACTAGAAAATGACTGATGAATACTGAAATTACTCTACTAATATGGAACGCCAAAAGTGAGTTTCTTTGGTTGTTTAAAATGTTGAAATTGCGGGTAAAATTTGCATACAAATGAAGTGCGTCCTGGAATAGGATATATTCAATGTTATTTTTCCTATACTTCAAGAATAGTTTCATGCTGCTCGTGAGAACGACATCAATATTAAACGCAAAGCGTCGGTAGCTTAATGGTTAAGGAGTCGACCCTACGATCGAGAGGTCCCGGGTTCGAATCCTGTCCATTACACTACCGAGGTGAACCCACTCCTAAAACAAGCAATTAAGCTTAGTTGGATGGGTTAGGGGGAATATTAGTAATTTCGGTTACTAATATTCCAAAAAAAAAAAAAGAATGCCGATAGCAAAGGCTAATTTCTTAACCGGAAACCTAATAATACTTTCTTGACATAAGTGACCCGGAGCTCGTAGGTAAGTGGTAACCGAGGGGGGTTATCACAATGCAAAGTAACCGAGTGGGAAATCACAATGCAAAGTTAAGATATACTAGCCAGGTCAGTCCTAGGATGGCTCCGTGCCTCGGAAAGCTAGCGTGCTCCGAGACGTCGCGTCGGTCCCAGTTGCCATACAAACATCTATGGCAGTCGGTATGGTAGTTGGAGCCCTAAAAAGTCCGACTACTGGTCCAACTGCAGAACTTCGATATCGCCAATAGGTTGTGGAGGTATAATGACAGCCGCTTCATGGAAAATATCGAAGCCCGGCCGCTTGGCGGCCAAAGTCCGCCGGCTACCCTGGGGTTATCCTTTCGAGGGCTTACCCGGGGTGCCCGGCAACGGACACTTGGGGAGGACACCGTGCGGTTTTAGTCGAGACACGACATAACCACCCCCGCTGGCCCGCGGGGGGGTATCCAAAGGGATACTAAATAAAAAAAAGAAAAAAAGAAAAAAAACGCCCGGCCGCTTCGTAGCCAAACAGTAAAGTCAACCCCAACTGATTTGGGCAAAGTTTCTGAGGATTATGGACTTTCTCGACCCAGAATTGCATCTTAGGATCACATGCAAATAAAATTGCACACAATAAATTACACAGTCATAACTTCATAACTTCACGTCTGTATCCCCAAAGGGGTAGGCAGAGGTGTATTACACACCCACGATTCGCCAGTTATTCGCCCAATTACACAGTCGTCTACAAGAAAACACCTGTTTACTGCAATATTGCAATTCATTAAAGCTTTGACAGTTCTAACAAGGTCAACATAGTGGATATTACAAATTGTATACCTTAATGTAATTGTTGTCTCGGCCGTTTTATGCGTCATCGTGAATAATGAAGGTCCATTCATGAGTCCTCGCATTGCATAATGTCGTATGGTTCCCACGGAGTGTATAGTGGGCTTAAGTACATAGATGTGTAGAAATGTCGAGTTTCATTTTTCAGTAAAAGACGGCCATGTCATTTTATAATATTTGTTTTACAATACAATTATTAAATTTACGCGTTGTGGTGGTTAATAAAATGCTTGCATTATCAGAAAGTAAGGGAGGGGGGGGGGTTGATAAAAACGAAAAGAAAGGAGGTAAGGCCTCCGACAGTCTCACAAACTGAATGAATTGGAGCATATTACTATTTAAAGTCTTTACTGATTAAGCTGGTTTATCAGTGTTCGGAACAGAATGTTCTCTCAGCTGATACCATAGAGTCAGGAAGCATTAATCTAACAAGGGAATGATAAATCTAATTAATGCGTACCATGATAACGAAAGGTCGGTAACATAGCCAGCCCGAACACAGTACATAATTATAGTATTGAATAACTGATGTAGGGGGCCCAGATGGTATACTAGTAGCAAGTGCATGTGCTGTATTTGAGGTCCCGGGTCCGATTTGTAATGAAAGTGGGTTTTCCTGCTGGCATTACTTAGTGAACAATTTGTAGCAATGAATCTGTAAAAAGCTTTCGAATGACGGTATTATTTATTTGGCACTGACTATGTTGTTAACTGGGTGTTACTCAGGGATAATGTAGTATTCTAATAGTCGAGGAATTTTTAGAATCGATTCAGTAGTTTCAGAGTTTATCGATTAAAAAACAAACATATCTTTCCTCTTTATAATGTTAAATATAGATACGCCTGTAAATATACCTTGTATATTCCCAAAGGTCACTCAATTCAAATATTTGTTATTTATTACAACAAAAAAATGTATATAAATATATTTATTCGCATTCCGGGGCCTGTATTACAAGCTTTGCTTAGTTTGGGTGTAGATATGACTGTTTAATTATGTCCGAGATTATTTAATATTCAAAAATAAAATACATAAAAAAATCTATCAAACTTGGCTGGCACACTACCGCCGCACAATATTAGAAACGGAAATAACAGGTATTCGCGGAATCTCAGACTTCCACAAGCTTATTTTCACAGGCATCTTAGGTATTTCGATCGTGAATATATTTTACTTTTTTGTTGAATTAGTCACAACTTGATTTGAATATTATAATCAAAAGGAAATATAAAAATGTTATATACATAAATTTTTTTGCTATGGAAGGGGTCTTGAAGGCTGTCTTCATAATACATTGCTGTGATTGAAATTAAGTACCAACAAGAAGATTTTATTAAATGCAAAAGCAGAAATGAACATAAGCAGTATACAAAATATATCGTTATAACCAATTATCGATTTTTGGTTCGATATATCAAACGTAACAATGTTGTTTTCATTCGATACATTGATGAATTCATGTATACGTCGAAAATCAAATGCTATTCTAATTTTAAAATAAGATTCGATGGTTCGTAAAACATCGGTAACATAACGAGCTATCGCATCAAAAAAATAACGATGATTGACTTAAAGATCCCTAGCAGGTTGAAGACCCATATTTATATCTGCTATATACCAGGCATGTTCAACCACCGGTAGACCTATGCTTTTCCAATCGGCAGTGGCTATAAAGTGAATATTAAGTAAGAGATTGAATTCTACTTAATACTAGGAATTCAGTGCAGGGTGCGACTGAAATAAATTGAGCTGAGCGAGCAGGACTATTACTTGAAAAATAAGGCATCTTACTACGGTCGCGCGCATAGCTAAGGCCGCGCGCCCGTGAAACTGTTTTTAGATGATTATTCCTCGATGCTACATTGTATTTGAATAGTTGACCCCTCTAAACAATCAGCGGTGTCTACACTATCACCATGGCAAATTTGGTCAAGATCGGTATTGTGGTTCCGGCGGAGTACAGTCTCGACCAAACGGCTTAGCCACGTATAATCAACTTAAAGTAGCATTGCACCGTATGTTACGGTTCAATGCTTACGTTACGGCTACGGTTTGTAAGAGTGCTAGAGGCCTCATGTACTTTGCTTTCTGTCCTATTCTTCTTATCTTTTATTTCCCCCTTTGTTGTTTCCCATCAGCGCTATGTTCCTTATGCTACCTTAGTGGTCTATGAAACGCACTAGTAACATAGGAAGGTTAAAAGTATGCAAAACCGGCGGGCTTGTAAGAAAGGTTTACATTTTTTTTTAAATTTCACTTCACCTCGCCTGATGGTAAGCTGAAGGTATAGTTTCAGGATAGAGGGTCACCATTACATACACGTACCATGTTACCAATTAGAGGCACTCAGCTTGACGGCCTCATCAAAAGAGAATTGTCGTCGCAGCACAGCGTGACACCCACCGGTCCCACTAGTGCTGCGACCACAATCCCCCTGCCCGGCTATGCACTTGCTGACCCCTGAACGCAATCAGACCGAAATTGGATTACTATGGAGGGTTTTTCGCAATCGTGCACGGTGGTACCCACCCGGCCGAATTTTGTGACAAATTTGTGTCATCAAATTTCTACCACCAGTAATGTTAGCAGTGTGACGTGTGTAAACACAGAGGCAGATAGCGGACTTATTTCTCTGCCTATCCCAGGCGTGACTCTGTTTTAAAGAACAGGTTTGTACTACGAAAGTAATTTTCCTATAGATTTAGATCAGAAAAAGAGAACATCTAGGACGGGACTTGAACCGACGACCAGTCCCTTACAGGGGGAATGCTCTGACCAACTGAGCCACCTAGACACGTGGAAGATATTCGAAATTCTCCGATATATATTATATACGTCTTTAGGCTAAATCTATAGAAAAAGTAAGCATACAAATTGCTTAAAAAAATTAATTGAATTAATTGAAATACGAAAGTAATTTTTCAAAAAATATTTTTATCTACACTCAAATCGACATACCCACTTTATAAACGCATATACATAAAATTAAAAATAAAACTTTTTATAGTACCGTCAACTGTATCATAAAACTCATTATAGTACTGCTATGTTTTTTTATTCATTAAACTAGTGTAAGGTTTTAGGCTGAATATGAAAAAAAGGCACACAGTTCGAACTGTGAAAAAATGGCGTCCTTGTAACCTACCTACTTTGTTTAATTTCAATTTTTCGTGAAGATAAAGTAGTGTATGAAACTGCATATAACTTAGGGATATCCGCACGAAAAAAAAAAGAAAAAAAAAGAAAAAAAAGGTATTAAAACACTCGAGTCAACCTATTATCGCATTCGGCTTCGCCTTATGCGATAAACAGACTCTCGTGTTTTAATACCCCTTCTTATATGACAGTTGCATAAAACTACTATTTTAAGTATTTTTTACATAAACATTTTTTTTATATCCAACTCGTAGGGTTGTTGAGCTATAATAGCAATAATGAGAAAAATCTATTATTCAACGCTCTTTGGTGCTCTATCACCTCTCAAGGCCTGTTATATCCTTACTTACCCCAGTTATTTTAATTTACTTCAATGTGGCCTCAAAGATAATTTAGAGACTCCCGGGAAAAGCGAGCGGCTCATATTTATAAAATTTCATATTATTCATTTACATGTTCATATTTATAAAGTACAAAGTCACGATTGACTTTCAAAAATCCTACGGATAAGTTGAAATTTATTTTATGAAGACTTAAAGGGGAATGTTTTTAATTCTAATTATCTACTATTGCTATGCTTGTTGCAGGAAACCACGTATAAATATGAATTACCAAGAAACAGTTCACCTTTATTGAGCTGAGTGAGACGAAGTCGAGCGAAAGCTCCTCATACCAGACTTCAGGATTTTCTTTGTCACAGGTCTCCTCCTAAACTACTAATCCAATCAGAACCAAATTTGGCATGATTAAACAGGTCAATCAGAGGAAGGTTTATGGATATATTTTGAAAATAAAGAAAATTAATGCTACCACAGAGGAATGATCACCGTTAAAAAAATTCCAGATGGAATTACATAATAACCACTCGAGACACTGTGACCAAACTTTACACGCTCAGAAAGCATGTCCAGAGTTGTGACTTTCAAAAAGAATTTTCTTAATCGGACTTGCCACGGAGGAATGATCACTGTTCAAAATTTTCAAAATCTGATTCACGATGTCTCACTCAACTCAACATTGCAAGCAGCGATTCGCCTTGCAGACCTAGTTCTAATTATCTTCTATTACTATGCTTGTTGCAGGAAACCAGGTATAAAGTATGAAGTACCAACAAACAGTTCACCTTTATAAGGTACTGCAGAGACTACTTCCCCACTGACCAAATAGCATGCACAAGTAGTTGTGAAGTCGGGAATACCAATCGAATATCCTTCCACATGGCACAACCAGTTGTGCAGTTTGGCAGCCATATCGCAGAATATGAGGATCCCCGGCCTTCTGTTTTCTTCTATATAGTCGCGCCACTACCAGTTGCAACCAAAGCTTGCGTTTTGGAGCCCGAGGTGTGCTGTTCTAATCCTCTTTTTCATTATTTGGCGAACCAATTTGGCTTTTACAGAAGCGATTGCCGTTTGACCTCTTAACATCAAGAGGAAAGACTGCACCAGAGCTTAATCCATCAATCTGCAGGTGTACCCACTTGCAGGTGAGGATGACTTACCTCCCGAAGATATTGATGGACACTCCTGTGTTTAGCCAGATATGACAAGCAAGAGGAGAAAATGGTCATTCCTTTCTATTGCCATTTGTTAAGGTTTATTTTTTTCTGTGATTATCACATAATAGCAATAAAAGCGGCGATTGCCCAGTGGCGTACGTAACGGACTGTTAAAACGAGTTCTCGAGTTCGATCCCCAGTCGCCCCGGGCACACACCTCTGACTTTTCGTAGTTATGTGTGCATTAATAAATGTTGATTATCGCTCGCTTAATAATGTGCCCGGTATATAGCAATAGGCTCACCCCCTATTACATTGGGACCTTAAGATCACTGGCGAATCGTGGGTGTGTAATACACCTCTGCCTACCCCTTCGGGGATACAGGCGTGAAGTTATGTTACGTTATGATTATCATGAAGACTGACAAACTGCGTATATGTGGTAGTTTCTTCCCCTCAATTATTTATAACCAGCTGTTGATCGTCGCTAAACCCACGTGAAATTATGATCACATTCCCACAACCTATTGGAACCTATTATTCCAGAGATACAAGGTAGCTTGTGTGTTATTTTATACTATAATCTAGTCATGTATCATATTTCAGCTAGATCCGTTCAGCCGTTTGAGTGTGATTTAGTAATAAACATCAACACAAACTTTCACATTTATAATATTAGTGATATTATTGATATAATGGATTCCCTAACGCCTAATCCAGTACATTACCCAGCCCAACTTATTGCAATCATCATTACTTCAATGGCCTCGCCCAATGACTACCATAATGAAACAATCATTTACATTTCTAACACAAAAGACTAACACAACCTAATACCAACACCGGTGTTATTATCTATATGAAAATATGTTGATTTTGTCCGTCGTATCTTGTGTACATAGCGTTATCTTAATGCCTAGCCAGTTATGAGGCTGTCCGTTAAGTTGTAAGTTGCGTTGGAAATAAAATATTACACTGTTTGCTGCTTCTGTTTGGTGGGACGTGATACTAGAATCATTAACATGTATATCTTAGATTATCCCAACGAGTAATAATATTGTGTTGATTATTTCTCGCTTAGTAATGTGCCCGGTAGATGGCATCAGGCTCGCCCCCTATATTTTTTTTCTTTTTTTTTTTTATATATTTAGGACACGTCAATTTGACTTCACCTCGCCTGATGGTAAGCTGAAGGTAAAGTTCAAACATAACTGGCGAATCGTGGGTGCGTAAAACACCCCTGCCTACCCCTTGTGGGATACAGGCGTGAAGTTATGTTATCTTAAGTTATGTAATAATTACTGTATTAGCGGTGGTCTTTGGATGAATAATTTCAAACATAGCGCTGGTGCTTCAGAAGAGTTGTATGGTTGTGACGGTAGAGTATTTGTGTACTATATCCAGGGACGGGGGTTTGATTTTCGTTAGTGAAAATATTCATATACATCTTTTTATTCGACCGCCAAAAGGGAGAATGGGGCTCCGTCAAGACTGCAAGCTGTTACAACTGCTGGTTAACGGACTAGGATCTGGTCCAAGTTTTCCTCTTGGGTTTGAGGAGTCAGACGACAGTCGCTTCCATAAAAGTCGTATAAGACTATTTCTCCGAGGTGAAGGCCTCGAATACAATCTAAGGTGATCCGAACGCTCATCACCGTTGCATACGCAGGCACTATGCAGCCCAGGGCTCCCCCCTTCCCTCCAAAATATGGTTTGTATTAGTTTACCTTATTTTTTTTTCGTGGGCATATCCCTTCGGATACCCCCCGCCGGTCAGCGGCGGCGGTTATGTCGGGCTTGAACCGACTAAAACCGCACGCCGTCTCGGGTCTTAAAACGCCGGGGTGTAGGGTTATATATATATATAGATCATATCCCTCGCACCCCGACTGACCCTGGGCCATCTCCGGTTTCGAGATGGCCCCCTCTAGTTTGGGAACCACGGTGTCCCCGTCTTGCCCCGGTTCGGGGGAGGGGCGCTAGTCGCCCCACCGTCCCGGCCTGCTTCTGCTGGGATGACAGGCGGCCTCACCTGCCACCCCCAAGCCTGCGCTCATGGAGGACGGAGGTCGTTAAGCGACCTCCGGCGCCTGACTCGCCTGCGACGCGCGGCGAGCATGTTGCGGGCTCGGCGGACCGGGAGAGTTCTAAATCTCTTTCGGGCGAGCTCCGCCATCTCCTTCGCGAGCATTACATGCTCGCAGAAGGAGGTGGCGGCGGCCGACGCGCTCGCGCTCCGCACCATTGCCGCTATCATGCTGCCGAGCGAGAGGACTCCCACGCCGGGCAGTCCACCAGCGTGTGCAGCCCTGAGTCCTCGCTCGCGTCGCAGTGATAACACTCAGGCGTTGGCTCCTTCCTTATCCGATGCAGGTGGTCCCCGAAGCTCCTCTTACCGGAGATCACCTGCGTCAATTGGTACGAGAGGCTTCCGTGACGCCTCTCTAGCCAACCCTCCATGATGGGCCTTACCGCCGCTATTGCGGCCTGCCCTGCGCTTGGTCGCCCAAGTCGTTCCTTTCACTCCACCACGATGGCCTGGCGGAGCTGGGACTGCACGGCCTCGATTTCTCGAGGCTCAGGGTTCCGTCTCTGCTCCCGCGCCTCCTTTCGCCACTGGTACAGTTGTGAAAGGGCTCCCGCCTCCAGCGCTGGTAGGTACCTAATGTCTTGTTCAACACGGGTATAGGAGATTAATAATAATTCTATTTATTTAATGAGAAGTCGGTTAACGTCATTAATTAATGGCAGGAAGCGGATTCTATTATTTTCCCAATATCGGGTGATAACCCTTTTTCGATAGGTACATGCTATGTATAGCGAGTAAGATTAAACCATTACAATATCCGACTCGACAAGGAAAGATTGTTAATAATATAATATGTATTTATTTATTTCTGTAACATACGCTTACAGATTACTGCTATTATACGACAGGAAATATTTGGTAACGTTTACTTATTACACACTTATTACATTGCCGCGGAATGGAATGGAAGTGTACGAAATTGTACATAGCGTAATGAATTTTATGTCAATTTGAATAACATACAAATTAACACGAGCCAAAAAAAAGGTCGCGTGCCTACCACGGAATCCTCTAACTACTGTCAGTGCCGTTTATGGAATTAGATTAGATCCGCACAATTGAATAATTGCATAAAGTCCATTATGTTATGTACGATTTCGTTGCAAAAATTATTCCATTCAATTCCGCGGTAATTTAAATTGAGCCTAAAATAACAGCTACTAGAACTGTTTCAGTTTATTTTAATATTGTTTCATTGTTGAATTAAAGTTTGCAGACTTTTGGAACTGATCCCATACAGTTTGAGGTAAACTACCATCAACTAAGGCTGGATTTCACCAGAGTAAATTCGTTTAACTTTTACTCAGTGACATTTTTACTAGATTCAGCTTTTTATTTCCTGACCTCTCGTATATCGTTCATATTGGAAATATATCTTTTTTTTGCAGACAAACACGCGGCACATCTGATGGGAAGCGGTTTCCGTGGCTTATGGACGAATGCAACATCAGGGGCAGCAGGGTTGTAACACTCGCGCTACCGACTCTGTAAAAACCTTCGAATTTTCTTCAAGACCTCCATATTGTAGTCGCACTGCACCCGACCTCTATGGCGTAGCGGTAGAACTTCCGACTGCTAAGCCATAGGTCGCGGGTTCGATTCCCGCACATAGCAAATATGTATATTTGCATTGGTCAGGATGTTTCTATGTATAATATGTACTTATTTAAAAATAAAAAGTATCTAAGTATGATTATCCGCATTCTAGAAGCCATAATGACAAGCTCTGCTTAGTTTGGGTCTAGATGGCGTTGTGTAATAATGGCCTCGAATACTTATTTATTTTTCATCATCAACCTATTCTAGTCCACTGCTGGACATAGGTCTTCCCTAATGAGCGCTATAGCGCGAAGAACCGACAACCGCTGGAGTAAACGTGTTCTTGAGTGGAGACCGCGACTCGGCAAACGTAGGGTAGGACGCCCTCCGGCCAGGTGGGATGACGATCTGCGAAAGACTGCAGGCAGATGTTGGATGCGGCAAGCTGAAGACAGGGCGCTATTATTTATTCATCATCATCATCATCATCACGTCAGCCAAACGACGCCCATTGCTGGGCAAAGGCCTCCCCCAAGGATCTCCACAACGATCGGTCCTGCGCTGCCCGAATCCAGCGGCTTCCCGCGACCTTGACTAGATCGTCGGTTACCTTGTAGTTAAAAATTTGGAGAAATTTTATCTCTTCTCAAAATCCGTACAATCTCAATTGTAGTAGTTTCACTTCAATGTACCAAGGCAGCAACAATAAAACAAACATTTCAAGGTTCAGTATTCCAAGCTCCGACTATAATAAATCAATACAGTAGTGTACTATATATTGAAATAGGTTTTCATTTGTTTTCAAGGAGAAATGGAAAGTTCTCGATATTTCTGACATCCATACGTATGGAGAGTTTCTATGTACGAGTATTATTATATCAGGAATCAATTATTTAATCAGATAATCTAAAAATATCTAAAATAAAATAATGGATTCAATTATTAGGATACTAGGATATTAGGATACGGTAGTGCATTCGACTGCTACGACAGGGGGCGCGGGTTCGATTCCCGCTAAGTGCAAATATTTGTATGCATGAATATGTCTATTTGCATTGGTCTGGGTGTTTCTATGTATAATATGTTTTTATATAAGTATGTTTATCCGTATTCTGGAACACATAACACAAGCTAGTTAAACTGTACTTACTGTGGGACTAGAAAGCGCTGTGTAGAATGTCGTAGAATTTTCATTATTATTTATTATTATTAATTTGGTCACTTACGTTTCGTTAATTTACCTCAATTCTAGACACCGTAAAGACACGATAATTTTCATAGATGTATAAGCTATTTCCTGCGATTTCACCTGCCCAATATTCGGATCCCGTCACTCTAGGGTTATAAAAAATAGCCTTTGGCATATGACATATGTGAGAATATTCTCCAACCTACCAAATATAATATTTTTTTATGACATGATCGCGTTAATTCCCGTTAAATTATTGTCTAACAAATATACACAAAAAAATTAGTAAAATAGTAAATAATAATAATAATCACTTATTATCAGATAAAAATTCATAATTTGTTAGTAGGTTGACTTATAAACTATGTTAGTAATTATGGTAATATAATTAATAAATAAATAAATAAATAATATACATAATATAAATAAATGCCGCGGTAGTAGTGGTATGGGTAATGGACTGCTGAGACGAGGTCTCGGGTTCGATCCCAGGTATTACCATGGCACACACCAATGACTTTTCGGTGCTTTTCGAAGTTATGTGTGTATTTATCGCAGGTTTATAAGTGCCCGGTTAATGGCAATAGGCTCGCCACCTATTACGTGGGTGCTAGCAGTTCTGCCTACCCCTTCGGGGATATAGGCGTGAGCTTATGTTTATGTTATGTTTAAATAATATACACAAAAAATTACATAAGAATCGGTCCAGCCGTTTCGAAGGATTTCCGATAACAAACACTGTGTGTCACGAGATTTTCACCAAATGTCAAAAAAGGTGTGTACAGTTTTGAGTTATCATCGTCATCATCTTAGAGTTGTGCCTGGTTCTATCCAAGGTTCAGATGCCCAACGATATCACCTCGGAGGCCGGGGTCCGCTCACTTGCAGGTGTGTTGGCAGATGAGGTTGACATGGCCCCAATATCATCATCATCAACCTATGCTAGTCCACTGCTGGACATAGGTCTCCCCTAATGACCGCCAAAGCGCCCTGTCTTCAGCTTGCCGCATCCAGCATCTGCCCGCAGTCTTTCGCAGATCGTCATCCCACCTAGCCGGAGGGCGTCCTACACTACGTTTGCCAAGTCGCGGTCTCCACTCAAAAACACGTTTACCCCAACCTTAGTTTTAATTTATCGATATATTATGTAGCCCCCCCCCCCATCGTCGGCCCGATGGGGTGAAGCCAAGCCATTTTACTTGTGGGGGTGGATACAAGTAAAAAAAAAATTGTTACTGTACTGGACATCCAAATCTTTTAATAAATGTTATACGTTGCTGGATGCGCCAAGCTGAAGACTGGGCGCTATGACGCTCATTAGGGGAGATCTATGTCCAGCAGTGGACTAGCATAGGTTGATGATGATGATGATGATGATATGTTAGTAACTAAAATCCAAAATTTAAAAAAACCTCGACTAAGCGGGGTCTCACCCGATGTATTCACCTTTCAAGCATAAAAAATAAATCAAAATCTGTTCATCCGTTCGGGCGCTATGATGCCACACACACAGATAAGTCAAACTTCGTTTTTACGTCACGGTTAAGAAGTGTAATAAAAAGTATTGTACAATCCTACTAATATTATAAACCGAAATATTGTAAATATGGATGGATGGATAGGTGTTTGTTACTCTTTCACGCAAAAACGGCTGAACGGATCTGACTGAAATTTGGCACAGAGATACATTATAGTCACATAGGCAAGCTTTTCATCCCGGGAATAGGTTCCCATGGGTTGCGGGAACGGGATCACAATTCTACACGGGCGGAGCCGCGGGCATCAGCTAGTATATAATAAATTATACAACTATAATTAAATATATACATGATGTATATGATGACGATGTTGTGAACAGCAATCAGTCGCCTCTTACAACAGAGCGCATAGAATTACAGCTTTTTGAAAACCATGATTCAGGAAAATATTTCAGGACATTGAGTATCTTAGCGACTCGAAATCGGTTTAGTTGAAGGGGGAGGTCTATAAAATCATCATTGTGAAGCGTGGACATTGCTAGAGTGCTATAGGCAGGAGTTTCGGGTCACGGAGATGAATAGCTGCAATGGATGTGCGGACTCACGCGTCCGCGGCAGCATCCATATCCGTGACATTGTGGATAAAATGCAAAAGTGTGCTTCGCTGCCTGCGCTTGTGCGGTCACGTTTTGCGGCAATCGCTCCAAAACGTGAGTAATAAATGTCGGGTCATGGCACTTCCGCTGCGCCCTGGTAGGAGAGGAGATCTAAGAAGTGCTGGTTTGAAGATGCAAGGGATGACATTCGTGCCAATGATCTCACTACCATGGATGCCAACGATTTTGAGAAGTGGAGAAGGAAAAGGAAGGAAGCGCACCCTGGACTCCGAGGTTTGGCCTTGGATGCAATCGGGACACAACGCTGACATGATGATTTAATGACAACAGAAGAAGCTCGTGAGGTGCGTAATGATAGAAGCAGATTATGGTTATGGGTATAACTTCGGGGTGCGAGGGATATGCTCTATGGGCAACCTTACACCCCGGTGTCTGTAGACCCGAGACGGCGTGCGGTTTTAGTCGGTTCAAGCCCGACATAACCACCCCCGCTGGCTGGCGGGGGGGTATCCGAAGGGATTTCCGCACGAAAAAACAAAAAAAAAGGTATGGGCATAACTTGGGTCTTTGGAATTCTTGTCTGTTTGTTCGCGTTGATGCAAAAACTATTGTTGGTTTTGATGCGGTTTTTTCTATTAGAAAGGTCTTGATCAGACATAAAGTCTGTCGTATGTTTGATGGTAATTGGTTTAGTAAAACCGGAGATATGACCATGAAACGATAACCGACCTCCTCGCGGGCGGAGCCGCGGGCATCAGCTAGTGAGTGATAGTAATAAATCTGTAAAAAAAGTTGCAAAGGTTCGCTGCTGTTCGATTTCAACTGATTGTTCAAAAACAAAGTTATAAAAATACAACCATACGGTACCTATTTTTTTTCCAATCCAAAGTTCGCGTTAATCCCGTTAAATACCTCTAATTTGTTCAAATTGGTTTCATAGATATAACATCAGGGGTCCAACGCTAAATGAAAATTAATTGACAACAGTCATATACGCGATGAGTATACACTATACACCTCATCTAATGATCAGAAAAAGCAGACAATTAATTCGGGAATGTCTTTGTTTCATATAAAAACAAGCTCACCCCACAAATTACGTCAACACATTTATGAAGTGTCTGCTTTAGGGGCCTGATTATCAGCTGAGTGATAAGGCCTTCCTCCTCTCACCCCTCACTTGTCGAGTATTGAGCGAACCCGTATAAGTGTATGATTAGAATGTCACTTCATTAGCGTTAGTTGTTTCGTAGAGGGTTATTCGCTTTGAGTACCTACTGTATATCTATATATACTACGAATTCAGTGCAGGGTGCGACTGAAATAAATTGAGCTAAGCGAGCAGGACTCTTACTTGAAAATAAGACATCTTACTACGGTCGCGCGCTTAGCTACGGCCGCACGCTCGTGAAACTGTTTTTCGGTGATTATTCCTCAATGGTAAATCGGATATGAACCATCTCGCTTCAAAACACTCCTCAGTGTCCACACTATCACCGTGGTAAATTTGGTCAAGATCGCGCTAGTGGTTACGGAGGAGTTCAGGCACCAACAAACGGCTATGCCGAGTATAAGAGCTTCGCTCGCTCAGCTCAATAAAAAATGCAACTTAGCTAGTTGCATTTTTTATTGAGCTGAGCGAGCGAAGCTCTTATGCCCACGGCTCCGCCAATAAGGTCCGTTATCATTTTTTTGTGATTTCTCCGGTTCTACTTAAACAATTGCTATTGAACATACAGCAGATTTTAAGTCTGAACAAGACCTTTCTAATAGAAAAACCGCATCAAAATCCGTTCATTCGTTTTTCACGAATAAACAGATAAACGTTCAATTAACATAACTTTTTTTTAAATATCTCCAATGTACAGACACATGTAATTCACAATTTAGAATACTACTCGTATAGATAGAAGTTGTTTGTTAGTGATGACCGAGAACGGGTGGACCGATTTTCATGATCTTTGAATGTTTAGATTTGTCTCCGCCTATACTGTCCTTTTTGTCGTATGTTTATTGCATAACCATCATTACTTGATTCTTAGGTGGAACAAAGTTTGCCGGGTCAGCTAGTTTTGGAATAAAAGTTGACATGACGCGCATAATTATAAAAGAAGTGACATCAGAAGAGGATTGTGGTCGCAGCACTAGTGGGACCGGTGAGTGTCACGCGGTGCTGCGACGACAATCCTCTTCTGATGAGGCCGTCAAGCTGAGTGCCACCATTGTTAACATGGTACGTGTATGTAATGGTGACCCTCTTTCCTGAGACTTTACCTTCAGCTTACCATCAGGCGAGGTGAAGTCAAATTGACGTGTCCTACATATAAAAAAAAATAGGACACAACCGTATTCACTTTCAAAAATTACTGCGAAGCAGATATTTATCTTTTGCATGCAAAAATATGATTCATCAAATGCCACAATGTCAAAATAATAAATTTTGACATTTTTAGAAAACCTTTTGCATGTTTTGACAGGTCATCATCGAAAGTTTGCACTTCGGGGCTCGGGGTCTATAGGTTTTACCGGGAGCGAATAGTCTAGTCTAGTAGTAGAATGTTTAGCGGGCGCACCGTCTAGATTTTTTTTTTTTGAGGTGAGGTTGACTTGGGCATCAAGGATCTTGGTAAAGTCCTGGGCAAGTAGATAAAGTGATTATTTTACTAGTGGAATCACTTCGAAGCGAACTTTCAAAAGTCCGAAATGTATGGGAGTGACATTATTTGTTACACGAGACATGTTTACAAATAATGTCACTCCAATAAATTTTGGACTTTTGAAGGTTCGCTTCGAAGCAATTTGAACTAATAGAATTCACTTTGTATAGGTCCCCAGATGAAGATGATGTAAAAACAAAAACAACTTTTTTTCACAAACACAGATTCAAGCTGGTAAGCCATTAGAAAGTATTGGCAAAACAACAGAAATTCATTAATCAAACATGCTGACTTTTCGTAGTTATGTGTGCATTAATAAATGTTAATTATCGCTCGCTTAATAATGTGCCCGGTAGATGGCAATAGGCTTGCCCCCTATTACATTGGGACCTTAACATAACTGGCGAATTGTGGGTGTCTAATACACATCTCTGCCTACCCCTTCGGGGATACAGGCGTGAAGTTATGTTATGTTATGCTAAAGATTATATAAAATGTCAAAATTTTGATCAACTAGCCGGCACAGACGCATTCGTCAGTTGTTTCTGCCAATTCTGGTTATATTTAGTACTTTGGAGTCTGAGGTCCGTACTGCTTTCCACAATTCGGTTTATTTTGACTTTTATGGGAGCGACTGCTATCTAAGCTACTAACCCCGAAGGGGGAAAGCCTATGCCTGGTCGGTCTATCAGTACTGCCGTCCTCAAACTAAAAATCAGCTAAGTGAAGAAGCAAATTTCGAGCTAGAGCTGACAAATGAGGGCATACTTTAAAATAAATCATCATCATCATCATATCAGCCGTAGAAAGTCCACTGCTGAACATAGGCCTCCCCCATTGACTTCCATTAACAAACCAGATTTACCAACATAGCAGAGCGAGTCAGCAAGCTGAAGTGGCAGTGGGCAGCAACTTTCTAACCAAAACTTCAAAAAAAGATCGATTTTCAACCATCCTAAAATCAATACATATAGGTATTTGCATATTATATACATTAATCGTTTCAATAATTTACTTTAATCAAACTAAATAACAAGTTGAATTCCTGAGACGAGCTCAGCCGAATACAAGGGATTTTCGATTTTGCGATTATTATTTTTTTTGCGTTTTTTTTTTATCTTGCAATGGTTCACCCAGCACGAATCTATTACCGAAAACAGTCTATTACTCATCTCCTTCATACCCAAACTCGTGACAGAAAATTGGCAACGACGACGACGACGTCGACGACAACTCCTTAGCAATAGGGCTTTTCTAAAGAAAATCCCTAAAAATCAGCTAACTAGCAAAACACCAGTGCTTTCCGCTCGTTCAGCAATTTGCAGTATTTTAAGTTGTATCCTTTCTCGTGAGTTAACAACACGTTTGTACCTACACTCTCTTAAATTGTAGGTCGCAATACATTCACCTAGACAAAATCTAGACTGAGTACAAACTTACGAAGGCCGGACCAATATTGTCTCAGCGGAGTTTAAACAAGCGACCTTTATAGACACCTATACATTCAAATCTTGACGTGACTAGACTTCCACTTATGGAAGTCTCTTTCTAAGGTAGATACTTTGCCGACCGTACTTCCTGGACAGCTAAATTTCTCGTACGTTGATTTATAAGATAGGTACTTAACGCAGGCGACTCAAGCGCCGGAGGTCGCTTAACGACCTCCGTCCTCCATGAGCGCAGGCCTGGGGGTGGCAGGTGAGGCCGCCTGTCACCCCAGCAGAAGCAGGCCGGGACGGTGGGGCGACTAGCGCCCATACCCCAAACCGGGGCAAGACGGGGACACCGTGGTTCCCAAACCCGAGGGGGCCATCTCGAAACCGGAGATGGCACAGGGTCAGTCGGTGTGCGAGGGATATGCTCTATGGGCAACCGTTTACCCCGGCGTTTTGAGACTCGAGACGGCGTGCGGTTTTAGTCGATTCAAGCCCGACATAACCGCCCCCGCTGGCCGGCGGGGGGGTATCCGAAGGGATTTCCGCAAGAAAAAAAAAAGGGTACTTAATTTGCCAACGTATAGTATACTAGCTGATGCCCGCAGCTCTACCCGCGCGGTGGTGGTAAATCTCTAGTTCTACTTAACCAATTGCAAATCAAACATACGGCAGATATTAAGTTTAACCAAGACCTTTCTAAAAAAAAATGCATCAAAATCCGTTCAGTAGTTTTTGCGTTCATTGCAAACAAATAGATACATTGAAATACAGAAGAGTATTCAAAAAAATAAATTTTATTCAAAATCGTTCATTTAACATAACCCAAGTAGTTTTTTTTTTAATATCTGCAATGTACAGACACAACTAATTTACAATTTCATGATAGTAAGATAATCAGTTTTCACCTCGGAGCCCTGGATCCATTATTTCGATCTGTTGAGTAGTTAACTATAGAAATCTATCTCTGTCCCAAATTACATCCAAATCTGTTCAGTTGTTTTAGTAAGGAAGAGTAACAAACACAAAAACTTTAGTAATTTTCCCATTTATAATATTTGTAGGATCGAAGTTAATACTTTGTACTCGATTGTACCCGCCACAGAGGTCATCCTTAAATGGTTCTATGAAATATCGTCCTATATCGATTACCACTTCTGAGAATCACGAGAGGAATTGCATATCATAAATGCTGAACTATTTATGTCATTTATCAGAGGTGGCAAATTGTTCACTGAAATTACGAGTAAAGTGGGATCATTTCGAACTACACCCATACACACATATGTAATATATGTGTGTATGGGACCTAACCTAACCTAACCTAAATTCAAATCGCGTTCATCAGTCGCAGGTAATAGAGGGCAAACCTATTGCAGTCAACTGGACACAATACATAGGGAACGGTGTGGAGGAACAGGGTGCGATGTTCCTCCAACACAAAGGGAGGATCCTCCGACCAGGCAAGGTGATCACGCCATGCGGGCCGCTGCCGAACGGTTTTCGTTGAGATGTTGTATATATGTTATACCAGCACGCGAACTTCACTTTCGCGATTCAGGATTGGTATTGACGTAGTAGTATCGAACTGTTCCACTTGTTGTCGCTAGATGGCGCTGGGTATATGTGGTATCGCCACAACGGAAACAGCTGGCGAAATGAGAATTCTATCTACCCACGCCTTGAGAGGTATACAGGCGTTATCTAAGCGTTGATACCGGTGGCATCTGAGGCTATCACTTCGGAGTTCAGTGTCCGCTTCACCTCCTTTCCTATGGTTAACCTCCCAACCCCGGGAGGAAATAGACTTTCCTCTCGGGCGCCAGAGCCTCGTCCGTTAGTCAGCAGGAGTCCCGGCTTTCAGATGACGTTGGTTTGGCCCAGCACACATAAGCTTGAATTTCACTACTTACTATAAAACAAAGTCCTCCGCCGCGTCTGTCGGTTTGTAATAAACTAAAAGACTATTGCATAGATTTTCATGCAGTTTTCACCAATGGATAGAGTGGTTATCAAGGAAGGTTTAAAATATATAATTTGTTAAGTGTTTGTATACAATGGCTAAAATATAATGATATTTGTTAAAGGTGTTGGAAAGAAATAAGCCATCTGGGAGCTTTTGACGAAAACGCTGACTAAACCCTTTGAGATATAACAAAATGATGTATAGTGGAATTGTATATCTTATATAGGTTGTGGTGGTGGAATAGGGTTCCATGGGTAGCGGGATCAGTATTCCACGCGGGTGAAACCGCAGCCAACAGCTAGTTGTATAAAAAAAATTACCACTCAGTAGCCAATTCAAAAAATCAAAAATCTTAATCGTCTAACAGTAAAAAATACCATCACGCGAAAGCTGATTTGTTCCGAAACCAATTTTAAATCGACTAGACAAGTCGCAATCGACTACTCGTCTATAACTCGGAACTAATCGGCTATCCGAATAATTTGACAATTTTTTTCTGCGTGTGGTCAATTTCTTGTGCCTTTATTAATTAAGTCAATTATGCGTGTGTATGGAGCCAACCATGATCTCCGGGCCCTTGTCTACCTCACCTGCTAGTGTACGCCCTGATGATTGACGTACAAGGGTCTGGGGTAGACTTTTTGACAGGTTGGGAGGTTAGACAGCTGTCGCTTATGCAAAAATCTAGATAAGCCAAACCAATTTTCTGTAAATGGTCAAATACCACACACATATGCAACGCCATCTAGTAACAAGAAGTTGAACTACTTCAGTACTACTACGTCACTACCGATCCTGAATCACGAAATTGAAGTTCGCGCGCTGGTATAACATATATACAACATCCCAACCGCTACCGTTATCCCGCGGCCCGCCAGGCGTGATCACTGGTCGGAGGATCCTCCCTTTGTGTTGGAGGAACATCACACCCCTTTCCTCCACAATCTCTATTCATTAATTCATGCTTTGATTCATCATCATCATCATCTTAGCGTGGTTCCTGGTTGCATCTGAAGCTTTAACCTTTCGAAGCCCAGGTTCCACTTACTCTTTCTCAAGTTGGTTTGACTTATACATTTTTTATGTAAGCGACAGACCTCCCAAATACAATTGGAAGGAAGGTTAGAGCCTCGTCCGTCAATCAGCAGGTGTACCGGGTTGCAGGTGAGGTTGGCTATGTCCCAAAGGCCTTGATGGGGGAGGGGGGGATATGGATACCCCATTTTTTCTGCGTAAGGTAAATTTTTAATACATTCATGCTTTTAGTGAAACCGCTAATGCTTATATAAGCGGTTTAAAACTCGGACTTGCTTCGAATATTATGTCGTCAAAAATTTATTCTTGTGAGATCGTGTAATTATACGCGTATATCATTTTAATAGGTCGCTTTGAACATGGTCGTGTACCTTCTAAAACGAGTTTGAAACTGTCTATCGCCGCGAGTAGTTGTCCTAAACCTAGCTAACTTATATTAACTAATATTTTAAGCGCGAGAGTAACTCTGTCTTCATGTCTGCTCGTCTGTTACCTTTTCACAAATAAACCTTTGAATCGATTTCGTTCAAATTGGGCACAGAGATAGCATATAACCCGAAGGAGGATAGGCTACTACTACTTTTTTCATGTCTAAATCGATATTTATACATTATTATCTGTTTGTATATAACGCTTTCATGCCTTAAATACTTAGTCGATCATGATAAAAAATTGCACATATATTGTCATGAATAAATAAAAATAATTATATTAGGCGAATGAAAAGTAAAGTAAAGTAACGTAAAGTTCTTTCTTAGGAAGATGATGGAATATGGAGGATGGAAACATACAATTTATATAGTCGAAATGTAACACCAGCGAAGCCGCAGGTCAAAGCTATTTCATTATAAATCTACGTTTGTTGAATATCATTCTCATTTTAAGGTACAAAGAGGATTGCCAAGAAAAAAGTAGGGGAAGAATGGAAATAAGGAAATGGAGGGAGAAAAGGGCTCACACAAATACAGTATGTTGCTAATTTAGTACTGAGGGGATAGTATTTCCTCCTTTGGAAAAAGTAAAAGTGAATGGGGTCAAAGGATTGGTAAAAAAATTAAAAAAAAAATCTAGTACGCTATTGGACTATTATCGCTAGCTAGCGTATACGGAACCCCACGGTCGCAGCAGATGTGCAAGATAAACAGGACACGCGCGCACGCTGACTCACGTCTGCGCGGGCGCATGTACTATCGAGTAGAGAAGCGATAAAGAGTTTTTTTTTTAAATTATTTTTACAGATCTAGTTCCAATCACCATTTTTTAATTTACGTTTACCCCTTCATCTGATGACCAGGATTCGAACCTGGCACATATTGATCGAAAGGCCGACTTTATTTTTTATTTACTCCAACGGTTTTCATAAAATCCTACTAATATTATAAACGTGAAAGTTTGTAAGTATGGATGGATGGATGGATGTTTGTTACTCTTTCACGCAAAAACGGCTGAACGGATCTGACTGAAATTTGGCACAGGGATAGATTATAGTCAGGAATAACACATAGGGTACTTCTTATCCCGGGAATAGGTTCCCATGGGTTGCGGAAACGGGATTAGAATTCTACGCGGGCAGAGCCGCAGGCAACAATTAGTTTAGTATATAGTGGATTTCGGGGGCGATAAATCGATCTAGCTAAGTTTCATGTTTAAAAAACGTCAAAATTGTTCACACAGATACAACGCGTCTGCTCCGAGTTTGCCGTTACTTCCTGCCGCGTATTCCCATACCGCACCTCAAGCCAAACCCGGTAACAGCGTTGTTATTGGTAGTAATTGGGTCTGGCTTGAGGTGTGGTATGGAGAAGCGCGACGGGAGGTAACGGCAAACTCGAAGCAGACGTGTAGTATTTCATATTTAAACATACCCCAGCACTTCTTCACCCGAGCACAAATCCCGGCTTGCACTTAGAAACCCGGGGTGCACTCCCCTTCTCCTCCTTTATTTTAACTTTTAGGAAAGTGACCGCCTTCTGACAACCCAAACCAGGGAGTAAAGCCTGCGCCAGAACCTCATCCATAAACCAGTAAGTGTACTGACCTGCAGATGGGGTTGGCATTGGCTCCGAAGATCTTGGTGGAGCCATATATGGTATTTAAAATTGTTAATTAGTTGTGTCTGTACATTGGAAATAGAAAAAAAAAACGATTATGTTAAATAGACAATTCTGAACACATTTTTTTTTTAAATTCTTGTCTGTTTGTTCGCGATGGACGCAAAAACTGCTTAACGGATTTCGATGCGGTTTTTTCTATTAGAAAGATCTTGAGCAGACTAAAAATCTGCTGTATTTTTGCTTGCAATTGGTTAAGTAGAACTGGAGATATAACCAAAAGAGCCGCGGGTATCAGCCAGAAGGGTATATTTGGCCCCACCAAAGGGAAGAGGCAAGCCTGCGCCACAGCCTCATCCGTCAAGCAGTAAGTGTAACCGGCTTGCATGAGTTTGACCCCACCCGTCACGAAGAAAGGGTGATAAGACAAAGTGAAGCCTGTCACTGTTCCATTTAATTTCCTCAAATACCCGCAAAATTGAACTCTATAGCGACTTTAGAATCTTTTCACGCAAACCTTGGGCTAAATTAACTTTGTTTTACAATATAGACCGCAGCTTATAAATCTTAGTTACGTTATGGAGTTTTATAGCTAACCTACTTCGCCCCACCTTTGCGGACACCTAAAATGGCGCCTGATGCTAATTGTTGACCTAGTTACACAACAGACTGATAAAAATAGTTAGATTTTTTTTCCAGTTTTTTTATTGCGGACTTTCGGAATCAAGTGCTTTGTTTGAAGCTTGTGAATGTTTATTTGTTTTATAACAAGAGGGATGTTAAAATAGTCTAAATAATGGAAGTAGTTATTGCAATTCGTTAAAATAATATTTGTGAAGAAATAGGTACGACCTATTTATGATTTGGCACTTCGGGAAGAGAACGGGAGTCCGGTTTTGATTGGCTTGCTTCTTTTTGTAGCTTTCTCTCTGGGTTTCCAAGATTGTACATACATACTAACTAACAGAACACGCTAAATAAAAGTTTGTTAAAAGCTATGATCATAATCAAACCGTTAATCCCAGTTGCATCCAAAACTTGCACCTGTTCTTTCTCTTAATTTGAATTATCTTGGGTTTTGGTCTGACCCCCCCCCCCTCTCCAAAACCACGAGAGGAAAGATCGTTCATCAGCAGGTGAAGTGGGTTTTGATCCCGAAGATCTTGGTAGAATTCCATGAACCCAATAGAAAAATAAGATTTATCGAGCAAAGAAATAAGGTTTATTCATAATAAAAGTATAGTTGGTACATTAATAGTAGGTGTTTAAGAAATATGTACGCAACTAGCTGAAGGGATTAAAAAAAATGCCATGTTCTATCATTCTTATAAAAAAAACCGCTTCAAAATCCTTTCAGTAGTTTTTTGCGTCCATCGTGAACAAACAGACAAGAATAAAGTCATATTGACGTGATCATTATAAAAAAAAGTACTTCAAAAAAATATTTTTGTGTTCAGAATTGCTCATTTAACAGTAACATAACCCTAAAAAAATCTTTCAATATCTCAAATGTACAGACAACTAATTTACAATTTTATAATAGTATAGAGACAAATATGATATCAAAACAGTAGCCATTACAATACAATTAATAATATTATAATAACCACTTTTGACAGAGAACAGCCTGTATAATATCGGTTTACCGTCTGTATTCAAATTACAATAATTATAGCTATTTCACGAAAACGGTACCTATTCATTGAAATATCGAAAAGCCATTATCATTTCAAAATTTAATATCAGACTAAAATTTGAATCGGCACACCTCTTTGTCCGTGACATGCAGTGTTGCCATATTTTAATGTTTTAAGTAAACAAATTAGTTTCTACCCTCCGAATTCTTTTGTTGCCCATGGTCCGATTGCAAAATTCTACAGGGCCATAGATATTAAAATAAAATTTAATTTGAATACATTGTTCTAATACCTAATCTTTATAGAAAAAAAAAGAAGTTTAGGGTACGTAACCAAATATTCCCCCAATCCCTCCAGCTAACCTAAATGGCTTGCCTTAGAAGTAGGTTCACGTTGATAGTGTAATCTCCAGGAGTCGAACCCATGGTCTCTCGATCGTTATTCCGATTCCTTAACCAGAGTAAATATCTAATATGTAATACAGATAGGCAATTGAAATAACACAAAATTAAATTTTAAATAACCCACGACCTGATAATCTTCAAACGCCTGAACTACTGATCCTGATCACATCAGCTTTCAGACAGAAACAAATGGCATCAAAAACGATCAACTCATTTAGGAGCTATGATGAAATAGACAGACTCATAAGAAAGCCTTTTTTTTTTACGTGCGTACGTAAGAAAGCCTGAACTACAACAAGACACCAATAAAAGAAGAAAATTTTGTAACTTCATAATATAAAATAAAAGAAATTACAAAGGCCGTGAATTGGAACATAACATGTCTTATTTTCCTCGAAAATGGAGATGGGAGAAAAAAGGTGCAATGTAATTTCATACTGAGGAACAGGAATTCTTGGTCATTGGAATTCTTAATAGCTATATAAATTTTTGCAAAATAGGAACACAAGAGTTCGAAAATCTGAATTTACGTGATTGAAAAAAAAGTGCGTGCTTCAAAAAAACTTTTTCTCAACTTTTTTTGTTAAAGAAGCATCCTTAGATAGGTAAGTACTATCATATATTTTGAACAGACAACGAATAATGTATTTATTTTATATACTTAGCTGGCCCTCCCGGGCCTCGAACCCACGTTACACCCCTTTAACCCATTTATACTTTTTTATAATTTATAAATTTTCATATAATGTATGGTAATCTACTGGATATGACATTTATGATTACTTTTACCCTCCCTTGGGTAGTAGCGTGATGTTATATAATCTGTGAAACTCACAAATAATGTGGTTTTCTAATGGTAAAATAATTTTCAAAATCGGCTCAGTAGATCCAGAAATTAGCCTCTACAACCTCACAAAATTTTCCTCTTTATAATATTAGTATAGATAAAATATTTATAACGTAGTAAAATATTTAGTGCGTTTTATGTTACAAAAATAGTAAAATATACATACATTTTATATTTTTTATTAATAAAATCATTGATTGTAATAAGATTCTGAAAATATCAACTACATTTTTTTGTATTATTACATGGAATAATTTATATAAGTAAGTTTCGTAGTAGTATATAAGAGTACGACAATTTAATTGTACCTACAACCATTCGACTTGATAGTACCTCTCGCCCACTTTGAGGCCTCTACGGCGCCTGATGGTCGCATCCCAGCAATAATTAAACTATGTAGGTCGCTTGAACACCCACAATGACCAACGTTGTACCACCCACCAGCATATATTGACCCACCCCACCTCCCACTAACAATCAAAAGCCAGACGCGTATACCACACGGCAGAGACCAAGTTAATCTGGACATGCTATGACCTCGTCGACCGCTCTTCTGTTGTTCTTTATTCAATTCAAAATGCGTTCCAGACGTGTACGTTGATGATAAATGGCAGTTGAAATTCGATTTTAATTTCTGCGTTTAAATTTTATATTCTGAATTTTCGCGCGTAATTATGTTTTAAATTTTGAACGTTTAATGTTATAACAGAAATAAAAGTACGTATTCGCTGTACGTAAAGGATTAGAATATAAGTAAAACATGAAAAATAGCCCAACAAAAAAAATTAAGGGCGGTAACAAAAGATAGTTAGATCTTTTCAAAATAAAAATCTTTTATATAGGAAATGAAATAAAATACTTAAAAAAAAAAACAACTTATTTTTCAACAGAAAAATATATTCTTGCTAACCCAATCATTTACTTCGTCAGACCTATCCTACATTATAAAATGTCAAAATTCCTACATTTTCCGCTAGCTAAATAGCTGAATAATTTTTAAAGAGACTTCGGATAAAAAATAAAGTAAAAATTCCACGCAAACAAAAATTTTTATGCGAAGCCGTTTTACAATCCAGATGCTCGAATAATAGATTTTCCTTCCACTAAAGAAGCACAACAATGGTACGAAATCGTAGCATCTGTCAAATGACCTACGCTTTTATTTTGTAGCGATATACAAAATAAACGCGTAGGTACGCCTTCATTCTGTGCAATGACAAATGCTGCTCGGGGCACAAGTAATTTGTCGCAATTTTTAGAATACAACGGCTATTCAGAGATGTTCATGAATTTAATGACCTTTTTTATTTACTGTCTCATTTTTTATTGGCAGTCCTGGTAAAAATCCTAGGTACGTTTATTAATTTTAATTACGAGGGGTTTTTAGTGGAAAGGTCGTTCTGAAAATGAATAAACTATTTTTTTAAATGAAAAGTAACATGAGATTGTAATATTTATTTAACTGTATTAAAATCCTTTTTTTATATTCAATTAAATTTATTCTTTAAATTGATAAAATAATAATAAAAAATAACAGAAAAGTTGCCAAAAAATTTTAACAAAGGAATTATAAATAAAACCCACAACAGTACATTAAAAACGTGAATTTACCAGAAATTCACAAATAATTAAAAGACTATACTAAACTACATAGCAAACAATCCAAAAACTCGTAAGAAATATCATTATATGTGAAAAGAGCAATCTAATTAATCGTAAGCTAGCGCCGCCGTGACAGTTACTGCGTCAAGAACAACCATATCATTTACATCCTACGAAAAAAAAAACGAAAATTCGATATCGCCGAAATTCGATGCTCGAATAAAAAAATGCTGAACGAAAACTTCCCGTTTGTAAGCCGCAAGAAGCTTCAAAGCTTCTAATCGATCGCAATGTACAAAAGAAAAAACTTACATTTCGATTCAGGTTCCTTCCGCAAAAAGATGCAAAATAAAAAACAAAATCGTACACATAACTGAAAAAAGCACTAAACGGTATACGTCCAAACGCGTTTTCGAAAAAAAAGTGTGCGTGTTTGTACGGCCGCTTGGCGGGCAGCGTGCAGTATACTGATCTAATTTCAAAACGTACGACTGTGAAAGTGACGTAATGCCGGCGCCATGATGCCCCGCGCCCCGCTCGCCACTCCCCCGCCCCCCGACCGCGCCTAGCTTCCGCCACTGGAAAACTGGAAAAATGCACTATTTAATCAATTTCAGAAGTATTGTGGAATGTTACAAAGCTTTATAGCTTTATTGCGTTGTATCACGTTACTGCAGTGCTAAGTTTGCCACGAATCGATTAGAATTGTCTTATCTTCCCCTAGGGGCGTCAGAAATGGCTTTTAGCTGCGTACATTGATATAGGCGGCAATACGTCATCAATAATGGTTTCGCGTGAAAAAGTGTACTTTGTAGAAGTTTCGGGTACTGTAGTGGTTATATAAATTTCCATTTGATGTTATTTCATGAAATTATTATTATATTCGAAGCGTACCAACACATTTTTTTTATTTCCTCATTTTTCTCCGTGATTACGTTTCAATTACTGGAACCTTATTTAAAAGAAACGTTAAAAAACTAAATATTCTAATTTTAAATCTACACTAAACAAAGTCATTAAAAAAAACTAAGAAAAATTACATCCCATATTAAGAATCACAATTCTAAATTCAAATGCCACCTTTTAAACTAAAATCGCAAAAAAATATGCATGATTTCAGCCACAAAATCCGCTTCCCGTTGCCATTTTTTTGGCACGGACAAGTCGGCCGGCGCCTCTTTCACGTCATCACAGCTCGAGGCCACGTCTAACAATGACTTAGAGTAACGATCGCACTAGTGCACAACAGGTTGCTACCGATGTACCGATTCCACATTGTATTATGAATAAAAGATTCCAATCAATTGGTTTCCATGTGCTTGGGATGGATAACTTCGTTGATGCGAACGCAAAGGATTTTGGGGCAAACGGCTGCCATCTAATATATTAGGGAACAGAAATTTGATGGAAAATATTAAGCTGCTTCCCGGTCATGATGAATGAAAACATTTGGTTTATTATCTTACTAGAAGAGAGTTTAGAACCATAAATTGACAGAAGGCGTAGGGCGAAGTAGTGTGGAAGAAAAAGTGCCACAAAACCTTCTAATGCCCTTCTTGAAGAATCCCATATTGGAGTCACCAAATGTTGAAAAAATACTTGCTGTTGTGACCTCTATCGAAGAAAAGTAGTTCGATTCAATTAACACTTGGACCCATGCCCTTCTCCTTTATATCATTTACTGTGCATTATTTTCAGTTTATGGTGTTACGTCATGGATATCTTCCATGACGTAAGACCATACATTGAGGCAAGTACTCATCCATGCCATTGAGGATTATGTTGTAATCCAGACAGGATTTAATTTAATATATGTGTTAAGTCACTTTAGCCTCCAATGGTGTGCATTTCCTGTATTAATAACTGAAGAATGACGGAACCTTACTAATATTATACGTAACTTACCTATTCGTTTCTAAATAACGCCAGAATGGCTGAAATTATCCGGATGAAATTTTGCACAGAGATAGGTTCATACATCCCTTCATCTTGTTTAAGTCGGAGTTTCAGTCTAACTAAGAAACGATCTAACTTCGATATTTTCAGTGAAGCCATCTGACATCCACAACCCGATCTCGACTCAACAATCGAAGTCGTTAGTCGAAATCGACTTCGATTGTGGATGACTCCATTACCATAGATGTTTGTACTCCCCAGGCACGGAGAGGTCTCAATGTGGTGACCTGGCTAGTATTCTTAACCTTGCAATTGCTAACCTACATGGTAACCACTTAGCCATGGGTGGCTATGAGTCCCTTTTGGTTTGTATTAGCATATACATATTACCTAACTAAAATTCTACTTCATACGTTTTACTAAAATTTTTTTTTTTTTTTAAAGAATATTTGTAACCGAAATTACTAATATTCCACCTAACCCCTCCAGCTAAGCATAGCTTGTGTTAGGAGTGGGTTCACGTCGGTAGTGTAATGGCCAGGATTCGAACCCGGGACCTCTCGATCGCAGGGTCGACTCCTTAATCACTAAGCTACCGATTATAAATGTTAATGTTTGTGAAGATGTTTGTATGTTTGGATATTTGTTACTTAATCACGGTCTAATAGCTCAAGTTCTGGCTGAAAGGTGCAAAGATAGATTATGGTTTGGAATACCCCTCTGCATCCCTGGGGTTATCCTTTCGATGCCCGGCAACGGACACTTGGGGAGGACACCGTGCGGTTTTAGTCGAGACACGATATAACCACCCCCGCTGGCCGGCGGGGGGGTATCCGAAGGGATTTCCGCACGTTAAAAAAAAAAAAAAAAAAATGGTTTGGAATACCACACACTTTTTATCCCTGGATTAAGTTCACATGGGAAGTGAGATCAGAATTCAATGCGGTTGAAGCCCTGGTTAACGGTTAATATCAGTGTAGTACGATTATAAAATTCAAGACTATTTAGACGACGAACAAGCTTGGATATGAACTGTTTGCTCTCTCACTATGCTACTCAAACTAAATATTGTAATCGGGTGCTATGGCGTAAAATGGGAGAGGCCTATGTCCAGCAGTGGACTGCAATAGGCTAATTGATTGATTGAAACATGTTTGTAAATAGACCAAAAAAAACAGCCCGATGAGTTTCTTGCCGGAGTCTTCCAAAGACAGGGTCCATTTGCCAAACATTAGTTTAATTTTTTTGACGTTTTGTAAGTGCCCTATTTAATGGTTTTTGGTTTTTTCTATACAGAATAAATGGTTTTAGACTTTGACTTTGAGTAGGTATAAACTTAAATATGTATCTATTTCAGTTTATATTTTACCCCGCAATTTATGCCGTTGTAATCACATTCAGCGTCAGAGGTACAATATCAGCTAAGTGCGTTTGATCTATTATACAACTGGCTAATTGAATGTGCCAGATGAGAATGGATAAACGGATCATTTGAATAAATGTCAAACGGCAGCCATTTTGGTTGCGTTGAAATCTATTCGCGAAGCTTTCCGGGATTAATATTCATACAGTATAGCGATCATGAAACTTGAGATTATCCTACTAATATTAAAAATGTGGAAGTTTATGAAGATGTTTGAATGTTTGTTGGTCACTCACGCTCAAACGGCTGAACGTATCAGACTGAAATTTGGTGCAGGGATAGATTATAGTGGGGTGTGTGTTGGGTTGGGGTGTGTGTTGGGTAACCTCCTCGAGTGTCGCTCCGATTCCGATCCCGCTGCAGTCCGGGGAGAACGGAATCGGAGCGGCCGGTACACCCTGGGCGGCGGTCAATGGCTTCCCCTTCACCCCTTCATAGGGTTGGCATTGATCGTCGGCCAATACCCAACGTGGCGGGAACACATCGCTCTCCGTACTCCTCTGCTTTCAGAGGAGACAGGATGAGCGATGCTGTTAGTGGTGAGATGGCCCAGGGTCAGCCGGGGTGCGAGGGATATGCTCTATGGGTAACCTTACACCCCGGCGTCTGAAGACCCGAGACGGCGTGCGGTTTTAGTCGGTGCAAGCCCGACATAACCGCCCCCGCTGGCCGGCGGGGGGGTATCCGAAGGGATTTCCGCACGATAAACAAAAAAAAAAGGGATAGATTATAGTGGAATAATACTTTTCATTCCTGGAATAGGTTTACATAGATTGTCAAACTAGCTAGTGCCCGCTGAGCCGCGGGCGATAGCTAGTTTGTCCTAAATAAATAAATCTTAAAGTAAGCATAGCTTGACTTGCTTGTGTTATGGGACTAGAATGTGGATTACAAATTACACAAACATAGAAACATCCATGTCTATTTTTTTTTTTTTTTTTACTAAAAATTTGAGTGCGTTTGACTGCATCTCACCTGATGATAAGTGACGATGCAGTCGAGGATGGTACACGCAAACTCAAATAATGCCTATTCACTCTCGCCTTGAAGGTCCCCAAATTATAAGAATCGGGGAACACAGACGCAGGCAAAGAGTTCCACTCCTTCGCTGTCCGCATAATAAATGAGGAAGCGTTGCGCTTGGTGCGGATTGGTGGAATATCAACAACGAAGGGATGAAAACGTTGCCCGCGTCTAGTTGTCCGATAAGTTGTCTATAATCTGTATATATATAAAACAAAGCCGTGTCAGTGGTGACCGCGATAAACTCAAGAAATTTGTCTCCGCCTATAGGTACTGTGCCTTTTTCAGGGCACGCCGCAATAGCGGCGGTAAGGCCCATCATGGAGCATTGGCTTACCGACTGACGCTGGTGATCTCCGGCAAGGGGAGCTTCGGGCACAGATTACTAAATAGTTACTACGTAACAGATACTTTACTCAGTAGAAAAATTCCAAAACCTACAGCTATAATAGACTACTCCGTCGCGTCAGCAACCACTGCATGCTAAAATGTGCCTAAATGCTTAAGTGTACAGTTGAGATTGCTTCGCACCGCGCGATCCCACAGCAATCGCAGGGCTGCCTCTTTGATAAAATTAAATTAACATAACTTTTTGTGTCTATGTTATTGATAACTGTGAATATATTCTGACTACTTCTGACTATAAGTTACATGTGTTTTATCTAAATTCTCGGTTATGAAATTTTAATGTAGAAAAAATCCTGAATCTAATAAATTTTGTATCTGCGCCTTTGATGGTAATGGCTGATAGTATATTAATATTCGAATATTTGGTTTGTGTCGATATTTCCTTAGATTCTGGTTCAGTACTGGCACTTGAAGTAGTTGGTAGAGATGGCAGCAGTTTTGTAGGCAAAGCGTTAAATCGTAATTGTGGTTTATGAATAATCACCGACTTTTCAAAATGAAGACAACACACATAATGACTTCTTGGCTTGGTGTCTGGCCTTGCTAAATCGGGCCTGCCAATCAATTCAGCCCATGTTTCACGCCTAAAAAAATAATTAAAAAATTGGACAGGTCTAAGGAAGGAGATGGGTACCTAGATAAGCCAGACGGACAGACACACAGACATGACGAATTTATAATAGATCCCAAACTAGGCAATCCTAAAATTTAATATTATGAATAAATAATACTAATAAATACATTGAATGATTATTAACATTTATCAATTTATTAATAACTATAACACGGGGCGAGCTCAAGAATTATTGGACGATACCTATCATGGAAAATGAACCCTTTTTTGCAATATAATTATTTTTCATAACTTCAAACATCTTTAAATTAATTTTTCTTTAGATAAACATTTACTTAAATATTTTTTACAAATCGCATAATACCGAATCATCCTTGTTTGTTTGTTTACGCTAACAGCGCGACAAGTTGAGACAGGTTGCCGCGCCGCGCGACTTGTGTTGGAAGTTTCGTAGGTAGGTAGGTAGGTAGGATTGCGCGACGCTGTCCGTCAAATATTATCACAATTTTTTTTATTAATAATAGCGTTTTAAACGTTGTTAAAATAGTGTTTAAGGTAAGTATGATGTTTCTATGTAACAAAAATATGTAAATATGTGTCTGAAAGGCAAGCTAATTATGTATCATCTAGACTAGACCTATTAAAAATAATTTTGAAACTACAAAATTAAACAGTAATAGTTTATCATTTACCTTTCTTCATTGACAGGTAAATGGAAAAATGTTAGGTGTTTATCCCTTCTTTTACTTGATTTGCACCCATCTACAGCACATAAGGCACCAGACGGCATCGTGTACGCGTACGAACGAACGGAGCGATTAAAATTAAACAGCTTGCGTGCGATTTGCTAGCGAAAACCGCACTGAATTTGGTCCGCAAACGGCCCGAGGCCGCTCGGCCGGGCGGTAGGTAATTATAGCGCGCAAGTACATGGAGTGAAGGAGGTCTGCTTCGGGGACCACCTGCATGGGATCAGGAAGTAGCCAACGCCTGAGTGCCATCACTGCGACGCGAGCGCCGCACGGAAAAAAAAAAGGTGCAGAGCCTTTTTGTGTTTTTTTTTTGCGGAAATTGTCATGCAACATTTTCAATACTCTTGACATTGAATTGAATTCTTTGGCATTAACTTTGTTAATTGTTATGAATCTTGTCACAGTATTTATCATAATATTTTGCATGTTTAGAGATCCGATTCTCAGCACTCCATGGATTCACCGTGCGGTCGCCGGGTCCATAGCGTGGTACAGAGAGGAACACCATGACGGCGACTGGGACTTGCGACCCAGATGTAGGTTTAGGGTGGCCACCTTTTGATGCATCAGCGCTCACCTCCACCGTCAGTAGTGTTCCCCCCCCTACCTATCCAAATTTGGTAAGATCCTAACAATGCCGCTTTTGATATACGTTTTAATAAAGAGCTTACTGAAGCTCTTGGCAATCCGAGGTCTTTAAGTAAGTTGTACAGGGATTTAGCTGGAATTCCCCTTGCTCCTACTTCTACGGTATAGAGTTTAACCACGTAGCCGTTTTTGGTTAACTCGTTAGTCAAATCAAAGTATTTGTTTGTCTTTATAGCGTGGTCTTTAGGTATATTAGTTTCCCACGGTACTGTGAGTTCTACAAGCACTGCACGCTTATGCGATCGTGAAAAAAGGAATATGTCGGGTCTGGATGATGAGGCACAGACATCCTCCGGTATCCTATAGTGCTTCTCATACGTGTCTACGAGTATTGTCCAGTCAACGGCAGCTATCAAAATTGAATAAGGCTTTTGAAGTGATTTCTTTAAGCAGCCTTCCTTTACAAACGCAATGTCATTTCTTTGGTTTGTGGTTAATCCTTTTTTCGCTCTAGCTACCGCCAAACTTACAGCATTATGAATGAATTTTATAACCCCAAATATTTGCACACCTCGTAAAGGTTATAAGAGACCTATGCATATTATAAATGTATCTTTTATCATCCATCCATTTTATCATATACTTAAATGTTTTATACTAATAAAAAGCGGCCAAGTGCGAGTCGGACTCGCCCATGAAGGGTTCCGGAGCAGCAAGTAACATAATAATAATAATATATGGACAACACTGGGAACGAACGGACGACATTTTTGTGCCTGCAGAAAAATATACAAATAAAACAATACAAAAGCTTTCCCAAAACCCAAAACCAAACTATAAATAAATTCCACAATGAAAATAGATATAATTTTACAATAGAATCCAATGAAAACTATAAAATATTAACACAGAAAATATGACATGACAATACATGACATCTAATGTCTGTCATATATAAAAAGCAACAAAATAAAATAATGTAAAAGGACAAAAATGATCACAAGATCCCAGAAAAGGACAGCACGCCTACCATCTCCGGACTCGTCACTAAGCTCCGCCCCACAGCCAACCTCAAGTGGAATCCCTGGGGCGTCGAGCAGCAGCTCTAGTGACGAGTATTTCTCCCCACCGACGTCACCAACACCTGCGCGCCGGCGAGGGAGAGGCCGGCCCCCGGCCTGCTTGGGGTCCCGAGGCCCACCGGCCTCGAATAAGGCCCCCGCTGCCGGTGGTGTAGTGCGTCGCATGCGATGGACTCATATTATGAATGAGAATTGCATGCGCGCCTACTATGGGGCTACAGAGGGAGAAACCATTCGAACGGCGTATCGTGACAGGATGCTTGCTCTGTTTCAGGTCCTCGATCCAACCATCACAGTGTCCGCCCAACGATTGTCGGATCAAGTGCGAGCTATCCAGCGGTGTAACCTGTTGGATCAATCTGTGCTTGATCGGCTCCGCCTGGAGGCAACCTACTCGCGCGACTCCTGCCTTGATACGGGACTCACCCACCGCGTCGTCAGCTCCGCTGTCAGGAGTGACACCAGCGACATCGGTGGAGCCCGTGGGCGATGATGGAGATTGTGTGAGTACGACTGTTAGCACCCAGGTAAGTGAGCAATTGGGGAGGGCTTTGGAGGACGCTATTCGCCAGTATAGGTCCGCGCCTGAATCTAGGCCGCGTCTACCACGTCTGCCCACTCATAGGCGAAATCTGGCACTGATGGGAGCCCTGAATGATTTACTATTCCCGTACATGCGGGCTAGTAAAGATTTGTCTGATACCCACTCGATCATGTACTGTGGAGCAATCGCGGTGTGCCGCGTCGCTCGTGTCAAGTTTCCAGATACTGACCGGGCGCCGCGGCTTGCCGAGGTTGTACCCGCTTGGCAGGTACGGATCGAGCGGCGTATCAGCACATTCAGGACTCTCATTGCGAAGCTGGTCTGCTTCAGTCGGGGGAATAACCACCCCCGTGTCATGCGTTTCGTGACTCAAGCATTCGCCGGGACCGGTATTCGGCGCCCGGATTTTGAGGCTAACTTCACGGAGCGCATTGACTACCTGAAGCAGAAAGTCTATGCATGGGCAGCCCGTATTCGCCGGTACAGAGAGCGCGTGGATCGGTACTGGCAGAATCGCCTTTTCCAGAGTGACCAAAGGAAGGTGTACCGGAAGTGGGATGGAACCACCCAATGTGTGGTCGATGAGGGGCTGCCAGGAGCCAGTGCCATGATTAATTTCTGGCGTGGTATCTGGTCAGCGCCCGTCGAACACACAGAGGGCGATTGGATGTGCGTTGTTGAGCGTGAATGTGGGAGCATCGAACCCATGGCGTCTATAACTATAGACCCGGAAGACGTGAGTTGTGCGATCCGTACGGCCCCGAACTGGAAAAGTCCTGGACCGGACGGGTTGCACAACTTCTGGATAAAGTGGATCCGGTGCTCCCATGGCCGCTTAGCGACGCAGTTCCAACAAGCCCTCGAAGTTGGCTCCCTTCCGCGGTTTATGACCACCGGGATCACCTTCTTGCTCCATAAGACTGGTAGTACCGTTGAACCTAAAAACTATAGACCCATCACGTGCTTGCCCACTATGTACAAGCTCCTTACATCCATTCTGACCATCAAAATTAACACACACATTGTTGTGAACAACATTTTGGCCCCCGCTCAGAATGGGTGTAGGGTTGGGTCCCGCGGTACTAAGGACCTCCTCCTCATAGACATGACTATTAGCCAGCAAGTCCGGCGGAGCCGGGGGGCTCTGTCCGCGGCCTGGATTGACTACAAGAAGGCCTATGATTCGGTGCCTCACTCATGGCTGAGGAGGATCTTAGAGTTGTATAAAATCGATGCAACTCTGAGATCCTTCCTCAGTGCGTGTATGGGGCAGTGGACCACAGTCCTTCGTCAACCGGGCGGCGGGGAGATCTCCTCTGACCCCCAGGACTTCATAAGGATTGAGCGGGGCATCTTCCAGGGCGACTGTCTGAGCCCGCTTTGGTTTTGCCTAGCACTGAATCCTCTCAGCACTTTGTTGAGAGATTCAGGTCTAGGCTACCGGCTTCAGAGAGAGGGTGAGGTTATTAGTCATCTGCTGTACATGGATGACTTCAAACTTTTCACACCGAAACTTCCTGACCTGGTGGAGCTGCTGAAAATCACGCAGGTTTTCAGCAACGCCATTGGGATGGAATTCGGTATAGATAAGTGTGCGGTCTTACATGTGCAGCGGGGGAAAGTTGTGAATTCTACGAATTTGCAACTTTCTGAGACTATGACTCTCAGATCTCTCTCTGAAACCGAAACCTATAAGTATCTCGGTATGGCAGAGTCTTTGGGTATCTCAGTAGTGGATATCAAGAAATCGGTGAAGGAACGCTTCTTCTGCCGCTTCACAAAAGTACTCAACAGTCTTTTGTCAGGCGGCAACAAGGTGCGAGCCTTCAACGGTTGGGTGATGCCTCTACTGACCTACTCCTTTGGCATACTAAGATGGACTCAGACTGAGCTGGACGCCCTGGATAGAAAGGTCCGTCAACTGCTCACCACTCATCGCATGCTACACCCGCGCTCGTCTGTTATGAGACTGTACATCCCACGGAGGTGGGGGGGCCGAGGCTTTTTAAATGCCAAGAACCTCCACAACCGTGAGGTGTGCAGACTTAGGGATTATTTCCAGAGCAACGAATGCGGGATGCATCGTGATGTGGTGGCAGTAGACAAGGGTCTCACTCCACTCTCCTTGGCGAACGAGAACTGGCGCAGACCGACGGTATTGAGCGTCACGGACCGCAAGACCGTATGGGAGGGCAAGGAGCTGCACGGGAGGTTCTATCGAGCCTTAACAGGGCCCGATGTGAACCTTCTGGCCTCGGTGAACTGGCTACGCTTCGGGGACCTCTTTGGGGAAACTGAAGGGTTTGCCTGTGCAATTGCTGACGAGGTCATGATGACGAACAACTATCGGAAATATATCCTGAAGGACGGTACGGTCGACATCTGTCGGGCATGCCGTCGTCCCGGAGAGTCACTCAGGCATATTATTTCGGGTTGTTCTCATCTGGCCAACGGCGAGTACTTGCACAGGCATAACCTAGTGGCCAGGATCATCCACCAGTAACTTGCTCTTCGATATGGCCATGTTGACTCTGAGGTGCCGTACTATCGGTACACACCGGTGTCGGTTCTTGAAAATAGTCATGCATTGCTCTACTGGGACCGCTCTATTATCACGGACAGGACTATTGCTTGCAATAAGCCTGATATCGTGGTAGTCGACCGGCCCCAGCGCCGGGCAATGATCGTAGACATCACCATCCCGCATGACGAAAACCTCGTGAAGGCTGAGAAGGACAAAATCAGCAAGTACCTTGACTTGGCTCACGAGGTTACCGCCATGTGGGATGTCGATTCAACGATCATTGTCCCGATAGTCATTTCGGCGAACGGGCTGATAGCGAAGAGCCTCGACCAACACCTCAAGAGACTCTCGCTAGATGGTTGGGTCAAGGGTCAGATGCAGAAGGCGGTCATCCTCGATACGGCACGCATTGTCCGGAGGTTTCTCTCTCTGTGACCCCGACCGCCGGTAGCTTGGGCCCTGCCACGCTGCCGGTGGAGCACTATTTTTATATTTTTAAATAGATGTTTTCTTTTTTTTAATATGTATTTAAAAATGTAATTTATAAGTAATTTCAAAGTAAATAAAGAGATAATATATAATAAATCATTTATTTCCAGTTACCAAGACTCATTTGAATACATTAAATTTAATTAAAATTAGATTGAATTGCAGTCACATTATAATATAATATTTGTCGTAGTCTTATTACTTATTTCAAAACATGCATGTCATTAACAGAAACAAAGATTAGAATTATTAATAAGTCAATTAAAGATATGCATGTCAATAACACAAATAAAATAAAATCATGATTTAAATTACACATTAAATATACTAACAATTAATAACAATTTTAAATCAATAAATAATCATAATTATAAATATCATAATCGCGCTTTGACACCTCAGTCTCTGTGTACAACATGCTGTGTACAAAATAATGTTTTTTTTTAATTATTATATTTGAGTTGATTGAATGAAAGGTAAATTACGGTTTACGATTTATGTCGTATTAAAAAAAAATACTTACTAGATCTCGTCCAAACCAATTTTCTGTGGAAGTTTACATGGTAATGTACATCATAATTTTTTTTACTTGTATCATTCTCTTACTTTAGAAGTTACAGGGGGGACACACACATGTTACCACTTTGGAAGTGTCTCTCTTGCAAACTATTCAGTTTAGAAAAAAAAAATGCGAAACTAGAGTTTCAGCTCTAAATATGGGGAAACCCCCAAAATTTAATGTTTTTTTCTATTTTCGTGTGAAAATCTTAATGCGGTTCACAGAATACATCTACTTACCAAGTTTCAACAGCATAGTTCTTATAGTTTCGGAGAAAAGTGGCTGTGACATACTGTCTGTCTGTCCGTCCACAGACAGACAGACATGATGAATCTATAAGGGTTCCGTTTTTGCCAGTTGGCAACGGAACCCTAAAAATGATTTGATTAAATATTTCCATAAATGCGTCGTAAAACTCCTCCGTATCATCACCGTCTGGTAATGTTCCCAGAAGGCTGGCAACATTGCCTCGTTGAAAGACAATGCTAATTGTTTGTGCGAGATAAAGTCCAGCCTTCTGGTCACGTGACACGTGACAAAACGGGCACCCCATGACTCTTACGTCTATACTATTTTTATAAAGAGAGAGACCAAATTTTGTTGCAAAAATTCTTTCACCATTTGGAAGGTACATTATCTGCGATGGATGAATGTCAATTACAATGACTTGAGTTAAAAAAAAAAACTTAAATAAACCGAATTAAAGTGGGACGGGTTGCTAGTTGAAGCGTATAACGTTAAAACTACAGTTTTGACGAACCGCGTGAAGCGTCAACAGCTCGCTGGATGTGAGTACACTCGTCCGTTTCCTCATTAACCCGGTAATAATCCAGTCTGTTCCTTCCTAGCTAATCCGGTGTTTACAGCTCGTTTGTGGGCAATCCTACGAAACATCCTTCATTTTTTTCCGTATTATTTATTTATTTACTTTTGAAGAAGGCTTACAGACTAATAACAAATTATATGGTAACAACAACTATGAAAGAATATTGCTAATAAAAAGCCTCCTAGCTAGGTAACAATTTAGGCACTAATCATCATCATTATCATCATCATATCAGCCGTAGTAAGTCCACTGCTGAACATAGGCCTCCCCCATTGACTTCCATTTTGACCGGTCTGTAGCGGCCTGCATCCACCTAGTCCCTGCGCTCTTTACCAGGTCGTCTGTCCACCTTGTTGGAGGCCTACCTACGCTGCGCTTGCCGTCACGTGGTCTCCACTCAAGGACCTTTCTGCCCCAACGGCCATTTCGGTTCTCCGAACTAAAAACATTAACTATTAACAAAGAAATAACAATGCAGTAGGTAGTAATATGCAATGATACATAAAAGTACAGAACTACTAATTTTGGGTAACAAATTGAACCGCGTTACATATTGGCAGGTATTGTCATCTATGACACTGTTTGTCCTTTACCATAGAGTTACTGGCTGTTGCACTTGGCTTCACCTGCACGAAATTCAGATCACCTTCACCTAGAGATATAAAAAATAGGTTACGACCTTTTATCAGAACTACCAAATATACCTACACAAAAAATGTCATAAGAACCGGTCACGACCGCCGCGCTGGCGCCACACCAGATTTACATCCATACATTATGCCATAACAGAACTTCGCAATCACCAGTGGGTTGTGGAGGTCGGAAGGTAGTCAGTAGGTGTTTCATAGTTAGACTGAAGCATACCACCACTGAGTTGGAAAAATGTTCGGAGACGTGAGATCGACATAGGAAGTATTATAGTTTTATTTCTCATTCATTTGAGTAGCAGCATGCTGTACTTCTGAAGGGTTTTACTTCTGTACAGTAAAATTGCTGGAAATAGGTATAAATTCAAAGACCTCTTCTTATATTGTACACAAAATAGACATTATTGTATTATATTACCCGTAAAATTATGTACAGAGGCGAGCATAACTCTATAAGAGTTCTCTACCTGCAAACCTTTGAGCAGTAGAGTAAAAATAACAGATGCCTCTTGTGATTTTACTAAAAAAAATTGGTAGAAATTTCATCATTTCATTCTATTCATAATCAATACAGATGAAAGCTCTTGATGATATTGTTTTAAATCAATCAATTACCCTATTGAAGTTCACTGCTGGACATAGGCAATTCGAATATGTGACATAGCACCGATCCATTCCTTTTCCGCATCCAGTCCATACCACCTAACTTTTTTAGGTCATCATTCCTATTAATTTCACTAGGATCAAATCACAATTCTTTACTCATTTTAATCTCAAAGTAACACTTATAAACGTACTTCATTATATTTACAGCCAGATTTGCAAGGCAATAGGGAAATCCTGCGAGAAAAGAGTCTGGCAACAAAAACTCATAGCCAGGCTTATTTAATCGTCAGCCGACGTACATGGAAATGCCTAATGGGCGACCTTACACCCTGGCGCCTGAAGACTCGAGACATAAAGGCCAACGTGAATTTCTTGGCTTATTTAATCGTCAGTAATTACAATACCGCCAATAATTTCGGCAAGCAAAATGTTATGCTAACCTTTCATCGAATCAGTATTATCTCAAATGGGCCCCAATTCAATTACCACATTAATTTCCAAGACAGAATAGCTGAAATTAATCTATAAAGAAAATGTTTCATTCAAAATTAAATATTTTACGTTACGTAATTTGGTAGGAATCCAAAAGTTTACATTTTATGAGTTCATCAACACAAAGATACTATAATAAGTTTGAAAATATTCCAGGAAAGTATTTTATGGTCGCAGTTTGTTAGATATAATTTAGGTTTATAATTTGCCGATTAAATTTTGTTACTAGAGAAAGTATCTGTACGTATCGTTAAACAACAGATTCTTTTCTCAAGTGGTTACTGTGATGACCATGGGGTTATCCTTTCGAGGGCGTACCCGTGGTGGCTGGCAATGGGTACTTGGGAAGGACACCGTGTGGTTTTGTCGGTTCGATTCCGACATACCCATCTCATCGCTGGCATCGGTGGGGTGAGGCCCGTGGTTTCCAGTGGCTACTGTGGTTTAATAATATTGGTAACTACGAAATATTGTTTTGAATTTTAAATTATTGTGACAGAATTTAATTAAAGCGGCGATAGCCCAGTGGCGTACGTAACGGACTGCCGAGACGAAGTCGCGGGTTCGATCCCCAGTCGCCCCGGGCACACACCTCTGACTTTTCGTAGTTATGTGTGTAATGTTAAAACGTTAATTATCGCTCGCTTAGTAATGTGCCCGGTAGATGGCAATAGGCTCGCCCCCTATTGCCTATTGGGACCTAAACATAACTGGCGAATCGTGGGTGTGTAATACACTTCTGCCTACCGCTTCGGGGATACAGGCGTGAAGTTAAGTTATGATATTTTATGTTATGTTTAATTAAATACTTTGGATTTAGATGGCCGCGGTAGCCTAGTGGTATGGGTAATGGACTGCTGAGACGAGGTCTCGGGTTCGATCCCACGTTTTACCATGGCACACACCAATGACTTTTCGATGCTTTTCGAAGTTATGTGTGTATTTATCGCAGGTTTATAAGTGCCCGGTTAATGGCAATAGGCTCGCCACCTATTACATTGGGACCTAAACATAAAATGGCGAAATGTGGGTGCTAGCACCTCTGCCTACCCCTTCGGGGATATAGGCGTGAGTTTATGTTATGTTTAGATGGTAGTTAGGGATGTAAACTATAAGTACGAGCATAATTGTTGATAGTTTTTAATATCAACCATTAATGCATGAAATTTTGTACGCATATCGGCTGAACAGAGTATCTTGTAAACTATATGTTGTAAACAATTATCTTACCAACCACCTATGTTCACAGAATAAATAAATTGAGTTTAAATCAAGAGGAATTTTCATACTAGCGAGGTTCTAGAGTTTTCCTTTCGAGGTTTTAAGGTCAGTCAATCCCGTAAAAGTCAAGTATTCCAAATTACTTAAGAGTAGGCGAGCGGACTCTGGACTCCATAGTGCAAGCTTTGGATGCAACTGGGTTTGGAACTTGATTATCATAATAAGTATTTTCTCGATAATGACGTCATCATTTTTTTTTTTAATATTAGTAACCGAAATTACTAATATCCCCCTAACACCTCCAGCTAAGCTTATTTGCTTGTGTTAGGAGTGGGATTACGTCAGTAGTGTCATGGCCACGATTCGATCCCGGGACCTCTCGATTGTAGGGTCGACTCCTTAACTGCTAAGCTACCGCTAAGCTTTGTTCCCGGTCAGATCCGATTCCTTTACTCCTCCTCTTTAAGATTTTTCTTATACAGCATTTATGGGAGCGAGTGCCATTTTACCTCCTAAAACTGAGAGGACAACCTGCGCCAGAATCCCGTCTGTCATTTAGAGGGGGCCATCTCGAAACCGGAGATGGCCCAGGGTCAGTTGGGGTGCGAGGGATATGCTCCATGGGCAACCTTACTCCCCGGCGTTTTAAGACCCGAGACGGCGTGCGGTTTTAGTCGTTTCAAGCCCGACATAATCGAACCGACATATCCGAAGGGATTTCCGCACGAAAAAAAAAGGGTGTAGGTAGTGGCTGACGGGTGAGTTTTTTTTTTAATATTTAGGACACGTCAATTTGACTTCACCTCGCCTGATGAAGGTAAAATCTCAGGAAAGAGAGTCACCATGTTAACAAAGGTGGCACTCAGCTTGACGGCCTCATCAGAATAGGAATGTCGTCGCAGTACCGCGTGACACCCACCGGTCCCACTAGTGCTGCGACCACAATCCCCCTGCCCGGCTATGCACTTGCTGACCCCTGACCGCAATCAAACCGAAATTGGATTTCTATAGAGGGTTTTTCGCAATCGTACACGGTGGTACCCACCCGGCCGAATTTTGTGATAAATTTGTGTCATCAAATTTCTACTACCAGTAAGGTTGAGGTTAAGGTTGAGGTTGGTCTTGGTGGTGCCAAGAAAATGATAATTGGAGTTTTACAAATTGTATACAGCTTGTTAAGTATTTTTACAATCTGTTTCTATACTTGTTTTATAAAAAAAAAATCTGTTGCCCGCGGTTTCATGTTCCGCGTGAAATTCTGATCCCGTTCCGTTCCCGCAACCCATGGGAACATATTCCAGAGATAAAGAGTAGCCTATGTATTATTCTAGACAATAATCTATCTGCGTACCAAATTTCAGCTAGATCTGTACAGCCGTTTGTGCGTGATTGAGTAACAAACATCGAAACACCTTCACAAACTTTCACATTTATAATATTACTAGCTGTTGCCCGCGGCTCCGCCCGCGTGGAATTTCGTTCACGTTCCTGCTTCCCATGGGAACTTATTCCAGGGATAAAAAGTAGCCTATGTGTTAATCCAGCCTATAACCTATCCCTTTTTTTTTCTTTTTCGTGCGGAAATTCCCTTCAGATACCCCCCGCCGGACAGCGGGGGCGGTTATGTTGGGCTTGAACCGACTAAAACCGCGCGCCGTCTCGGGTCTACAGACGCCGGGGTGTAAGGTTGCCCATAGAGCATATCCCTCGCACCCCGACTGACCCTGGGCCATCTCCGGTTTCGAGATCTATCCCTGTACCAAATTTCAGCCAAATCCCTTCAGCCTTTCTGGCGTGATTAAGTAACAAACATCCATCCATACATCCATCCATCCATCCATCCATCTATCCAAACTTTCACATTTATGATATTAATTGATAATAATTGACTTTGCCCGCGCGAAGGTCGGTTATCATTATTTATTGGTCATATCTCCGGTTCTACTTAACCAATTGCAATCAAACATATGGCAGATTTTAAGTCTGAACAAGACCTTTAAAATAAAAAAAAAACCATCAAAATCTCCACTAAACACACACACAACTTTATTTTTTTTACGTGCGGAAATCCCTTCGGAAACCCCCCCCGCCGGCCAGCGGGATTGGTTATGTCGTGTATCGACTAAAACCGCACGGTGTCCTCCCCAAGTATCCGTTGCCGGGCACCCCGGGTAAGCCCTCGAAAGGATACCCCAGGGTTACCGGCGGACTTTGGCCGCCAGCGCGGCCTCGCCTGGTGGGGTCGGGTTTTATCCCGCTTCGGTGAGTTGGCAGGTGTGTGTAGGGCCACACGACACGCCTCCGCCACGGCCTGCTTCTCTAAGGACGGCGAGTCGGCCAACTGCCGTCCCCAGGCCCCGATCATGGTAGTCCCGGGCGTAGATGAGTCGGCGGCGTCCTCGCCGCAGACTGCGAAACTCGAGGGGCAGGGTTCTCTCCCGCTCCCTCTCCGCCGTCTCTTTCGCGCGCATTATCTGCTCACAGAAAGAGGCGGCGGCGTGCCACTTGCTCCCGAACATAAGCCCCTGCATTAACAAATCACACTGTGAAATCTTTATCTTTAATTCCAAGGAATCCAAAATTGTAAACAAATACTATGGATTAAAAGTTTACGCTCTCAATAACCTCGGATTACTTTTCACAAGTTTTTCAGGATTAACGACATCCGGTTATCGTGAAAAGAAATTCTTTGTTGACAAAAACGTAATAATTAAAATAGTTACGCTTGTCGTATATTAACGCGATGGTGGGATTGACAGATCTGTTTTTAAACAGCTCCAATTCATTAGCGATAGCGATTTACTGATATTTTTGCAATCGGTAAACTGAATTATACAGCCTATCAAATTGAAACCACCCGATTGGATGCAAACCATGAAAAGTGCATCCGCAACTGCGGGCGCACACGAAACACGAACGAAAGAAGTGTCATTTAGGTACTATGAAGTTGGGGTGCTTGGTTGGGGACCTCCACGTGGTGCACCCTGGGCAACGGAGACGGCAGCGCCTCTCTCCTAGGGCGGAAGAGACGCTGCCGCCTACGGCCAACTCCGACCGAGGTGAGGATGGCCCTGTTGAGGGCTGTTCGGAAGCTTTCCACGTGTCCCTCTGATTAGCAGATGGCACAGTGGAGAGCAAGTAAGGGGGGCATCTCGAAACCGGAGATGGCCCTGGGTAGGTCGGGGTGCGAGGGATATGCTCTATGGGTAACCTTACATCTCGGCGTCTTAAGACCCGAGACGGCGTGCGGTTTTAGTCGGTGCAAGCCCGACATAACCGCCCCCGCCGGCCGGCGGGAGGGTATCCGAAGGGATTTCCGCACGAAAAAAAAAAGGTACTATGAAGTTACTTGGGATTTCGTTCTTTCGGTCGGGACCATAAAGTATGTTCGAGACTGAATCAAACCTGTCAAGGAGATTTTCGTTAACAATATATTTCTATTAAAAAATGAACTAATATAAATTAACATATTCAAAAATACATTCCTTTCGACCTTTTGAAATACGTCGTATAGAATTGTTTTAAGTTTTTTTTTTTGGCGGGCTAACTCGTTTCATGGTACGGTTTAGGCCTAATGAACAGTCATGTGCCGTCTCCGGGCTCGATACGGGATAAGTAGGTACGTTTCATAATACCGATTGCCCAAAATTTCAGTCCGCAATTGCAGATGTACATTTCATGGTAGGCCTGTTGTTCTTCTTCATAGGAGCGCTAATCCCGTCTGATTAGTGCATAGCCTCGCATAGCATATACATCTTTCATTGAGATGCAAAAAATAGCGTTTGTAAAAATCATAATTACTTTTTAATAACAATGAAAAATTTTGATTTCTATCTTAAAAATTACCTCGATGTTGAATTCGGTACAGCTTTCTTTTCGATGAGGCCGTATTTAGGGGAAAGCTCTTGATGCAGTATCCTAGCTACTTGGTTGTGTCTGTGCAGATACACAGTGTTAGCAAGCATTGAACAACCGGAGGTCACATGTCTGAGAAACTCACCGGGACGGTAGCTTTGCCACCGTCACTATAGGAGGGGCATCCCACAGTATGTCCCTCCTGTAGTTGTTCGTTTTAATAACCTGATCCTGTATCGCACAGAACAAACCCTCGGTTATTAATTACAAGGTATTGAAAGTTTTAGTGTGTACCGTTTTCCAACAAACAACTTATGTTCTAGTTTGCCATTATTAATATAAAAATATGCTCCCATATTAATAATACTATCGACCTCGCCTTGTCCACTTGACTCCACTGGATGGCGTCACTGATAGATCCAAGTGCACTTATTATAGCACTTGAATCCGTCAGGCCAATTAAATTCTAATAACAGATTCTAAGACGTCCAAAAGTTTACTTGGATCATTTAAAGGAATTGCATTAATAATTACTCTTTTTCTAATATTGTATTGTTACTACTAACGCCTGATTCAGCAATTTTGCTTATTGTACAATGTAATGTCTATTGGTCTCACTATGAATTGCATGTTGACCTTTTGTCCTCTAATATAATTTGTCTTGTTAGTGTGCAAAAATGGCCGACACTGGCTACCAATTAATATAATAAAATGATTTACTCTGGTATAAATATTATTATTGATTATGATAAGCATATATTCAGCATTCAATTTGAGATGGAACCGAAAGTGAGAATACTTAAGTCATCTGTATTTATTAAAGTGGAAACCGAGCAGGTTAGCATATTGCAAGGTTAAGTAATACCAGCCAGGTCAGTATTAGGAAGGGATGACATTCTTAACACATTGATCCCCGGGCGGTTTGGATGCTAAAAGGCAGTCGTTACTGGTATTTGGAGCTCTAAAAAGTACGACAACAGGTCTAACTGCGACACTGGAGCGATGTAGAAGGGTCGCGCTAGAGACGCGCTAGAGACGTGCTAGCGACATGCTATCGAAACAGTAAGCCCCTGTAATAGCACATCGTACCTTACCTTCTTCTCAGTTTAAAACTTGAACAATTACGTTTGTATTTTTTGAATCGTCATCATGATGTATCTCTGCCTCCCTCCCTCTCTCCCTATCTCCGTTCCTCCGTCCCTCTCTACTTCCATACATACCTCCGTGACGATTGGTGAAATTTAAAAGAAAAACGCGAGTTTCATGATTTTTCTTCACCCAAAAAGTGGTTAGGTATGGAAAGCGCTGGGGTGTGTGTTGGGTAACCTCCTCGAGTGTCGCTCCGATTCCGATCCCGCTGCAGTCCGGGGGGAACGGAATCGGAGCGGCCGGTACACCCTGGGCGGCGGTCAATGGCTTCCCCTTCACCCCTTCATAGGGTTGGCATTGATCGTCGGCCAATACCCAACGTGGCGGGAACACATCGCTCTCCGTACTCCTCTGATTTCAGAGGAGACAGGATGAGCGATGCTGTTAGTGGTGAGACGGCCCAGGGTCAGCCGGGGTGCGAGGGATATGCTCTATGGGTAACCTTACACCCCAGCGTCTGAAGACCCGAGACGGCGTGCGGTTTTAGTCGGTGCAAGCCCGACATAACCGCCCCCGCTGGCCGGCGGGGGGGTATCCGAAGGGATTTCCGCACGATAAAAAAAAAAAAAAAAAAAAAGGTATGGAAAGCGCTCGACGCGCCTAAATAAGTTTACATTTCCAAAAAATGTTCTTCCATTGCACGCGGTTTACAACGAGGCAGTTCTAGCTGAAGACCAGGTGCTAGATTCTCAGTAATACCCGCTAATTTTTAACTCTATACACCCCACAAAATATGGTCATGTAAAAAGCAGATGTGATTTAGTGGAATATAATTTTAATGCCGTGTGACGTCATAACTGTAACTCACTCTTGACGTTAACGCAAAGGCGTTAAATCGAAAATGATATACAATTTCAAATGTATTGGCAGGTACAGAGAAAATATCTATTTTAGTAAGAAGTTATAGTGGTAACACCAATGATTTTATAATGAAAATAGTTGAATACAGCACTGACACTTAAAAACAGTCATTCATCATCATCAAGACCCTAGCTTGTACTTTGAAGCCCAGGGTCCGATCTCCTACACTTTCTTCTACATTGATTTGGTTTATTTGACTTTTGCAGGAGCGACGGAACCTCCCAACCCTGAGAAGAAATCCTACACCAGAACCTCGTCTAGTATTGAACTGGTTTCGCAGTATAAACTAAATAAAAAGGAGGACAATAAGTAAACTGACCCCTTTTTATGTGGCTGTCGGCTGAGCCCCCCCCCCCACCGACGAGCGGAGGTGGTTATGTCTGGCTTGAAACGACTAAAACCGCACGGCATCTCGTGGCTTCAGATGCCGAGGTGTAAGGTGGCCCCATAAGGCAGTTCCTTCGCACCCCGAATGACCTCCGAGGTGACATTATGAAGCAAGAAAAACCTAACATTTATACATTTCTGCCCAAATAAATGTGTATTTTTCTTATATCCTACACCAGTTATCTAAAACGAACAAATCTTCAGCACACAATCGTAACATCTTAAGATAAAAACTTGAACAAATTCGAAAAAAGTTGAAACAGCAATAACGTCGTTGAACTTTTTTTTCCTGTCGATTGAACGCGAAGATATTCTATAACAATGGGTATCGATCCAAAATGGCCGACTTCCCGCGCATTCTTACGTCAAACACTACTAAAGCGTTCTTGCATTGGAAAAATTCGATGTTGTTTTTATGTCTGTTTAAGTGTTGACATGAAGTTTGATGGTGAAAATAAGTGGAAGTTGTCACGGTGTATTCCTTTGGCTATTATTGAGAACTTTTTCCCATAAAGAGTGGTCGGAACGATTTTAGAGAGTTATATAAACAGTTTAAAGTAATGGATTAATGACAAATGTTTTGTACACTGAATATTTATTATTATCATATACTAGGAATTCAGCGCAGGGTGCGACTAAAATAAATTGAACTGAGCGAGCAGGACTCTTACTTGAAAATAAGACATCTTACTACGGTCGCGCGCTTAGCTAAGGCCGCGCGCTCGGCGCTCCACACGTTGGTGGAGTGCCCTGCGTGGGCGAGTCAACGCCGGGATCTCGTTGCGGTCCTGGGCGTGGACGTTCTCTCGTTGGAGACCATGGTGAGGGCCGTGGTCTCCGACGAGAGCAAGTGGCACGCCGCCGCCTCTTTCTGCGAGCAGGTAATGCGCGCGAAAGAGACGGCGGAGAGGGAGCGGGAGAGAACCCTGCCCACGAGTTTCGCAGTTTGCGGCGAGGACGCCGCAGACTCATCTACGCCCGGGACTACCGCCCTCCATGATCGGGGCCTGAGGACGGCAGTTGGCCGACTCGCCGTCCTTACAGAAGCAGTCCGTGGCGAAGGCGTGTCGTGTGTGCCCTACACACGCCTGCCAACTCACCGAAGCGGGATAAAACCCGGCCCCACCAGGCGAGGCCGCGGTGGCGGCCAAAGTCCGCCGGCAACCCTGGGGTTATCCTTTTGAGGGCTTACCCGGGGTGCCCGGCAACGGACACTTGGGGAGGACACCGTGCGGTTTTAGTCGAGACACAACATAACCACCCCCGCTGGCCGGCGGGGGGGTATCCGAAGGGATAACCGCACGTAAAAAAAAAAAAAAGGCCGCGCGCTCGTGAAACTGTTTTTCAGTGATTATTCCTCAATGGTACATCGGACATGAACCATCTCGCTTCAAAACACTTCTCAGTGTCCACACTATCACCGTGGTAAATTTGGTCAAGATCACGAGAGTGGTTACGGAGGAGTTCAGCCACCAACAAACGGCTATGCCGCGTATAAGTAACAAAAATGTAGATAATTTTTGTTAAGTATAATATACCTATTATACTCGTATACCTATTATACTCGTATACCCAATTATATTCAAAGTACGTTAGTATTGCCATTGGTATTGAATAAAGAATTGAATAAAGTCCGTTGATCAGCTACCGGCTTGCAGGAGAGGTTGACTTATGCCCTGAAGATTTTTCTTTTTAAAGATTACATGTAACCGAAATTACTATTATTTCGCCTAACCCCTCCAGCCAAGCTTAATTGCTTGTGTTAGGAGTGGGTTCACGTCAGTAGTGTAATTGCCAGGATTCGAACCTGGGACCTCTCGATCGTTAGACCGAATCTTACTCCTTAACCCCTAAGCTACCGATGCTTTTTTGCGTGGCGTTTCTGATGTTTCCGCCAATAACTAGATCTTTTATGGTCTTTTGTTATCATAGAATACATCGCCGCTTTGATTTGACAGTGACACATTACTATGTCAATTTCCTCTTATTGTTACATTTCTATGCAAAATGACTTATACTACTCTATGAATAAAGTTTATATTCATTTGTGTCAAATAGGTAGTCTAAGTTTCGCGGTTACATGACGTTATCTGATTGGATAAAACTCGATTAAATATTTTGGCTACATTGACGTACATAACAGGAATTGTTTTATGTAGATATTACCTACTTAAGTCGACGCTTAAACATTCGTATTATTTAAATTTATAGATCAGTAATTCGTAGATTCGTGGTATGTATGTACTTATCGCATTCAATGAATAAAAAAATGTACGGGGATGGTATCGTAAAATGGACTAATACTAAGACTATACTACAATATTAGTCTATTTGACTAATAATAATAATAGAATAGAGAAAACAAAAAACAAACAATTCAGAAGTTCGAAAATAGAATCGCAGAAATATCAAAGCATCTAATGTTTGACTCCCAATAGTCCCAATCCTGCTTCGTAGTTTATTGCCAATATAACCAGCAGCTTTAATACCTCGCTCAGATTTTACGCTGCTTTGTAACAATTAAAATACTGTAAATGTGTAATTGTGGTTAGCGCCATCTGTAGGACACAGTCGCAACTACGGTAATTGCATCGATGTGGCTGACTTTAGCGACTCCCCGTCAGAGGGCGTGTGTTATGCGTTCGTATCAGGTTTTGTTGTCAAGTCAGTCTTACGGAAGTTTCGAGCTAGATATCCAAATAGGTACAATTCTAGCAAGATCTAGAACCAATTCAATATATAAGGATGATCGCAGTGACCCTATGATTCATTTTTGTTTGAGAGGTCATTAATCGTGACCACTGAAGAAAGTTTGGAGGTTACAGTTAGTGTGTGGTCCCAGATTTGATTTGGTAAGTTGTTTTATTCAATTGCTGTTAGTATATTCGCATAATGGAGATGTGTTATTGACAAAAGTTGTGTATCTTCATAACAGGGTCGTTAGTTCTGGGAAAGAACCCTGTATGCAATTTAGAGGGCTGAGACTCTGAAGTGTCAATCGTGGTGGCTTGGAGACCTAGACCTTGGGAAAGCTGATCACAAGGGAAGCTACGGAATCTGCTCTGCCGGTCCCCAACCACTGGCGATCCCGCGAATACCTGAGATCTATAAGGTCAAGTATTCTTTCCCAATAACAATAACTGGTCAATTCATTACTGCTGACCGGCGCGAGGCTGGTGTATAGTATATCTAGGTGTGCCACTACTGGCTGGCATCAGGGAGAAATATCTACTTAGATCATTATCTATATATGATTGTGCCTATAACTGTTCTGCTGTCTTGCTGTGAAAATTGTTTTATGTATCTATCTGTGTAATGTGACCTCCTAAACTCACTCTTATATATTTTTGTCTTACTATTTTTGGTAATTATTCTGTACTTCTAACTGTGACTTTGTATTTTCTCTGTATATAAATATATGTATGTACAACTGATCCTTGCGTTTCATTGGAGATCAGCTGACCTGTGCACCACCTAAGAACCTCTGAGAAAGGCGCCCTGGTATAAGAAACTTTGTTGCTCACCTGGTCTAGCCGGTGTGTAACCCCAGTAAGAAAAAAGGATACATAGGAGGAATAGATAATAAATACTTATTTACTGTTCCTAAGTGATATCCACGAACTCCTCCATTTACGAACATATTATTAGGGCTGTACGTATGTAGTACGTATCGTACGGCGTACCTAAAAAATAAAAATAATAAAACCGCACGCCGACTCGGGTCTTAAGACGCCGGGGTGTAAGGTTACCCATAGAGCATATCCCTCGCACCCCGACTGACCCTGGGCCATCTCCGGTTTCGAGATGGCCCCCTTACTTGCTCTCCACTGTGCCATCTGCTAATCAGAGGGACACGTGAAAAGCTTCCGAACATCCTTCAACAGGGCCGTACTCGCCTCGGTCGGAGTTGGCCGTAGGCGGCAGCGCCTCTCCCACCCTAGGAGAGAGGCGCTGCCGTCTCCGTTGCCCAGGGTGCACCGCGTGGAGGTCCCCAAGCAATCAATGCTCAGTATCCACTACGAGTATGGAGATGCATAGCAGAGGCACCCTCGTACGGCGTACCTTTTTTTTTTTTTTTTTATCGTGCGGAAATCCCTTCGGATACCCCCCCGCGTGCCAGCGGGGGCGGTTATGTCGGGCTTGAACCGACTAAAACCGCACGCCGTCTCGGGTCTACAGACGACGGGGTGTAAGGTTGCCCATAGAGCATATCCCTCGCACCCCGAACCCTCGTACGGCGTACCTAAGGGTGGTTTTTTGTAGTTATTTAATAAATGCAATTAATATAATCTAGGCAAGGTTATTGCCGTTGTGGTAATCCCAAAACTCCCGAGATAAGCCAAGTACAGTCCCGGGATTTTCGTGGCCAGAAATCGGCCAGTATTCCGGGATCCCGATAATCTGTAGCTGTATGCCCATACACATCTTAAACCAGAGGAACTCATGAGCGCCTCTTAGATAGAACGCAATCAAGGAAGCAGCATATTGGGAAAACAAGTTGCCTCTGTGGCCTGGCGGTGGTGCATTCGACTGCTATGACAGTGGGCGCGGGTTCGTTTCTCGCTCAGTGCAAATATTTGTATGCATGAATATGTCTATATGCATTGGTCTGAGTGTTTATATGTAAGTATTTACAAAAAGAAAGTATATGAGTATGTTTATCCGCATTCTGGAATCCATAACACAAACAAGTTAAATTATGCTTACTTTGGGTCTAGAAACCGCTGTGTTGAATGTCGTAGAATAAAAAATAAATATTTATATATTATATATTTATATTATAAATGTGTAACCTCACCTGCCGGTACAACAGCTGATTAACAGACGAGGCTCTGACGCAGGCTTTCCTCTCACGGTTGGTAAGTCCCCGGAAGCTCCCTTTTTTTTCCAGCGGAAATCCCTTCGGATACACCCCCGCTGGCCAGCGGGGGCGGTCATATTGGGCTTGAACCGACTAAAACCGCACGCCGTCCCGAGTCTTAAGACGCCGGGGTGTAAGGTTGCCCATAGAGCATATCCCTCGCACCCCGACTGACCCTGGGCCATCTCCGGTTTCGAGATGGCCCCCTCGGGTTTGGGAACCACGGTGTCCCCGTCTTGCCCCGGTTTGGAGGAGCGGCGCTAGTCGCCCCACCGTCCCGGCCTGCTTCTGCTGGGGTGACGGAAAAGTCAACATACCTATCAAGAACATTAAGCGGACCTCGGGCTGAGAAATCACTATAAGCATGATACCTACTGATGATCTTTCTAGCAATTTCTAGCAATCTAGTCCATCTAAAGGTTGTCTGGAAGAGATCGCAAATTGCGATAAGACCGCCCATTGTACAAGTTTATTTCTATCGTATCTTAGGAATTTGTATCTTTTGGTTGGTGTACAATAAAGAGTATCTATCTATCTATCTATCTTTCGTAAATCACGCTAGTATATTCTCAAAAGTGTAGACAGAGCTATATCAACACCCACAATTTAGTAACTGTTTTTGTTCCTTATCTAACCTATAAATTATTATCATTATACTAAACTGTCAATACTACAGTTACCGAACCTAATTTAAGTAGAAATCGTGGTTTAATTCTAAATGTATCCAAGTAAACAGGCCTATAAATAAGTATTTTGATTTGTATTGCGGATAATTGAAATAACCTAAGGTAAATTAAATGGAATGTGTGCATTTGTGCATACTTGCTGCCTACGCAATAGTAAATGTCAATCTGGGTAATGGATACCTAATAGATTATGTGTGGGCACGAGATTTGAAATTGCAATATAAGTTTTAATTGCCTACCTTACCTAATATTGTAGGTGACTAGCCGTTGCCTGGGATTATTCCACTTTGTTCACCAGGGTGATATCACCTAGGTGAACAAAATGGAATTGATTAGTCTACTTTGATCATCTGATTTAGGTTAGTCCGCCGGAACCACTAGTTACGAGGAGGAACTTACGAGGTACGTCATTATTAGGCGTCTTGGGTCAGGTGATTTATTTCCGAGGTGATCAAAGTAGACTAATCAATTCCACTTTGTTCACCTGGGTGAACTGGTGATTTATTTCCCAGGTGATCAAAGTAGACTAATCAATTCCACTTTGTTCACCTGGGGGAACTGGTGATTTATTTCCGAGGTGATCAAAGTAGACTAATCAATTCCACTTTGTTCACGTAGGTGATATCACCCAGGTGAAAAAAAATGGAATATGCCGTTGCCTGCGGCCCCACCCGCGTAGCATAACATAACCTATGTCCTAGTCCCAGCTCTAGTCTATCTCTGAAACAAATTTCATAAAAATCGGTTCAGTGGTTTAGCCGTGAAAACGTAATAGACAGACAGATTTACTTTCACATCTATCTTCTATATCAATTTATCATCATCATCAACCTATGCTAGTCCACTGCTGGACATAGGTCTCCCCTAATGAGCGCCATAGCGCCTTGTCTTCAGCTTGCCGCATCCAGCATCTGCCCGCAGTCTTTCGCAGATCGTCATCCCACCTGGCCGGAGGGCGTCCTACCCTACGTTTGCCGAGTCGCGGTCTGCACTCAAGAACACGTTTACCTATATATATATATATATATATCTATTTATACTATTATAAAATTATAAATTCGTTTTATCTGTACATTGGAGATATTTATAAAAGAAATATTTGAGTTTTGTTAAATGAACGATTCTGAACACAAAAATATTTATTTTGGAAGCCTTGCCTGTTTGTTCTCGATGGACACAAAAACTACTAAACGTATTTTGATGTGGTTTTTCTATTACGAAGGTCTCGGTCAGACTTAAATATAGACTTAAAAAGAGTGGTTTTCGAGAAGTCTTTAATATATAATTTGTTAAGTTTTTGTAATCATTAGCTAAAATATAATGATATTTGATGGAGGTGTCGGAACAAAATAAGCCGTCTGGGAGCTTTCAACGAAAACGCTGGCGCTATTTAAAGCTTTTGAGATATAACAAAATGGCGAATTATGTAACTTATATAGGTTGTGGTGGTGGACTAGAGCTACTTGGGTAGCGGTAAAGAGATCAGCATTCCACGCGGGTAAAGCCGTGGGCAACGTCTAGTCTATCTATATAAATAAGTTCATTTAGAACACAACATTTTCTGTAATAAACACCATCAGCTACTAGAACAAGAACTAAGTGACACTAACAACACTCGGCTGTACTCACTCATGGAAGTTTTTCCGATGGTACTTACACTGCGGGATAGAAAAATGGGACACTTACAAATTCATATACCTACCTTGATATACTAGAAATTCAGTGCAGGGTGCGACTGAAATAAATTGAGCTGAGCGAGCAGGACTCTTACTTGAAAATAAGACATCTTACTACGGTCGCTTAGCTAAGGCCGCGCGCTCGTGAAACTGTTTTTCGGTGATTATTCCTCAATGGTACATCGGACATGAACCATCTCGCTTTAAAACACTCCTCAGTGTCCACACTATCATCGTGATAAATATGGTCAAGACAGCGCGAGTAGTTACGGAGGAGTTTAGCCACCAACAAAACAGCTATGCCGGGTATAAGAGCTTAAAATACTAGCTATCCACCCTTTTGCTTCGGTTTATATGAGTTTCTTTTAACTCAAGCCTTACTTGATTAATATCGACATAACTTTAGATAATAAGCATAGTTTGCAAATAATACATAGACTATGTGCATCGGGATAATGTACCCTTCAAATAGAAAAAAAAAAAAACCTATAAGTGCAGTAGTTCCGAAGATTACCCTAGACATATTATATTATAAACAAACTCACAAGATTCGGCCTTTATATATTTTAACTTAGAAGCACCCACTTTCATAATTGTTTTAACAAGTTTTATAATAATATAATATATACTCAACTAGCACAGTCAACGACAAAAGTTGATTAAGACTAAAATATTTACCAACCTTTTCACATGCCATTAAAGAAGTTCGCCTTCCTAATGGGACATGCAGACTCCCCAAACTGCGATTTATGCGGCGTAGTAGAGGATGTGCACCACCTATTAATGGACTGTGTATGTTATGAAACGGCACGAAAGTTTCTGATTGAGACCTATGACCTGAACAGACTACATATAGGTATGCTCCATGATATACTGGCAACACCTCTATGCGAAGCAGCTAGAAGTTTGTTTGGGTTATTTGGTCCCCATCAGGGTTTTTTTTTTTTCTATTTGTTATACTGTGTAAGCATGTTTACTGTTTTAAGCTACGATGGGATTGACATATCCGTAACGGATAAAAATCCCTAACAAAAAAAGGAAAAAAAAAAAAAACCTTTTTTACATTAGAATATAATTGTACCATTGATGTATAAGGTTAAGGTTATTGTATAAGGTTGCCCATAGAGCATATCCCTCGCACCCCGACTGACCCTGGGCTATCTCCGGTTTCGAGATGGCCCCCTCGGGTGTGGGAACCACGGTGTCCCCGTCTTGCCCCGGTTTGGGGGAGGGGCGCTAGTCGTCCTGCCGTCCCGGCCTGCTTCTGCTGGGGTGACAGGCGGCACACTGTACGAACCTAGACATGTTTGTCTGTATTTTATAACCAATATTTCATTTTATTATCCCCAGAGGACAAAGCCAATATACTTCATGTTTTGTTTACTATTTTATTAAAGGTTTAAAAACTAAGGTGATCAAAATTGTAATTTGTAAAGCTATTCTTGTCGTTGACTGTACTATTAAAATGTTAAGTAATAGGGTTTTTTAATATTTTTCTTGGAAGCCCCAAATTTAATTTCACGGCAGTGTACCATAAACAATATGGTGTACTGTTGGACAAGTTATTGGCTCCGCTACAATGTTCCTTTATGTGAGTTTATCGCAAACATTAGAACCTGTCTATTGAAGTTTGACCCTTAAAGATTTAGTAGCCCTAACACTGAATAACACTTTCAAACTTTACACCTATTGATCAACCTGTCTGGTGTGGTGGTAGAACGTTTTGTGGCAACGTCAGGGGTCGTAAGTTCAATTTCCGCTTCGCACAAATATTTGTATGCATGAACATTTATTTGCATTCTTGCGTTTAATAGGTGTTTTGCTAGTAATATAGATATGTACTTATGTATTGACGAAAAATATGTATATAAGTATGTTTGTCCGTATTCTCATCAGCCTCATAGCGATTTCCCATTCGAATCCAAAGTTTGCACTTAGGAACCTGAGGTTCGCTTGTTGATTTTTATGGGTATGTCGGCTTTTTTGGGAGCGACTGCGCCTGACCTTCCAACCCTGAGCCAGGTACGTTGTTTAGGTAATGAGGTGATGCAGGTGAAGTTGGTTTGCGCCTCAAGGATCTTGGTAGGGGACCACTTTTTTTTTTCGTGTGGAAATCCTTTCGGCTACCCCCTGCCGGCCAGTGGGGGCAGTTATGTCGGGCTTGAACCGACTAAAACCGCACGCCATATCGGGTCTTAAGATGCCCGGACCGTCTCGACTTGGGTCTTAGGACCGGGGTGTAAGGTTGCCCATAGAGCATATCCCTCGCACCCCTACTTGGCCATCTCCGTTTCAGTCTCAGTTTGGGTCTAGTTAGCACCGTGTGCTAGGCTCTCAACACTTTTAATGCACTGTTACTTTAATTATTAGTAAATAGTTTAATACATAGTTCATATTTCAACCTAGCAATCTCTTGGTATATTTTTTAGGGTTCCGTAGCCAAATGGCAAAAAACGGAACCTTTATAGATTAGTCATGTCTGACCGTCGGTATGTCACAGCCACTCTTTTCTAAAACTATAAGAAGTATGCTGTTGAAACTTGGTAAGTAGATGTATTCTGTGAACCGCATTAAGATTTTCACGCAAAAACAAAAAATTAAGAACTGAAACTCAATATTTTTTTCTACACACCCATACGTGTGTGGTATCTATGGATAGGTGTTCAAAAATGATATTGAGGTTTCTGATAACATTGTTTTCTAAACTGAATAGTTTGCGCGAGAGACACTTCCAAAGTGGTAAAATGTGCCCCCCCCCCCCCCCCTGTAACTTCTAAAATAGGAGAATGATAAAACTAAAAAAAATATATGATGTATATTACATGTAAACCTCCATCGAAAATTGGTTTGAACGAGATCTTGTAAGTAGTTGTTTTTTTTACGTCTAAAATCGAAACCCGTAATTTACCTTTCATTCAATCAACTTAAGTATAAAAATGTAAAAAAAACATTTTACTGTTACTTGCTGCTACGGAACACTTCATGGGCGAGTCCGACTCGCACTTGGTTGCTTTTTTTGCGATATTGCCTGATATTCCTACCCTAGAAATACAAACATTAACGTAAGTAATTTTTTATTTGTAATCGCCTAATCTCAAATTTTGAGTACCTACTTATGTTTTTCTTTATAATAGTTAATTTACATTAATACCAACACTTTTATACCAATACCAATCACACACCAATAATATAGGCAGCCGTGTATAAAAAATAAGAAGCTATATTTTCTTTTTGCCATCCGACTCCGTGTGATCAAAAGTGGTGACGAAGCTCTTCGGTTTTATGTGTCACAAAATACTCAACTTACAGCCATAATAAGAAGCATTTTATCTTGCCTATAATGCAGACAACGCTTAACAAAAGTGGAAAAGGAAGTCGTCTATTTTTGTATGAAAGTAATGAAATTTTTAAGATATTATTACACTTCTTTTACGTCACATGTAACAATGATTGTTCTATTTTTAAATGTATCATTACATAACCAGCTTTTTAGGGTTCCATTGCCAAATGGCAAAAAACGGATTCCTTATAGATTCACCATGTCTATGTGTCTTTCTGTCCTTCCGTATGCCACAGTCACTTTTTTCCGAAACTATGCCGTTGAAATTTTTTTTTTCTATGAACCCATACGTGTGGCGTTATCTATGGATAGGTCTTCAAAAATGATAATGAGGCTTCTAATTTAATTTTTTTTCCAAACTGAATATTTTGCTTGAGAGACCCTTCCAAAGTGGTAAAGTGAGTACATGTCATCCCCCCTGTAACTTCTAAAATAAGAGAATGATAAAACTATAAAAAATATATATGATGCACATTACCAGGTAAACTTCCACCGAAAATTGGTTTGAACGAGATCTAGTAAGTAGTTTTTTTTTAATACGTCATAAATCGTAAACCGTATTTTCCCTTCATTCAGTCAACTCAAATATAAAAAATTTACTTGCTGCTATGGAAACCTTCATGGGCGAGTCCGACTTGCACTTGGCCGTTTTTTTTTGGCCCGACTTTATAAGATGATTGCATGGTTTCAACCAAACCTAATCTTTTTTCTATTGGGTGTGTAGGGGCCCCAACGATATCTTTGGGGCTCCAACAATATCTTTGGGGCCCAAACCAACCTCACCTGCAAGCGAATACACGTACTGAATAACGGACGCAGGCTTTCCCCTTGGGGTGGGAAAGGTCAGATGGAAAATGGGACCCGTAAAAGCCAAAATGAAACTAAATTATGGATGCGTGGAAGAGCGGAACCCGGGCTCAAAGTTGCAAGGAAAGTATCAAAAGTATAGGGTATCAATCACAAAATTCGGCCGGGTAGGTTCCACCGTGCACGATTGCAAAAAACCCTCCATAGTAATCCAATTTCGGTTTGATTGCGTTCAGGGGTCAGCAAGAGCATAGCCGGGCAGGGGGATTGTGGTCGCAGCAATAGTGGTACCGATGGGTGTCACGCGGTGCTGCGACGACAATCCTCTTCTGATGAGGCCGTCAAGCTGAGTGCCACCATTGTTAACATGGTACGTGTATGTAGTGGTGACCCTCTTTCCTGATACTTCACCTTCAGCTTACCATCAGGCGAGGTGAAGTCAAATTGACGTGTCGTAAATATAAAAAAAAACATCTAAAAATGGCTTAGATCTGCGGTTAATTTATTTTTGCGCAGAGTAGTACACTAACAGTACTAAGTTACGCCTTATAACAGATCAATCTCTTCAAATTCAGTCCAGTCATTTCAAAGATTAGTCAATGTCAATCAGAAAACCGGACACACACACAATAGGTATTTATTTTTGTTGTAAGTGCCTGCTATTCTAATATTACAAAAATACACTTACATAAGTTTAAAATTCATGTTTCCACCCAGCAAACTCGAATTTGTCGTAATTTCCCCTGGCCAAATAGAAGCAAATTTTAATAGTTGTAGTGCGGCGCTTTGTACGTTAGTACAAACGCAGTGGACGGAAACCTAGCAAGGCAAACAGCCGACCTCGTTGCGAAGCGCTCGTGCAAAGCAAAATTATTTCTCTCTGATATTACAGACAATCGTGGCTTGGGAAGAGGGCTTGTGGGTAAGTGATAACACATTGCAAAGTTAAGCAACATTAACCCAGGCAGTCTTAGGATGGATGACCATTCTCGTTCTTCACGTCTCGGTTGCCATATGAACATCTATGGAAGTCGTTACGGGTAGTTTGACCCCTTAGAAGTCAGACCAATGGTTTAATTACAGAATTTCGATAACGCCAAAGGGTTGTGGAAGTCAGATGGCAGTCGCTTCACGGAAAATATCGAAGTTAGACCTCCTCGAAGTTAGACTGAAAAGCCGACTCCAACGGAGTTGGGAGACGGCTCGAAGGATAATGATTAACAGACATTTTACGGAAAAGACCGATATTATTAGCAATCCATGGATTCTCCGTGCGGGTGCCTGGTCCATCGTGTTGCTGAGTTGGGAACTCGGGACAGTGCCTGGGACTTGCGACCCAAGTGTAGGTTTAGAAGGGGCCCCTTTTGTTGATGTACATCAACACTCACCTTCACTACCCAAGTTCCCCTCCCTGCCTAACCAAATTTGATACGAACCTACTAGTGCCGCTTTAGACATTCGTCCTAGTAATTAACTTATTGTAGCTCTCGATAGGCCTAGATCTTTAAGTAGGTTATAGAGAGATTTTGCTGGTATACCTCTCGCTCCCATTTCCACTGCATACGAATTAACCACGTAACCGTTTTTGATTAATTATAATGACTAGGAAATTCAGGAGTAATTAGTATACTAACTTTTCCGTAAGTGTATAGGGACCCACCAAGATCTTCGGGCACCAAGCAGGTACACCTGCTGATTGATGGACGAGGCTCTGGCGCAAGCTGGATTTGGGAGGTCAGACGGCAGTCGCTCCCAAAAAAGCCAAGATAAGTCAAATCAAGAGAAAGAGTAGGAGAGCGGACCCTGGGCCCCAAAGTTTTGGTGCATCCAAAACTTTGGGGCCCAGGGTCTGCTCTTTGGATCCTGATGATTTTGGTGGGGCCACAAACTCTTAACTACTACACAGTGCTATCTAAATGAATTCCCCTGTAATATAAGTTCTAAACTGCCGATAAACATACTTAGATACTATTCTTTGAAGTATCTAAGTATAGGAGAAGTAAGGGAGAGAAGGAGGGATGATGATAATTCAAAAATAACACACGTAATTGTTCAAGTTTTTACTTCTGTCAGTACTCTTGGAGTGCCACTGCCTTTTTTTCGTGACGTCGTGTTACAAATGCAAATAGACACACTTACACACCATGAATCGAACCTGCAATGCATAACCACAACACCACATAGGTCGTATATTCAACTTCATACCATCGTAAAAGATACAAAACATTTTTCTAAATTGTAAACTATCATCGAGAGGGGCCATTCACTCACTGTAATGCCGGGATTGTAACTGACAGCTGACAGTCGCCATATTGGCTTGTCTATGGCAGATCACATGACGTAAGCTGGGATCGAGGCTTTGCTTGTCAAAATGTTACCAGTTTTGTAAAAAGCTGGATAAAAATTAAATTAAATTTGAAACTTTCCCTGAAAACTGGTAGTATATTTGTTGAAAGGAGAAAACTATAATTTAAAAATATTTATTACTAACCAGAAGCAGTTATGAAAACAAGCCATAAAAATGAATTCATACATAAAATACATAAACTAAACTTATAATTTAAAAAAAACACCTTTTATTTTACGCCCTTATGAGTGAAATTTATAAAATTATATATATATATATATATATATATATATATGCATATATGCATCAAAAGTTTGTAGATCCATCGATTTAGGCCCTGCGTTGATAAATTAGTCAGCACAAGAAAATTAATTATATACCTGTGTTACGGGGAACTTGATTAATCGGGCAGAATTATTATGGACCAGTCATTATAAATAATAACCAAAACGTCGTGTAGGGTCTTATAACATATACGTTTGGGTAAGCCTCTGTTGCGTAGCGGTAGTGCATTCGACTGCTACAACTGAGACGCGGGTTCGATTCTAGCTCAGTGCAAATATTTTGTATGCATGAATATGTCTATATAAGTATGTTTATCCGCATTCTGGAACCATAACACAAGAAAGTTAAACTATGCTTACTTTGGGTTTAGAAAGCGCCGTGTAGAATGTCGTAGAATATTTATTTATAAGTTATCTTTAAAGCAATGTTAGGTTACTAATGTAAGTTTAATTTCATATAAAAAAAAACAGTTTATCTGTTTTTTACATTATCCAAGATATGGTAGTCATTATTCATTCTGACTGGACAAATTGAATTATTAATCAATAACGATGCACTCGTCGAGAAAAGGCTTCAGAGCCTGAACATCGACGCAAAGTTGCAGGCCTATCGATTTTTTACCGGATGTATTTCGGAGAGTGTGCGCTAGAATTGCACAACTTGATACCTCTAAGCCCTTTCTACTAACGAACGACCAGGCGCACAGCGGTGCGCCACCGCTACATGTTGGATATTCCACTCATACGCACGAAACGTTTCGGCGACACATTTATTATGCATACAGCTAAGGAGTGGAATTGCCTGCCTGAGTCTGTGTTTCCGGAGAGCTATAACCTCGGAATCTTCAAGTCTCGAGTGAATAGGTTCCTTCTAGGCAAACGTGATCCATCGTAGACCACATCGTCACTTACGATCAGATGAGATAGAGGTCAAACGTGAGCCTATAATACATAAAAAAAATATATCATACAGTTTTTATTATATTACCCATTAGATGCAGGCATTATATATAGGTAGTCATTATTCACAGTGACCAGATCTTTAAATTGTGTGTAACATAATTATGTATCGATGTCCGTTTAATGGAATCAGAGGTTTTGTAGTTAACTTATTCAGAATAAATTCAACATCAACTCATATCTTTATCATGTCGTTTCAATAATAATTATTGGAAATTAGTATCGGTTACGGTATTTATATGTTGGAAGGGAAGCGAACATTAACCATTAACAGATAGGCGCCTTAGATTAACTCATTTACCGTTAATGTACTTACATTTATTTAATTGCTAGCTATTCGTGCCGGCCTCACCCGGAATTGAAGTCCGGGGATTTTACAGATTTACCAAAAAAAAATTTGATTGATATTTTGAAGCAATTATTATTCTGACTTTTATCTATAAATAAATATTCTACGACATTATACACAGAGCTTTCTAGACCCAAAGTAAGCATAGTTTAACTAGCTTGTGTCACATAACATAACTTAACGCCTGTGTCCCCGAAGGGGTAAGCAGAGGTGTATTACACACCCACGATTCTCCAGGTATGTTAAGGTCCCAATGTAATAGGGGGCGAGCCTATTGCCATCTACCGGGCACATTATTAAGCGAGCGATAATTAACATTTATTAATGCACACATAACTACGAGAAGTCAGAGGTGTGCGCCCGGGGCGACTGGGATCGAACTCAAGACCTCGTCTCAGCAGTCCGTTACGTACACCACTGGGCTATCTCTGCCATTGCTTGTGTAATGGTTTCAAAATGCGGATAAACATACTTATATACTTCTTTTTTTGTAACTACATACATATTATACATAGAAACACCCAGACCAATGCAAATAGACATATTCATGCATACAAACATTTGAACTGAGCGGGAATCGTACCCGCGCAACCTGTCGTATCAGTCGAATGCACTACCGCTACGCCACAGAGGACCTTGTCGCCAAAGGACGCGAAAAAATCTGTGAGTTTTTATTAGATGGTTCTTTTCTCACAAGTTAGAATCTGGCAGTAAATCTGGAAGGAAGCAATAATCTTGACGTTCATTACACCTTGTGACGCCATTCATTCTCACAGTGAGAAGCAATCTATCTATATGGTAATCAGTATTCCATCAAATGTGCCCCTTAAAAGATAATAAAATAAGAGTAAAGTTTAATATGAAAAAAAAAATTGAGCGTCATAATTTTCGGCGTCTCTTTGTGTGTTTCAACTTCCCAATAACACCCCTACCCCTGGTGGGAGGCCATTTATCACAATCGAGCGGTCGTGAAGCCCTTCATAGCCTAATCTAGCCAATCAATGGCGCCATGAGGTAATTGACACTATGATTTAAGGCTACCTATAAATATTAAAGATAACGATACTGACTTTTTGTTTTGTTGGTCTTGGCATTACTGTATTGCTGTGTAGTGCAAACTTTTTCGCTCTTGAAGCTCTTATAAGCGGCATAGCCGTTTGTTGATGGCTGAACTCCTCCGTAACCACTCGCGCGATTTTGACCAAATTTATTACGGTGATAATGTGGACACTGAGGAGTGTTTTGGTTCATGCCCGATGTACCATTGAGGATTAATCACCGAAAAACAGTTTCACAATAGTAAGATGTCTTATTTTCAAGTAAGAGTCCTGCTCGCCCAGCTCAATTTATTTCAGTCGCACACTGCACTGAATTCCTTGTTATTTATTTATTTCTTACATAACATCCGTCATTACAGGTAATCCCAATTCGACAATGTAGTAACATGACATCATTCATCTCAGTCATATCATCTCATATCATTAATTATATTTCAATAGTAATAGTAATAATATTAATTTAATCATTATATAATAGCAATTTCAAATAATAATTATAAAATAACATAAACACATAACTCATAACATAACTTCACGCCTGTATCCCCGAAGGGGTAGGCCGAGGTGTATTACACACCCACGATTCGCCAGTTATGTTTAGGATCCAATATAATAGGGGGCGAGCCTATTGCCATCTACCGGGCACATTACTAAGCGAGCGATAATTAACATTTTTAATACACACATAACTACGAAAAGTCAGAGGTGTGTACCCGGGGCGACTGGGAATCGAACTCGAGACCTCGTTTCGGCAGTCCGTTACGTACGCCACTGGGCTATCGCTTTTTTTTGTAAAATAATAATACGAAAAAATATAAAAGATAATTCAATTAACATAACGAATGGAATGCAGTAGTAAGCTTTACGAACTCACTCAGTGAACACGAGACCACATCAAATTTTTTTGCCTCTATAATTGAGGGTAGTAATAGCTCCCGTGAGGAGGGCATTTACATTTTACAAGGAACAGGGGTGCTTTAAGGGCCACTTCAATATCTTCGGGCCCCAAGCCAACCTCACCTATAAATCGGTACACGGTGACGGATGAGGCTCTGATGCAAGCTGTTCTCTCGAGATTGGGATGTCATAAAAACTGTAAAAAGGGCATTAGAAGGTTTTTACAGGGTCGGCAGCACGAGTGTGACGCCCCTGCTGTTGCACACGCTCATAGGCCGCGGTAACCGCTTCCCATCAGGTGGGCCGTGAGCTTGTCTGCCACCTGAGTGGTATATAAAAAAGAACAATCAAAGTCTACTTTAGATTGTTTTTTAAAGTGCCTATCACTTGTGCCTCCTAAGGCCCTATCACTTTGAAACCCGGGGTCAGCTTACTCCTTGTAAGCAGACCCTGAGCTCCGAGGTGAACGCCTCGGATGCAACCAGGAATAAGGCACGATTTCTCAAACACCACATATCACACTCGAAACCTGCTTGCATGAAACGTTCAATGACAGTAGAGGAAGCTTGCAGTGTGTGTAAGTATAGGAGCAGATGGCGGCCTGTAGTCTCTGCCTACCCTAGAGGGAAAGGCGTGACTATTGTTTATGTATATACATACCACAAGCGATGTTAAACTGAACAAAATAATTGCTATTTTAACACCATACGAAGATTTGTGAGGCCATTTTAGTTGGAAATGAAATAATTTCCTGGAAAAAGTTTTTTCAAAGCGAACATCAAGTTTAATGCTAGGAAACACCCATTAAGTATGAGGTTGTAAATAAACGACGGCATACACGCGTTGAAATTTAAATGTTCAATGGTAAATTGAAAGTTTGTAATAATACCACTATGACTAGGTTCATATTATAAAACAAAGCCCTCCGCCGCGTCTGGAAAACTACTGGACCAGTTTTCATGCTGTTTTCCCCAACGTATTCTATTCTGAAAGCCTCTATTCTATTCAACCGAGTTGGGAAAAGGGTCCAAAGACTAGAGGTATTTTTAAAAATAATCAGACATGAATCATTACATTATGATGTGTTATTCCTTGCCACCATATTTATATTACATACCTACCTACGTGTAACAATTGCAATACATTTTTACTTACCCCATAAAGAATATATAAGCATGAGCATAGTTAGAATCTTGACTAGCAACACCAAGTCTGAAATAATTAAAAGAGAGCTATGGCGTGACAGGCATATCGGGGCGTGGCGTAATGCGTCAAGGCGCGTCCGACGGATGTACACGAAACCACCCTGCATTATTCGCTTCTAAGTTGTTTACTGTTTAGCGATATATTAAGTGAGTGTATGACATATACTCATGTTTGTAAAACATGCCGAAGAGTTAGGTAGAAATGTACTGGGGTGTGTGTTGGGTAACCTCCTCGAGTGTCGCTCCGATTCCGATCCCGCTGCAGTCCGGGGGGAACGGAATCGGAGCGGCCGGTACACCCTGGGCGGCGGTCAATGGCTTCCCCTTCACCCCTTCATAGGGTTGGCATTGATCGTCGGCCAATACCCAACTTGGCGGGAACACATCGCTCTCCGTACTCCTCTGCTTTCAGAGGAGACAGGATGAGCGATGCTGTTAGTGGTGAGATGGCCCAGGGTCAGCCGGGGTGCGAGGGATATGCTCTATGGGTAACCTTACACCCCGGCGTCTGAAGACCCGAGACGGCGTGCGGTTTTAGTCGGTGCAAGCCCGACATAACCGCCCCCGCTGGCCGGCGGGGGGGGTATCCAAAGGGATTTCCGCACGATAAAAAAAAAAAAAAAAATGTAGAAATGTACTATTAAGTTAAGTCCAATGAAATTTTAACTAACTTTTCACATAAATTTAGTTTGGAAAAAGTGAACATCCATGACGGGAATTGACCCTGCGACCAGTCGCTTACAGCGGGAATACTCTGACCAACTGAGCTACCTAGACACGTCCTAGATATTCGAAATGCTTCGATATATTATACTTCTCAGAGCGACGCTGGAGCTATCGACTATTTTGATTTACTGTTTTAATAATAAATCAAGTGAGTAGTTTTATTTTACTGCTATCGATCATACAATCGAATGGAATTTATAAAATATCACTTTTTAACTCTTTATAAAGAATATAAAAATCAATTAATCAATTATTAGACTATTTATACTGATGGCACTTGGTGGAACTTGCTACACATTTTTTTTTTATACCACTAAGGTGGCAGACAAGCACACGGCCCACCTGATGGGAAGCGGTTACCGCGGCCTATGGACGTGTGCAACACCAGTGGTGTCACACTCGCGCTGCCGACCCTGTAAAGGAAAGGGGATGGGAAAGGAGTTTGGGAGGGGATGGGAAAGGAGTTTGGGCTCCGGCACTCTCACTCACCAAACGGAACGCAACAGTTCAAATACTGTTACTTAGCGTCGATATTCTGTGAGAGGGTGGTGCTTCCCCGATCGAGTCGGCCCATTCATGCAACGGCCAAAAACACTGTTGCTTGACTCTACCACCTGCGAAATACACATATTGAAATAAATGTATCACTTGTACTTTTCCACTTTTATATTTAATAAATTACAGCTGACCGGTTTCGCATCACGGCATTCTCAAATGTTTATTTACACATTACAGTGAAACTCAGATCATCTGAGTTTCACTGTACTTGGTGACTGTTCATCTAATCTAATAATTGATGTCCATTTTATTTGAATGTGAACATCAATTATTAGATTTGATAAATAAATCAAAAATATTAAAAGCAATAAAATGTCAACACTGTTTAAATTATAAGGAATTTACTTTATTTATTTATTTACTTCGCTTGATAAGATGGGTAGACCCAAGACACGCTAGCTTGACATCGTTGAAGATAACATTCGTGCCAATGGTCTCACTACAAGACTGCTAAGTGGAGTTGTAACAGCTGGAAATCGAATCCTGGACATTTTCAGGAAAAACAAAACCGCAATTCTTCACTGATACCAAAGTACTAAATAATTCCAAAATTATTATTATAAATGTAAGCATATTCATAGACAAACTAGTATTTTTATTGAAAACAAAACGAAACAACTATAACAAATAGTTTCCTAGAAAGTAGAAAATTGAAAGAAAATCTCCTGAAGATATAAATAAAATCTTTGCAGCAGATAAAGTGTGTCAAGTGGGTGAATGGAAACTTATTTGTCATAATCAATAATGCTATCAGAAGCAGCGTTGTAAGCTTAATAATTGATACAAAAGTGTTCGAGGTAAGATGAATACCTATTACAATCAAATTATAACAATAGACATTTATAATGGAATACAATAAGTAACAATGAAGTGGATATTGTTAAAAGCTTATACATTGAAATAAATTTACTTTAACGGATTCTATCCCGATTTATTCTGCGATAGTTTATTATTTACACTGATTTCGACTGAAAAGTTACTTGACACTGATAGGCGTGAAAACCGACCCTAGATGCCCAGAGTGCATGGAGGGCGACGAGACCAGTTTCCACCTTCTGGCCGAATGCCCCATGTACGCACTGACAATATGGGAGACAATAGGGTCGGACACAATGGATACAGAATACCTGGAGGATCTGAAGGTGGACCAGATCGTAAGATTTTTCAAGAATACAGCTAGGTTCGACGGAACGCCGTGATTGCTGGATACAACATCCTTTCCAAAAGGAAGGATCAGGGGAAATGAGTGAAATGGCCCACTAAGGTAAGAACTGCTCACCCGCCAGATCACTGGCGTCCCCGTTGGAAATAATAATAATTATTATTTACACTGTTCACAACATTCCAGTTATTTTTCAGTGATGTTACATACGATGGTCAGCTCCTAGCGATGGTTACGAAAAGACAAATATGGTGGTCGTCCCTTGTCATCCTCAACATCTTAGCATTAATCCTGATTGCGTACTTTGATGTAACTTTTTATTTCAATTTTTTTTCACAAGAGACGACTACGTGCTTTGAAATTAGTGGTAGGCAGACAGTTGAAATTTTCACAGATAATGTATTTCTGTTGGCGCTTTAACAACAAATACTAAAAAACAGGAAATTGGATCAATCCGTTGATTGGAACCTTCTACCATCTTTCTATATCTTCTACCAAGATATAGAAGCGGGGGCTTCAATCAAAGAATTTGAATTTGAATTAAGTTGGAAGCGAAACCCGAACTCCAAGGTGGAAACTTCAGATGCGACCGGGAACCAGATAGTGATGAGTCTATTCCATTGGGGTAGGGAAATACAACATCTTGTCTAAGTGACATACGACACACTACGAGCTTTTCATACGCCTTTCGCTTCTTCTAGTTTCATAATTGCTTTCATACATGCGCGCTAGTAGCGGTTCCTCTTGATCTGGCATTTCTTTGAAACGTCCTCGATCTTATGGACATACGTATGCTTAGGTCCTATACCGGGATGCCCATTCGTCCTCGTCTCATAAATCTGTTTCGTCAATCTTTTTCGTACATCCCCTGTACGTGTCGGAACATCCAAGCATCACTTTCTCTTTTTAGTTACGCTTCGCTAATAGTACAAAACGAAATAACACATATTAAATCGCAAAATAATCTATTAAATTAGTTTTAATTGTATAAAAATCGAGGGCGTAACAGATAAACGCTCAGTGTGTTTTCACGTTATAAGTTATAATAGGTAATACAGACATTCAGACACTATTCTTTTAAACAGTTACATGGATGAGTTAAGCAGGTCACTCGGGTTCATCACCCCATCACTATATGGGTCGGCCTCGCCCGCTTCCCACCGCTCCCCTGTTTCCTATTCAATGTTTACATTTACTATAACTAGTACACACTTTTAAATTTATATGCTGTTAATTTATGCATAATATTTATAATTTGTTATATATATAAAGGATTTTTTTTTCTATACTACTCAGCTGGCAGACAAGCTCACGGCCCACCTGATGGGAAGCGGTTACCGCTGCTTATGGACGTGTACAACACCAAGGGCGTCACACTCGCGCTGCCAACCCTGTAAAAACCGAAAATATTCTGAAGTTAAGTCGGAAAACGTTTATTTTTTCACGCAAAGGCGTATCTAGGACTCGTCAATACGTGTTAAATATTTTTACGTTACAAGACTTAAATGGTAAAGAAAAAGGTTGTATACAGTAGCAATACGTAATATATTCTGTCCGAACCAGGCATTAAACTTAGGTCCTCATTATCACACTATACATAGGCCGACACTACAGCAATGGGATCAACGAGGCGAAAGCTTTCTTGAACAAAAAATATTTATAAAATTGAACGTGGCTCCCGGCGAAATCAAAAACAGGGACCTCTTTCCTTTCTAATAGTTTTCTTTTGTCTTACAAAGCGACTAATGAAAAGGACTCTTCTCTATCCATCAGTACACAAACACAAAGTTGTGCCCGAATTAAAAATGTTTTACCTTAGATCATCTGAGCGTCAATTCCGTTTGAACCGAAACCTTGCACTTTTGACTTTGAAGTCCGCTTTTCTATTAAAATTTGGTTAAACTTAGTTTTTACAGGAGCGACTGTCATCGGGCAACCTCGATAGAAATGCTTGCACCAGAGCTCTGCTGTCAATCAGCAGGTAAATTTGGCCTCAAAAATCTTAGTGAAGTCTCATAAGGTATACCTCAGTGTACCGTGATCGCGATGATTCCCGTTAAAATAATTGTATTCAAGTAATTGTACGTGATCATGTCTTAAGTTCGTATCACTGGCGCTTGAAGTTTCATAGGCCACTGGTCACGAGCTGACTCATAACGATGGCTGACACGATGAGCATTGTAGGCGTGGTGTAGGTGTGTCTACTTGGAGATCAGATCGATGTAACACTCATTAATTGTCTCGTATAGTCTCGTGTAACATGTTCATGTTTTTGTCGAATCATTCTTTGTTAATTTGTTAACGTCAGTTAGAACAATAGTTCTTAACGTTATGAGGTTAAAGGTTACCTACATTACTTAACGAGGTTTAAGTGGTATTTGTTTGAAGATATATAGTTTTTAAATTGTTGATGGTGTGTTGTTGTGTAGGGGTGTGGTAGACGCATTTTAAGTGGACTTTATTATCATTTCTTTTACTATAATAAGGTGGCAAAGGACTTACGGCACTTCTGATGGTAAGTGATCAGTACTGCAAGCAAAGCAGCTATCTCTTCACTAGATGGTGTATCCATAAATAGGAAGGATGAGAGGTCAGATGGTCGCTCCCATAAAAGCCGTATAGGCCAAATCAATGTGCTCCAAGGTGAAAGACAGAAACAGGGAACAACACGCTGGTATGATGATGAATTTTGTATGCATAGTTATATTGCCCGCGTCTCCACCTGCGTGGAGTAATGATCCCGTTCTATTCCCTTAGGTATATGCTATTCCAGACTGTAACCTATCTTCGAGCCAAATTTTATCCAGAACTCATATGACAAGCTCTGCTTAGTTTGGGAATAGATGGCGTTGTGTACTTTGTCCTTTTTTTTTTGTATTTAGGACACGTCAATTTGACTTCACCTCGCCTGATGGTAAGCTGAAGGTAAAGTCTCAGGAAAGAGGGTCACCATTACATACACGTACCATGTTAACAATGGTGGCACTCAGCTTGATGGCCTCATCAGAAGAGGATTGTCGTCGCAGCACCGCGTGACACCCACCGGTCCCACTAGTGCTGCGACCACAATCCCCCTGCCCGGCTATGCACTTGCTGATCCCTGAACGCAATCAAACCGAAATTGGATTACTATGGAGGGTTTTTCGCAATCGTACACGGTGGTACCCACCCGGCCGAATTTTGTGACAAATTTGTGTCATCAAATTTCTACCACCTGGCTGTCCTACAATATTTATTAATATTTATTTATTATTGTTTATTTATCCATTGAGCCGTGCTTGCGTACGTGTATTGTATTACATAAGATAAGGACTCTCGTTGGGTGGTGAAATTTAATTCGATAACCTATTAACTAGTTACTCAATGGAATTTATTATATAAACGCAAAAACCAGTTTAAATTGAATTAAACGTAGTGCATGAAAACTCAGTTTAATTTGATCTGATCGCATTTCACGGATGAGTTCCAACCCAAACAAACTTCATGAAGGTACAGGACATCAATTCCGAAGTCAAAATGCTCGTTATACCACACCCCTCACTTTAATTAATAGAGGGCACCCTTGACAAGGTAAACATGAAGTGGGGGGAAACCAGATTAATCATTTTAGGGGACATTGGCGATGTTGTTTATGAGTAAAGAGTGTACGCATGAACAGTTTCCGATGAAAATTCTTGGAGAAAACTTTGTCTTTGTTCAGTTTGAGGCGATAAGTTACCGGAATGTTCAGGATGCCGGAATTTCGAAGCAGCTACTTGTAATCTTAAAGCTATATTTATTGTACAATAGCTGAGCACTGACTTGTTTTTACCTTTTTTTTTTTTCGTGCGGAAATCCCTTCGGATACCCCCCCGCGTGCCAGCGGGGGTGGTTATGTCGGGCTTGAACCGACTAAAACCGCACGCCGTCTCGGGTCTACAGACGCCGGGGTGTAAGGTTGCCCATAGAGCATATCCCTCGCACCCCGACTGACCATGGGCCATCTCCGGTTTCGAGATGGTCCCTTTGACTTGTTTTTACCTAATTATATTGACGTCTGTATTTCACACAAGTAGTAGAGTATTTGAACTCTCTTTTTTATTGATAATATAGGCTCGCGTTTGACCACTATTTCAGTATAGTGTGGTAATAGTGTTAAGATTATTATAATAAACTTGCTGTTACCCGCAGCTTCGCCTGCGTAGAATTCTGTTCCGTTCCCGCTTCCCATGGCAACCTATTTCAGGAATAAAAAGCCAAGAAATTCAGCCAGATCCGTTCAACCGTTAGAGCGTGATTGAGCTCCTGTAATACAGTTTTTTGAAACTAGCTCGGGAGCCAGGGATTTTCACACATATTAAATGTATCTTTGTGTCAATCAAGATTATTATTATATTTGAGCTCAACGTCAAGTATTCAGTCTTCACAACGTCAAGCTTTACTACTTAAGTAGTAATTATAAAAAATAATCATCACGTATCATTCATAAACGTTTAGTAACGGATGCCAAAGATGCCAACAGTTAAAACTATTAGAGCATGTCTATTGCTCCCAGAATGGATGCGATGTTCATGCATAAGCTATTAATAGACAGACAATTGAATTTTTGTAGAATACATCGAATGGATTATAAATGCCTGTTTTATCGAGTTGCAATTGTTTTGTAACACCACAGACATTATTGTTTTGTCTACCACCTAAGTGGTAAAAACAAAGTTCATAAAGTCTTATTCCGCATTTTCGTAAAGTATTATCGTTGATTCAATGAAATTTTTTGCAGCAATTGTTGTGCTAACTTTTGCTATAACAAACTGCTCTGCAGTTTGGCAACTGATGTTTTATTTTAAGTGTTGTAAATTGATTATTAAGGTAAGTAAAAATAAATAAATAAATATCTAAAATAAAACTATTTTTAACGGATTCTATCGCGATTTATTTGATGTTATTTTGTATTTTCCATTGATCCTGACGTTTCGGTTGCTTTTCAGTAGTTTTATTTCAATGTGTGACGTGACGCTCGCGTAAACTTCCGACAATATCAAATAAATATCTGCCGGATAAGTGGTGGATGATAATCACGAACACAGATGATTGACAGCATAATACTGCCTAATTCCTATGTCATAAAATATGTCCTTGTACAATGACGTAGGCTAATCCTAGATGTGATTACGTCATCTGTTTCTTGCGTCATTTTTAGAGTAATCATGACGTCAAAAGAGTTGTAGTTAAATGTCCGTTTGCACAGAAGCGGAAGAAGAGGTGTTTTTGGGGTTTTACTAAGATTGCCAGAGCCCAAACCTGTTGATGGAAGGAGGTCGAGGCCTTTGGGGTTGGGAGGTCAGACAGCAGTCGCCCCCATAAAAGCTGTATGAACCAAATCAAACGGAAGGATTTTTTTTATACCACTCAGGTGGCAGACAATCTCACGGCCCACCTGATGGGAAGCGGTTATCATGACCTATGGACGTGTCCAACACCAGGGGCGTCACACTCGCGCTGCCGACCTTGTAAAAACCTTCTAATGCCCTTCTTGAAGAACCGCATATTCTAGTCGTTTGGGAAAACGACAGCAGGGAGATCATTCCACAGCCTGAGGGTGCACGGAATAAAGTGCCTTTCATACCTAACTGTACGCACCGTTTCCGGTCGCAACGTGTAAGGATGAATTCCCTGTCTGTGGCGAGCGGTGCGATGATACAATGTGGCCGTGGGCATCCTATCACTAATCTCGGTCTCTGAAAATATGATGAAATCCTTTAGTGCAACCGGAAACAACGCTGAGAACTCACTAATTCGTCAGCGTGGCCTTCAGAATCGGTTTCTGAGAGAAATGTACAAGTAGTAAACAATAATGGTGTGCGAAGTCTTCTATAGAATCCTATGCGTTATATCAGATCACAAACTGTGTGCCAAATTCCATCCAAAGCTTCTCGTTAGTCGTTGTCACATAAATGACTAAAATTAAAACTAGTATTAACAGATTAAAATATTTTTTTCTTTAAATCTCTGGTCAACAAATAATAGATAAAATATTCTACGACATTCTACACAGCGCTTTCCTTACCCAAAGTAAGCATAGTTTAACTAGCTTGTGTTGTATATACCTATACCTATATAACATACTTATATACTTTTTTTTGTAAATACATACATATTCTACATAGAAACACTGAGACCAATGCAAATAGATATATAACGTAACACACATAACTTCACGCCTGTATCCACGAAGGGGTGGGCAGAGGTGTATTACACACCCACGATTCGCCAGTTATGTTGAGGTCCCAATGTAATAGGGGGCGAGCCTATTGCCATCTACCGGGCACATTATTAAGCGAGCGATAATTATCATTTATTAATGCACACACAACTAAGTACGAAAAGTTACAGGTGTGTGCCCGGGCAACTGGCGATCGAACTGGAGACCTCGTCTCAGCAGTCCGTTACGTATGCCACTGGGCTATCGCCGCTATATATATATATATAGATATATTCATTCATACAAATATTTGCACTGAGCGGGATTCGTACCCGCGCCTCCTGACGTAGCAGTTGAACGTCAAATCTAGGTGTCATATGCAACTTTGTTGTTGTTCAATATCATCTTCCCCAACACTGAACATAAAAATAGACCAATAAATTCACCTCACCCAAAATGGCGACCACAATCGTTTAGAACGTGTATCGTTAAGACTTTATTGTTATATTATTGTCATTGTTATTGCACCTACAGGACGACAGTTTATCACTTACGGTACGCAATTATTCTTCGCATATAGCTATCAAAATGTGGTACTGGGGAAGGGCTGGATGGCTGCCTGGAGAGCAAACATTACCTTTTATTGTCGTGCGGAATCCCCTCGGGTACCCCCCCCCCCCCGCCGGCCAGTGGGGGTGGTTATGTTACTTGAACTGACTGAAACCGCACGCCGTCTCGGGTCTACAGACGCCGGGGTGTAAGGTTGCCCATAAAGCATTTCCCTCGCACCCCGACTGACCCTGTGCCATCTCCGATTTCGAGATGGCCACCTCGGGTTTCGGAACCACGGTGTCCCCGTCTTACCCCGGTTTGGGAGGGGGGAGCAAACAGTACCTACTTAGGACTTTGTTTCGTTTTACTAAATTACGAAAATAAATCGATGGATTGATAGACGTTTATTATTCAATCATGTCGGAACAGTTAAAAGATTCAGGATGAAATTTGGCACAAAAATAGATTATAGTTTCTTGGCCCAAACCAACCCCACCTGCAGCTGCTGATCGACGGACGAGGCTCTGGCGCAGTCTCTTCTCCCTCCTCGTTCCGTCAAGCTGAAGGCCACCATTGTAGAATTATCAGTGTATGTAATGGTGACCTTCATTCATAAGACTGTATCTTTAGCTCACCATCAGGCGAGGTAAAGTAATATGGATGTGAACATTATAAAAAAAGGTCAAACTTCAAAGCAACAGGATAAGAAGGAGTAAGCAGACCCAGGGTTTAGAGCTAAAAGCCTCAGATAAAACCGGGAACAACGCTAAAATCATGATGATGACAATATCTATATTAATATTATAAAGAGGAAAGATTTGTTGAGCTGAGTGAGACGAAGTCGAGCGAAAGCTCCTTTCACTCCACTCGATGTATTTCGTTTGTGTCCCTCTAGCGCCTAGACCCTTCGACCGATTTTAATGATTTTTAGCATAATCATAGATGATAGTGATGTGACGGACATAGGCTATACACATTTAAATTATAAAGTACCACGGAGGAACAATCACAGAACAAAAAATTCAAAAGCTGATTTCTCAATAACCACAATCAGTAAAATCTAAGTTTTGGCGCTAAAACGTAGCCTATAGCCTATATAAATACGGATTAAAAAAATAGAACTGAAAATCGGACAAGACACGGAGTAATAATCCTCGAACAAAAAATTCTAAAGCGGATTTCTCAAAAACTACGATATTCTTTGCTCCTTTCCAAATCACTCAGACATGAGCACTCTCAGCTCAACACTGAACTGTTTTCAAAAATGCTTACACTATGAGAATGCTACATTATCCCTGAGTAACAAAGGTTACATTTTATTTTGTTACTCAGGGTTACTTTTATCCCGTAATTCCAACGGGATCAGGACTTACGCGGGGAAACCCACGTGGAGCGCGATGCTAGTATGTTATAAAAGAAAAAAACTTATCTACATGAAAAATTGTCATCAATTGTTCCTGAATCCATTAAAAAAACAAAAACATTTCTACTTACAAACATATTGAGATCAAAACGAGTGGCAGGACTGGAACTGTGTTCCATCAATCATTCCCGTTGTTGACAGGCCGAACAAAAAAACGGAACTCCCAACGTGATAGTCATTAGCGATAATTAAAGGAAAAGAACACAAAATTGGTATTCCAACTGTGGAACATGGAACTGGGTAATTTCGACTTTATGTTCAAACAGTATGGTAGAAAGAGATTTGTTAAGTGAAACTTTTTTTTCTGTAGTTGGTAACATGTTAGAGGGTTACGTTAAACAAGCAAAAGAAATACAGGAAAACATTAAAAAATCGGCTAAGTGCGAGTCGCGTCTGAAGAAACTTGGGAGTACCAAAATTTACCTTAATTTTCAACTTTTTGTATTGCTAGCTTTTTACCAAATTTCGTGATTGTAGGTCATAACATAACATAACTTCACGCCTGTATGCAGAGGTGTATTACACACCCACGATTCGCCAGGTATGTTTAGGTCCAAATGTAATTCGGGGCGAGCCTATTGCTATCTACTGGGCACATTACTAAGCGAGCGATAATCAACATTTTTAATAGACACGTAACTACGAAAAGTCAGAGGTGCGAGGAGGAGGGGCGACTGGGGATCGAACTCGAGACCGCGTCTCGGCAGTCCGGTACGTAACGGACTGCCGAGACACTGGGCTATCGCCGCTTCTAGGTCAATTCTAAGTCAACGGGCACTAACATATAGGTTTTTGACCCAATACCTATAGGGTACTTCCGGTTGACCTAGAATTGTCAATTTTGGTTAGAAGCAAGGTCTTTCAGTCCAAGTAAAGGGCAAATTCCGACAAATTTATAAAGGTAAAAATTAAGGTACTAACAATTTTTCGCGACAATCTCAATTTGCCCATATCTTTTTATCGTATTGATTTAGGACCTTAATTTTTAAACACCTAATAAAGACTATAGACTCCAGTATCTGGTAGGTATAATTTTCAACTTTCTAGGTTCACGCGTTCCTGAGAAAATTGGTGGTGACACACGGACAGACGGACATACAGACAGACGGACAAGAGAGTTATATTATAAGGGTTCCTTTTTTACCTTTTGAGATACGGAACCCTAAAAATATTACTTCGGGGTATAGCGGAAGTAGGTAAGAAGTAAGTAGAGGAAGTATGAACCAGAATTAGTCCGACTAATTAATATTGTGATCGTTCTCTTAAGTTGTCATCATCATCAAAGCATTAGCCCCGGTGGCATCAAAAGCTTGTACTTTGGAGCCCTTTGTCCGCTCATTCACTCTTTCTTTCTCTTTATTTGGCTTTTGCTGGAGCGACTAAAATCTGCCCTCCAAACGCCAAAAGGAAAGCGTGCATCAGAGCCTTGTTTGTTACCATGTGTACCGGATATCGGGTGAGGTCTTCTTGGGCCCCGAAGATCTAGACGGGGCGTCCAAACACGCAACTACTTAGGTATCAACCTGATGATAAGTACGTTGCCAACTATAACAAGAGAGAAGAGGAGTTGGAAATGAGAATAGCTAAATGGGAAGGCAGGTGGTCCCCCAGCACACTCAATAACCGTACAAATATAGTATATAACTACTTTAAATCGATATTAACTGTGGGAAAAAGCTGTCTGTTTATCTATGACGTTAATTTGCGCTCATTACATACAACCAAATCCTGAATTCGATTTCAGTAAATTCAGAAAAAGTGCTTTGCTCCGGTTTCATTTTCAGCAAAAAAAAACAAGAAATCTTAATAGTTAGGTTTCTTTTTTTTCCATAACCTTATGTCTTATGTTATGTCAGATTCGAACCTATTAAAAGCGCAGTCGGTCTCGGGTCGTCAGATGTCGGGTCGTCGGGGTGTAAGCTTGCACCCTGACTGACCCAGAGCCATCTCCGGTTTCGAAATGTCCCTTCGGGTTTGGGAACCACGGTGTTCCCGTCTTGCCCCCAGAAGAGGGTGGCGAACACGCCGCCCCGGCCCGCTTCAGCCTGGGTGACAGGTGGCTTCACCTCGAGGACAGAGGTCGGTGAGCGACCTCCGATGGTTGAGTCGCCTGCGCGCGTCGCGGGCTCTGCGGATCGGGAAAGACCTGAGTCTCTCCTGGACCCGCACCTCCTCGTGCATTACTTGCTCGGAAGCAGCAGCAGTCCATGCGCGAATAGTTAGTTCTCCTAATTAAAAATAAAACACCTGTAGATTATAGCGATAAAGTAACAAAATTGAGAAAGTAAACTAATTCGGACAATACGAAGTTCCGTTACCCTCAAAAACAAGAAAAAAACCTGTTGAACAAAGCACCTAATTATATAATAATTTATAGGCACACTCAGCCGATACTCTGTCATCCTTGTTTGTTCTCAGTTTCTGAACGAATCTTTCCTCGCCTCTGATTGGTCGACAAGATCGCGCCAAAAACGTTATGATGAATGACAACTGTCAACTTAGCCTCAACAATTTGTTACGTGACATGTTTGAAAACAAATTATTGTCACTTCATGTCGTCAAGTAGAGTGAAGTATGAGATTTTGTTTGTTCAAACAGATTTAATTATTGTTCGGAAAAAGTTTGATGTGATGCTGAGATTTATATGTGATGAAAGGATGTGCGTATGATCTACTTACGATTTGTTGATTTTGTTGACAATAAAGTTGCCACAAGGAAAAATAATAAAGAACTGAAAAAAATAAAGAAAGGAAGGAAGTTAGTTAATGATGAAAGTCAGTAAGAAGGTGATAATTCCTCATTGCTGGGAAGTAATAGCTTGGGTACTTAAAATCCAAGATTCCGTTCAAGAACCGGCTTACAAAAAAAATTACAACAAGAGCATTTTAGCGAGCGTTCTAGCAAGCATTCTAGTGAAGTGACAGTAAATTTAATTCAGCTTTTTGCCGAGCCGAGCGATTTTGTCATTGTTCCATGTCCTTCTCTCTCAACCCACACTTCCAGTATTCCTTACTGTAGCGCTCACTAGAATGCTCGCTAGAACGCTCGTAGCAATATTTGGCTTTATGCTTTGCTTTTCTATTGGTTTAGTTTGAGAAATTTACAAACAGCAAATGCTCGATGTGATCAAGTGAATGCTCTTATCTATCAGTGGCTATAAATTGATATCTATGACAATATTATAAAGAGGAAATATGTAATTGTTTGATTGTTTCTATTGAATAGGCTCCGAAACTTCTGAACAGATTTCAAAAATTCATTCACCATTAGAATTCTACATTATCCGTGAGTAACATATGCTACTTTTTATCCCGATATTCCCACGGGATCAGGACATACGCGGGTGAAACCGGGCGGCGATGCTAGTCCACACTAAAACTTTATTGTTCTTGTAGGATCCAATGACCTCGCTTCTATTAATTAAAACGGACAATTTCACCCCAATTTTTATTTTCGGTGACATGATAGACATTATTACAACACAATGTTGGCTTCTTGTCACGCGTGCACTATTAAATTAGACGCCTATAAGCGATCGCCGCACGAACCAATCAGGTAGGCTCTGGCGAATAACCATGCTGTAATGTTTATCGGGATAAGTTCGTATTTCTTACTATGTGGTTATATTGCTCTATTGCCAAAAGTCATTAGACTTTCAAACACATTAAAAATATTAAATCAAACCCTTTCGTAACGCTCGATAAGGAACTTCGTTCCAAAAAGGGGAAGACCCAAGAAATACTGGCTTTACGTCGTAAGGGATTACATGCGTCCATGGTCTCACTAACAGATAAGATTGGCTTGGGCGTCGACGATCTTGGTGGGCTTCATACACCCTACACACACTGAAAATACAACTAACACACTCATAAATTATTGTCACCCTACATTTGGTGTATAGCAATCAAGAAACCCGACAATTTTGACGAATATTAATTCGTCAAAGTTGTTTTCGAGTTGAGATTGCGTGCTTAATGAATGGACGAACGGCCGGTCTAGCAGACGCTATTGTCTACCAATCGCTTGTAGATTAATTTTGCTCACACGCGATTTTCAACCTTAAAGAAACACGTTAGAATTTATAATGAGTATTCGCAATGTTGTTATAGAATAATTAATTTGGTTCGTTGCAATCAATCAGTAATTGTTGTCTTGTTTTATTACAGTGATTAAATTATGTTTCTATTTGCTACTGTCGGCTGCTCTAGTAAAGAACAGCGGGGTGTCTTATTTTTTTTGTGCGGAAATCCCTTCGGATACCCCCCCGCCGGCCAGCGGGGGCGGTTATGTCGGGCTTGAACCGCACGCCATCTCGGGTCTACAGACGCCGGGGTGTAAGGTTACCCATAGAGCATATCCCTCGCACTCCGACTGACCCTGGGCCATTCGCAGTGTCCCCTCTGATAAGAGCAGAGGGGTACCTGGAGCGACCACCCCTCCCGCGGGCCTTGCAGGCCCGCCATACCCCGACCCCCTCGTGCAATGGGGTCAGCTGGCCCTGAAAAGGGCCGGTTGGTCAGACTCTTGGCCGTTGACGTTGACGCCAACTACTCCAGAGGAGCAATCAATGATGCGAAATCGCCCACGTTGCCCAGGGTGCACCAAACTTGGAGGTGATCCAACCAGTCGCACTCCAACAGCGGGGTGCCTATAGTTGACATACTTTGGTATCTACCGAAAGGTTCATAATAGATGTCTGTTTTGAGGATGTGATTAAACATTAATCGTGATACAAGGAAAAGAATATTAGTAACCGAAATTACTAATATTCTCCCTAACCCTTCCAGCTAAGCTTAATTGTTTGTGTTAGGAGTGGGTTCACGTCGGTGGTGTAATGGCCAGGATTCGAACCTGGGACCTCTCGATCGTAGGCTCGACTCCTTAACCACTAAGCTACCGACGCTTAACTTCTATATCACTTCTACTATCATCATCTCAGCGTTGAAAGGCGGGGTCCACTTACCGGCTTACACCTCGACCCCGAACGCACTTTGGCATCCTGGGCACTGAGACCATGTCACCTAAGGGGTCATCATCAGTCGACATCAAACCACCATTCCTTGGACCTTCCCTCCTACCCACTGACATACGTACTGTAGTGTCCGACCTCGTTCGAACACTACAGTTAGTTACCTGGCCATCATGCGTCAGCGATTATAAATAATTTGTTGTATCAATTTAAATTTAAAATAGGAAGCTTCAATAAAACAATTGGAGCCTGGACAGTTGGAGTCGGAACGGGACCCGGAGGATCCGTCCTTGATTCGAGCTACGAAAAAGTATCCTGAGGAGAATTCCGCTGTAAGCCCTATCCTTAGGCAGAGTCCGCGTTCCCTTCCCAGTCCGACAAATAAAGTTACACAACCCCGCGTAAAAGTCCCTAATTAATATAAATAAAAGTGCGTGTTGTGAAAATAAATAATATTTTTTCCTACGAATTAACGTCTTATGATTTCATCGCCATAAGCAGTCGTGACGCCAGTCCCCCGACGTCACAGTACGTATGCTCATGACTGCATATCATTGAAAGTGTATGCAGAGATATATTATAGCGTAAAATTTTTGCTAACAGTTTTGAATTACCTTTATCAGAGGATGCCTGTTAAAGTTTTCTAGACTGTGCTGGTTCACACCTATTAAGCTTTCCTCGATCCGTGAATCGAATCCGAAACCTCAGGCAATGCAACCGCACTTTTTACCACAATTATAAAATCCAAATGAACAAAACAATTGAATAAAATAATAGAATCGAAATTAAATTGAAATGAAGTTTCTCATTGAGTTATCAGCAAACGAATTTAGGTTGTCAGTAATTAATTAATCAATTTATGTGAATAATTCATTAATTGATGAAATATTTACTAGGAATTCAGTGCAGGGTGCGACTGAAATAAATTGAGCGCAGCGAGCAGGACTCTTACTTGAAAATAAGACATCTTACTACGGTCGCGAGCTTAGCTAAGGCCGCGCGCTCTAGGAACTGTTTTTCGATGATTATTCCCCAATGGTACATCGGACATGAACCATCTCGCTTCAAATACTCCTCAGTGTCCACACTATCACCGTGCCGGATATAAGAGAACTACATAGCCCGATGAACTGGACCAGTATGGAAAAAATGTTTCGCGTAGTAGTAACTAACTGAAAAAACTCATGGATAGAAACTATGCGGTTGAATGACGTGGCACAGGTACTAACTTTAGTTGCTTCTGTGGTATGGGTGTGGTGGCATGAGGTCCTTCTAGCATAGTAGAAGATGCAGTGATTAATCCTTCAAAATACGTAATTATATCTTCTTTCTTCTTCTTATATATAAAAATGAATTGGCTAATTTTGGTCTTGAATTATTTGTGGAGGTCCAGAGAAGGTTTAAAAGGTTTGTCATCGATTGAGGCAGTACGAAGTCTGCCGGGTCAGCTAGTAATAAATAAATAATAATAATAAATATTGTAGGACAAAGTACACATTGCCATTTGGACCCAAACTAAGCAGAGCTTGTCATATGGTTACTAGAATGCGGATACACATACTTAAATACTTTTTTTTGTAAATAAATACATAATATAATACACAAAAACACGCAGACCAATGCAAGTATACAAATTTGCATAACATAACATAACTTATGGATATATATTTGCACTGAGCGGGAATCGAACTACTGCTAAGCCACAGAGGTACAATGTATAGATATCCTTGGGTTTAGTTATTTTCTTGTTGTTTTTTTAAAAGATATTAGTAACCGATATAACTAATATTCCCCCTAACCCCTCCAGCTAAGCTAAATTGCTTGTGTTAGAAGTGGGTTCGCGTCGTTATTGTAATGGCCAGGATTCAAACCCGGGACATCTCGATCATAAGGTAGACTCCTTAACCGCTAAGCTACCGACGATTGGTGTGTACAGGGCTTTACTAACTTCCTTGAAGCCCAAACTAACCTCACTTGTAAGTCAGTGCACCTGGGAAGCATCAGGCGAGACTCTGACACAGGCTTTTCTCTCAGCGTTGGACAGTCAGACTGTGACGGTCCAACCATCGAGATTGCATTGGCGGTTTGAGGATGGGGGCTTGCTGTTCAGAACGGCTTCAGACGTTGCAGATTAACATTAAAATACCCTTCTCACTGCTCATACATTGTTGGCCTAAAGTAAAATAAAAATTAAAAGGACAATTCAAGACTTAATGATTTCTCTTAACTTTTAATATAATTTTGGTATAATCTCATGTTAATTTGGTTACAAGACAATTTAAAGAGTAGGAATAGTTGAAGTGAATTTATTTGTTTAGGCTGATAGCTTCCGTTATTAATTTCAAATAGTCGATAGTTGGTAGTGGCTTTAAAACATATTGTTTTATGGCAACTCAGAAGAGATGACGTGTAGTGGCGTGATTATAGGAACGGGGGGTAGTAAGAGGTAATAAAAGGAGCGTACCGGAGAATATCGGGATGAGTCTTCAAGAATTCGTCGCGAACTATAAGCAAGCGGAAGCTCTGCCCGAGCAGCCTTCGATCAGTCGCTGCTCAGCTTAGGATATAATAGGAAAGTGATAGGAAACGCCGCGAATCTATAACCGAGAAAGTAAATTAGGGAAAAGTTCATCGAAATTTCTATCCGAATTTTAGAAAGCCTTGTAGCCTGCGTTTAAATCTGGTGGTGAGTTATTAAGTTCTGTTCTTCTTACTCTTAAAATGTTGACTGTATTTAGGTTTCATAAATTGTATTCATGATAATTTACTTTTGTGGGTTGGAGGTAGAAAAATAAAACGCAAAGTGAAATTTTCTTTGTAAGAACTATTTTCGTAGGGAATTAGTTTAAATTAGCTGTCTACACCTTTATTTAGTAAATGCTTCCTAAAATCATTCTATATTACAGTAAATTTTAGTTAATGTGTTCGATAATCTGGTGTGGTCGTGGTATGTGAACTGGGTTGACTTTGGCCAAGTCAAGTCAGGGATCAGACTGTGACTATGCTATGATAGCGTTCTCTGTCGATTCATGCTGGGTTTAGAGTACTCGAGGCTCTCTATCTGGAATGAGGTGACAAAACACTTTTATCGCCGTTAACCTATATGTAAGCAATTTGCTACTAACATTTTCTTTTAATGCTACCTTATCTAAATCTAGATGGCTAGTTCCTATAAGCCTGGGATGTCTATTGTAGATTCTTAGCCTGTATCTGTAATGGCATTTAATATTCAAAGTGTGATTAATGGGTCATATGACTTGTTAAACTAACTTATAAAATATTATTTTATACACTCATCATTACACTCATCCTGCACACTACACAATACCCTTGTGTACACGAAATATGTAGTTCTAGGCACGCTTAAGAGCCTCCCAAGTTCTTAAGTTTGCTTGGAATGAGGTAAAGGTTTGAGAAATTGAGCTATCTTATTTCTTACGATGGTTCTACTGAAATTCAACAGTCTGTCTGGGATGAGTCCAGAGGATGGCTGTATTCGACCGTTGTTTTATTATAGGGAACCCCAATTGGGCAGAGCCCGTTCAGCGTTGGATATCGCATTCTATGTGCTAGACAAACTAAATGTTTATTCTAGTGGATGGAATGTAGCGTCCCTTTACTTGCCTAGTCTGCCGAGACAACAGTACTGTACGCAACAATAGCTAGTAATGGATTGTCGATGTGTGTTGTGAAACCTTGCTTAATCAAGTAAGGTAACATAATCATACCCTGACTCAGTTCATTGCTGATATTGGTTCGGTCTGAGGGGATGTTTAGTGACGACTGATGCCCCTTAGCTAGCTCAACCCTACTGAGCTTATCTTGTAGTATCATACGGTTTCTCAACTGGTGATAGGACAAGATCAGACAGTCCACTTTGTGTTGTATTGTGTATACATACAGCCATCTGCTGGACTATTATTCCTATCAAATACAGACCTCACTTTCATTGTAAAGATGAGAAGCTCAAAAGGTACGGTAATTACTTGAGTAAATGATTGTTATGTCTTACAAAGCAGTTTCATTTAACTCTTGACAATTCCTTTGTCTTTATCCAGTCCTTGTGAGTGCCTTTTTTTTTTTTTTTTTTTACGTGCGGAAATCCCTTCGGATACCCCCCCGCTGGCCAGCGGGGGTGGTTATGTCGTGTCTCGACTAAAACCGCACGGTGTCCTCCCCAAGTGTCCGTTGCCGGGCACCCCGGGTAAGCCCTCGAAAGGATAACCCCAGGGTTGCTTGCGGGCTTTGGCCGCCACCGCGGCCTCGCCTGGTGGGGTCGGGTTTTATCCCGCTTCGGTGAGTTGGCAGGCGTGTGTAGGGCACACACGACACGCCTCCGCCACGGCCTGCTTCTGTAAGGACGGCGAGTCGGCCAACTGCCGTCCTCAGGCCCCGATCATGGAGGTCGGTAGTCCCGGGCGTAGATGAGTCTGCGGCGTCCTCGCCGCAGACTGCGAAACTCGGGAGGCAGGGTTCTTTCCCGCTCCCTCTCCGCCGTCTCTTTCGCGCGCATTACCTGCTCACAGAAAGAGGCGGCGGCGTGCCACTTGCTCCCGTCGGAGACCACGGCCCTCACCATGGTCTCCAACGAGAGAACGTCCACGCCCAGGACCGCAACGAGATCCCGGCGTTGACTCGCCCACGCAGGGCACTCCACCAACGTGTGGAGCGCCGTGTCTTCACCAGGATCCTCGCAGTGCTGGCACTGCGGCGTTGTCTCCCGGTGGATGCGCCACAGATACTTACCGAAACACCCGTGTCCGGTAACCATCTGGCACATCCGGTAGGAGAGGTCCCCATGGTCCCTCTCCAACCACTCCTTCATGATCGGTCTCACCGCCGCAATGGTGGATTCCCCCCACCTTGGGTGCTCAAGTCGCACCCTCCATGTCTCCATGAGTTCCTGGCGGAGCAGGGACCGCTGAGCCCTGATTTCTCGGGGCTCCGGCCTATGGCCCCGCTCCAGCGCCTCCTTGTGCCACTGGTACAGCAGCGCAAGGACTCTCGCTTCCAGGTCCCATGGAGGGGTCCCAGCTAGGAGACATGCCGCCTCGACGGAGATCGTGCGATACCCCCTGATGAATCTGACGGCCATCGCCTTTAACGGACTGTTAAGAACAGCCACGTTGCGGGCCGCCAGAGTCTCCGCCCATACGGGGGCCCCGTATAGGGCCATGCTTCGCACGATCCCCAGGTACAGTCTCCTAGTGGGGGCGTTGGGTCCCTTAACGTTGGGCATCAGCCGCGATAGCGCGGCCGCAGCCCCCCTCAGTTTCGGGACCAGACTTCGGAGATGAGGTCCGAAGTCCCATCGGCTATCGAGTACGAGCCCAAGGTACTTCATCGTGGGCTCGATGCCGATGCTTACGCCCCCTACGGTTATGCTGGTTCCCGCAGGTGGCCCCCTCCGAGGCCCGTGAAAACACATAGCCTCGGATTTGTGGAGAGCCACCTCGAGTCCCAGCCGCCGTATTCGACCCACGACTTGAGCAACCCCTGCCGTGGCCTTCAGTGCCGCGCTTCGGTACGTTGCTCCCCGCGCCATAACGAGGGTGTCGTCAGCATAGCACACTATGCTGACACCCTCGAGCAACGTACCGCGCAGCACCCAGTCGTATCCGATGTTCCACAGGAGTGGCCCTAGGACCGACCCCTGCGGAACACCGCACGACACTTCTCGCCGCCCTTGCCCTAGCCAGCTCGGGTAAACTATGGCCCTCTCGGATAGGTATGCCTCGACAATGCGGCGGAGGTAAGGAGGCACTCCGTGATACGCGAGCGCCTCCCTAACGCAGCTCCAGGGTAGGGTGTTGAAGGCGTTGGCGATGTCGAGAGACACCGCCACCACCACCCCACCCCGCGAGACTACTTCCTCCGCCAGGCGCCTAACGCGCATGATCGCTTCCACGGAACACCGCACCGCTTCCACGGTGGAGCGCCCCCGGCGGAAACCGAACTGGTTGTCCGCCAGATCTGGCCCCACGTTCGTGAGATGCTCGACGAGGCGCTCTGCAATAATCCGCTCAAAGAGCTTGCACACCTCGTCGAGCAACACGATCGGCCGGTAACCGGATGGCTGATCCGCCGGCCACCCCGCCTTCCGGATAAGGACCAGTTTCCCCGTCTTCCACGCCTTTGGAAACTGGCCCCTTTCGAGGCATGCGCTAAAGAGCGCCACCAGTCGAGGCCCTAGTTCCTCAAGGGCCAGGACCCATGCTCGGCCTGGAATGCCGTCGGGTCCGGGGGCAGTGCATTTCCGGGCTTTAAGCCGGAGCACTGCTACCCCCAGTTCACTCTCCCTGACTTCGGGCACATCGCTCTCGCTATTATCAGCGTCAGGCGCCTGAGGCGGAGCCATACGCGGAGGAACATGCTCCTCCGCTCTCGCTGGGAACAAGGAGCCCAGTATCCCCTCCAGCCGCTCCGGCTGGAGGCTCTGGGTCAGTAGGGGCGCCCTTGGGCGGATTTTGCCCCTGACCGCAAGGTAAGGGCGCCCCCATGGGTTCTGCTCCAGAGACTCCAGCAGCTCTTCGCGGGCCCACCGTTTGGCCTGCTTAATGGCTTCCTGGAGGGTCCTCTTGGCCCCCTTGTACGCCTCATACAGCTCCGCCTCTCGGGCTGCCGCATCGTCTGGGCGGCGACGCCTCCGGCGAAACCTGGTGTACTGGCGGCGAGCGGTCACGCACGCTGCTCGCAGCTGTGCGAGCTCCGCTGACCACCAGTACACCTGTTTCTTTGCCGGGCCGGGCTTAACCCTAGGCATCGCCGCATCGCAGATATGCGACATGGCTCTCCTGAACCATTCGGCCTCTGCGTCGACATCGGCAGGCCTGGCCGGTGACGGAATCCAAGCCTGCACAATAGATGCCTCCAGGAGAGCCTCCCGATCCAGGCGTCTGAGCGCCCAACGTGGATCCGGGGGGTTCGCTATAGTCAGCGGTAGGTTAGGTGGAGGGGAGACGTTGAACCGAATGTACCTGTGGTCCGATGACGTCTCCTCCTCCTCCACCACGCGCCAACCCTGGACGCGGCGGGCGAGAGCAGGGGTCGTGAATGCGACATCCACGACCGAACTGAGCCCCCGCCGCTCCCAGGTGGCTACCCTCCCCCGGTTGAGGACCTCTAGGCCACGGGTGTTGGCCCAGTCCTCCAGAACTCGCCCCTTGGCATTGGTTTCCCGGGAGCCCCAAGCCAGAGACCAGGCGTTGAAGTCTCCCAGGACCAAGACAGGGCGAGGACGGCACGCAGCGAGAACGATGTCCAGTCCTGCGAGCCATAGCTCAAGCTCATACTGGTCAAGGCTTGGCGAGAAGTAGACGGCCACGACAGCCAAACCCTCATAGTCCGCCGCGACACAGCCTCGGCCCCTTGCAATGACTGCAAGGCGCGAGGTGTCCGCGGCGGAACCCCCGAAGACGGTCGCTACGCCGTCCAGGTCCACCGGGCTTCCGGGGTGGACCCAGTACGGCTCAGCGACCACGACCACATTGATAGACCACTCCACGATGCTCTGGTACAGAAGATCCTGAGCACCGGTGCAGTGGTTTATGTTCATCTGCAGGATGCGGATTGGTGTGTCCATTAATGGACGTCCATCTCCGCATCCCGCCGGGAATGTGGCCGCTCCTGAGCGGCACCCCCACTACCCGTTGCGGACGAACGGGGCTTTGGCCTCGAGGCGGCGCAGGATCGGCTGTCCGCCCGGTGCTCCGCCGCTTTGCCCTCCGCTACGCATTTGTAGCAGCGCGGCGGAGCATCGCATGTGCTGGCCTTGTGCCCGGGCTGACTACAGCGGAAGCACCGGTCCCCCACGGTGTCTCCCGCTGTGCACTGCACTCCCACGTGCCCCACGGCCAGGCACCTAAAGCACCTGGCCTCGCGGGGCTGCAGGAGTTGCACCCGCGCCTTAAGGAAGCCCCCAACCAAGAGGCTCCGTTCGTCCGCAATCTTCTGCGCCGCTGCGACGGGGCAGTTGACGACTGCCGTGCCGTGACCGGTGGAGCTGAAGCGGATTTCTCCAGCTCTCATCTGATCCCGGGGGCAGCCGCCTGCCTCCACGACGGCGGAGATAAGTTCCTCCGTCGTGGCCGCATCATCCAGACCCGAAATGCGCAACCCTGCGCATTTATTGGGTCTGGTGACGCGGACGGCTTCCGCGTCCAGCGACTCCCTCAGCTTGGCCGCTAGGGCATCTGCTTTGGGGCCGCTGGTGGCGCCGGAGACCTCGAGAAGGCGAGCTCCGGTGCGAGTCGTCTTGCACCGGAGCCCACCCTCAATCTCAAGGGCCTTGAGGTCCACAGAGGCCTTCGCCTGCCTCAGTACCTGGGCGTACCCCACGCCCTTCTCCACCCCCTCCGTCGTCACCGTCAGGACGACGGCAGTGGAGCGTGGGGCGCGGAGCCTCTTCGGCGCCTTCGGCGCCTTTTTGGCGGCTTTTTTGGCCTTTTTCGCCTTTTTGGGGGCCCTGCTACCTCCCATCCCTCCCCTCTGGAGGAATGCTCGGGTGTAGCGGGAGCAGCGGATACAGCGGGGGTGCCGCGCTTCTTCCCCTTCCCTTTCCCCTTATCGGGCGTTGGGTTCGCCGGGACACCGGTCCCTGTCTTGGGACCGGGATTTCCGCTGGCGGCAGTCGCGTAGGAGGCGGGCCGCAGCAGTGGAGGACGGTACTCCCGGTCTTCCAGTACGCCAAGGCGCCTCCCGATCGCCGCCAGCAGCTGCGTTATGCTCGGCGCAGGCTCTGGTGCCGGCCTGGGTGCCAGATTGGGCGCCGGCGTAGGCACCGATCTAGGCGCCGACGTTGGCGTCGATTTTGCCGCCTTTGGCCCTGGCGCTGATTTTGGCACCACTTTCTCCCCGGTACCAGAGGCCACCCTGGCCGGCGGTGCCTCCCGGGGACCTGGCGCAGTCCGGGCCCCCGCTGACCCCGTAACTAGCTGGGTCAGCTTTTCGACCTCCCCGCGGAGCACCCGTTGCTGCTCCAGCGAGTTAGCGAGCTCAGTTTCCAGGGTTGCGACCCGGTCCCTGAGCTTCGCTTCCTCCTCGGATACGCTCCGAGAGAGGAGCTCCTCAAGCGCTGTCTTGGCGACGGCAACATTCTCCGCCACTGTCTTCTTCTTGCCGGATACATTTTTTGCACCTTTTATGGTTTTTGTAATCTGAGCAAGCGCTGCAAGGAGCTCCCTAGCCGCGGGGACGCCTTGGTCCCTGCCACTGGGTAGTGGAGGGACATGCACCGGCACCCTGCCCGCCGAAGTGGCCAGCACTTTTGCCGGCCGATCATCCTCACTCGAGGAGACCGCCCTCTGTCCGGAGGAGCTTCTGCTCCGGTCTAGAGCGGGTCCACGAGAGCGAGGCCTCTTACGTATTCGGCTGGGAGCTGACTCGCTGTCAGTCCCAGCCGTGGACGCAATCTCCGCGTCCGTTACCTCTCCCATAGGTAGTGGTGTAGCAGGTCTGGCGAAGACGGCCTTGATCGCCCGCGTGCGAGACCGCAGGAATCTCACCTCTTCCTCCCTCACTACCTCCACTCCGTCATTATCATTGCCGTTATGCGTGCCTTGGTCGTCTGATTTATCCTCGGTATTAGTTTTGGTTTTTTGATTTAAATTGCTCATATCATATCCCACGAGTATGGGGGAAGGACGGTCGATCCAGGCGGAGCCCCCTGCACCTGGACAAGCCTAAATACTATGGAGGTCGGCTGGTATCCATAGGTTTTTACGACTTCGCTGTCGGGTGTTATAGACTTTCCTTGTCGTGGGCCGACCAATAAAGGCAAGCCCTCCGGTCAGCAAGTTCACGGCGTACCCTTCTGGAGCCACCAGTCAGGTCGTTGCTGATCACCTACCGATTACGGAACGCGAGAGGATGGCTAGTCCTCTCTCACCGGCGGCGGCACAAGTGCCCGTCGGCCCCTGCGTTAGCAGTGGGCCAACCCGCCCCTGGGTCCCCCAGGACCCTATGGTGGCCTCCGCCACGAACACCATTCCTCATCCTGTCTCCTCTGAAAGCAGAGGAGTACGGAGAGCGATGTGTTCCCGCCACGTCGGGTATTGGCCGACGATCAATGCCAACCCCATAAAGGGGGAAACCATTGACCGCCGCCCATGGTGTACCGGCCGCTCCGATTCCGTTCCCCCCGGACTGCAGTGGGATCGGAATCGGAATGACACGCGAGGAGGTTACCCAACATACACCCCCCTTGTGAGTGCCTGATTTAATTCAGACATTTAAAACAAATTATTTACAGGATCGATGTCCAATTCGATCTATGTATCCTGTTTGACGGATGTGAGCTCGTTTCATTGTAAGTGATATGTCATGCTGGGCTAAGCCCTCGCAATACATGCTATCATACTTACCTATCTACTTATTATTATGTCTTTATCGGTGTGGGGAAAATACTTGTGTCTTGAAAGCGTTTGGTCGCGGTATCGCTTGACCCTGAAACGTGGACAGTTGCCACAAGCTCGCATTGTGTCTTGAAAGCGTTTGGTCGCGGTATCACTTGACCCTGAAACGTGGACAGTTGCCACAAGCTCGCGAAACCTTACCACATATATTACCATGTCTGTTTACAGCTGGTACCCATATCAGCGCTAGTAACTCATTGGCCGTGTTCTAGATGAACTGCCCAAGGGGTTACCCAATTACTGCCTGTGTATGAATACACTACAGCAATGATTCGAGCTATACATTCGTTAGACTGGATATATTTTCATCTAACCTATGGGCACTCATTCCCAATTCGGTACTATTTTTATTTTGTAAAGCACCAAGGTTGTGCATAACTTAAAAGTAGTATGCCTTCAGCCTGGAGAGGATTGGTTGCTCGTTGGGGGCCTGGGGTTTTGGAGGATGCGGCCTCCCCGGTTCCAGCAATGGAACCGGTCATAGGATTCCTTATTACCTATAAAAATACCCCATCCTAGCAGTCTACACATATTTTCCGGCTACTCTGAGATAATCTACTATGTAGGTTATCTCAAGGTAACTAATTATTAACCACATATGTATTTAATCACACATTTTATTTACTTGACCACCAATATTTACTATATCTTTGGCTAAATAACTCAAATTGTATATAAGAAAACTATATACATTTCCTTTGCAGGGTCCAGTTATGGTAAGACAACTCCATATTGTGTGTGTTATATCTTTACTTTACCTAAACTAAATGCTTATATATCATACTGTGAAATTGAACTAGCTTGCATTTAAAGGTACACAAAACTTAAAATGTCTATATCTAGGATCACTTAGGAATGAACTTAGTATTCAGAATTTTATAAATATCACTAATTATCACTATAGAGACTAGGTAGCTTCTAAAATCAAAATCTTAAATCATATTAGGTTCAGGGATTCAATGTAGTTGTATTGGAACATTATTTAACTTTATTACTAGATAGAATAATAGTTATAGGAATTAGATTGAAATCAGTGTTCTCAATACCATGTACTCTTGTCTTGTCTCAATGTACCAAATAAAGGACTATGAGTTACTACAATGCTTAAACACAACGTATAAAGGGTTATTAGATGATCACAATAAAGCCAAACTTTTAATAGTATCTTCCTAAACTTGGAAGATATAACAGTAACGGATACTCTCAGTGCCTTCAGCACTGTAATCAGTTGCTGCATTCAGGTCCATCGTCTCATCAGTGAGGGAAATACTTTCAGAACCGTAAGGGGGGAGCGTTACAAGAAGGCAGTCGCTCTAGGTAAAACCGACATACCGATCAAAAACTATATAAGGACCTCAGGCTCCAAAGTGCAAACTTTGAGCGCTACTGGGACATTGCTAAGAGGACTATAATAATTTTTGATAGGTATTAATAATGAAGCGCGTAGGCCGCCGCCACCTCCTTCTGCGAGCATGTTATGCTTGCGAAGGAGATGGCGAAGCGTGCCCGGGAGAGGTTTAGAACTCTCCCGGACCGCCGAGCCCGCAACATGCTCGCCGCGCGTCGCAGGTGACTCAGGCGCCGAAGGTCGCTTAACGACCTCCGTCCTCCATGAGCGCCGTATTTATAGTATTTATAGTGAAAGGATGACCCTATAATCGTCAACACATACAAACATCTTTGAAATCTATAGGTAAGAGAACATAACAAGGATTTTACACAAGACGTAACATCGACACGTGGTCAATGAATCAAAAGACTGATTTTCCGCAACTGAACACAGGTGTATACTAAGAAACATGTAATTGAGTTGAGTGAGACAAAGTCGAGCGAAAGCTCCTCATACCAGACTTCAGGATTTTCTTTGTCACAGGTCTCCTCCTAAACTACTAATCCAATCAGAACCAAATTTGGCATGATTAAAGAGGAATCAGAGGAAGGTTTATAGATATATTTTGAAAAAATTAATGCTACCACAGAGGAATGATCACCGTTAAAAAAATTCCAGATGGAATTACATAATGACCGCTCGAGACACTGTGACCAAACTTTACATGCTCAGAAAGCATGTCCAGAGTTGTGACTTTCAAAAAGAATTTTCAAAATCGGACTTGCCACGGAGGAATGATCACTGTTCAAAATTTTCAAAATCTGATTCACGATGTCTCACTCAGCTCAACATTGCAAGCAGCGATTCGCCTTGCAGACCTAGTTAATAATGATTGGGTGACCAGGAAAGGAAATTATAAGTAGAAACGTAGGTAACTAGGCGTGAACTAATCCTTACACACAGTGCCCGATTAAGTTAACTTGAAGCCCTAAGCAATCTTCCCTTGTGGGTCTCCTATCCTTAAATGAACTAGGTGCAAAGAAATACATGCATAACTTCACGCCGGTATCCCCGAAGGGGTAGGCAGAGGTGTATTACACACCCACGATTCGTCAGTTATGTTTAGGTCCCAATGTAATAGTGGGCGAGGCTATTGAATTCTTTTTTTTTTGTACCACGCAGATGGGAAGCGGTTACCGCGGCCTATAGACGTGTGCAACACCAGGGGCGTCACACGTGCATTAATTCTCATTTTTAGTATAAATGGATACATTTTTAGGGTTCCGTTGTCAAATGGCAAAAAACGGAACCCTTATAGATTCGTCATGTCTGTCTGTCTGTCCGTCCGTATGTCACAGCCACTTTTTTCCGAAACTATAAGATCTATGCTGTTGAAACTTGGTAAGCAGATGTATTCTGTGAACCGCATTAAGATTTTCGCACAAAAATAGTAAAATACATTAAATTTTGGGGGCTCCCCATACTTAGAACTGAAACTCAAAAAAAAATTTTTCATCAAACCCATACGTGTGTGGTATCTATGGATAGGTCTACAAAAATGATATTGAGGTTTCTAATATCATTTTTTTCTTAACTGAATAGTTTGCAAGAGAGACACTTCCAAAGTGGTAAAATGTGTCGTCGTCCCCCTGTAACTTCTAAAATAAGAGAATGATAAGACTAAAAAAATATATCATGTACATTACCATGTAAACTTACACCGATAATTGGTTTGAACGAGATCTAGTTAGTAGTTTTTTTAATACATCATAAATCGTAAACCCCAATTTACCTTTCATTCAATCAACTCAAATATAAAAATTAAAAAAAAACATGTTACTTGCCGCTACGGAACCCTTCATGGGCGAGTCCGACTCGCACTTGGCCGCTTTTTATTGACTATGCTATCCTACATTCATTTATTTAATACACAAAGCTCCAGAGTATAAACTGAACGAAATTATTCATTCACCGACCAACTAAAAACAACTAACTGAATTCCAGTGCATATGAAATTAACAACAAACACTAATTATTCGCAACAGAAGCGAGAACAATTACCAAATTAACTTTTAATTTCGTAGCCAAGTTATATTTAGTTATGTCTGTGAAAGAATGAAAATGTTATGCCATTTTGTTTTAAGAGTAAAGTGCAAATAAATTAACATAACATAATCTCACGCCTATATCCCCGAAGGGGTAGGCACAGGTGCTAGCACCCACATTTCGCCAGTTTAGGTTTAGGTCCCAATGTAATAGGTGGCGTGCCTATTGCCATTAACCGGGCACTTATAAACCTGCGATAAATACACACATAACTTCGAAAAGCATCGAAAAGTCATTGGTGTGTGCCATGGTAATACCTGGGATCGAACCCGAGACCTCGTCTCAGCAGTCTTTTACCCATACCACTAGGCTACCGTGGTAAATTAAAATTAAATTAAATTAAATTATTCCCACTATTTAAAATCATAAATGTGATAGTTTTGATGGATGGATGGATGTATGGATGAATGTTTGTTACTCAATCACGCCAGAATGGCTGAACAGATCTGGCTGAAATTTGGTACAGGGATAGATTATAATCTGGAATTGGACGTAGGCTGCTTTATATCACTGGAATGGAATAGGTAAAGGGTCCATCTCGAAACCGGAGATGGCCCAGGGTCAGTCGGGGTGCGAGGGATATGCTCTATGGGCAACCTTACACCCCGGCGCCTGTAGACTCGAGACGGCATGCGGTTTTAGTCGGTTCAAGCCTGACATAGCCGCCCTCTCTGGCCGGCGGGGGGGTATCCGTGGGGATTTCTGCATGAAAAAAAAAAAGAAAAATAAAAGGAAGGAAAAAAAAAAATATCCATGGGAAGCGGGAACGCGATCGAGATTCCATGCAAGCGGAGCCGCGAGTAATAGTTATTTTATTATAAATAAATTCTGATCCCGTTACCCATGGGAACATATCACAGGGATAATAAATATTCTACAACATAAATAAATAAATATTCTACAACATTCTACACAGCGCTTTCTAGACCCAAAGTAAGCATAGTTTAACTAGTTTGTGTTATGGGTTCTAGAACGCGGATAAACATACTTATATACTTTTTTTTTGTAAATACATACATATTATACATAAACACCCAGACCAATGCAAATAGACATATTCATGCATACAAATATTTGCACTGAGCGGGAATCGAACCCGCGCCCCCTGTCGTAGCAGTCGAATGCACTACCGCTACGCCACAGAGGCCGTCAACTCTAGACTATAATCTATCCCTGTGCCAAATTTCAGCCAGATCCGCTTAGCCGTTAGAGCGTGATTGAGTAACAAACATCCAACCTTACAAACATCTTCACAAACTTTCACATTTATAATATTAGTAGGAACAATATAATATAATCAAAATCAACCTATTCTAGTCCACTGCTGGACATAGGTCTCCTCTAATGAGCGCCAAAGCGCCCTGTCTTCCGCTTGCCGCCTCCAGCATCTGCCCGCAGTCTTTCGCAGATCGTCATCCCACCTGGCAGGAGGGCGTCCTACACTACGTTTTCCGAGTCGCGGTCTCCACTCAAGAACACGTCTACCCCAGCGGTTGTCGGTTCTTCGCGAGATATGGCCGGCCCACTGCCACTTCAGCTTGCTAATTCTTTGAGCTATGTCGATAACCTTGTTTCTCTGTCGGATGTATTCGTTACGAATCCTATCCTTCAGAGAAACTCCGAGCATATATAATATAATACAAGTTACAAATCAGTTCAAACGCGGAATTCGGCTCTCATCTCTGGGATATCTCTGCTCAGTACTTAGTAGATGCTTTCGACAGGTTGAAGTGACGTGCAGTCTAGCGGTCCGCATTATTAGGAGTCCTGAGGTCACCCCTCCCTTGAGCCCTTGCAGTTGCGTAGAGATATTGCATCTTTGGCAGTATTTAACGCCTCTACAATGGCGAGTGTTCCGATTAGCTCTTCCAATTAGTCCCACTCTCTCCTTTCCTATACAGGACAACACATGCAAGGCTCAGGTATCACCCTCACACCCCGGCGTCTGTAGACCCGAGACGGCGTGCGGTTTTAGTCGGTTTAAGCCCGACATAACCGCCCCCGCTGGCACGCGGGGGGGTATCCGAGGGGACTTCCGCACGAAAAAAAAAAAAAAAAAAAAGTATCACCCTCACACAGTGCAAACAATTCCATCCATATCCAAGCTGTTCAGCACATCTGTTCTTTGCTGCACCATCAAGATTTGGAATTCTTTAGCAGCACACGTGTTTCCTTCTTCCGACAGTTCCCGCTCCTGTAAGTGGGGCGTGAAAAAGCATCTCATGAGGCTGAGAGCCACCATTGTAACATTATCAGTGTCTGTGATGGTGACCCTCATTCCTGAGACTTTACCTTTAGCTCACCATCAGGCGAGGTTAAATCATATTGAAGTGTCGATTGTAAAAAAAAGTACGAATTACGATACAATAGGGTAGGATAGGATTCTATGTTTTCTTAAAAACCTGTTATGGACCAAAATGGCGTCACTGTTCGGAAGTGAGGCAGTAGTGAGGTACTCCTCGTACGTGACACGGCGACTGTGAAGACAGCTACAAAAAGTTGCGCGTGGTTGATTGTCAATTCATGGCGTTTCACGATACTAAATTTTTTGATTCGTAGTCAGTTTAGTAGTAGGTTTACATAGAACTTATTGGTTTTAGTAGGTATTTAAAGAAAAACCATTTTGCAAGAAAATCTGGTTAATTCGGATATGATAATGCTGTGTAGAATTAAATTAAACTATGCTTACTTTGGGTCGAGAATGCGCTGTGTAAAATGTCGTAGAATATTTATTTATTTTTTTTATTTTTAAAAATCAATATTTTATGTCATTGTACATATCTAAACCCAACGTAACCAAAGCTTAACTAGTTTCTGTTATGGGTTCTATAGAGGAGATAAACATAATTAGTTTCTATATGACCTTATTTTTCGAAAAATGATCTACTATATGCAACTTTACATAAATTGGTTAAATAAAGTTAAATTAGATAAAGTTTCAAAAAAAGGTACTTTTTTTTTTAAATAGATACATATTAAACACTAGCTGATGCTCACGGCTCAGCCCCCGCGGAAGTCGGTTATCGTTTTAATCATTTCTCCGGGTCTACTCAACCCATTTCTATCTAACATACGGCAGATTTTAAGATCTTCCTAATAGAAAAAATATGTGTCCGTACGTACACAGGTAAAAAGTGAAACTTCTATATGACCTTATTTTTCAAAAATGATCTACTAGGTATATGCAACTTTACAGAAATTGGTTAAATAAAGTTAAATTAGATAAAGTTTAACAAAAGGCTTTTATTATCATAGACATGAATACAAATAATACAATTATTTCATTTTACCTTATTACTACTAAGATTATAACAGCATTTAAGTTTTAATGGAATTATATACATTGACCTATAGTTACAATCAAAAACTGAGGTTAACCTTAAATAACTTGAAAAAAATAAATACAATAATCACACCCACGTGTTAGAAAAAGAGATATAATTACTTTCTTTTTTTAGAAATTCACTGGAATTAGAATTAAAATAAACCCTCCTTTGATTTAGCTGATCACTATCAGTCGAATAAATCAACTTTTTTTTAAAAGATGGCGCGTAACGGAAAATGGTGACGGTAATTTTTTTCCAACGCCGATAAAGAAGTTTCACTTCAAAAACCGCATCAACATCAGTATTTTAAGCGTCCATCACGAACGAACAGACAGACAGACAAAAATTTCCAAAAATAATATTTTTGTGTTCAGAATCGTTCATTTAACATGAGCCAAGTTTTTAGGTAGATTTCGATGAAATCGATCTACCTATTGGTTTCTTGACTACTGTCGAATTTTAAAAAAAATTCTTCATAGGAGGTCTAGTTATGACCCCCTGAGTCCGAAATGACCACTGGTCAAAAAGTTTATATATATATATATATGTATGTATGGTTCCACTTCCCAAAATTTGCGGCACTCTCACGGTCGCATTTTTGCCCCGATCGCTTTCAAACTGCGGTCAAAAATTGCTTGGGTGTAAACTTAGTTTAAGTTCGTGAACGGGTGGAATCCGGCCTAAGGGGACGGTAGGGCCTCACTTTTTGTGAAATCAGTTTTTCCTCCAAATTTCACGTTCCATGACAGATATTCGAACCGTTCTAATTTTATCAAATAGTATACATGAATACCAACAACTTTTAATTACAAACCTATAAGATTAAAACTTTAACTAAAAGTGGAGGGGGGAAAAACCAAAATTTTTCGGGAAAAAAATCATAACTTCTAACCGGTGAACATTCTTGGTGTCGCAAACATTTTTAATCGATTGGCCATTTTTAAGTCTAAAATAAATGTCAGAAAAGTTTTTCGCTAAAACTTACCGTTTTCGAGAAAAAAAAATTAAACTGTTTAAAATCCGTAGTTCTCTATATAAAATAATATTAATTGCTTCACGAAATCTACCTGTGCGTTCCCCCTGCGGGAACGGATTTTTTTTAACTATCGCCAATGTCAGACCCAACTAATTTACAATTTTACAATAGTATAGATATAGGTATAAATATTTGCACAATCTCCATATTTTTCTAAACAGCCGTTTTACTTACTTCTTTCAAACATAAAAATACAAACTAGAAATTCGTAACACTCACTGCTTTCAACCTAGGTCAAGTACAACTGCCCTTGTCTTCAGTCTGATGACCCCAAAGCCAGTAACGATCTCTCTCCAACGCGCAAAAACATATCTCCTACCTGTTCTAATATAAGCTTGTCAGTGCATACTTAGCTGTGAATGGGTGCAATCGCAGACATTTTATTGTTCGTTTTTTAGACCTATATGTAAGGTGTGTTGTGGTTAAAGCAATAAAATGCGTTATTATTATTGGCTTTTTTTTTTCAACAAGAAACATACGGGTCTAATAGCAGTAAAGATACTTGTGATATTGTCGGAAGTTTACGCGAATGTCACACATTGAAATAAAACTATTTTGTAACGGATTCTATCGCGATTTATTTGATGTTATTTTATATTTTCATTGAAGTGGAGATGGTCTCACCGTGTCCATGGCTGCTGAAAAGCAACCGAAACGTCGGGTTCAATGTAAAATATAAAATAACATCAAAGATACTTGTGATCATGTTCTCACACATATTTATATCCCGAGAGATAAGCATAGGCTTACTTACTGAGACCAAACTAAGCATAGCTAGACCCACACTAAGCATGACCTGTGATATGGGTTCTAGATTACGGATAAACATACTAGCAATAGTATTAGTAATATATATTTTTTGTATAAACTTATCTACAAAACAAGGTCCGAAAGATTGTCCGGAGCATTACATGCTCGCAGAAGGAGGCGCTCGCGCTCCGCACCATTGCCGCAATCATGCTGCCGAGCGAGTGGCCGATGCGAGCATAGAGTACCTTTTTTCTTTTTTCGTGCGGAAATCCCATCGAATACCCCCCCACCAGCCAGCGGAGGCGGTTATGTCGGGCTTGAACCGACTAAACCGCACGCCGTCTCAGGTCTTCAGTCGCCGCGGTGTAAGGTTGCCGATAGAGCATATCCCTCGCACCCCGACTGACCCTGGGCCATATCCTGTTTCGAGATGGTCCCCTCGGGCTTGGGAAGCACGGTGTCCCCGTCTTGCCCCGGTTTGGGGGAGGGGCGCTAGCCGCCCCGCCGTCCCAGCCTGCTTCTGCTGGGGTGACAGGCGGCCTCACCTGCCATCCCCAGGCCTGCGCTCATGGAGGACGGAGGTCATTAAGCGACCTCTGGCGCCTGAGTCGCCTGTGACGCGCGGCTAACATGTTGCGGGCTCGGCGCCGGCGGGCCGGGAGAGTTCTAAATCTCTCCCGGGCGCGCTCCGCCATCTCCTTCACATGCTCGCAGAAGGAGGCGCTCGCGCTAAGCACCATAGCCGCAATCATGGTGCCGAGCAAGAGGACCACTTTTTTTTTTTTTTTTTTTCGTGCGGAAATCCCTTCGGATACCCCCTCGCCGGCCAGCGGGGGTGGTTATGTCGTTTAAATTACATGCTATAGAGAGCCATATTAATCTATATTAAATTCACAATGTATTGAAAGGTACCAAATTGGATAAGGATTAATGCTGTACTACTTAAAATCGCTTCGTAAATTAGCCATAATTTCTCGTAAAAACTAAAGGATACAAAATTGTTATTGTGGGTTATCCCTAAGAGATAGACGTATACCGTCACGGCTATTTTGTAGACCTTTATAAGATTTATGATGTTTTTATGGTGGTAGAGTCAAGCAACAGTCATTTTGGCCGTTGCATGAATGGGCCGACTCGACCGGGGAAGCACCACCCTCTCACAGAATATCGACGCCAAGTAACAGTATTTGAACTGTTGCGTTCCAATTGGTGAGTGAGAGTGCCGGAGCCCAAACTCCTTTCCCATCCCCTACCAAACTCCTTTCCCATCCCCTCCCAAACTCCTTTCCCATCCCCTCCCAAACTCCTATCCCATCCCCTCCCAAACTCCTTTCCCATCCCCTCCCAAATTCCTTTCCCATCCCCTTTCCTTTACAGGGTCGGCAGCGCGAGTGTGACGCCATTGGTGTTGCACACGTCAATAGGCCGCGGTAACCGCTTCCCATCAGGTGGGCTGTGTGCTTGTCTGCCACCTTAGTGGTATAAAAAGAAAAAAAAAATTACAATACAGTTCAGCCAGCGTTTGCAATGTAAGCGCAAAAATGTGTTTATTTACGACATCACATTAGGAACCTCTAAAATTGTCAGTGTTTCTCTACTGTATTACGCATGTATTATACATATAAACCTTCCTTTTAAATCACTCTATCTGTTAAGAAAAATCTCATTAAAATTCGTTGCATAGTTTTAAGATCTAAGCATACATAGGGACAGGCAGACAGCGGGACCGACTTTGTTTTATACTGTAGTGATATAAAAAAGTATAAAGTCAAGTCGTCCCGAAGAAAAATTGATCAACAATATCAAGACGTCGTCGGTCATTGCGCATCACTAGGATATGCTCTATGGGCAACCTTACACTGTAGACCCTTGTAGACTGTACATTTGTAGAACCTTGGTCTGTAGACCCGAGACGGCGTGCGGTTTTAGTCGGTTCAAGCCCGACATAACCGCCCCCGCTGCGCGGCGGGGGGGGGGGTATCCAAAAGGATATCAGCACGAAAAAAGAAAGATACTCAACTATTACATCCACATATCTATGTATAGAACATCTGCATTTGCATAGTGGACAAATACTCTTACGCACGTTCTATAGCTTGCTTATTTATACTCAAAGCAAGCAATATATTCATGCTAACAAATATTTGCACTGAGCGAGAAACGAATCCGTTACCTTTGACTTAGCAATCAAACGCTCTACCGATGCCGCTACGCTACTCAGGTCATCATATCACCGCTTGTATGTGTATGTGTAGCGTCATCACAGCTTGCTTGCATTGCAACTTGGAGCCCAGGGTGCGCACTCCAGTCCTGGAGGTGATAGGTGAAGCACCATGTCAGCCTAGGAGAAGCAGGCCAGGGCGGAGGCGCTTTACGCACTCCCCTTCTCCGGGGGCAAGACGACGACACCGTGGTTACCAAACCCGAGGGGGCCATCTCGAAACCGGCGATGGCCCTGGGTTAGTCGGGGTGCGAGGAAAAGCCTTATGGGCCTCTTTACACCTCGGCTTCTAAATACCCGAGACGGCGTAAGGTTTTAGTCTGTTCGAGACCGACATAACCTCCCCTTCTGTACCAGGGGATTACCGCACGGAAAAAAGGATCCTCTCTCCAACTCCTCTTAATTTGTCTGTCCCCCCTAACCTTGTGAGGAAATCCTGCGCCAGAGCCTCGTCCGTCCATCAGCAGGTGTACCAGGATGCAGGTGAGGTTTGCCTCCAAGATCTTCTACTTCCACGATCTACTATACTAGTTGATGCCCACGGCTTCTTTTCCCGTTCTTGCTTCCCATGGGAATTTATTTCATGGATAAAAAGTAGTCTATGTGTTATTCCACGCTATAATCTATCCCAGTACCAAATTTCAGCCAGATCCGTTCAGCCGTTAGAGCGGAATTTTAGTAACAAACATCTTCGTAAACTTTTACATTTATGACATTAGTAGTATATTAGGATTCAAAACTGACCTTAAATTGTATGTATGCCACAAAAGGTTACAAATCTAAACTGATATTACATTTTTTTTTTTTTTTTTATACTACTCAGGTGGCAGACAAGCTCACGGCCCACCTGATGGGAAGCGGTCACCGTGGCCTATGGACGTGTGCAACACCAGGGGCGTCACACTCGTGCTGCCGACCCTAAAAAAAAGAATTTACAAAGCAGGAATAGCCTTTAGTCTTCCGGGAAGACCAAAGGTACCTCCCGCCTCTCCCTTCTTTTTTAGTTTTTGTGCTGTCAGAAGGAAGACTCTTCCCTCTGACAGCACAAAAACTCTCAGTGAGCTCTGGCTACCCTACTCACCGCCGGGAACACAACACGAGGTTATTATGGCCGCGGTATTCTGTAGGGCGGAGGTACTTCCCCAGTCGGACTAATTCCTCCCCGTTATAAAAACAGCCATTTCCTCTTTATGCCAGAATGAATTAGAAATATATAAGCTATACAGTTATATATAGTTTTATACCTACCTCCAGGGCATGAACCGGTGTGGAAACTTTTAGCTAACATGCGACTAAAACTTGCGTCATTGCCAAACACCTTTAGGCTTGGTTTCACCACAGTTAGTTAAGCCGAGTTTTAACATCTACATATTTACTTAGCCAGGCTAGAAAATTATAACCATTACCGTCTATAGTATTATAAAATTCTTAATTAGTTGTGTCTTTACATGGATATATTTAAAAAAAAGTTAACGATTCTGAACCTAAAAATATTTATTTTTGAATTCTTGTCTGTTTGTTCCCAATAGACGCAAAAACTACGGGTCTTATTGCGGTTTTTTTAGGAAGCTCTAGGTCAGACTTCAAGACTGCCGATGTTTGATGTTGATTTTAATGGGTAGAGCAGAACTGGAGATATGACCACAATCGCGATAACCGACATGCACACGGGTTATCTAAAATAAATCGCGATAAAATCTATCGAAAATCGGTTTATTTCAATATCAACTCGCGTAAACTTTCGACGACCTAAAAGGAAAACAATAATCAGTTACATTCTCAATTAGAAAGAAAAAATTAAACATTTATTTAAACTAATTGCATCTGAAGATACTTGAAATAAAATAACTGGCGCACCTTAGTAATGTGTCATACAACCGCATCAAATGGGGGTCCAGTTCATCATGTGCCAGATAGAAACCTGGCGCTGGTTCGTGTGTAGTTGTATGTGTGTGCAATAAATAGTGTAATAAAAGTTAAATTATCGAATAATGCAACGGTCAGTATACAATATATATGTAGGTATTATAGTGATATAAGGTTAATATTATATAAAATAATGACGATACGGTTAATATATAACATAATATTTAACAATTAGGATTATCGGTCGTTTGTAAATTAGTTTTGGTAGAATTTCATTTAGATATACCCCATTTAAATGCTCATCTTGTATTAGCTATCGTAAAATCTAACTGCTTAGTTTTTTAGTGCCTTAATAATCTTCATTGCGAATAAAGTACGAAGTCAATCGTTTTAGGTAATATAGGTATAGTGATTAGAAGTGCAGTGTAGTTTTTTTGGTTATATTTTTTCAAGATTATTAGTAAACGAAATTATTAGTATTCTCGTTAACCTCTACAGCTAAGTTAAATTGCTTGTGTTAGGACTCGATTGTGTAATGACCAGGATTCAAACCCGGGACCTCTTACTCGTTAGGTTGACTTCTTGCTTCCTGCAAATAGACAAATTTGTTTATGTCATGGCAATTTTGTCAGTTTTTTTTTGACAGAACAACGAATACCATAAAAAACTTGCTAAATTACTTGCTTGTGTACTTACTTCTGTCTCCTGTGCATACCTCATCATCATCACAGCGTTCAACCCAGTTGCATCCAAAGCATGCATTTTGGAGCACAAGGCTCTGGGCCCAAGTCCTCACCAGCAAAAAGGTCCCCCTGATGAATGACGACTGAGGCTCTGGTACAAGCTTTCGTCTCGAGGTCAGTTGGTCTCATAAAAGCTACGGTGTACTGTGGTTGGATTCAAAGTGTGAGCTTCGGATACGACTGGGATTTTCGCTCGAATAAAGTAGAAGATCCTGTTTCATTAGTAAATACATACATTTTTTATACATAAAACTTCATACATACATCATACATTTTATGTGTGAGTGTGTATATTATACATACTCACAAATACAAATATTCTTATTGAAGGGGAATCGAACCCGTAACCTCCAACGTACAACAACCTCTGCGGCCACGCCATAGAGGGTATCAATTTATATTTTGTCCCGTTCCCGATACCCATGGGAACCTATTCCAGGGATAAAAAGTAGCCTATGTGTTATTCCAGTTACAAAATATCGCTGTACCAAATTTCAGCCAGATCCGGTTCTCCGTACAAACATCCTTACAAACTTTCGTGTTCATAATATTAGTAGGATTGTTATAGATTTAGATCGGAAAAAGAGAACATCTAGGACGGGACTTGAACCCGCGACCAGTCCCTCCCTCCCGGCCTAGATGTTATCTTTTTCCGATCTAAATGTATAAGAAAAAGTAAGCATACAAAATGCTTAAAAATTTAATTGAATTAGTAGGATTGTGTTTTATTTTCTAAAACCAAATCAAAATGTTAACTAAACCTCAGTTTTATAGTAGGGTGCCACCGACTACATTTTACTCGGAGCCCATCCATCAAACTTGGAAAGGAAATGTTCCCCTGAATGCTTTCCTTCCTCCGTTATCAAAGCGCGGTTAATAACCATTGCTAATACCCCGCGATTGTGTTGAACAACTTGCAAAAATTGTTGACTTGTAAGTGAGATTCAAGTTTGGTGTGACTTGGTTGAGAGATGGAATTGGGTCAGCTAGGGTACGAGGGAATTGCCGTATGGCCACCTAACACCCCGGTGTCTGAGGACCCGAGATGGCGTGCGGTTTTAGTCGATTCGTTTTTTTTTTTATACCACTAAGGTGGCAGACAAGCACACGGCCCACCTGATGGGAAGCGGTTACCGCGGCCTATGGACGTGTGCAACACCAGTGGCGTCATACTCGCGCTGCCGACCCTGTAAAGGAAAGGGGATGGGAAAGGAGTTTGGGAGGGAATGGGAATGGAGTTTGGGAGGGGATGGGAAAGGAGTTTGGGCTCCGGCACTCTCACTCACCAAACGGAACGCATCAGTTCAAATACTGTTACTTGGCGTCGATATTCTGTGAGAATTTCGAATCCGAAATAACCATCCCCGCTGGCCGATATCCGTGGGAATTAAAACAAAAGATGCAACTTGGTAGCGGGTCTTTGTTTAAAAATATTTAGCAGTAAGTACATGTAAATGTGTCCGTAACGTTAAAATAGCTTCTCAATGAATGCATATGATTGTATACAAGGTACTCACAACATAATGGTTCAAGCCCGACATAACCGCCCCCGCTGGCCGGCGGGGGGGGGGGTATCCGAGGGGATTAACATAGGGTACTTTTATTGTAAAAAAAATACAGGACAGAGCGAAAAAATAAAACGATCTAATTCCGCGCGTTAATAAACATAATTCTAAAAACAAAAATGCGAAATAATTCTAAACAAGTTGAATTCCTGAGGCTGAGCTCCAGCCGAATACAAGGCATTTTCTTTTATTTATTTTTTATTTTTTTTTCTTTATCTTGCAATGGATCACCCCAGCACGAATCTATTACCGAAAACAGCAACTCGATAGCTCATCTCCTTCATACCCAAAACCGTGACAGAAAATTGGCAACGACGACGTCGCCGACAACTCGATAGCAATAAAGAAAATCCCTAAAAATTTAATTACGAATTTTGAACTGTCGCGTTCCATGATATACAATAATGTTAACGGGAATTAACGCGATCTTGTATAGGTATATACATACCTGCGAAGGAGATGGCGGAGCGCGGCTAAGGAGATGGCGGAGCGCGGCGAAGGAGATGGCGGAGCGCGCCCGGCAGAGATTTAGAACTCTCCCGGCCCGCCGAGCCCGCAACTTGCTCGCCGCGCGTCGCAGGCTACTCAGGCGCCGGAGGTCGCTTAACGACCTCCGTCCTCCATGAGCGCAGGCCTGGGGGTGGCAGGTAAGGCCGCCTGTCACCCCAGCAGAAGCAGGCCGGGACGGTGGGGCGACTAGCGCCCGTCCCCCAAACCGGGGCGACACCGTGGTTCCCAAACCCGAGGGGGCCAGCTCGAAACCGGAGATGGCCCAGGGTCAGTCGGGGTGCGAGGAATATGCTCTATGGTCAACCTTACACCCCGGCGTCTGTAGACCCGAGACGGCGTGCGGTTTTAGTCGGTTCAAGCCCGACATAACCGCCCCCGCTGGCCGGCGCGCGGGTATCCGAAGGGATTTCCGCACGAAAAAAAAAAGGTAAGTATTTACATACCTTTGGATTGCCCGACGTGTCGACCAGGTTACACTGGCCGTGGTCACAGGCTGACATATTAATAAATTTTAATTAACTACAAACTAAGAAATAATTCACTATATACTCTTTACTTCGGGGATATAGGCGTGAGTTTATGTTATGTTATGTTATTATAAAACAGTCGGTGCCTAATTTTTTTTTTTTTTTTTTTGCTAGTTTTTTTTTTTATTTATTTTTTATTTTATTTTTTTGCGGTTTTTACAATGACTTCTTTGTATATTACTAGATTAAAAATAGAACGAAAATTAAAACTAAAAAGGAGAATGCCCATTCTTGGTTGCGCTTTTAGACGTTCGCGTCAATATTTCATATGTTAAAAAATAATATTGATTATAGTTTGACTTTTCAATACTAAATCGCTTCTATAGAACTTGGGGTTTGAATTTAAATTAAAAAGATATACAACTTGAATGAACAATCGTTTCCATTTTAATTTAATTGTTACCATTATATAAAATAAACCATTGGTGGTAGAATGCAAATATACCAATCTTTTTAAAATAAAATGGTTAAATAATAATACGTGATAATAATTCGCAATGTGACATTCAAATATGTTGCAGTTATGTAATCTTAATATTTCGTGTATGTATTCGTAGTTTATTAGTGATAATCAGTTAAATTTGTAAAATAATGAATGCATCAGTGGTAGTTTTCTCTTAATTTATACATGGTATCCCTGTCTTAAAACATTCCAAAAGCGTCAGTTCAACAGTCAGTGTCAGAATATTTTCTTGTTGTTCTTGTTTCTCTCGTTGTAATCATTTAATTTCTCAATAACCCCAAGTTCTGTTACAAAATGCATTTATATTTCAGATAATACTTAATGCAGGCTTTTTAATGCAGTTTATACTTATGTGACACAGCAAAAAAAAGTGTGCAACCAATTTCCATACTGACATGGGCATTGTCCTTTAGTATCGTGAAAGACTTAACCAGCAACAATACCAAAAGGCGCACACGATAAACAACTGGAATGATGTACTCTTTTTTTTCGTACCGAAATCCCCTGGGCGAAACCGCCCCCGCTGACCAGCGGGGGCGGTTGCTTGAACCGACTAAACCCGCACGCCGTCTCGGGGCTTCAGACGCCGGGGTGTAAGGTTGCCCATAAAGCATATCCCTCGCACCCCGATTGACCCTGGGCCATCTCCGGTTTCGAGATGGCTCCCTCGGGTAGAATGCTGTACCCACACATGTGTTTCTGTCCTCTTACAATACCGGGTTCTTTCAAGCGGTGCGTGTCCATTGGCGTTACCAAATTTTTGGTACCGTACCGCCAGACTAGTTCATAAAATTAATTGGATAATAAGAACAAGAAAACACGTATTTGGGTACAGCATTTTTTTTTTAAAGATTATTAGTAACCGAAATTACTAATATTCCCCATAACCCCTCCAGTTAAGCTTAATTGCTAAGCTAAGCTTTTGTTAGAGGTGGGTTCATCCTGGGGTTATCCTTTCGAGGGCTTACCCTGGGTGCCCGGCAATGAACACTTAGGGAGGACACCGTGTGGATTTAGTTGGTCCGATTCGGCACCGATGGGGTGAAGCCCGTGGGGGTATCCACACGTATAAATAAAAAAAAAATAGAAAAATGGGTGGGTTCACCTCGGTAGCCATGGCCATGGCCATGATTCGAACTCGGAACCTCTCGATCGTAGGGTCGACTCCATAACCACTAAGCTACCGACGCTTGATAATTCGAACATGCCAGTTATTTATCGTACGACAAAGGACGTACTGAACACTTTGGTTCGATTCGGCATTGTTAGCACCGTAGGGGGGTGACAACTCAGTCCTGCACGTGTTGTTCTGAATACAAAGGGGGAGGGTGGCATTAATTCGGAAAACTCACCGGAACATTCGCCAATATTTATGTTTGTTATATCTTTACGCAGAAACTGCTAAAGGCATTTCAGTGCAATGGAGGCAGTGTATTAAAATATTCTAGGACATTCTACACAACGCTATCTAGATCCAAAGTAAGTATAGCTTGATGCGGATAAACAAACGTAGAAAGTTTTTTTTTTTGTAAAATAAATACATTTTATACATAGAAACACCCAGACCAATGAAAATATACACATTAGCAATGAGCGGGAATCGAATCCGCGACGTCTGATTTAGCAGTCGAATACTCTACCGCTACTCCAAAGAGTTCGTGAGGTTGGTTTATGCCTCGAAGACATACACCCTTTTAACACTTTATATTTGATGATTATAAACGATTGTAATCATACAATCGTTTGACTATCATCACATAATGAAATCTAAACTGGTAAAGAACTGTCTGAATCGATTGATTGATATTGAAATACTCAATATAAAAACTGCACGCTTTTATTTGTACTTTGAAAGTTTTACCATCTAACTATAGAGACGTGTTTGGTAAAAAAGGCACCGATATCTTATAGCTCCTGTTTTTGTCCCTAATATATAAGACAAGCTCTGCTTAGTTTGGGTCTAGATGGCGTTATGTAATATGTCCTGGAATATTTATTATTTCACCTGTAAGCTGGTACACCTGCTATGGACGAGGCTCTGGCGCAGGCTTTGCTCTCAGGGCTGGGAGGACGGACGGCAGACATTCCTGCAAAAACCAAGATAAGTAAAAGATAGAATTCACCTAGACTTCACCTAGACATTGGGCTAGGTGAAGTCTAGGGTGAAGTCTAGGTGAAGTAAGTTACTATAAGGTACCATTACAGACACCGATAATTGTACAATGGTAGCTCTCAGCTTGACGGCCTCATCAGATTCTTTTTCACGCCCGCTTAAAGGACCTGGGACTATTAGAAGAAGGAAACCCGTGTGCAGGAGATGGAGTATGTCATACGTCTCTGCTTACCTCTTCAGTGATGTATTTAACTTCAATGAAACTGGACCGTGTATTATACTCTACTATAAGTACGATAGTCATCTGCCTACGACAGTAGCATGAATAATTGACACGTTGCGACCATTTAGTTGGGTAGGTAACTACGTAACCATATAAACGATGCATGCAATTGGACAAATTGACCTCCTTAATAAGATCCATGACCATGGTACAGTCACACACAGAAGTTTATTGGTGTATGAGAGAACAGAACATCACAGAAATTACGTTTTACAAGTAATTTTTAGCGTTCCATACCTTTTTTTTTGCGGAAATCCCTTCGGATACCACCCCGCCGCCCAGCGGGGGCGGTTATGTCGGGCTTGAACCGACCAAAACCGCACGCCGTCTCGGGTCTACAGACGTCGGGGTGTAAGGTTACCCATGGAGGATATCCCTCGCCTCCGATTGACCCTGGGCCATTCGCAGTGTCCCCTCTGATAAGAGCAGAGGGGTACCTGGAGCGACCACCGCCCCGCGGGCCTTGCAGGCCTGCCATACCCCGACCCCCTCGTGCAATGGGGTCAGCTGGCCCTGAAAAGGGCCGGTTGGTCAGACTTTTGGCCGTTGACGTTGACGCCAGCTACTCCAGAGGAGCAATCAATGATGCGTCATCGCCCACGTTGCCCAGGGTGCATCTAACTTGGAGGTGATCCAACCAGTCGCACCCCTGATCCAACCAGTCGCACCCCTCCAACCAGTCGCACCCCAGCGTTCCATACCTCAAAAGGTAAAAAAGGAACCCTTATGAGATCACTCTCTTGTCCGTGTATCTGTCCGTCTGTCCGTGTATCACCACTCATTTTCTCAGGAACGGGTGGACTTTGTAAGTTGAAATTTATACCAACGGCGTGCGGTTTTAGTCGGTTCAAGCCCGACATAACCGCCCCCGCTGGCACGCGGGGGGGTATCGGAAGGGATTTCCGCACGAAAAAAAAAAAAAGGTAAAAAGTCCCTACTAGATGTATAAAAATAGTATAAAAATAGTATAAAAATAGTATAAAAATAGTATAAAAATAGTATAAAAATAGTATAAAAATAGTATAAAAATCAAGGTCCTGAGTCAACACAATAAAGAAATATGGGCAAATTTAGATTTTCGCGAAACTTGTAAGTACCACAATTTACCTTATAGACTTAGATCGGAAAAAGAGAACATCTAGGACGGGACTTGAACCCGCGAATAGGCCCTTACAGGGGGAATGTTATGACCAACTGAGCCACCTAGACACGTTATTCCGATGTAAATCAACAGGAAATGTAAGCATACTAATTACTGCAAAAATATAATTTAATAAATTTACCAAATTTACCAAGGAGCCGCGGTAGCCTAGTGGTATGGGTAAAGGACTGCTGAGACGAGGTCTCGGGTTCGATCCCAGGTATTACCATGGCACACACCAATGACTTTTCGATGCTTTTCGAAGTTATGTGTGTATTTATCGCAGGTTTATAAGTGCCCGGTTAATGGCAATAGGCTCGCCACCTATTACATTGGGACCTAAAACATAAACTGGCGAAACGTGGGTGCTAGCACCTCTGCCTACCCCTTCGGGGATATAGGCGTGAGTTTATGTTATGTTATAAATTTACCAGAATTTTCAACATTTTTTAATTTTTCGGCCTTTTTCCTTTACTTATGCTGTAAGACCTTACTTCCAACCTAAATTGACAATTCTAGGCCAAACGGAACGGCCCTATACGTTTTAGGTATTTGTATGAGGTATTGAAAAAAGGGCAGGTCAAAAGCACTCGAAACCGGCGGGCTTGCATGAAAAGTTTAATGACAGTGAAGGAAGCTCGTGAAGTGTGTAAGGACGGAAGCAGATGACGGGCTGTTGTCTCCCGGAGGAGGTGTGAGTATAGTATGTGGTAGGTGGTAGAGTCAAGCAACAGCCCTTTTGGCCGTTGCATGAATGGGCCGACTCGACCGGGGAAGCACCACCCTCTCACAGAATATCGACGCCAAGTAACAGTATTTGAACTGTTGCGTTCCGTTTGGTGAGTGAGAGTGCCTGAGCCCAAACTCCTTTCCCATCCCCTCCCAAACTCCTTTCCCATCCCCTTTCCATTACAGGGTCGGCAGCGCGAGTGTGACGCCACTGGTGTTGCACACGTCCATAGGCCGCGGTAACCGCTTCCCATCAGGTGGGCCGAGTGCTTGTCTGCCACCTTAGTGGTATAAAAAAAAAATGTAATATTTGTGTTAACATATTTCTGCCAGTATACATATAGTGTATAAGTTTCATCAGTATTTATATGTACGCAATATTTTATCAACATCTTTACAGATAATCCTAGTAACTGGGTAGGCTAACACAAGACTAGCAACTCTAGCCAGGTCAGTCTTAGGATGGGTGACCAATCTTAATATATTGCGACCCTTCCGTGCCTCGGAGAGCACGCTAAGCCGTGGTTCACGGTTGCTATCCAAATATCTATGGCAGTAGCTACAAGTAGCTGGTGCACTAAAAAGTCCGACAACTGGTCTAACTCCAGAACTTCGATATAGCCAATGGGAATCGATATCTCTTCTGATGAGGCCGTCAAGCTGAGTGCCACCATTGTTAACATGATACGTGCATGTAATGGGGACCCTCTTTCCTGAGACTTTACCTTCAGCTTAATATCAGGAGAGGTGAAGTCAAATTAACGTGTCCCAAATAAAAAATTAAAAAAAATTACTAGATTTTGCCCGTGGCTTCACTTGTGTGGAGACCTGATCCCGTTCCCAATACCCATGGGAACCTATTCCATGGATAAAAAGTAGCCTATGTGTTATTCCAGACTATAATGTATCGCTGTACCAAATTTCAGCCTGATCCGGTTCTCCGTACAAACATCCTTACAAACTTTCGTGTTCATAATATTAGTAGGATTGTTATAGATTTAGATCGGAAAAAGAGAACATCTAGGACGGGACTTGAACCCGCGACCAGTCCCTCCCTCCCGTCCTAGATGTTCTATTATTCCGATCTAAATCTTTAGAAAACGTAAACATACAAAATGCTTAAAAATTGAATTGAATTAGTAGAATTGTTTCAATTAAATGTTTAAGCATTTTGTATGCTTACTTTTTCTTATAGATTTAGATCGGAAAAAGAGAACATCTAGGACGGGAGGGAAGAACTGGTCGCGGGTTCAATTCCCGTCCTAGATGTTCTCTACGTCCCGTCAAAATTTAATTGAATTAGTAGGATTGTTTCAATTAAATTTTTAAGCATTTTGTATGTTTACGTTTTCTAAAGATTTAGATCGGAAAAAGATAACATTTCATCATTGTGGAGGTCACATGGCAGTTGCTTCAGGGAAAATATCGAAGTTCGGTCGCTTCGTAGTTAGACAGAAAAGTCGTCCCTGAGCTGAGAAATGGCTTTTTTTTTTATACCACTCAGGTGGCAGACAAGCTCACGGCCCACCTGATGGGAAGCGGTCACCGTGGCCTAAAGACGTGTGCAACACCAGGGGCGTCACACTCGCGCTGCCGACCCTTTTTTTTTTTTTTTTTTTATCGTGCGGAAATCCCCTCGGATACCCCCCGCCGGCCAGCGGGGGCGGTTATGTCGGGCTTGAACCGACTAAAACCGCACGCCGTCTCGGGTCTGCAGACGCCGGGGTGTAAGGTTGCCCATAGAGCATATCCCTCGCACCCCGACTGACCCTGGGCCATCTCCGGTTTCGAGATGGCCCCCTCGGGTTTGGGAACCACGGTGTCCCCGTCTTGCCCCAGTTCGGGGGAGGGGCGCTAGTCGCCCCACCGTCCCGGCCTGCTCCTGCTGGGGTGACAGGCGGCCTCACCTGCCACCCCCAGGCCTGCGCTCATGGAGGACGGAGGTCGTTAAGCGCGCGCTGCCGACCCTAAAAAAATGAAATTGCAAAGCAGGAATAGCCTTTAGTCTTCCGGCAAGACCAAAGGCTACTTCCGCCTCTCCCTTCTTTTTTAGTTTTCTTGCTGTCAGAAGGAAGACTCTTCCCTCTGACAGCATAAAAACTCTCAGTGAGCTCTGGCTACCCTACTCACCGCCGGGAACACAACACGAGGTTATTATGGCCGCGGTATTCTGTAGGGCGGAGGTACTTCCCCAGTCGGACTGCTCAGTTGGACGGGAATACCGTCATGTCCTACCTCTCTTAAAGGAGGATGATGAATAATAAATAAATAAATAATAAATAATAATAATAATAAGCGGCGATAGCCCGGTGGCGTACGTAACGGACTGCTGAGACGAGGTCTCGAGTTCGATCCCCAGTCGCCCCGGGTACACACCTCTGACTTTTCGTAGTTATGTGTGTATTAATAAATGTTAATTATCGCTCGCTTAATAATGTGCCCGGTAGATGGCAATAGGCTCGCCCCCTATTACATTGGGACCTTAACATAACTGGCGAATCGTGGGTGTGTAATACACCTCTGCCTACCCCTTCGGAGATACAGGCGTGAAGTTATGTTATGTTATGTTTATTATAAATAATAATAAATATTCTACGACATTCTACAGAGCACTTTCTAGACTCACAGTGAGCATAGTTTAACTAGCTTGTGTTATGGGTTCCAGAATGCGGATAAACATACTTATATACTTTTTTTTGTAAATACATACATATTATACATAGATACACCCAGACCAATGCAAAATAGACATATTCATACATACAAATATTTGCACTGAGCGGGAATCGAACCCGCGCCTCATGTCGTAGCAGTCGATTGCACTACCGCTACGCCACAGAGGCCGTCTATATAAGGCCGTAATATATAAGGCTCACCACAAACAAACGGACCACTGACCACAGCCACCAGTGGCGGTTGCGCGCTACTGCTGCATTTGTATGATTTTGTAACAGTGTGAGGAGCGAGAGACAGCCACCGGTGTTCTGAAACCACCACTTTTTGCAACCCACGGTGGAGTAGCGCGACAGTGGGCCCGTATCGGCGTCTTGTGCGACCCGTAGCGACCACTAATAGCGAGTCGCGGACACTACTGCAGCGGGTTCCGTAGCCAAATGGCTAAAAACGGAACCCTTATAGATTCGTCTGGTCTGTCTGTCTGTCTGTCCGTCCGTATGTCACAGCCACTTTTTTCCGAAACTATAAGAACTATGCTGTTGAAGTCTTCTCAAAGTGATATTGGGTTTCTAATATCATTTTTTTGTAAACTGAATAGTTTGCGCGAGAGACACTTCCAAAGTGGTAAAATGTGTGTCCTCCTGTAACTTCTAAAATAAGAGACTAACAAAACTAAAAAAAATATATGATGTACATTACCATGTAAACTCCCACCGAAAACTGGTTAGAACGAGATCTAGTAAGTACTTTTTTTTTAATACGTCATAAATCGTGAACCGCAATTTACCTTTCATTCAATCAACTCACCTATAAAAAATTTACTTACTGCTACAGAACCCTTCATGGGCGAGTCCGACTCGCACTTGGCCGGTTTTTTGAATAGTCATATCAATATGACCTTACCTCGCCATTAGCTTACCTAAAGGTAAAGTCTCAGGAATTATAGTCACTATTACAGAAACCGACCCGTGTGCTGTTATAGAATTCCAAATCTTGACGGTGCGGCAAAGAAAAGAGGTGCTGTACCGGAATTGCTCGTTTAAAGGTATTAGATAGATAGATACACTATCAAGTATGTTAAACGGTATATCTTTGTGCACTGATGCAACTAGTGGTACATAATTTAACGGAGTGTAGCATAGTAAAGCATTAAGGATATAATAAAAAAAGCGGCCAAGTGCAAGTCGAACTCGCCCATTAAGGATTCCGTAGCAGCAATTAAGATGATAATGTTTTTTTTAATTTTTATATTGCGGTTCTAGATCTCGCTCAAACCAATTTTCGTTGAGGGTTTCGTTTATCATTCTCTTATTTTAGAAGTTTCAGGGGGGGGGTTCACATTTTACCACTTTGTAAGTGTCTCTCGCGCAAACTATTCAGCTTAGAATTTTTTATTATTAAAAACCTCAATATCATTTTTGATGACCTATACATAGATACCACACACGTATGGGTTAGATAAAAAAAAAATCAGTTTCAGTTCTAAGTATGGGGACCCCCAAGTTTTTTTTCTATTTTTGTATGAAAATCTTAATGCAGTTCACAGAATACATCTACTTACCAAGTTTCAAAAGCATAGTTCTTATAGTTTCGGAAAAAAGTGGCTGTGACATACGGACGGGCAGACAGACAGACATGAAGAATCTATAAGGGTTCAGTTTTTTGCCATTTGGCAACGGAACCCTAAAAAGGAATATTGGGTTTGGTAGAAAATTCTTAAGACCGACACGGATACTGAAAAAGCGCTCGTAGGTGGATTTTGGAATCAAAAAAATAATGTTTTAAACATAAGTGTATTAAATATTACGGTTTTCATTGGTAACAGGCAAGTTTAAAAGGCGGATAGTAAAAGCAATAACTATACTTGACAACGAGCATTCAACTGCTAAGTCAGAGGTCGCGGGTTCGATTCCCGCTCATTGCAATTATGTATATTTGCATTTGTCTGGGTGTTTCTATGTATAATATTTAATCATTTACAAAAAGAAAAGTATTTGCGTATGTTTATCCGTATTCTAGAACCCATATGACAAGCTCTACTTAGTTTGGATCTAGGTGGCGTTGTGTAATATGCCCTAGATTATTATTTAAAAAAAAAGATATAGTTAGTAAAATTATTAAAAGCATAAATAAGGTCCTTAACATATCCGCAACAATTCAAATGTATTAATCTATTTCTATCCAAATATTGTATTTACTTTAACTCAATTGGACGCAAAATGAGTTATTGCATCCTATGTAAAGACGGCAAAATTAACCATACTACATTTAGAATATACTGCTTCCGGGCTGTACATACTACAGACATACAGACATACTACATACAGACAAAACATTACACATTAATAATTAAACTGGAGGTAGAAATTTGATAACACAAATTTGTCACAAAATTCGGCCGGGTGGGTACCACCGTGCACGATTGCGAAAAACCCTCCATAGTAATCCAATTTCGGTTTGATTGCGATTAGCAGTCAGCAAGTGCATAGCCGGGCAGGGGGATTGTGGTCGCAGCACTAGTGGGACCGGTGGATGTCACGGTGTCCGTTATGCTAGCGTACACAAGAGCTATATCCAGTTGGTTACTATGCCATTAAACTCTGTGTAAATACTGCCTAATTAGTGTAAAAATAAAAAAAACTCTTCCTCTTTAGTCTAGGAAATAAACACCATTTTCACTGTGTACGCTGGCGTCACGATCAAGCTAGCGTAAAACATATTTTTTTTTATTATTCCACTGCGAATTCGCATAAAGCAATTACACTAATAGAGGCAGAATTTCACGCACTATTTATACATATAGCATTTATTAAAAGAAAAGTTTCCTTTCTATAAGAACTATTATGTGTACGCTGCCATAACGCCAGCTCCGAATGTCATTGAAAAGTCTTGTTCAATATCTCTGTTCCTACAAGAGCAATCTTTATGAAATTTTGCATAGAGGGAGAAGTATTAGAGCACTATTTTTGAGTGTAAACTTTGTTGCTTTACAATTAGCCGTTTTCGAGTACGGCCATGTGTACGCTAGCTTGATCGTGACGCCAGCGTACACAGTGAAAATGGTGTTTATTTCCTAGACTAAAGAGGAAGAGTTTTTTTATTTTTACACTAATTAGGCAGTATTTACACAGAGTTTAATGGCATAGTAACCAACTCGATATAGCTCTTGTGTACGCTAACATAACGGACACATGTCACGCGGCGCTGCGACGACAATCCTCTTCTGATGAGGCCGTCAAGCTGAGTGCCACCATTGTTAACATGGTACCTGTATGTTATAGTGGCCCTCTTTCCTGAGACTATACCTTCAGCTTGCCGTCGGGCGAGGTAAAGTCAAATTGACGTGCCCTAAATATATTTAAAAAAAAAATATTCTACTAAGTCTTTGAAACGTACCGTGATGCAACTGGTGGTACATATTTCACCCGAAGCCCCGTAGCTCCGCTGTGTTCGGGGTTCACTATTAATGGACTTTGGACTCTGTGAAACGATTCACACTCAATTTTTCAAAGTGGACCGTGCAAAGCTTCCTGATTCACTTTATTTTGTACTAGCAACCCGCCCTTGCTTCGCTTCGATTTATAATAGGTCTTTACCTATGAAATTGCCGAAATTTTCTTACAAATTCATGAGTTCGTTATTCCTGTAATTTAATAGCTATTTCCATTATTTATATTTCGTTTGAAAGTTGATTTCAAGATTTTACAACTCTGTATTACATTTTGTTTTTATTGGCCGCTTGATAAATTAATTCGATCTTTAAAAAACAATACTTCCTAAATGCTATCCATTTTGATGAAAAATATTGTATTACTTAACAGCTGTCACTTTACAAATGTAATAAAAGTTGCTGGTTGTTAGCTGAATGTTGTCTCATTCATACACAAAAAAAAACATAAAATGGTCATTAAATTAAATTTTTAAGCATTGTGTATGCTGACTTTTGTCGCGGGTTCAAGTCCCGTCCTAGATGTTCTCTTTTTCCGATCTAAATCTTTCGATAAAATTGTCATTCCTAAAAAAAATGCAAAAATGTTAGTACTGAAAATTGGGTTTCCTCCAATTTCTTCCAGAAAAACGGCAATTTCATATGTAACGACCTAATATAAGGTTTTTTTGAACCAAGCCGCCCGTAATCTATGCAAATAATTAAATCGTAAACTAGTGATACTACTTTGTATTTGAGGTGACAAATGCACATTAAATATTTTTTTGAAAAACTAATTGATATGTGGTCTAGGAACGATACCGATGTTAAAAATATGATTTTTAGAATTTTTGTCTGTTTATCTGTGGTCTGGTTTTTATTATCGACAAACTGTGCCCGCGACTTCATCCGCGTGGATTTCGATTTTTGGGGTTTTTTTGCGCGGAACCTCAATTACTTTTCTAAAATTAAAGTAACCTATGTTACGCCTTGTGACATTACCTATCTGCTAGTGAAAGTCCCGTCAAAATCGGTCGAGCCATTTCAGAGATTAGCCGGACAGACAGACAAAAATTGTAAAAAATGTAACATGTTTTGGTGTATGTACCGTATATATGTAAATTCATATAGAACATGTAGTAAAAAAACTGTTATTTCAATATTACGCTATTATAACGATGAAATAGGTAACCTAATACATGTTGGGTTCGAAACTGCAGAAGTAAACCTTGGTCTATTCCAAATTTAACGCGGACGAAGTCGCGGGCAACAGCTAGTTTTCAGTAAAAAGAATTAGACTAACTTATGTTGAACTGAACTAACCACCGATTCACAATGCAGACCCCTCCTGAGAAGACTTCAGCAAGAAACTACGTGAGCTAAAAATGTTAACTTGCTTTGTGTTCGCTCCAAAAACTTTTTACGCATACACGAACATATACATAACACACCCACATATACATAACACACCCACACACACACACGCACACGCACACACACACGCACACACACACACACACACACACGTATATTCACACATCCCGATTTATTAATTATATTAGATACTGGCCAGGGGTGGAGGGTTGGTAACCTGAGACACAGGATTCTCCTAGTTCGGTTCAAGCCCGACATAACCGCCCCCGCTGGCACGCGGGGGGGTATCCGAAGGGAATTCCGCACGAAAAAAAAAAAAAAAAAAGGTACCAAGCCGCCATAATTCTGTTTGATTCTAGTACTAATTTTAAAATTACATTCTACTGTATTTCATTTGAGATTTGTTATGTAACATGTGTGGTGTTATTATTATTATTTCCTTTATTAAATTTTAAACACATGTAAATTATATTTTAAATACATTCTATATATATAAAAAAAAACAAATATATTTAAAAATATAAAATAAAAAATATATATTTAATTATTATTATTCCCATCGAAGTAATTCACGCCCCCCTAGTTTGGGAGAGGCGGCATGATAACCCCAGCGAGGTGGGCAACAGTCGGCCGGGGCGTTAGGGCTATTGGCAGAGGAACCGCCGGACTATTCAGGCATTGTCGAGCAGGACCGCTTTCTGCATCTTGGCCACCACCGACTTCCCACCGATCGCGAGCCTCGCAAGATGGACTGAGAGGCTCCTTGGGATCAAACCATTCGCTGAGATCACAACCGGGACTATTTCTGTGGACCCCATCCTCCACATATCGGTAACCTAGTGCGCCAGATATTTGGTCTTTTTATCTGCTTCGGAGCGGACGAGATTCTCGTCATAGGGGATAGTGATGTCCACAAGAAATACCCGTGACTGTACCTGGTCCATCAGCACGATATCAGGCCTATTCGCTAGAATACTACCCTCCTCTTTCCTACTTTCCTCCCTTACTACGTAAGGAATAAAAATAGTATTGTTTTGTTTGCTGATGATACTTCCTTAATATTTAAAATTAAAAGACAATTAGATAATTATGACGAAGTGAACAATGCAATCTCACGAGTGGTTCATTGGTTTAATATAAATAATCTTTGCCTTAATGAAAAAAAAACCAAATGTATTAAATTCACATTACCTAATGTTACACAGGTGGAAACCAATGTACAACTTAATGGACAGTTGTTGAGCCTTGTGGAATCAACCGTGTTCTTAGGTTTAAGTATCGATGCTAAATTACAGTGGGGATCACATATTGAAAAATAGCTAGTAGGTTAAGTTCTGCTTCCTACGCTGTGAAAAAGATTAGGACTTTAACAGACATAGATACCGCTAGAATAGTTTATTTCAGTTATTTCCATAGTATTATGAGCTACGGCATTCTCCTTTTGGGGTAATGCCGCAGATTTAAATACAATCTTTGTACTGCAAAAGCGGGCGGTGCGGGCAATTTATAAGTTGGGTCTTGGGTCTCCCTCCGAGAAAAGTTCAAAGAAATAAACATTCTAACTGTAGTTTCCCAATATATTTTTGAAAATCTTTTGTATGTTAGAAGAAACATTTCCAATTTTTTAAGGCTTTGTGATATACATAACGTAAATACTAGACATAAAATCAATCTTGTGGTTTGTAATAGTCGACTCCACAAGATTAGTAATTCCTTTTAGGGTAACTGTATACGCTTCTACAACAAGCTTCCTAGTGAAATGAAGAATCTACCTCTTCATAAATTTAAAAGCCAAATTAAAAAGTGAACTCTGCCAAAAAGGCTACTATAAAATTCAAGACTATTTAGACGACAAACAAGCTTGGATATGAACTGTTTGCTCTCTCTCTATGCTACTCAAATGAAATATTGTACTTAGGTTAAGTAAATATGTTTGTAAATAGACCAAAAAAAACAGCCCGCTGAATTTCTTGCCGGAGTCTTCTTAGGACAGGGCCGCGTTTCGAACCGGTGGTCCATTTGCCAAACATTAGATTTTTTTTTTATGACGTTTTGTAAGAGCCGTATTAATGGTCTATGCAGAATAAATGGTTTTTGAATTTGACTTTGACTTTGAATAGTCCTATTCGTGATGATGGACCGGTCCCAGTAGAGCTTGGCGCGGTCGTTTTCGAGTACGGCTTCCGGTACGTACTTGTAGTAGGGCAGACTCTGTTCGATGAGGCCGTGTTTAAGGGCAAGCTCTTGATGAAGTATCCTGGCTGCTTGGTTGTGTCTGTGCAGATACTCAGTGTTAGCAAGCATTGAACAACCGGAGGTCACGTGTCTGAGAGATTCACCGGGACGGTGGCACAAACGACAAACGTCTACCTTTCCATCCCTCAGTATGTACCTCCTGTAGTTGTTCGTCTTAATAACCTGATCTTGTATCGCACAGACAAAACCCTCGGTTTCCCCTAAAAGGTCGCCAAAGCGCAGCCAATGCCTGGAGGCCTCTCGGTCCACGTGAGGCTCATGTAAAGCCTTAAAGAAGCGTCCGTGCAGCTCTTTACCCTTCCATACGGCCTCACGCTCAGAGGTTCCAAGTAGTAGGCCAGGGCTAGCGGGGTTAGTCCTTTATCGCATTCAATGACCTCTCTATGCATCTCACTGTCCGTCTTCGATAGGAAATATTCCCTGAGACTGCATACCTCGCGATTGTGCATAACCTTGGCACTGAGAAGGCCCCGGCCTCCACACTTTCGCGGGATGTACAATCTCATAACCGAAGACTTCGGGTGGAGCCTTCTATGGAGAGTCATAGTTGCGCGGACTCTTCTATCCAGGGCGTCCAGTTGGGTCTGAGACCACCTGACCACGCCGAAGGTGTACAACAGGACGGGCATCACCCACCCGTTAAACGCCCGTGTCTTGTTTACGCCCGATAAAAGGCTGTTACACACTTTTACCAGACGATCCCAAAACACGTCGCATGCGGCCTGTTTGATGTGCATTGTGCTCCATTGCTCCATACAGGTACCGAGGAAGTCTCGAACTGTGTGATCAATTTTATACAGCTCGAGGACCCTCTTTAGCAATGTATGGGGGACCGAGTCAAATGCTTTCGTGTAGTCTATCCAGGCAGCGGAGAAATTACGCCGGTTGCGTTTGACCTGCTGGCTAACTACCGCGTCGATTAGGAGGAGTTCCTTGGTTCCACGACTACCACGTCGACATCCGTTCTGGGCATTAGCGACGATGCAACAGCTGTTTAGATGGTTCGCTATTTTTGCCTCCAGAACAGATGTCAGTGCCTTGTAGGTGGTAGGTAGGCACGTTATCGGTCGGTATTGCGATGGGTCCGTGGTACGCTCCGACTTAGGAACCAAACGAGTGACTCCAGTAGTGAGGAAGTTAGGGAGCTCTTTCCTGGCTAAGGCCTCCTGGAACTGTCTTGCTAGGGTGTCATGGGAAGCCCGAAAACTCTTCAGCCAGTAATGCTGCAGTCCATCGCTCCTTGGAGATTTCCAGTGCGGAGCTTTGGCAACTGCTACGCGAACATCGTCCTGGCTGATAGTTATCGGGCTCATTGGCAGTATACCTGCACACGATTCCTCGATGACCTGCATCCAGGTTCCCTCCACATGCTCCACAGGTCGTGACCATAGGTTACGCCAAAATGCAACCAGTTCCTGTCCTTCAGGACGCTCAGTAGCGGCGTTGACCCAAGGCTGCTCTAACGACCTGTAGAACTTCCTCTAATCACTCATGAAGAGGCAATTCTGGTGACGCTTTCTCCAAGCTGCCACCTTCTGTTTCAGGGTGTCAATGCGGTAGTCATTATTATTATTATTATTTTTATATAAATAACAACAAAATATGCTGTACGAATCACCGTCATGATTAAATACACAAAAATATTGCCTTCTTCAAACCAAGCCTACCACAACAAACCGTATAATCCCACTACCTAAGACTTATTACACAATTGAAACGACAACTTAATCTCCTTTCCTCGCCTCACTTTTGTAGATATGACCCTATTTCTGCTTTGGCTAATACATGGATTAGTCCTTATCTCAAAATAAACAACTTTATGATCTAATTTTTATTAATCATTCTGTATCCGACTGCCAAGGAAGGAATCTTGTATTCATGTAATATTCTTTATTACCTCATATATCTTCCAAACCGCTGCACGAATTTCGATAAAAGAGGTCTCAAATGAAAGGGATTCATCTTCCGAGTGTCATAGGGTACATAACATTTAAACCAAAAGTATACGGTGGATTTTTGGCGCTAAAATGTATATTGTCATAAAATATTTTCACTCAAAGTAATCGAGTAGGGTTTCAAAATGAAGAGCTTTAAAAGGTTATTTTTCATGCAACTTATTTGTTTTAATGTGATTTTAATAATAACAATGTTTTAGGAAATCCTCTGTGGGGTGTATATGTACACGTGTACAGGGCTCTACCAACACCCTTGAGGCCGAAGCCAACCTCACCTGCAAGTCGGTGCACCTGCAAGTCGGTGCACATGTAAGTCGGTGCACCTGCAAGTCAGTGCACCTGCAAGTCGGTGCACCTGCAAGTCGGTACACCTGCAAGTCGGCGCACCTGCAAGTCAGTGCACCTGCAAGTCGGTGCACCTGCAAGTCGGTGCACCTGCAAGTCGGTACACCTGCAAGTCGGCGCACCTGCAAGTCAGTGCACCTGCAAGTCGGTGCACCTGCAAGTCGGTGCACCTGCAAGTCTGTGCACCTGCAAGGCGGTGCACCCGTAAGACGGTGCACCTGCAAGTTGGTGCACCTGCAAGTCGGTGCACCTGCAAGTCTGTGCACCTGCAAGTCGGTGCACCCGTAAGACGGTGCACCTGCAAGTTGGTGCACCTGCAAGTCGGTGCACCTGCAAGTCTGTGCACCTGCAAGTCGGTGCACCCGTAAGACGGTGCACCTGCAAGTCGGTGCACCTGCAAGTCTGTGCACCTGCAAGTCGGTGCACCCGTAAGACGGTGCACCTGCAAGTCGGTGCACCTGCAAGTCGGTGCACCTGCAAGTCGGTGCACCTGCAAGTCTGTGCACCTGCAAGTCGGTGCACCTGCAAGTCTGTGCACCTGCAAGTCGGTGCACCCGTAAGACGGTGCACCTGCAAGTCGGTGCACCTGCAAGTCTGTGCACCTGCAAGTCGGTGCACCCGTAAGACGGTGCACCTGCAAGTTGGTGCACCTGCAAGTCGGTGCAACTGCAAGTCGGTGCATCGGAAGATAGTGCACCGGCAAGTCGGTGCACATGCAAGTCGGGGTACCTGCTAAACAATGGACAAGGCTCTGGCGCAGGTTTCCTCTCAGGGTTGATGTCTTATTTTCAAGTAAGATAAAGTCCTGCTCACTCAGCTCATATTTCAGTGGCACCCTTTTTTTGTATATTTAGGACACGTCAATTTGACTTCACCTCGCCTGATGGTAAGCTGAAGGTAAAGTCTCAGGAAAGAGGGTCACCATTACATACACCTACCATGTTACCCTGCACTGAATTCCTAGTAAGTATGTTAAATAAGTAAATAAACATTAAAATAATAATAAGCGGAACTCGTGCCCCAATGAGCAAACTTTGGGCGCAACTGGGAAATTGCTATGCATATGATGATGATCCTCTGTACGGTAACGGTGTACCGGTCGGACATCTGACTCAGCAGCCGAAGACTAGAGCGTACGGCTGCTAACGTTACTGGCTCGATGTCCGCTCAGTGTAATAATTTGAATGTACGAATATATCATAGGTGTGCCGCAGGGTAGTATACTTGGTCCGACTTTATTTTTGATTTTTATAAACGATCTTTGCCAACTAAATCTGACAAATGGGAGGGTTATCACATTTGCTGACGACACCCTAGTTTTTCGAGGCAATTCTTGGGAGGAAACATATTGACTGGCTCAGTTACAATCGCCCATCTTTAAATATTAATAAATCTAAATACATAGCTTTCAGCTTGTGTAAATAAAAAACAATTCGAAGCAGCTACCCCTCTCATAGCCCACTCCTGTTTAGACCATGATGCCTCTCTCGCTCATTGTACCTGTAGGGAACTACAGTTAGTGGACACAATTAGATACCTAGGAATTATTATCGACAAAAGACTGAATTTACGAGCTCATATAGATAGATAATGACATCTAGAACTAGAAAACTTATCTATATTTTCAAAAACCTACGTCATGTTTCTGACAAACACGTTCTAAAAATGACTTATTTTGCACTATGTCAATCTATTTTGACGTATTGCATCACATCATGGGGAGGTGCTGCTGAAACTATAATAATAAAACTGGAACGTGCCCAAAGAGCGGTCCTGAAAGTGGCTCTCTTCCTTCCCATCTTGTTTCCTACAAGAGAACTATATCAGAAGTTTGATGTCCTTACAGTTCGACAGCTTTTTGTTCTTCGTATAGTATTAAGGTCACATTCTTTGGCAGGGTACGATCCTTTCCTTAATTCAAGAAAGCGCCGTAAAGTCTTAGAAATTAATACTATCTATAGAACAACCCTGTCTCATAGATTTAGTTGTTTTTGGGTCCATATCTTTACAATAAAATTAACACCCTTATTCCTATATACCACTTAAATAAATTCCAACTATAAAAGAAACTGACGTCCTGGTTGACAAGCTTATGTTATGTTGATACCGAAAACCTATTAACACAGGTAATATGAATATACTACGCACAAACCAAGTAAATATAAATAAATGGGTAAAACACACACACTCACCCTCACGTACACAAACTCACCCTCATACACTAACACACATATTTACTAACGCGCGCACGCTAACACATACAGTACATATACTCAATAGATTTTATTTCTTGATATGTATAATAAAAAAAATTAAAAAAAAAACATTTATTTTGTAAAACTTAACACCAGTCGTCCGAGAGGTGGGAGCCTGGTGATTTGTAACACAGGTTTTCCTACTACAGACACCAGCCTCTCACAGAGGCACGAGAGTAACAAAATGATCTGTAATATGAAAATTGTACCTTACCTTTGTGAAAGAGAAATAAATAAACTTTTTAATTTAATTTAATTTTAAGTAAATAAGGTAAGCTTTTTACCCGACTGCGCCAGAAGGAGGGTTATGTTTTCCGAGAGTATGTATGTAGGTAGGTATAATTGTTTGGTACGCTCTGCAGCCTGTACGGCTCGATGGATGGATGGAACTTGAGAGGTGTTGTTAGATTCGCATTTATTGTGAGAGTGCTACTGGGTATATAAAAATAAAAATAAAAAACAAAATGGCGTATTTTGGGCGCTAAAATGTATATATATATATTCACTCAAACTTATCAAGTAGGGTATTGAAAAGTATTGCAAAGGTTATGGCAAATCATAAACCGAAAGAAAATTAATGGGTCCCGCCTGCTATCAAACTTGTTTCGGTCTTTTTAGCGCAGTCGGATTTTTTGGTATTTTAATCAATAAATTTATTCATTTCAATGAATTGCATTCAGTGTGACCTGATCGTAATTATCTTCAGTGGTGAACTGCCACCTAACAGCACAGACTACAAGAGTGCAAATAAGCGTGAAGCGCCAGTTACTGCAGCATATCACTCAAACTCACTCAACGAGATGAGACGACTTCACCCTCCCGTCTCCGACACACTGTCTCCTTAATATAGAACATGTTGAAAATACACAATGGATTTTTGACAAATCCATTCGCTTTCATTTAATATTTACGTTGTAAAGTATTGAAACTTTATGAAGGTAAGGTTATTAATTGAGAAAATTAAAGCAAAAACGAATTAAAAGGAAATAATACTCATAATAACCAACTATTCATTCAATGTATCCAAATCTGTTCAGGGATTTAAAAATAATATGCAATAATTTATTAATTATTGCATAATATTTTAATTTATTATAAAATATAATTAATAATTAACACGTGTTCATTCGCATTTTAGAACCCATTTCAAAAGCTATGATCAATTGGCGTCAAGATGGCGCTGTGTACACTAGAATATTATTTTTAGATATTATTATGTAAAAAAAAATATTATATATTATTTTTATATACTTTAAAAGCCTAATTGAAGTCTCTTTGTCTCTCTGAATGCTCTGAAAACAACGCATGGGAAAAGAACTTAGACCTGGGTTATTTCTATCGCAGTACCCTAATTCTTTGAATTTGTGAATATTTGTGAACATTCCATCAAAATCGGCTCAGCCGTTCCAAAGATTACCTAATTTAAACAGACAGAAAGATAGACAGACAAACAAAAGTTTAAAAAAATGTGATAATACCTACCGTGTATACATTCATACGCATTCATTGAAAAACTGATATTTTAAAGTTACAAACAGTGCAGTTGCATGGTGGGATAAAGAAGTGCAAAAGTTGGTATGTGAGAAGAAGAAAGCGTGGCTAGACTGGCTTTCAGTCAGAGCTAATGAGAGAATGCAGAAAGCTACGAATGAGGATGTGGATGAAGCGAAAGATAAATATAGAAGACTGAAAGGGCTAGTGAAAGGAATGATTGCCAGAAAGAAAGATGAACAAAAAGACGTGTTTGATGAAAGATTATCTGAGGATTTCCAGGCGAACATTAAGCTCTTTTGGAAATCCATCCGTTCAGCCAGAGGAAAAACGCAGAGCTCTGAGCTGAACTTTATCAGAGACCAGAATGGAAGTATTTTAAAAGGTGAAGAATGTGTGTTAAAAAGATGGCAGGAATATTTTGAAAGCTTGTTTGAAAGAGAGGATGGTGTACATGTACTAACCTCGGTGATGGATGACCAGGTTGATAATGATGAAAGTGGTATTAGTATGAATGAAGTTGTGAATGCATTAAGAAGTATGAAAGCTGGAAAAGCAGCGGGATATGATAAGGTGACAGTCGAGATGCTGAAGGCTGGACATGGCCTCGTAGCAAGTCAGTTGTGCCGCCTTTTCAACATGTGTTGGGTTAGCGGTCGAGTACCAAATGATTGGTGTAAGGCCGTTATAGTTCCACTCTACAAAGGAAAAGGCTCGCATCAGGACTGCAAAAACTACAGGGGCATTAGCCTACTCAGCATCGTCGGCAAGCTGTATGCGAAAGTGTTGATTGAGAGAGTTATGAAAGAAACCGATGAGAAAATATGGGATGCACAAGCGGGTTTTAGAAAGGGAATGGGATGTACGGATCAGGTCTTTTCCTTGCGAAGCATAGCCGAGAAATTTTTGGCCAAGAGTCAAAAGGTCTATTGCGCATTCGTGGATTTGGAAAAGGCCTATGACAAAGTGATGAGGAATGAACTTTGGTCGGTACTGTCTATGTATGGGGTGAGCAGCAACCTTATTCGAGCTCTGAAGTCTCTCTATGAGGACTCCAGTGCTTGCGTGAGGATACATGGGTCATACACTGAATGGTTTAGCATCCAAAAGGGTGTAAGACAGGGATGTGTAGCGTCACCATGGCTGTTTAACTTATTCATGGACAGTTGTTTGCAAGATTTGAAAGATAAAGAATGTGGTTTAAGAATGAATGAGTTACTCGTCAAATGTTTCCTTTATGCTGATGATCAGGTTTTACTTGCGTCATCGGCAGATGAGTTGCAGGAGATGGTAACAACTATGCATGGAGCTTTTGAGAGGAGAGGAATGAAAGTGAATGTTAGTAAGACAAAAGTTATGGTTTTTGAAAGAGATGAATGCGTGACAGAGTGTAGGATTTGTATAGATGGAGAAAGAGTGGAACAAGTGAATGAGTTCATATATTTGGGAACATTGTTTACGAGAGATGGAAAGCATGAAGAAGATGTTGAAAGGAGAGTGACAGCTGGAAATAGAGTGAATGGGGCACTACACAACTTTATGAGCAGCCGGAAAGTGTCCGAAAAGGCACGACTGGCTGTACATGGAGGAGTATTAGTGCCGACTCTTATGTATGGTAGTGAAAGTTGGGTGTGGCAGAAAAAGCATCAAAGTAGAGTGAATGCAGTAGAAATGCGTGCGTTGCGAAGTATGTGTGGATTGACTTTGAGAGATAGAGTGAGAAATAGCGTGATAAGAGAGCGATGTGGATTGACAGAAGATGTAGTGACGAGAATTGAGAAAGGTATGTTAAGATGGTTCGGTCATGTTGAGAGAATGAATGAAAGAAGACTAACGAAACAGGTGTATGAGGCGAGTGTGGATGGTACCGTCGGAAGGGGAAGACCTAGGCGCACATACCTGGACCAAATCGGGGAAGTTTTAGAAAAGGGGCAGGTCAGGAGTACCCTAAACCGACGAGCATGCATGAAGAATGTTATGAGAGTGAATGAGGCGAGAGAAGTGTGTCAGGATCGTGGCAAATGGAGATCCGTGATCTCTGCCTACCCCTGTGGGAAACAGGCGTGATTTTATGTATGTATGTATGTATGTACAAACAGACACTTCAATTTTTTATTCATATTTGTATAGATGTCAAAATTGCAAAAAATTATCAATTATATTCTATCTTGCAGTATTAAAGAGCCAGCTTACGAAAAGCAGATAAAATCTAACAAATTCAGCGCAGTGGCACAAATTCTCCACGGTTAGCTCTCAACCGATACATCCTGCTTATATCCTTTACGTAGAATAAGCCTGATGTTACTTTACGACCGGGTTACGAGACGCGGACTGTTGGGAACACAAGTGTTCGAAGCGGATATTTTGTTATTAAAATATTGGCATAAAAACCGTTGCATAGCCGAAGTTGCTTTCTTTATTTTTATAGAAAATATACTTTCACCTGTATATCCCTAAAGGGAAAACAGATCTATATTATTTTTTTTTTTTATATATTTAGGACACTTCAATTTGACTTCACCTCGCCTGATGGTAAGCTGAAGGTAAAGTCTCAGGAAAGAGGGTCACCATTACATACACGTACCATGTTAACAATGGTGGCACTCAGCTTGACGGCCTCATCAGAAGAGGATTGTCGTCGCAGCACCGCGTGACACCCACCGGTCCCACTAGTGCTGCGACCACAATCCCCCTGCCCGGCTATGCACTTGCTGACCCCTGAACGCAATCAAACCGAGATTGGATTACTATGGAGGTTTTTTTTTTTGATTTTTTTATTTTACGCGATATTTTTTTTTGTATCAAATACATATTTTGTCGATACCAAGTCATCTCACCAAATTCAGAGACCTAATTTTGTGACACCTTATATATTTATACGTATGTGTTTCCAACAAAAAATGTATCTAAGTACGTTTATACGCATTCTAGAACCAATAAGACAAGCTAGTTGTGCTATGCTTACATTGGATCTAGACACTATCTGTGTATAATATCCTAACATATTTATTTGTTGGGACTTCAATCACGTGGAATTCTGATCCCGTTCCCGCTACCCATGGGATCATGTTCCACCACCACAACCTATATAAGATACACAATTCCACCATACATCATTTGGTTATATCTCAAAGGGATTAGGCAGCGTTTTCGTGGAAAGTTCGCCGACATCTTATTTTTACCCGACACCTCCAACAAATATAATTTTATTTTAGCCAATGTATACAAAATCTAGACAAATTATATACTAAAACCTTCCTCGAGACCATTGGTGTAAACATCATGAAATCGGTGCAGTCGTTTTTGAGTTTATCGCGAACAGACCGACAGACGCGACGGAGGCTTTGGTTTTATAATATGAAGTGTTAGGGATTTATTTATTTACCGCTAAAATTACTATTTTAACCCCACGATTATAATATCAGGAACAGCTCTGACGTTAGTCTACGCTGAATTCTGTACGAATTTTCAAAAGTTTCTACAAAATAGAGTATCTCAAATGAATTTGTTCCTTATTTCAGCTTACTGCAAAATTATGAATTTTTACTGCGACTGTCGCACTATCGACCATGACGAAAGACATCTAGTATCCCTAGCAATATAAACATGCAAACATCATACAAATATAACGCTTTTGTTCTACTCCATAAAATCTAAATTTCCCTACCAGTAAAATTCTAGAGCACACACACAACTACGGCTTACCAACTAAGAGGAGAAGTATAACCACGATGAAAATTCGACCTTAAATGTGAACTAATTACAGTCGAAATTAGACATTCTGCCTAAACACTCACACATACAGATATCGTTCGATAATGTAACCTGTTGCACGTCATTTACTCACACATAGGAAGAAACGCACACAGATATGTTTATACTAACATAAATGGATAGGGCAAAAAGTATTGGATTACGAGAACGATGGAAAAATGTAGATATTTTTTTGAGGTCACTGTATATGATATTGAATAATTTTTGATATACCCACTCCAGTCGATGTGGCTTCGGCTTGAAATAAAAAGAAAGTGGATAGGATACTCACACGTATAAAATATTTTGAGAACAAATGTCTTCTTTTTATAAAAATTTTGCTATACTATATTTTTACTCATATCTGTTTATCGGGTGTTTTTTTATACTACTTAGGTGGCAGACAAGCTCACAACCTACCTGAAGGCCTATGGACATGTGCAACACCAGTGGCGTTACAATCGTGCTGCCGACCCTGTAAAAACCTTCTAATGCCCTCCTTGAAGAACCCCATATTGTAGTCGCTTGGAAAACCGCAGCAGGGAGATCATTCCTGAGCCTGAGGGTGCGCGGAATAAAGTGCATTTAATACAGCACTGTACATACCGTTTACGGTCGCAACGTGTGAGGATGAATTCCCTGTCTATGGCGAGCGGTGCGATGATAAAATGTGGCCGTTGGCATCATATCAAACAATTTATCTGAACACATCGCATTGTATAGGCGTAAGAAGACTCTACCAAGACCCTCAAGGTATGACTCTGTGTGTGAATCTGTGTCTTCAGGAGGGTATAAACTGGGAGTCTGCAAATTTAGAATGAATAGGTTGCTTCTAAGCAAGCGTGATCTATTATTGACCACATCATCACTTACCAACAGGTGAGATAGTGGTCGAACGACTAAAAAAAATTGACCTCATCTGCAAGTCGCTACTGATTGACAGGCGGGACTTTGGCGTAGGCCAGACGGCAATCACTCCTCAAAAGCCACATAACCCAAAACTGCAGGAGAAGAACGAGTATTAAAGAAAGCCTAGAATGCACCACTCTAAGATGATTATGACTGTCATCTGTATATGTTACATTGATGATCTAGGCTTCAGTCTTGTATATGTAATTACGTCAGCACATATCAGCGTCTTCGGATAAAGGATTAGCAATTACTTCGGCATGAAATACTGCCTCACTTTGACTAGAATATCCAACTTTTTTGAGGCTAAGTTTGGACTCAATCTTAGCTCAAAGTTTAAAGTTGAAGTTAAAGTTATACCAAGAAACTGTAAATGGTATTATCGATATGAATTTACATTTAACTTTAAGGAAGTTGTATCCGTGAGAACTCAAACTTGTCTGTACTAGTTTGCCGTCATCCAAATACCAAAATATTCGTATCGCTCGTTTATGTGTAGCAAAAAGAGACTTGCGAAGAGTTTCGACCCTTAGGCAACGTAGGTGTTAATTGCCAATTGATCTGAAGAACAGATGACAATCCAATCGTTCGATTCACCTTAAGTTCGACCCAAGTTCGATTAGTTAGATACCCTTTGGAAATTCTTCGAGATGTTGAAAAACACAAGTGCTTCTTCTTCTTCTGTAGTCTAGCTATCAGAAGCACTTATTATCATACATACATATCACGCCTTTTCCCCTCCAGGATTAGCAGAGACGACCGCCCGTGAATTATTGCTGTCCTTACATACTTCACGATCTTCCTATACTGTCAGTTAAGTTTTCATGCAAGCCCAAACTTTTCACTTATTACCATACAGTAATCCCCTGTTTCCTGTTGTAGTCAGAAACAATATTGTACCAAGACAAGCCAAATCAATAGGAAGTGAGCGGTACCTGGACTCCATGTAGCAAGCTTTGGATGCGACCGGGACTAACGATGTGATGATTATGATATCAGATGATATAGACATCTACGTATCATCATCAGGAACAAGGACAGATCCATGCCCAAAACCTGAATGCTGATTGCTGCACATATTGGGCATTAATTGAAAACTAAACTATGAGGACTCTGAAAATTTTGTTACCAACTAAACCTAACCTAAAAACACACACAACTTCACACGTGCATACCCTCGCACACAGATCGTTTTGTAAGTGCCGTATTAATGGTCTATGCAGAATAAATGGTTTTTGACTTTGACTTTGAGACACTTACATACACACCCTCTCACACACACACACATACACAATTCATTTTATTTTATTTTTTTATTTTGTACGAAATAGGTACCTTTTTTTTTTTTTTTTTTTTTTTATCGTGCGGAAATCCCTTCGGATACCCCCCCGCCGGCCAGCGGGGGCGGTTATGTCGGGCTTGCACCGACTAAAACCGCACGCCGTCTCGGGTCTTCAGACGCCGGGGTGTAAGGTTACCCATAGAGCATATCCCTCGCACCCCGACTGACCCTGGGCCATCTCACCACTAACAGCATCGCTCATCCTGTCTCCTCTGAAAGCAGAGGAGTACGGAGAGCGATGTGTTCCCGCCACGTTGGGTATTGGCCGACGATCAATGCCAACCCTATGAAGGGGTGAAGGGGAAGCCATTGACCGCCGCCCAGGGTGTACCGGCCGCTCCGATTCCGTTCCCCCCGGACTGCAGCGGGATCGGAATCGGAGCGACACTCGAGGAGGTTACCCAACACACACCCCACGAAATACGAGGGTCAAACTGAAAGTTCTTAGAAAATCAAAAACTGATTACATTAGCCAGTTATTAGTTTTATTTTATCTTTTCAAAATATTGTCCATTCACGTCAATACACCGCTGCATGCGATGGAACCACTGGGAAAAGCACTTTGCCCACTCGTCCTTAGGGGTCTCTTCAATGGCATCGCGATACGCAGCCACCGCTTCTTCAGCATTCATAAACCGCTTTCCTTTAAGTTTTTCTTTAATTTTTGGAAATAAATAAAAATCACAAGGCGCGAGGTCGGGGCTATACGGCGGGTGACCCAGAAATTCAACGTTTGATGTCGCCAAATAGTCGATCGTTCGCTTGGCGGTGTGCGACGAGGCGTTGTCGTGGTGAAGGAGGATCCTACTGCGAGGTCGTTTCTCTCGAACTTTTTCCAAGACAAGTGGCAAACAATTGGTAGTGTACCATTCTGCAGAAACTGTTTTTTGATCCTCTAACACAATTGTTACGAAATGACCTATCCTTCCAAAGAACGAGGCCACCATTTTTTTTCCCGCACTTCGATCTCTCTTCACTTTAGTTGGCAACTCCTCGAAAGGAAACACCCACTGAGCAGATTGTCTTTTGGTTTCAGGATCATAACAGTAAATCCAGCTTTCGTCACCTGTTAGTATGTCGAACACAGCATTAGAGTCACCTCCGTTAAATCTTTCAATCATTTTACGGCACCAATCCACACGATGGAGTTTTTGAGCCTCAGTCAAATTATGAGGTATCCACCGGGCGCAAAGCTTCCTGACCGCTAAATGTTCGTGGAGGATTTTGTGCACTTGACTCATACCGATGCCTAAGCTTGTCCGAATCTGCTGATAGGTCACTCTTTTGTCAGTCTCTATCATACGCCGCACAACACAGATGTTATTTTCAGTCGTCGCCGTAGAAGGCCGTCCCTCACGTAAATCATCAGTGAGATTAGTGCGACCACGTTTAAACTCATTAAACCAGTTGTAAACAGTCGCACGAGATGGGGCTTCATCGTGAAAGGCCAATCGTAGTCTATCATAACTTTCTTGTTGACTTAAATGACATCGAAAGTCATAAAAAATCATTGCACGAAAATTTTCTCGTGTTAAATTCATGTTAACGTGACACAGACAATTTTCAATTTGCCGCCAAATCGTAAAACAAATGATAAATGAATGAAATATATACTCAGTAATATTGGCAAAGAGTTCTATTTTCAAATTTTAGAATTATTTTTTTATTATATTGTTTATAAGTGGCCAGTTCTAAGAACTTTCAGTTTGACCCTCGTAGGTACCTAATGTTATCAAATGCTGCTGCTTTCAAATTTAAAATATTAAAATCTTATATAAAAATCTTATCATATTAGAGGGATCGCCCTGTTTCTCCTTAACAAAGGCACTTATAAGCCTAACGAGGAGAGCAGTAACTCACCCAATATATTTTTGTAGAACAACAAAAAAGAAAAATAATAATGCTGGGGTAGCTTACTTCAATGACTTCAGCATCAGGCCCACCTCCACCTCCATAAGACATTTCATAAAAGGATACAGTATCGGTAATCGTTTGTAGCTCAGTACCTAAGGAGTCGGCCTTCCGATCGAGAAATCCCGGACACGAATTCTGACCATTACACTACCGACATGCACCCACTCCTAACACAAACAATTTAGCTAAACTAGAGTGGTTATAAATATTCTTTTAACAAAAAAAAATATTACAGGATAGCTTAGTTTAAGGTTCTGTTGCCACTAAAAGAGCAGCAGGCTAGGCGAGAGGGTTAGCGCCGGTTTGCGCTGTCTAACGGAGCTGCCTCTCCTTTACCTAAGAATGACTATGAACTTTGACTCCCGTAGATAAGCTTCAAAATGGTTTGTAACATTTTGGCATAAAAGGCCGCTGTTCTTTCATTGGGAATTGACCCTAAAACAACAACATAACTGAACCATCAACCCATCTTAGAATAGTAATCTAAATTTATTCAAACCTCTGTGAATATTTTAGCTATCCCAAAATAAAATGACAGCTTGCAAACGTTATTGAAAAGTCTTTACTATGTTGCATTTATCCGAGGTGCACTCTCAGAAAACTGACTTAGCAACAGAACTGGATTAACTGGCGCCTCCACGCTTGATTGATGCAGAACACTGTCGCTGCATTTCCCTTTTAGGATGAACAATGGAGATGCTTCTGAAAGCCGAGGCTGTGTGTGTTAGAGCTGAATGGATAGATAACGTAGTTTGCAATGAATCTAACTAGTTTTATGAGTATATGCTACTTGTATGACCATCTTAAATACAGGTGTAAAAAATTTGATGCCCAGATATAAAAGTATTAGTCGCAACTATTTGTTTAAATCGGCCAGTTAATTGAACGCCCAGGCCTTTCAGTAAACGCTCGTATCCTATCAAGTGGGTAGATCGATACTTAATTGAACTAGAATCACTCAAAGTTCAACAACTTGGCGTTTTGAAATTCAGCCCGCTGAAGATGGCTCACTGATACTTAGCCAAGTGATTTTAATTTAGTTTAGTTAGTCAGCCCTTTGAGAATCGTTTGTTCTCACTAGTTCGATTCATTAGTTCGATCGTCGAACTAGTGAGATTTTTTTTTCTCATTAGTTCGACCGTCGAACTACTGAGACTTTTTTTCTCATTTGTTCGATTATTAGTTAATGATTTCGACGGAGCTCCGCTGCACGGGGCTCCTATTTCTACATGCATAATTACAAGTGACCTAACACGAAGCTTCATACCCCTTCTAACCTTAAAAGTCTCAGTAGTTCGACAGTCAAACTAATGGGAAAAAAAATCTCACTAGTTCGACGAATGAACTAATGAATCGAACTAGTGAGAACAAGCCTTGAGAATTGCTCAATAATCAGCTAAGTGATATAAATTTAATTTTTTGGACTTTATTGAGCTGAGTGAGACGAAGTCGAGCGAAAGCTCCTCATACCAGACTTCAGGATTTTCTTTGTCACAGGTCTCCTCCTAAACTACTAAGCCAATCAGAACCAAATTTGGCATGATTAAAGAGGTCAAACAGAGGAAGGTTTATGGATATATTTTGAAAAAATTAATGCTACCACAGAGGAATGATCACCGTTAAAAAAATTCCAGATGGAATTACATAATAACCGCTCGAGACACTGTGACCAAACTTTACACGCTCAGAAAACATGTCCAGAGTTGTGACTTTCAAAAAGAATTTTCGAAATCGGACTTGCCACGGAGGAATGATCACTGTTCAAAATTTTCAAAATTTGATTCACGATGTCTCACTCAGCTCAACATTGCAAGCAGCGATTCGCCTTGCAGACCTAGTGTTAGTAAGTTATTTGTGATAATACACAAAGAAATAGACTTAATGACTATTGTGACGTTCAACCATCTGATTAAACGTTTCCCTCAACAACTTGTATTTTTTCAGTTATTTGATAAGATGCCGAGAGATTAATCCAGCGGCTCCAATTAACTGGCTGACTGACTGCTTTAAGTAAATAGCTGCAACATATACACAAAACAGTCGCAAAGCGCGAAGAGCCGCAAATGGTAGGGTGTTAAATCTGCCTACCTAAGAATTAAAAATGCGTAATGTGTAAATGAATAAATTATGACCTAATATTCTATTTGTTATTACATTTCAGGGAAGGTACACCCAGCTTATTCAAATTTTATGATATTAGATTATTCGTTTCGCGAAATCGTATTAGTAGTCCCTAGAGTTTTCAATACTAAGTACATGAATGTACGTTTAACCGGTGCAAATTACTTTCTCCCGAACGTGTTATTTCAAAACCCACCCCTAATACATGCCTACAAATAGAAGACCTTTCATTCCTATACAATTCTTACCCACAAAGACTCAGATACGTTTCAAGATATACTGGTAAGTATTACCGCTTTGAAAAGACCCCTATCATTTAGTTTTCTTTTCTCAGGAGTAGAATTAAGTGTTTAAGAAAGGGAAAAGGTGGCGGGTCAAGTATAAATGGTAATACGATGTGAAGTCGGAATTATTTCTAAGGTCAAGGAACGAATTTTTGAAGGAAAATTGGAAGTTTACTTCTGATACTGCGTTTCGCTTTCAGTATAATAGCAATCGTGTAGTTCAGTTTTGTAGGGAACAAATCGATTATTGGAGACAAGGAGTATACCATTTTCAATCGATAATGGCTATCGATTGCGTGCTTTATCAAAAAACTGGGCAAAGTTAAATAAAATTGTTTTCCGTACTAGTTGATGGCCGCGCGAAATTCGGTTATCGTTTTTTGGTGTTATCTCCGGTTGCATTAACCAATTGCAATCAAACGTACAGCAAACTTTAAGTCTGACCAAGACCTTTCTAATAGAAACATCCGGATCAAAATCCATTCAGTAGTTTTTACATCCATCGCGAACAAACAGACAAAAATCAAGAATTCAAAATAAAAAAAATGGTTTCGCGATCGTTAACTTAACGTAACCCAAGTATTTTCTTTTTCAAATATCTCTGATGTACAGACACAACTAATTTACAATTTTATAATACATTGTGATACTTACTAAAAAAAACTGACTACGAGCTAATAATTTAAATTTCAGTTTTAGCTTTTTAATTTTAATTCAATTTACATAAAAATAAACCTTCAATACCTTAAAAGAAATACATAAAATCCTTATAGGACCATTTCGTTATTCGTCTGTTCACCTGTCTGACTGTCTGTCCATCCAAACTTAATTTTAAAATAGCGTTTATGAAGTGAAAACTTCTTTAGCGGCGTTGTGCACTTTTTTTGTAATGGGTAAAAAAGGTTAAACTCGCGTCAGTAAACACGTGACCTGATCGTAAGACAACAAATATAGAAGCGTTAATTTCACACTGTACTGAACAACCTTGGTGGCGCGTTCGTCCAATGAGTGGTCGTTGACTTCGTCAAGACTGAGATCGATTCCGACCGAGGCCCAAGAAACACTTTTTGTCATCATATAACTTTTTGTAATATTTATTCTATTTTCTGCCGTAAATCTATTGATATAAAATGGCAATTTAACAAAGTGCATCTATTAATGAAAAAAGTGACGAAGAAATAGCGAAAGAAAATGAGTGAGTACTTTATAAATATATTGGCGATGATGGTTCTGGTAATAATGATGGTGAAAAAGTCGTTGAAATTATGGATGGAAGTTGGTTATTCTCAGAGAAAAACTTTTTAATGTAAAATAATTACAATAGTTCTGAAGTGTTAAATTTTTAATGTAATATAAATTGTCATGTGTTTGTACGATAGCGCAATAAATGAATATTGTATGTTATACTGATAATTAAAGCAATTCGTGCAAAATTATTCCCTAACCATTCATAAATATCAAAAATGCACAACGTTAATATTCAAGTTTTTACTTCTGCCGGCACTCCCGGAGTGCAACCCGTCAGTTTTTTTTTATATCACTTAGGTAGCAGACATACACACGATGGCTTTATTTCTAACTGCTGTTTTTCTTACTGTTATTGGTGACCGACCCTACTTTGCTGCAAGGATACAATTATACAAAATGCAATTCGTGGCAAGTGTTGTTTGAATATGAAGATGTAGTGACCAAGATATAGAAAGGAATGCTGAGATTTATAAGTAGAAAAGATGGACGAAACGGTAGGCCTATCATGAAACGTACTTCTGCAATTGCAGACTGAAATTTCGGGTAATCGGTATCATGAAACTCACTTATCCCGCAATCGGGCCCGAAGACGGCACATGAAAATTCATTCGGCCTAAATCCTACCGTGAAACGACCTGAAGACGCAAAGGACCGCCCGCCTAAAAAATATTAAAATTAAAACACGATACTATATGTATGACTTGTTTTAGAAGGTCGAAAGGTTATCATAACCCAATACAAAGGAATTTATTTTTTTAATATGTTGATTTATAATAGTTTGTTTTTTAATAGAAATTATTGTAAACGAAAACCTCCTTGTTCGTAGTAACTTACCTAAATTACACTTCTTTCGTTCGTATTTCGTGCGGGCCTGCAATTGCGGATCTACATTTCATGGTACGGTACAGATTTATGAGACGAAGGTGAAAGGGTGACCCGGTAAGGGTCGACCTAGGCTATTAATATCTCGATCAGATCGAGGACGTCCTAAGAAAAGGTCCTAAATCAACAGAACCCGCTACCTGCGTGTTTATAAAGCAAGAAAATATGAAAATGGAAGAAACGTATACCTTTTTTTTTCGTGCGGAAATCGCCTCTGCTACCCCCCCCTGGCCAGCGGGGGCGGTTATGTCGGGCTTGAACCGACTACAACCGCACGCCGTCTCGGGTCTTCAGACGCTGGGGTGTAAGGCTGCCCATAAAGCATATCCCTCGCACCCCGACTGACCCTGGCCCATCTCCGGTTTCGAGGGCCCACCTATGAGAAAATAGTAGCAAATGTTTCCACTTTTTTTTTATACCACTCAGTCGGCAGACAAGCTCACGGCCCACCTGATGGGAAGCGGTTGCACTTGCAATGATTTTCTTCCTGCCTCAATGCATTAAGTGTCGGTAGCCTATAATATCATACAATAATAATCTTCATTTGCTAGAACATTGTAATGAGGATGGTACAAATATGTCTTATGACTAGGTATCAATCATATTCTGCCTAAATTGGGCATGCAGATTTTATTTTTTTATTTTAAACATATAGAAAAAACATAACTTCACGCCTCCGAAGGGGTAGGCAAAGGTGTATTACGCACCCACGATTCACCAGTTATGTTTAGGTCCCAATGTAATAGGGGGCACGCCTATTGCCATCTAAGGGGCACATTACTAAGCGAGCGATAATTAACTTTTTTAATACACAGATAACTACGAAAAGTCAGAGGTGACCTCGTCTCGTCATCGGCAGTCCGTTACGTACGCCACTAGGCTATTGCCGCTATATATTTTTTATTTTACTCATTATTTATGGCGATTATAGGTATATAATAAAAAAATGAGAAAGATAATCCTAGATTACACATACATCATTAAACATTTATCTATACTCTTAGCAACTTGTGGATAAAAAGTCCGCAATGGAGTAAAAACATTTGCCAGTGTTCTTAGTGGTTAAGGAGTAAGCCTTACGATCGAGAGGTTCCGGGTTCGAATTCTAGCCATAACACTAAATACGTGGACACACTCCTAACACAAGCAATTTAATTTAGCTGAAGGGGTTGGGGGGAATACTACAAATTTCGGTTACGAGTATTTTTCAGAAGAGAAAAATCGGTAGCATATGGCTTGAAACTACTATCATAACTTTTTTTTTTCGTGCGGAAATCCCTTCGGATACCCCCCCCCCCCGCCGGCCAGCGGGGGCGGTTATATATAATAATATCGCAAGGTCGTAATATTCTTGCGGCCAGGTTTGTATATGAAAGATTATTAACAAAAGTGTGGGACTTGGCCCACAGAGCACGTTAAAATGTTTGTCCCGGCTATAACGGTTTTAATTATCCCAAACAAAACATTTAATTACGGGGTTAGCTTGCCATTAGACCGCTGTAGTCCAAAGTCGTTTTATTTTACTTAGATGACTTACTAAGATATTTATGGGCAATGAAACCTCATCATAACTGGTGTTGTTATCTTACACAATATTATTCTTTTAGACAACCTCAGTTGGCTAGCACTTCAATCTATAAACCTATTAACCTCACGTTTGACCTCTATCTCACCTGGTCGTAAGAGAAGATGTGGTTTACGATGGATCACGTTTGCCTAGAAGGAACCTACTCACTCGAGACTTGAAGATTCCGAGGTTATAGCTTTCCGGAAACACAGACTCAGGCAGGCAATTCTACTCATTAGCTGTACGCATAATAAATGTGTCGTACCTACTATATATTCTTTATAGTTCGTCAATCCATCTGCCCGGGTCATCCTTTGTTTTGGGACTAAACCCATCTTCAATTATTACTATTATATTGAATTAGATTCATATTCTGTTTACGTAAATATGAACACATTTTTGAATTTCGCAACAGACTCAAGTGGCTCCCAATTCGTCTTCGCAGGAATGCTCATATTTTGGCATTATTCTATAACGTTCTTTTCAATCCCACTACTCCTACGTATCTCAAAGAATGTTTTAGATTCTTCCGTGACACACATGTGAGATCGAGGTCTTGCGGCTTTGTATAAGCCTCTATAATATTTAAAATATAAATTAGAATTCGTCAAATGATGGAAGAATGACAATTTTCTTGGTGAATCAACAAATAGCTTTCAGTGGTTTAGGTTTGATTTCCTTGAAATATTTCCTAGAGTCCCCAGGACCGACGACGGAGTCCCTTATGCTGCGAGCTATGTCTGTTACCTTAGCTCTTTGCTTCCTTGCACTTGCTTCATCTTAAAGACTGATATTTTTTAGCAGTTCGTCGAGAATTTGCTGTATTTTTGCACAGGTAACTCTCCTGTGGAAACTCATCATCCAGCCATCAGATTTTCCAATCATATTTACTCCAAGATATCTCAATGAACTTAGCCTCACCTAAAACGTTCTGAGACCAGCTGACCCTGACTTAAAATAGTTGTTGCTAAAACTCCTGAGTATGTAGCATGTTTTAAATATGATAAATATTGCTGGCTAGGCGCACGGGCGTCTGGTATGATTTTTTTAGGCTATTTTTAAAAGTATTCCAGCTGCTTGCTATAGAGTAAAGTGGGCAGCCTTTAAACTGTACTGAACTGTTTAAGACGAAGTTCAAATATGTACTAACCATTTTTTCCTTTTTTTTTTGGACTGAGGTAAAGTGGTTTCCGGCGTCAAACAGAAGATTGTGCGATTCTTCGTCTGTTTTCACTACAATATGTATTTAATGTATAACACGACCGACCGAGCCTGGCTCCAAGCATCTTGACCGGTTTGCTTGAGCAGTCTCGGTGTTTGCAAAATTTCCGATGTTAGCCTACCAGCATTTCTGTCGTTGGTCCATGGCAGTAAAATTCTATTAAACACACAGCTTGACTCTCGTGCAAGACCGATGCCATAAATGCTTGGAAGATGGCTTGTCTCAATACTGAATTGCCTGCTAACCTTTTCTCCCAGAGACATTGGGATGAGTCGCTTTGCAAGTTGGTAAAAGATAATTTAATAAATACATCTTCAAATGTTCCAGAGCGTGCGCGCTTGTTGGCTGTGGGAGAATGGGAGTCAGGACTCTGGATCCAGACACTTCCATCGCCCAACATAGGTACCATGTTGGACGATATTACTTTCCGCCTTGCCACTTGCCTCCGTCTGGAAGCGCCGTGTGTTTCGCCGCGTCATTGTCACTGTGGTGAAGCTGTCGACAGCCTTGGGCACCATGGCTTTTCATGCAGCAGAAGCGCAGGCCGTATATCACGACATGCTAGCATCAACGACATAATCCGCCGTGCTCTTGTTACCGCTGGCGTGCCAGGCGTTTGTGAACCTAATGGGCTGGTACGTGACGATGGCAAGAAACCGAATGGTATGTCGTTATTGCCTTGGAAGATGGGTAGGCCTTTGGTATGGGACGCAACGTGCGTCGACACCCTTGCGCCTTCACACCTTCCAAGCACAGCGGATTGTGCCGGCGCTGCCGCTGCATCTGCGGAAAGCCTCAAAGGGCGTAAATACTCCTACCTAGTAGGTGATTATGTTTTTGAGCCGTTTGGGGTTAAGACGTTGGGGTCAGGGGGTCCAAGTGCCCGTTTTGTTTAAAAAAATTTGGAAAAGCGGCTGATCGACGCTACACGTGACCAGAAGGCTGGACTTTATCTTGCACAAAGAATTAACATTGCCATTCAACGAGGCAATGCTACCAGTCTTCTGGGACCATTACCAGTCGGTGATGATGTGGAGGAATTCTATGACGCATGTATTTAAATATTTTTCTATTTGTATATTTACTTATAGATAATTAATTATTTAATAATGCTAATAAATAAAATATTTTATTTGTAATTAGTTTTACATAATCATAAATTAAGTATCAGCAACGATAATTGGTCTATTCTTAAATATAAAAATTATTTTGTTTTTTCTACCTATTTTTATAGGTAAAAATAAATTGCCAATATTAAATATCGCTTTCATCTCGATTTATCACATCCGAAACTTCAAGACTTCCATTGGGCAAAGAAAAATGTCACAGGAAAAAGAACCTTTGAGCAGTTTCACACGCACTTCATTGATTACCACAAATTGTCCAAACAAATTCCAACGAGAAATAATTTCATACGAAAATATCTCCCCTTAACGCATACCTCGAAATAGCTACGTTTGATCGCCAGCAGGCGCCCACGCACGCGTCGATCGCCTGCGCGCCAATCGATTGATTTATACACACATCCCTTCTTGCACACACACAACCTATCCGCCACATTAATCTCACACAACAATCTACCTTATGTTGGGAAATTACGTATCAAAATGGGTTAAGTTTTCTATATTCCACTTTCAGGTATAAATTCACGGTTCATCTTTATGAACCTAGGTTGGATGATGAAATCGGGACATGGCCACGTGTTCAGATTCAGACTACAGGCCAGACGATTTACGTAATGTGACTTATTTGAATTTCAGTGGACATGTTTCGTGAGTTTTCTTTGTGTCGTAAGTGGAACGCAAATAATGATCTCAATCGTTGGATTATTGAAATCGTTCTTGTTATTTTGTAATAAATTTGAGATCGGAAAAATATATCTGTTTTCACTGATACTGATGGTGATAAATGGACATACTGAATAACGATTGAATATATTAGAGGAAAAGTGCGTTGCGCCACCTGTTTTTTTTTCTTCCGTGCGGAAATTGCCTCGGATACCCTCCCGCCGGCCAGCGGGGGAGGTTTATGTCGGGCTTGAAACGACTAAAACGCCGTATCGGGTCTCCAGTGTAAGGTCCCTGGGCCATCTCCGGTTTCGAGATGGGCCCTTCGGGTTTGGGAACCACGTTGCGCCACCTAAGAAACGTTTGACAAGACTACAACTGTCCACTTGCTTCGATACCGGCATACGCCTTTTTCTATTTGCTTCTTCTATTTCCATAATTTTATTGTTTTCATACATGCACAGCGGTTGCAGGTACCTACTCATCATATTTGAAAATTTTACACGTATACATTGTAACAGGGATAGTTGAATTTAAGGTTTATTATAAGTTACAAGTTATTAGAAGTTAGTAGTTGGTTTATAAGGTTATAGCAAATCAAACATGAGACTAGTTTTACCTTTCATATATTAAATGTAATAAATTGTATGTGACCTCAAGGGTGAGTACGCATAATTTTTATTAAGATTGAAGTTAAGGAAGTGAAGTTAAGAGATGTGAAAGACGGCCCGCGGCAGCTAGGAGTCTGCACTTAGCTTTGCCCGGCGTGTCGCGCTGGCATCCACCGCTGCGTGACTCGCTCGGCGGACCTGAAAAGAGAAGGCAAAGCTTTCAGTATGTGAATACATACTGCTAGTGCAGGCCGAGCATACCGAAGGCGTAAGAAAGGTGGCAAGCTTCCCCAGGCACGTGATGCTTATGGTCATTATTGCAAAGCAGGCAGGTCACAGCCTTTGCAAGCAGCAGGAACAGATGCACAGAAACATAGATGACACTGAAGGATTGTTCACCATGCGGTCACTGACCGCATGGCCCGCACAGGTTATTGTCCTTTTGACAAGCGCGAAAAGGGAAAGCATGCCTTGCGTATAAGCTACACAATTAAAACAAATAGATACTGCTCACGTAAAAAGCAGCATCCCAATTAGAAAACTTTGCCACGACTACAGAGGTGTAGTGTGGCATGATAACATTCTATATAATTCCAACACATGGATAAATGTTGGCAAGCCTCGCTCACGTAAAAAACGAGGCGATGCCTGGAGTAGCTTAGCATAGCAGTGGGAACCTGACGTGGCACCATTGGTGAAGATGAAGAGGCCACGGGGAATATCCCTGGTGGGCCATTGGTACCACGTCACCCTCCAACACTAATGAGCACTCTGTAATAAAAATGATTAGCACACGTAATGTATAAATTGTAAAATTCTCACCAACGGCTCAGTACCAGAGCTATGCACTAGTGGTAGCGATGCAGAAAATTAGGGGCTCGCAAAACCGCTGCACCGTAATTTATAACGTCGGCTGAAAGCAGCGACTTGGTGGGAGTTCATAGATAATGAACCACAGCCGATAGGGTTGACCACAGCTAACATAGACCGAGTCAATGAAAGAATACAGATAATATTAGTAGACTATGAATCGATATCAACTAAGGAATCGACTACATATTCCACTAATATTCTTAAAAGTACAATGTGCATTGTTACAACATATAACAAATAATAACAGCATAAAAACTGTCGGCGATGGCCCAGTGGTGTACGTAACAGACTGCCGAGACGAGTTCTCAAGTTCGGTCCCCAATCGCCCCGGGCACACACCTCTGACTTTTCGTAGTTATGTGTGTATTAAAAGTGTTGATTGTAGCTCGCTTGCCTAGTAGATGGTAATAAGCTCGCCCCCTATTACACTGGGACCTAAACATTACTGGCGAATCGTGGGTGTGTACAACACCTCTGCCTACCCCTTCGGGGATACAGGCGTGGAGTTATGTTATAAAAACTGTCAGCAAGAACGAAAATGCTCAACCAATTGCAAAAGTAAAATAATGTAAATCCAAGTTACGAGGGTAAAATGGAGTGAATTTTAAGAGCTGAAAATGATTTTTCACGATCACGAACTAGAGTTTCTAAAAGTTTAATGTAAAAGTTTTAACTGAATGCGTGAACCTTTTCATATAACCTAAAATAAAGAGGGAAGTGGATTCATTAAATTTGTAACTTCTACAATTTATTTCTGATTAAGTTTGATGCGGTTTCCAAGGCAGTTTAACTTGCCGTGGTACTTCCCGAGTTTCATTACTCGGTGTTTCTGTGCTGTTGATCCAGGTTTTCAGGAGATACAGTAGTATGAATGTGGGTGGGATTTGTTCCGTTGAAAAATAACCTAATTTTTAGGGATTTTCTTTCGAAAAGCCCTATTGCTATCGAGTTGTCGTCGTCGACGTCGTCGTTGCCAATTTTCTGTCACGGGTTTGGGTATGAAGGAGATGAGCTATCGAGTTGCTGTTTTCGGTAATAGATTTGTGCTGGGGTGAACCATTGCAAGATAAAAAAAAAATCGCAAAAAAAAACGCAAAATCGAAAATCCCTTGTATTCGGCTGAGCTCGTCTCAGGAATTCAACTTGTTTTGTTAAAAATCGAAAATAAAACCGGTTCTTTCGTTTTTAATTTTTATCTCCCACAATAACTTACTTTTTCACGAAAATTTATGGAAACTTCCCTTTTTCGATTTCCAAACATTGTGGTAATTGCTTTTTTTATAACTTTTTAAATGTGGTACTTTCAGTCTCACATTTTCTGGCAAATTTCACTAAGTATAGAAATGTTTATTTTTTTAAATAAACGTATATGTTTTTTTGAAATAGTAGAGGAAGCCCGTGAGTTGTGTAAGGACTTGCAGATAGTGGGCTGCAGTGGCGAGGGGTCCATAAATGCGGATTCCTTACGGCTTCCCTTTTGCAGAGATGCAAAGCCCAAAGCATGAGCTTCATCAACAGGCGGTTTTAAAAGCCACCATTATCATACAATGTAAAACATTGTCCTGTACATCTATGCTTAAATTAAGTGTATGTATAGTGAAGGTGATAAAAGTCGAAAAAATTATCGGCGATTTCCTTTTCACCGGCATCCTTTTGAAAATTTCACCCTTTGCCACTAGTGGGCTGTTGTGTCTGTCTAACTAAGAGAAAAAGGTAATGAGTATATGTATGTATGTAAGAAGACCTTAGTGATACACAATAAAGTTGTTATTATTATTCTTTATTAACTTTTAAATACATATAATTACATTTTTAAATATATATATAAAAAAAAATACAAATATATTTAAAAATATAAAAACAGTGCTCCACCGGCATCGGGTACAGGGACCAAGCTGCCGGTGGTTACGGCTCCAGGGAAAGGAACTTTCTCACTATGCGTGCCATGCCTAGCAGAACGGCCTTCTGCATCAGGCCTTTGAGCCAGCTGCCTAACGAGAGCCTCATAAGGTGTTAATCGAGGCTCTTGGCGATGAGTCCATGTGCTGACACAACTATCGGTACAATAATAGCTGAGTCCACATCCCACATGTCGACAATCTCATTGGCCAGGTCCAAATATTTTATTTGTTTTTCTTTTTCTGCTTTCATGAGATTCTCGTCATGGGGGACAGTGATATCAACTATCATTGCACGACGCTCTAATCGATCCATTATCACTATATCAGGCTTATTGGCAACAATAGTCCTGTCAGTGATAATAGATCGATCCCAGTACAATGTGACACGACCGTTTTCGAGAACTGGGTCGGGCACATCCTTGTAGTATGGCACCTCCGAAGTCACAAGATTGTATTTAAGGGCAAGTTGCTGATGTACAATCCTGGCCACTTGGTTATGTCTGTGCAAGTACTCGCCGTTGGCAAGACGAGAACAACCGGAAATAATGTGTCTGAGTGATTCTCCGGGGCGATGACATGCCCGACAGATGTCAACCGTACCGTCCTTCAGAATATACTTCCGGTAGTTGTTCGTCATTACAACTTCGTCCGTAATTGCAAAGATAAAACCTTCGGTTTCTCCAAAAAGATCACCGAACCGTAGCCAAGATACAGACGCTTTTAAATCTATATCGGGCCCATTTAAGGCCCGATAGAAGCGTCCGTGTAGCTCTTTGCCCTTCCATACTTCCCTGCGATCAGCAGTACCAAGTACTACAGGTTTGCGCCAGTTCTCTTTAGCCAACGCGAGAGGGGTTAGGCCATTGTCCACTGCGACCACATCGCGATGCATATCGGAATCTACACGTAGGAAATATTCTCTAAGGTTGTATATCTCGCGGTTATGAAGGGTCTTGGCATTTAAAAAACCACGACCGCCCAATTTCCGCGGGATATACAACCTCATTACCGATGAACGTGGATGGTGCATTCGGAATGTGGTCAGCAGAGTCCGGACCCTCCTATCTAGAGCATCCAGTTCAGTCTGAGTCCATCTGAGTATGCCGAAGGAGTACATCAGGACTGGCATGACCCAACCATTGCAGGCGCGAACCTTATTACCACCCGATAAAAAGCTTTTTAGAACTTTTTTCAGGCGGCCAAAGAAGCGATCCTGCAATGACTGCTTCATCCCAGCTTCGGTGATTCCTAACGCCTGCGACATACCCAGATATTTGTATGTTTCGGTTGCAGCGAGAGATTTGAGTTTAATGGAATCTGAGAGTTCCACCCGTTCAGATTCCACTATCCCACCTTTTTCTACATGCATGACCGCACACTTATTTACACCAAATTCCATCTTGATAGAGCTACTAAAGTTTTCAGTCACCTTTAGTAGCTCCATCAATTGTAGATGATTAGGAGCAAATAGCTTGAGGTCATCCATGTAAAGGAGGTGAGAAATAACTTTACCCTCTCTCCGCAACCGATAGCCTAGCCCTGAACACTCTAACATTGTGCTAAGAGGGTTCAGAGCCAGACAGAACCACAAGGGACTCAGACTATCACCCTGAAATATGCCCCTCTCAATTCTTATTGGTATATCGTTTGCCCGATCCTGACGACATCCTGGATAGCGAAGGACCGTACTCCATTGCCTCATACAAGACTTCAAAAAGTTGCATAGAGTTGTATCGATTTTATACAACTCCAGCACCCTCCGAAGCCATGTATGAGGCACCGAGTCATAGGCCTTCTTGTAATCTATCCAACATGTAGCCAGATTCTTGCGATTACGACGTACCTGTTGGCAAATGGCCGTATCAACAATAAGGAGCTCCTTAGTGCCACGCGCCCCACTTCTACATCCATTCTGAGATATAGAGATTATCGAATTTGTATTTAAATGTGTTGTAATTTTGATTCTCAGAATAGATGTCAGAAGCTTATAGACCGTTGGTAAACATGTTATCGGCCTATAATTTCTGGGATCCATGGCACTACCAGACTTGTAGAGTAAATGGGTTATGCCAGTTGTTAAAAAAGTGGGAAGTGTACCCGAATCTAAAGATGATTGGAACAGAGATGCCAAACGAGCATGTGAACTTCGGAACCACTTTAACCAAAAATTGTGCAGTCCGTCCGGTCCCGCCGATTTCCAATTCGGCAGCGAACGAACTGCACAAGTGACGTCATCAGTCACTATAGTAGTGGGCTCCATGTGCTTTATAGTCTCACATGATCGTTCAATATCTTCCATCCAATCACCTTCGACGTGACTGACAGGCATCGACCAGATGCTGCGCAAGAATGTATTCGTAGCGTCGGCATCCGGTCGAGTACGGTCACCCCCGACTTCATCGGGTTGTTCCCACTTTCGGTAAACCCACCTCTCATCTCTTTGGAACATGCGATTCTGGGTATATCGTTCTACTCGTTTTTTGTACCGACGAATCCTGTTTGCCCATGCATAAACTTTCTGCTTCAGAAAGTCAATGCGCTCTGTGACATGTATCGAGTATTGTTGAGGGCTAATATCAGTCCCCAAAAACGCCCTTTTCACAGAGCGCATCACTCTCGGGCGTGAATTGCCCGATCTGAAGCAGATTAGCTTCCCGATGAGCGCCCTGGCTTCGGCAATACGACGTTCAATTCTGTACTGCCAGGCTGGTACAGCAGGTTTAGGTCGAGTAGCGGTGGTGTTCAATGTAAATTTAACACCAGCGACACGACATGCTGCAACAGCCGCACAGTAGAGAATCGAATGTGTATCGCCGAGATCTTCACTATTATCTAAATAATTAGGTAATAGTGAGTCCAGGGCACACACCAGCGCCATATTTCTCTTATGCATGGGCAAACGTGGTAGGCGAGGTCTATTGCCTGGGTTCAAAAACCGATATTCCAGCATCGCATCCTCCAAAGTGCTCCTTAATTGTTCATTACACTGAGTACTTACGGATATAGCCACACTTTCCTCAACATCGCTAGCGGGAACGAACTGTCGCGAGTCGGTTTCCACCAAAGCGACAGGTTGCGACGAAGTGGGGCCAGCAAGGCTACTCTGCACGTCAGAGCGTAGTCTTTCAAGTACGGCACCACCCAACATATTACAGCGCTGGATAGCCCGTACCTGGTCCGAAAGTCGTTGTGCCGATACGTTGACAGCCGGCTCAAGTTCCTGAAACAAGGGCAGCATTCTAACACGATACGCAGTGAGGTTGACTCCTCCCTCCGTAGCCGCATAATATGCCCGCATGACATTTTCATTAATTGACCTAGTCCATTTCATGCGGCGCACATTACCACCGGCAGCGGGGGCCCTATTCGAGGTCGGTGGGCCTCGGGATCCCAGGCTTGTCGGCGGCCGGCCTCTCCCCGGCCGACGCACAGGTGTTGGCGACGTCGGCGGGGAGAAATACTCGTCGTTTGTGTCGGAGCTCGACGCCTCAGCAGTGGCCGTTATTATTATTATTATTATTTTGTATGTAAGTCATATATGGGGGATTTTGACGGCCTCTTTGGCGTAGCGGTAGTGCATTTGACTGCTACGACAGGGGGAGCAGGTTGGATTCCCGCTCAGTGCAAATTTTTGTATGCATGAATACGTCTATTTGTATTGGTCTGGCTGTTTCTATATATAATATGTATGAATATCAAAAAAAAAGTTTCAAAAAAAAGTATGTTTATCCGCATTCTGGAACCAATAAGAGAAGCTAGTTAAACTATGCTTACTTTGCGTGTAGAAAGCTCTGTGTGGAATGTCATAGAATATTTATTTATTTAGTTATTTTAGTCGGACTCGCCCATGAAGGGTTCCGTAGCAGCAAGTAAAATTTTAATATTTGAGTTGATTGAATGAAAGGTAAATTGCGGTTTACGATTTATGACGTTTAAAAAAAGTTACTTACTAGATCTCGTTCAAACCAATTTTCGGTGGAAGTTTACATGATAATGTACCTACATCATTTATTTTTTTAGTTTTATCATTCTCTTTTAGAAGTTACAGGGGGGGGGGAGGGACATTTTACCACTTTGGAAGTGTCTCTCGCGCAAACTGTTCAGTTTAGCCAAAAGTGATAGTAGATTGTTAGGTTGTTTTTTTTTTTTCATTTTTGTGTGAACATCTTAATGCGGTTCACAGAATACATCTACTTACCAAGTTTCAGCAGCATAGTTCTTATAGTTTCGGAAAAAAGTGGCTGTAACATACGGACGGACAGACAGACAGTCATGACGAATCTATAAGGGTTCCGTTTACTTACTTTTGTTATGTTAGGATAAGTCATAAAATAACTAAACAAATATTAGCTAAAGCACAAATTAAATAAAGTTTCCATTGGAAATATGCAACATTTACAACAATGTTAATCGCGACAAAAATTACCAAGTTCACTTTCTTTACAAACTTCACCGAGTTTTTTACTTTTTACTTATAAAAAATATCGCAAAAGTAATTCTCGTTTCCAACAAAACGCCGATTTTTAACAAGCTTTGCTTAGGGCTGAAGGATTCAAACCCTTGACTTAAGAGCCCACAGCCGTACACAAGCAAAAACTGACTTTAATTCTCGTAGCATGAAGTATAATTTTAATCAACAAAACTGTGTGTCTAACGTTCATCATAAAGAAAATGGGAAGATAAAGCAAAAAGTACATTATTTTCTGTAGAATAAAGATTAAATTTCAATAAAGTATGTAAATTTTCTTAGATTTAAAATAAGGCTTGTATTATTGGAGCAGAAGAGCATATTATGAAAGGAGTTCATTGTTTCGAATGAGGAAGGTGACAGTACAATGTACTTTGAACTTTATTGGTAAATCGGTTAGGGTACAAATTGTATTGTTTTGCGAATTATTGATTACAGATACTATACAGCTTGGATCGCACGACTTGACTCAAGTTTACTAGGTCATTCCACTTACTAGCTAGTACTCATTTGGTGAACGGTTGTTAAGGACTATAGAATACAGCTTTAGTATGAATAACCTAGTCCTGGCCTATTTCTCTAACGATTTAAAGGATTATTTTCATTTTAAGCCTGTGACTCGGCATAGAACCAAAAAGTTGTGACGTCACCACCGATTTCTAGCCAAGAAAAGTTCAAATTGATTGCATGAATAGGGGTGTTTTTATATAAATACGATTTAGAAGCTGACTGTTGTATTGTGATGTCATTAATAATTTCAGTAAGTACGTTACTATGAAGAGGGAGATTATGAATTCCAGAACAGCGGCCTGATTCAGTGAAATTGGGTTTTTAGTCATAGAAAACTAACCAAACTATAGGTGATTCTTAGGTTTAATAACCTCACAGAAACGTAGCTAGGTTTTGTTTGATAGATCATACGGAATACCAAAGATTTTTTCACGTTTTTCTTCCCAATCGAATTGAAATCACGCATTTTGAAAACGTGACTTTACTGAATCGCGCCCTAGTTACGACTGGATGTGTATTGGTTGGACAAGAGTACCTTTTTTTTTTCGTGCGGAAATCCCTTCGGATACCCCCCCGCCGGCCAGCGGGGGTGGTTATGTCGGGCTTGAACCGACTAAAACCGCACGCCTTTTCGGGTCTATAGACGTCACTTATTTGGGAAAGTAAGTATTGCTGACGTCCTGACTCACGGATTCATTCACAAAGAGCTTAAACCATTGGGGCTACAAACTTTGGCAGTTATAAAATAAATAAATAATTATTCTAGGACATATTACACAACGCCATCTAGACCCAAACTAAGCAAAACCTGTCCTATGGGTTCTAGAATGCGGATACTCATACTTAGATACTTTTTTTTGTAAATAAATACATATTATACATAGAAACACCCAGACCAATGCAAATATATATATTTGCAATGAGCGGGAATCGAACCCGCACCTGTGACTTAGCAGTCGAAAGCTGTACCGCTACGCCACAGAGGTCTTCTCATCTTTTGATGTTGATACCTTTTATGTTTTAAGCATCCACTAAGAAAGGTTTTTTTTTTAATTTCACACCTAAGGGCGCTAAGTAAGAATGGAATTACGTTATATGGAAGTCAATCAGTAAAGTTACCTGCTTGCAAGTGAGCTTGGCTTGGACCCCGAATATTTTGGTAGATTCACCTGTAATCTTAACCCTCGGCCCGTCGCGTGGGGTCTTTAAAAGCCCAACTCTGTTAAAAATGCAAAATAACTACTTTTAAAATATGTCCATTGTTCTCTTACATTGTGTAGTTTTTTTTTAATTTATTGTAGGATAAATTACACAACGCTATCTGGACCCAAACTAAGCAGAGCTTGTCATATGGGTTATAGAATACGGATAAACATACTTATATACTTTTTTGTTGTAAATGAATACATATTATACGTAGAAACACCCAGACCAGCGCAAATATACATTTTTGCACTGAGCGGGAATCGAACCCGCGACCTATGGCTTAGCAGTCGAACGCACTACCACCACGTCACAGAGGTCGTCAGTAAAAAGGGTTTTACTTCACGCTTTCATCGGTTAGAATCAGCTCGTATGGTCACACTGTAAGATACAGACATAAATTTCAGCACAAGAAAAGAACAAACTAGCGCTAAATTAGAGAAAAGAGAAGATATATGCGTCTTTTTATTATGTTTTGTTGAATCTTATTTTATATTAAATTATTTATAATATTGTGTCAATTACAAAAAATACATGATATTGATAGAAGTTGCTTATATTAAAAAAATATAAATTGAGCTACAAGTCTTCCGAACAGAGAAATATAATTCATATATTGTAAATAAACATGCAATTCTATAATATCTCTTTTCATTATAAACCAGGAATATATTACGTAGCTGTTCCGTTAAAAATTATTGGTAAAATAAATGATAAAATACGAATTCCCTGCATTTATATTTGGGATCCCTAAAGACCGCACGCGACGACTCGCGTCACAAAATAACCGCGATGGGACGAGGGTTAAGAAATTAGATGTTTTATCGAGATAACGTATATACTATGTACAGTCGCCTCCAAAAACTTAAAAACGATCTTTACTTGGATATTAGTAGATTATGGTACAAGTGTGTAAAGTTGGTAATTACCGCTGAGGCGCTATTGAGGTCTAAAGAGAGTCGAAGACGATAATCAACAATACACACGTGTATCATACGAGGTTTTTCAATACACTTATGAATAATATAATACTAAATAAAACCAAAATAATATAGCCCATTGGCGTACGTAAAGGACTGCTGAGACGAGGTCTCGAGTTCGATCCCCAGTCGCCTCGGGCACACACCTCTGACTTTTCGTAGTTATGTGTGCATTAATAAATGTTAATTATCGCTCGCATAATTATGTGCCCGGTATATGGCAATAGGCCCCCTATTACATTGGGACCTTAATATAACTGGTGAATCGTGGGTGTGTAATACACCTCTGCCTACCCCTTCGGGGATACAGCCGTGAAGTAATGTATGTATATATGTATGTATAAAACATTTGATTTTTTGCTTCTGTATCCATCGGATAGTCTCTTTAGATAAGCTGACAAATTAGAGTATGTTTTTAAGTCCACCATTCTTTGCCCGCACTGTACTTTTTAACATTGAATATATACACCACAAAGTACTATTGTATTTAGAAGATAATTCTTTAAAATATGCCATGAACACATTTTCTGAAAAAGACTGCGTATTCTTGTTGTTGTATGAACTTTCGGTACGCTAATAGAAATTTTTCCTTGGAGTTTTCAGGTAGTAAACTGTCTATAACGTTAAGGGCTTCACATCTTATATCGGGCGGTGTACTACATAAATCGTTTTCTTCGTAACTAGTACTTGTAGACATTTTAATTATTATATAACTTTAATTTCAACCGGTAAAACGAATTGTGAAACTTTTTGGTACTGGCGGGAACAATTAATGAGTTTTTTTTTATGCGTGCGCATTGACCACAGAGTAAAGAAGGAGGTTTCTTTTTTTTTTGTTAAAGTTGTTGTTTAAAGTTTTAAACAGAGAGAAAACAAAATTTAAAAAAATCTATTATCCCACTCGTGATTTAATATGAATCAAAAAACCACAGTTTGATAATAGGTATCATTATGTGCCTAATTGCAGTGAGATTAGAGCCATGTTATGAGTAAGTGTATTGAAAAAGTTATTTTTGTAATCTTCAGAAGACAATTTTAAAAATGTTCAATTTTTTTTAGTAATTAAGCGTAGCGAGCCGAAGGTGAGCGAAGCGTCTTTGGTTTCAAAGTTGCATTTCAAACAAATGATACTCCTCCAAGACCGTTTGACCGATCTCGACCAAAATTGCCACGGTGATCAAGTAGACATTACTGAGTGTCGTAAGGGGTCGAATGTCCAGATCGGTCTTACCATCGAGGAATAATCGCCGAAAAACGTCGACCGGTCATGTTGACCTATTGTTGGATAGGCAAATCTCGCTACTCTTAAATTTGGGTTGAATGCGAAGCTGGTACTTAACCGTCCTAGTTTTATGTGCAGTTTTAGAGATAAGGGTTCGGTAACTCGGAATGTGTTTGGCCACTGTACTGGTACACAATACATGGGCACGAATGACCCATAACATGGGTGAACTACATTTAATTATAGTATAGGTAACAATAAGCACTATAATTCTACCCTTAACCTTATTTTACAAAACTATATTTTCTCTAACAACAATTAACCAAACAAAGACAATTGTTTTACTTTTTTTTTTCAACTAAATGGCCGGATACCATAAAAGGCTTAAATTAATAGAGCGCGCAACAATGCTAGGATGGAGGTCAGCGACCCGGTCAGGGGGTCACGTGGGCCCACCCACGTGACGAGCCATTGTTTGACGTACATTTTATAGTGGCTTATGGGCTATGAATGGACAGTGGCTTTCTATTCTAAAAAATTCAAGAGTGTTATAATTAGAGCGGTGAACATAAGCTATTATCAGAAATTGTCGGCTAAAAGGCGCGTGGAGACAGTCAATATATTATATTGCGATGCAATATCGTGATACACATTAATAATACTGCGTTTGCACTTCAATATCATCCACTGTCTCCACGCGCTCACAGTGAATACAATTCTATTAAGATTCAGTACCCGTGTAGGATCGTACAAAGAATCACCAAGGGTCACTCCATACTTGTGAAGATGTTTGAATGATTTTTACTCAATTACGCGCAAACGGCTGAACGGATCTGGCTGAAATTTGGTGCGTCAGCTTTCAAATAAGAAAGCAGTCAAGTGCGAGTCGGACTCTCCCATTAAGGGTTCCGTAGCAGCAAGTAACATAATAATGCTTTTTTTTAATTTTTATATTTGTGTTGATTGAATGAAATGTAAATTGCGGTTTACGATTTATGGAGTATTAAAAAAAACTACTTACTAGATCTCGTTCAAACCAATTTTCGGTGGAAGTTTACATGGTAATGTAAATTATATATTTTTTTAGTTTTATCATTCTCTTATTTTAGAAGTTACAGGGGGGGGGACACACATTTTATCACTTTGGAAGTGTCTCTCGCGCAAACAATTCCGTTTAGAATAAAATTATATTAGAAACCTCAATATCATTTTTGAAGACCTATCCATAGATACGACACAAGTATGGGTTTGATGAAAAAAACAATTTTGAGTTTCAGTTCTATGTATGTAACCCCAAAATTTATTGTCCTTTTTCTATTTTTGTGTGAAAATCTTAATCTGTGCGGTTCACAGAATACATCTACTTACCGAGTTTGAACAGCATAGTTCTTATAGTTTCGGAAAAAAGTGGCTGTGACATACGGACGGACAGACAGACAGACATGACGAATCTATAAGGGTTCCGTTTTTTGCCATTTGGCAACGGAACCCTAAAAAACTACATTAAATTCGGTCCATCTGTTTGGGAGCTATGATGCCACAAACAGATACACAAATATACGAATGAACATGTCAAACTAATAAAACCCGTCCTTTTGCGTCGGGGGTTACAAAATTCGGTAGTCAAAATAATAGGGATGTTGAAATTGGTCGTCAGATTCTAACCAAGATTACTAAACTTAATGTCTAAAAATATGGCCTAACTGAACTGAATCTATGATTTGATGGGAAATTTTTAACATAACATAAAATAACATAAACTCACGCCTTTATCCCCGAAGGGGTAGGCAGAGGTGCTAGCACCCACATTTCGCAAGTTTATGTTTAGGTCCCAATGTAATAAGTGGCGAGCATCGAAAAGTCATTGGTGTGTGCCATGGTAAAACCTGGGATCGAACCTGAGACATCATCTCAGCAGTCCATTACTCATACCACTAGGCTACCGCGGTTATTGGGAAATTTTTAATTCCCAAAATGTTTATAATTTTGTTTTTATTTTATTCATTATTTATAATTTTAGTAGGTATGCATTATGCAAATAATGCAAAAATAATTTGAAATTTAGTAAGGCATCTAAAGAGTTATAAATTTTAACTTAATTTGATTGTTTATATTTTGACCTATAAACGTAACGTAGACTAAGATAAATACAGTATTCTCTTGCACTCCACACAATTACGTTTCGCACTAAATATTGTGACGTCACTGTATGACAAATTTTGTATGGAGCGTTTTTGAGCGGCTCGAGAAATTGAATTTTTAAAATCAAATATCTTAAAAACTATTTATCCTAAAAATATTTCACTGTAGCAGTTCCTTCTATTATTATAAAATGTGTATTTTACGACAATAAAAAAATTATCAACATCCCCATTGTAGGTAATAATGCTATATAGGTATAGGTATATCTATTCTAAAAATGCTGATATATTTGTACTATTTGTAGTACATACTCCATTACTGTTGCTTCCACAACATCAGTAATCTTAAACTGGCCTCATGTAAACTATTTATAACATTCATTTTCTATACGTAAGTTGTCGGCCGATCCCCCTTCATATTTTTATATTTAAAACGAACCAGTTGCCAAACGTTTTGTTAATTTTGGCGTGGTTTACGATCGACAATAAAATCCGCCATGTTGGCATCGCTTTATCGCAAGATATGATGTCAAAAAGGGCGCGAAAACGAAGAAAATGGCGGATGATGGTCATTATTTTTTAACAGTCTGTTTGTTGGCTATTATGTAATTTTGTGGGAATTTTTGATGAAATGGTAGTGGTTTGTACTACAGTAATGTAATTAGATAATCTGTTACCAATGAGTGTACAAAGAAAATATTTTTTGATATTATACCTACAAGTAAGCGGCGATAGCCTAGTGGCGTACGTAACGGACTGCTGAGACGAGGTCTCGAGTTCGATCCTCAGTCGCCCCGGGCACTGACTTTTCGTAGTTATGTATGCATTATTAAATGTTAATTATCGCTCGCTTAATAATGTGCCCGGTAGATGGCAATAGGCTCGCCCACTATTACATTGGGACCTTAACATAACTGGCGAATCGTGGGTGTGTAATACACCTCTGCCTACCCCTTCGGGGATACAGGCGTGAAGTTATGTTATGTTTTTTATACCTACAAACTACACAGCGTTATAATAGACCAAAAGTAAATTATACTTAACGAGCGTTTCAGTTTGACTAGCTACTACTACTAGCTACTAATACTACACTAGTTAATTTGCCTTGTTGCATGTTTAACTAGGAATTCAGTGCAGGGTATAATAAATATAAATTGAGCTTAGCGAGCAGGACTCTTACTTGAAAATAAGACATCTTACTACGGTCGCGCGCTTAGCTAAGGCGGCGCGCTCGTGAAACTGTTTTTCCATTCCAAACCGTCTCGGGTCTTCAGACGCCGGGGTGTAAGGTTACCCATAGAGCATATCCCTCGCACCCCGGCTGACCCTGGGCCATCTCACCACTAACAGCATCGCTCATCCTGTCTCCTCTGAAAGCAGAGGAGTACGGAGAGCGATGTGTTCCCGCCACGTTGGGTATTGGCCGACGATCAATGACAACCCTATGAAGGGGTGAAGGGGAAGCCATTGACCGCCGCCCAGGGTGTACCGGCCGCTCCGATTCCGTTCCCCCCGGACTGCAGCGGGATCGGATTCGGAGCGACACTCGAGGAGGTTACCCAACACACACCCCAGTGGAACCATACCTGCATACATATATATATATATATATATATATATATATATATATATATATATAAACTTTTTGACCAGTGGTCATTTCGGACTCAGGGGGTCATAACTAGACCTCCTATGAAGATATTTTTTTTAAATTCGACAGTATTATTACAGTAATTTGTCAGACTGAAAATCTGCTGTATGTTTGATTGCAATTGGTTAAGTAGAACCGAAGATATGACCAAAAATCTTTTTTTTTCTTTATGAATGATATAGTCTCTTGACCTATATCTCATCTGGTCGTAAGTGACGATGTGGTCTACGATGAATCACGTTTGCCTAGAAGGAACCTATTAGCTTTCCGGAAACACAGACTCAGGCAGGCAATTCACTCCTTAGTTGTACGCATAATAAATGTGTCGCCGAAACGTTTTGTGCGTATGAGTGGAATATCCACCATGTAGCGGTGGCGTGTCGCTGTACGTCTGGTCGTTCGTTGGTGGAAAGGGCTTGGAGGTATCAAGTTATGCAATTCCAGCGCCAATCTTCAGCTAGTATTTATAGAAATATTCAGATCAATGCAAATAATATGCATAATATTTCTATACTATGATTTTCAGAGCATATATCTTACAGGTTTTAGCCTAATATGGAGACAATAGGTTCATACAAAAACAGTAAGTTTTTGTATGAACCTATTTTATATTCACTTGTATGACCTCTTGTGCGAATTAAATTTACAAGAATATTACACGTTAGCATAAAACCCAAAAAAAAAACAGCATACAGGAATTGGATCTGTATGTACTCTAACATTACATACATCTTACATATAATACATATTTTTTATGAAAAGAAAGTACTTAATAATTGTTTCTGTAAATTGAAGGTAGAACGTTTTTCGTCGTTAAGAATTTATGCGTAAATTTGAAATTCTTGGTAACAACTGCGTTATGTGAATGGACCGTTTTCTTTACTTTTGGCATCTTTCCTCTTAAATACGATTCTCTACGGATCGTTTAAAATTAAATAAATCATTTTCATTCCCAGTCTTTCAAAAAGCACAATTATATACTTCAGACCCTTATTATTATTGTTTTCTTGGGGTTTCATTTAAGCAGTACAATTTACTCATAATTAACTAACTGTACTTAATTCTCTTGTACTTTTTATGTGAAAATAACGACCAATGAATTATGTTATTTTACATATCAATCACACTTTTTGTGTGACAGTCGTTACTGGTACTTCGAGTTCTAAAAAGTCAGCAAGCTAGCGTCTACCCGAGACGGCGTGCGGTTTTAGTCAGTTCAAGCCCGACATAACCACCCCCGCGGTCGGCGGGGGGGGGCATCGGAAGGGATTTCCGCACGAAAAAAAAAAAAGGAAGTCTAATAACTTAAATATTCTAAATGGGTTGTGTAGGTCAAATAGTAGTCGGTACACGTTAAATATCAAAGTTTGGCCACTTCGTAGTAACACCAAAAAACCGACTTCAAATGAGTTGGGAAAAAGAGAGGCCGATTATATAACATAACTTCACGCCTGTATCCCCGAAGGGGTAGGCAGAGGTGTATTACACATCCACGATTCGCCAGTTATGTTAAGGTCTCAGTGTAACAGGGGGTATATTGCCATCTACCGGGCACATTATTAAGCGAGCGAAAATTATGCACACATACTACGAAAAGTCAGAGGTGTGTGCCCGGGGCGAATGGGGTTCGAACTAGAGACCTCGTCTCAGCAGTCCGCTACGTACGCTACGAGTTATCACCGCTATAAAAATACAAAAAAATATTTAAAAATATGTATAAAAAATAGAAATGTGACACACATAAGAAGTATTCACAAACACGCCGTTTACACGCCATTAATCTCTCATCCAATACGTTCAAATCACGGCAAAAAAGTAATTTTCCAGTTAACTTAACACATCCCATCAATAAATTAAACTCAGTATTACCCATTACACTATATAGCAACAGTTTTAACCACGGAATATAGACTCCATTAGGTGTACAGTCGGCGACAAAACTGGGTATACACATCACATTCTAATTTACTAAGTATCCCCTAATGATATTGTCGAAAGTTTACGCGAATGTCACACATTGAAATAAAACATTTTTTAACGGATTATATCGTGATGTATTTGATGTTATATTAAATTTTACATTGAACCCGACGTTTCGGTTGCTTTTCAGCAGCCATGGTCACGGGGAGATCCCCGTATCCCCTAAGTTCTAAAACATTTTATAAAATAATAAACAGAACATCACAATCATACATTAACTTTGTCCTTTGAGGATTACAAGAATGTATAAATATCAATTGTTCGTTAACGTATTTCAATGTACAGACCGTCTGTAAATTTGTTAGTGTACAACAACTTGTATCGCTCACTGTACAAACCCATCAAAACCTTCGGGGTTCAAACCAACTCACCTGCAAGCCAGGGTACACCTACTTATTTACGGGTTGAAGAGTCGGACGACAGTGGCTGCTGTAAAAGTCAAGATAAACCATAGTAAGGAGGAGTATCAAAGCAGAACCTGGACACCAAAATGCAAGCAACTGGGATTGGTAATAGGTTGTTGATGACGTCACTATTCTGTATAACATCTTTCATTATATTTACCATATTACCTCTGTGGTGTAGCGGTAGTACGTTCGACTGCTGCGGTCGCGGTTTCGATTCCCACTCAGTGCAAATATGTAAATTTGCATTGGTCTGTGTGTTTCTATGTATAATATGTATTTATGTACAAATAAACAAGTTGAATTCCTGAGACGAGCTCAGCCGAATACAAGGGATTTTCGATTTTGAGTTTTTTTTTTGCGATTTTTTCTTTATCTTGCAATGGTTCACCCCAGCACGAATCTATTACCGAAAACAGCAACTCGATGACAGAAAATTGGCAACGACGACGACGACGTCGACGACGACAGATCGATAGCAATAGGGCTTTTCTAAAGAAAATCCCTAAAAAGTATCGAAGTATGTTTATCCGCATTCTCGACGAGCACTACTTAGTTTGGGTCTAGATGGCGTTGTGTAATTTGTCCTAGAGTATTTATTTATTATTTATTTATTTCCCAGCTTTGTTCAAAGTTTGCACAGGGGCACCTTGCCCGAGATCAGCTCATTGTTTTTGATTGGCATTTCGACTTTTCCGGGACCTCCCTATCTTAGGAGTAAAACCTGCGCCTGAGCCTCGTCCGTTGTTTAGAAGGTGCATGGACTTGCAGGTGAGGTTGGTTTGGCCCTCAAGGATCCTGTCCCTACCACCTTTTTATACATGTTATGTATACCGTGATTGGTCATAATGTGTGAGTTTGGCGACACTAATGAGTTTGGAGACACTAATGAGTTTGGCGACACTAATGATCTTAAGGACACATCTTTTACCTTTTAATTTCGTGGTATTTACAATGTAAGACTCAAAATGTCAACGCAAATACCGAAACTGTTCCCTGTGATACCATTATAAAGAAATCCGGTGATGCTATCGCAGCAAAATGGCACCAAAATGTCAGAAATAAGGTCGGGAATCAGAAATGCCAGTGCAAATGCTAGACCACGACATTTGGGACCTTGATTCGATCGCTCCACGGTTGGGTAGCCACCCTAAGTCTGTGCCGACTGCTTGAGCTCGAAATACACGGGTGTATAATTTATTCTTAGTCTATTAAATTGATGTATTTTTTTTTTTGAAGCAAAATTTATAATAGCGTATGATCGACATTTCTCGTGAACAGAACAGGGCTGGCTTCTGTTTACCACAGAAAATAGGCATTGTCAAACAACGTGGCAATTTTGCCAGCTTTCTGGGAATTTTATCACAAAAGGCTTGCGATTCGGAGGAATTTCATGATGCACGTTTAGGTTTCTTTGCACATAATTATTCAAAATTTTATTAAATACATTACTTAGGTCGGAATTAACCAGTGAAAATAATTGCGTTCAAGTTCATCTCAACTAAACGGGTACATAGGATCCTACCAAGATCTTCTAGGCCCAAGCCAAACGTCACAAATATTTTTAAATATTATTTTTTGATTATGTACTTCATCCTCATTTAATTAATTAATTTACTTTGCTAGCATTTTTATTTCTTTTCCGTGTCCGTTGTCCATGAGAACTTTAGTAATCCCAGATAGGTCTCCTTATTTCAATTAGTACATTATATGTAGGTACCCATTTCATAAAGTACGAGACGGAACTAAAAACAACAATATAAAATTACAATCAAGATTTGAAAATGTATCTATAAAATCTAATAATATATTTGATTGAATAGCTTCTTATGCTCCTTTGGACGCACCGTACACAATTATAACAACTATTTGTTATTCCACTTAAGGAATATGAAGCCTTCTGAATAACAATGTCTGTGTCTCAATGGGAATGCAATCTTTTATTGAAGTTTTGCACTCGTAATATTGAAGTGGTAACAATACCTAGGAGCTTGACGAATTTTAATTTATAATCAGAAACTATACACGTGTTAGTACATTACCGGTGCTAAATGACCTTCAGAACTGAGTGGTTTTGTCTCGATATTCAAATCAATTTCAAGATAATTGTATATATTATTTTTATTTTATATTTTTGAATACCACTTAGGTGGCAGTCAAGCACACGGCCCACCTAATGGGAAACAGTTATCACGGCGTATGGACGTGTGCAACACCAAAGGCGTCCCACTCGCGCTGCCGATTCTGTAAAAACTTTCTAATGCCCTTCTTGAAGAACCCCATATTATAGTCGCTTGGGAAAACCACAACAGGGAGATCATTCCGCATCCTGAGAGTGCGCGGAATGAAGTGCCTCTCATGCCGTACTATACGCACTGTTTCAGGTCGCAACGTGTGAGGTTGAATTCCCTGTCTGTGGCGAGTGGTGCGATGATAGAATGTGGCCGTTGATCGCCATTATACGCTTTTTTATACCTCTTCTTCAACCGAGGCGTATAAGGTAAAGAATTAATTTTTTTGCAATCGAGAAATTGTTGTTTTCAAGTTCCAAGTCAACTCAGTATAGTTACCGGTATTGAACTAATATTACTAGTTACTCAATGGTTACTGGCAAACTTCGTGAACATGCGTGAAAATATCGAGCGTGTGTACTAACGGGGCAACCAAAAACCTATGAAAGTACTGATTAACGAATGATGCGAAACCATCATAAATCTACGAGTATGAATGGTTAATTGGCACACGCCTCCACCGTTGCGTCCCGCGCGTACCCCCAAAGAGAGCTAAACACTCGATCTGACCAGTTAGAGTACTTACATGGTCACGAAGTGACGTAACTATAAACTACTGAGTTGACTTCTAAAAATAAGTTAATTTACCCGAAAATGCAGCGGAACCGCATGTAATTCAGACCCGTATGTTTTCATACCCTGCCTATTGTTTTTCGCAGTTATTTATTACGAAGTTTTAGCATAATACGGAGTTTATTAGGGGCCGGCCAGAGAGGGAGGCGATTCGTTTTGTTTTTAGCAAAATACTCGTGAATCATTTGCACGATGTTCGTTTTACAGACATAAATTGTTAAGTAAGTTGTTATGAAGTTCATCTGCAGTTTGTTTGACATGAATATGAGTTAGATTTTTAAGTATAGGCAGCTGCCATAAAATGCAACTGCCTATACTAGAGAATTATCTGCGTGATGGCAACTTCACAGATAAATATGAATTCCGTTTTTTAGGGTTCCGAAACCAAAGGGTAAAACGGGTCCGTCTGTCTGTCTGTCCATCTGTTACCAGGCTGTATCTCATGACCCGTGATAGACGTTGAAATTTTCACAGATTATGTACCTATTTCTGTTGCTGCTATAGGTAACAACAAATACTAAAAAACAGAATAAAATAATAAAATATATATCCTATACAACAAATGCTATTTTCTGCTCGTTTTTGATAACAGGTGGACGCTTGAAATATTCACAGAATATTTAATAAATAATAAAACAAATATTGAAGGGAGTTCCCATACAACAAACGTGATTCTTTTACCGTTTTTCTAGATAATGGTACGGAACCCTTCGTGCGCGAGTCCGATCCGCACTTGGAAGCTTTTTTTTTTTTGAAAGACAACTCTTATAGTGAAGAATTATCTGCAACTGCAACAGAAAACAGAAGTCAAGAGTAACATCAACCGGCGTCTGCATGTACGAAAATAATTTTCAAAGTTGAAGAAGCAAATAAGAAATATGCCAGTATTGTAACAAGTGTAAATATGTTGTCTATGCCTATCCTAGTGGGAAAGAGGCGTGATTTGTGAATCACCCGACGGCCAAGGCCATCTTCAAGTGGGTTGTTTATAAGGTGATTAAAATGGGTCAGAACCCACTGGTCTCCTGAAATTCGCACCCTGTGCCTACTCTTCTTATCAAATAGATCTGTTTTTCAATAGTCAACACAAAGGCTTTGAAGAATTTTACTTGTTTGACTGTTATAGAAAACAGACGAAATATAGATGTTAATACACTTCGGTCTACTATTTCAAGGATATACAATATGTTACAAAACAAGTGTCCGATCCGTTAAGGTGTATACAATAAGTATCAATATTAGGTTATTTTTATGTTATCCTGTTTGGAAAGTAATTAAAAAAAGTTACCGATAAAGGCCGGTGTTGTGGGCCATAGCTAAATATTATTGGATATCTACTATGCGGTGTTGTAATTTTTTTAGATTTTAGGGCGATATTGGGTAATTATGATCTAGGAAATGGTATTTAAAGTTCCAATGGTACATTTATTTTCATATTTTTAATTTCATATATGGTTATGTATTTAGGATACCTATGTGCCCCTAATTGGCCGGACACTAGTTTTGTTACATACTGTATAGACGTAGGTATTAGGGTATTGGTATAGTATGGGGTGTCGGATTTGAACCGAATAAAACCGCACGCCGTCTCGGGTCTTCAGACGCCGGGGCTTAAAGTGGCCCATAAGGCATTTTCTTCGAACCCCGGCCAACCCAGGGCCATCTCTGGTTTCGAGACGGCCCCTCTTGGTTTTGGGAACCACGGTGTCCCCATCTTGCCCCCGGAAGCGCCGCCACACCGGCCTGCTTCTGCACAGGGTGACAGGCGGCTCCACCTATCCTACTACTACGTTAGAGCAAATTAGGTCGATGTTAGGGACTATCTAACCCCTAACATAAACCCAATTTGCTCTAAAGCTTTCTGTATAAAGTTTTGTGAAAGAGATAAATTGCTATTCTTCCAACTATTCAAACTTTATTTATTTGTCTCTGTTCTGCGTCAAACATCACAGTAACATACTTATCAGGTGGACTGTGCGCTAGTTTAATATTTCTACATGTATCAGTTTTTAAAACCAAATTTAAAAATATAATTTATCTTCCTAGTCGCTAACTAGGTAGGTGCCAATATGCACCATTTGAGTTCATTCAATTTAGCCTACTTGTGAAAATTGACGTATACATTGACATAATTGTGCAAAATTCCTAGATTGGAACAAAGAATTTGTTTTATTCATTCTTTTTGATACATTATGTACATAAAATGGGGGAGATTATGTTAATATATGTAAGTAATGTGTGTGAAAATCGGAGGTCTTTGAACTTTGTTTTGTATACGGGGTGTTGAACTTATTCCTATAGTTTTCATTTCTTGGAATTCCTTTTATTATGGAAACTGGGACAATGCATAATCTATATATATAAAACAAAGCCGTGTTATTGATGACCGGGATAAACTCAAGATCTTTGATTTTTTTCTATGCGTTAATCGCCAAGGTTACCCCCGCGTCGGCCAACGGGGGTAGTTATGTCGAACTCGAACCGATAAAACCTCATGCCATCTCGGGTCTTTAATGCTGGGCTGCAAGGAGACATTTTCGAACTAAATTCAGCAGATAAGGTAACCAAAATAACTTTATTCTAAGGCTGAACGAAGTTTGCCGGCTCAGCTAGTGTTAAATATAAGAAAATTTTGGCTTTAAACAACCTAAATATAGGTGTTTCCGCTTGCTCCTTTGCTTATTCCTCGTGCTCCTACTGAAAAGTAACACTTCGTTTTATTTCCTGTTGCTCACACTTTTCTCACAATATAGCTTTTGGGTTAGGTTAGGTTAGAACTGTGATCCCAACAGCGCCGGATCCACTAGTCCGGAAAGTTGGATTTCGATAGCAAGCTAGTAGCTAGTGTTAAACAAGTTGAATTCCTGAGACGAGCTCAGCCGAATACAAGGGATTTTCGATTTTGCGATTTTTTGCGATTTTTTTTATCTTGCAATGGTTCACCCCAGCACGAATCTATTACCGAAAACAGCAACTCGATATCTCATCTCCTTCATACCCAAAACCGTGGCAGAAAATTGGCAACGACGACGTCGACGACGACAAGTCGATAGCAATAGGGCTTTTCTAAAGGAAATCCCTAAAAAATCTGTTGTTAGTAGGAGCACGAAGATATGCTTATCCTTGTGGTCCTACCGGTAGGAGCATAAGGACATATTGGTCCTCCTGCTCCTACCGGTAGGAGCATCGAGTAGGAGCAAGCGGAAGCACCCCACCCGAAGAAGGCACGACGGCGGTTCATAATGGCGTGCTAGTCCAAAGTCAAAGTCAAAAACCATTTATTCTGTATAGACCATTAATACGGCACTTACAAAACGTCATAAAAAATTAATCTAATGTTTGGCAAATGGACCACCGGTTCGAAACGCGGCCTTGTCCTGAGAAGACTCCGGCAAGAAACTCAGCGGGCTGTTTTTTTTTTGGTCTATTTACAAACATATTTACTTAACCTAAGTACAATATTTCATTTGAGTAGCATAGAGAGAGAGCAAACAGTTCATATCCAAGCTTGTTTGTCGTCTAAATAGTCTTGAATTTTTTACTAGCCTTTTTGGCAGAGTTTACTTTTAATTTTTTTTTTAATTTTTAAATTTATGAAGAGGTAGATTCTTCATTTCAATAGGAAGCTTGTTATAGAAACGTATACAGTTACCCTGAAAGGAATTACTAATCTTGTGGAGTCGACTATTACAAACCACAAGATTGTTTTTATGTCTAGTATTTACGTTATGTATATCACAAGCCTTAAAAATTGGAAATGTTTCTTCTAACATACAAAAGATTTTCAAAAATATATTGGGAAACTACAGTTGGAATGTTTATTTCTTTGAACTTTTCTCGAAGGGAGACTCTTGGGCCGAACTTATAAATTGCCCACATTAATGTATGGAAGTGAAAGTTGGGTATGGCAGAAAAACCTTGAAAGTAGAGTGAATGTAGTGGAGATGCGGTCATTGCGTAGTTTGTGTGGAGTAAGGTTGGCTGATATGAAGAGGAATACAGATATACGAGAATGGTGTGGCCTGAAAGAGAATGTTGTTACAAGAATTGAAAAGGGTATGCTAAGGTGGTTTGGGCACTTGGAACGAATGAGTACTGAGCGAATGACACACCAAGTATATAAGCCAAATGTAAGCGGGCAGGCAAGCCGGGGCCGACCTCGCAGAACATACACTGGTCAAATTATTGAGGTCAAAAGCACTCGAAACCGGCGGGCTTGCATGAAAGGTTTAATGACAGTGAAGGAAGCTCGTGAAGTATGTAAGGACAGGAGAAGAGGCAGAGGGCGGGCTGTGTGGCTGTCTCTGCCTACCCCGGAGGAAAAAAGGCGTGAGTATATGTATGTATGTATGTATGTACGACTACCATCTGACCTCCACACCCCAGTGGCGATATCGAAGTTAAACCTATAGTTGTCGTACTTTTTAGGGCTCCTACTATCCATCGACGGCCTGCTACGACATGGGGCGCGGGTTCGATTCCCGCTCAGTGCAAATATTTGTATGCATGAATATGTCTATTTGCATTGGTCTGAGTTTTTCTATGTAAAATTTGTACGTATTTACAAAAAAAAAAGTATGTAAGTATGTTTGTCCGCATTCTGGAACCCATTACACAAGCTAGTTAAGCTATGCTTAATTTGGGTCTAGAAACCGCTGTGTAGAATGGCGTAGAATATTTAGAATATTTATAACAAATGCTAACGGATGTTCGTATGGCAAATGGGACCGATGGCGTCACGTGCTCTCCGAGTCACAGAGGGGTCTCATTTTGTTAAGAATGGTCACCCATCCTTGGAAAAAATTACTGGCTAGTAACGCTTACCATAGCAATTTGCTAAATGTTTAATTACCACTTACTGCCACGAGCCCCTCAGACTGAGACCACGGTAATGATATTTAAAATTACCGCCCTGAGAATATCTCTCTTATATTTGAAATCTTACAACGTAGCACTTAGAGAGTGTTCTCGTTGAATTATTTATCTATTTGATTAACTTACTAGCTGTTGCCTGCGGCTCCGCCCGCGTGGATGTCGGTTATCGCGTGTGGTCGTCCATACGAACAGTCATCCCCTATTTCATACCCCCACTGGCCGAAATTTCAAAAATGCTCTATGGGATATTTTATTTATTATCAAGTGCAAATAATAATACAAAGTTTCATGGCCCATGATCCCACGTGCCAATAATTATAGAATGTTTCATGGCCAATCCCACTTATAATATCATAAATGTGAAAGTTTGGATGGATGGATGGATATATGGATGGATGGATGTTTGTTACTCAATTACGCCAAAACGGCTGATAGATCCGTTCAGCGGTTGAATGCCACTGAGCCGCTGAAATTTACTACAGGCATAGATTATAGTTTAGAATAAGACATAGAATACTTTTTATCCCTGGATGGGGTTCCCACACGGGCAGAGGTCACCACACGTGTGGAGCCGCGGGCAACAGTTAGTATTATTGAGCTGAGTGAGACGAAGTCGAGCGAAAGCCCCTCATACCAGACTTCAGGATTTTTTTGTCACAGGTCTCCTCCTAAACTACTAATCCAATCAGAACCAAATTTGGCATGATTAAAGAGGTCAATCAGAGTAAGGTTTATAGATATATTTTGAAAAAATTAATGCTACCACAGAGAAATGATCACCGTTAAAAAAATTCCAGATGAACCCCTTTTTTCGCGACAAATGGTTCCCAAACCGTAGGAGGCCATCTCAAAACCGGAGATGGCCCAGGGTCAGTCGGGGTGCGAGGGATATGCTCTATGGGCAACCTTACACCCCGGCGTCTGTAGACCCGAGATGACGTGCGGTTTTAGTCGGTTCAAGCCTGACATAATCGCCCCCGCTGGCCGGCGGGGAGGACACAAGGGGGTTTCCGCACGTAAAAAAAAAAAGGTAGCGTAAGTCCTTCCCCAAGCTCTAGTCCATCCGTAACACATTTCATCAAAATGGGTTGAGTGGTTTAGGCGTGAAAGCGTAACAGACAGACAGGGTTACTTTCGCATTTATAATACTAGCTGTTTTTTCGATTTCGATCACGTTCTCGCTTCCCATGGGAACCTATTCCAGGGCTAAAAAACCGGCCAAGTGCGAATCGGACTCGCCCATGAAGGGTTCCGAGGCAGCATGTAAAATGTTTATATGTGTGTTGATTGAATGAAAGGTAAATTGCAGTTTACGATTTATGACGTATTAAAAAAAACTACTTACTAGATCGCGTTCAAACCAATTTTCAGTGGAAGTTTACATGGTAATGTACATCATATATTTTTTTAAGTTTTATCATTGTGTTATTTTAGAAGTTACAGGGACTGCACTCATTTTACCACTTTGGAACTGTCTCTCGTGCTAACTATTCAGTTTAGAAAAAAATGATAGAATGATAGAAACATCAATATTATTTTTGAAGTTCTATCTATAGGTAATGAAATCACGTATGGGTTTGATGAAAAAAATATTTTTTAGTTTCAATCCCCATCCCCAAAATTTATCTATAAATTATTATATTTTATAAATATTTATAATAAATTTATTGTTTTTTTTTCTATTTTTGTGTGAAAATCTTAATGAAAATCTTAATCGTAATAATCTTCACAGAATACATCTACTTACCAAGTTTCAACAACATAGTTCTTATAATTTCGGAAAAAAGTGGCTGTGACATACGGACGGACACACAGACAGACATTACGAATCTATAAGGGTTCCGTTTTTTGCCATTTGGCAACGGAACCCTGAAAATGATTGTAAAGTCATTCATTGTTTCCGTAGTTCGCAAGAATTATGGTGATGGCTCCAGCGTCGCCCCGAGATGTTAATTAATATAAGTACCTACATAACATAACTTCACGCCTGTATGCCCGGAGGGGTAGGCAGAGGTGTATTGCACATCCACGATTCGCCAGTTATGTTAGCCATTTGGCTACGGAACCCTAAAAGTAGCCTATGTCCTATTACAGACTATAATCTATACCTGTACGAAATTTCAGTCAGATCCGTTCAGCATACATCCATCCATCCATTTAAACTTTCACATTTATGATATTAGTGGGATTAGCATGGATCTTATTGAGGCCACTTTTCGCCATACGTGACAACCTCTGTGGCATAGCGTTAGTGCGTTCGACTGCTAAGTCAGAGGTCGCGGGTTCGATTCCCGCTCAGTGCATATATGTAAGTTTGCATTGGTTATTGGTCAATACATATTATACATAGAAACATCTATGTATAATATGTATTATTTACAAAAAAATGTATATCAGTATGTTTATTCACATTCTAAAACCCATATGACAAGCACTGCTTAGTTTGGGCCTAGATGGTGTTGTGTAATTTGTCTTAGATAGAGTATATATTTATTATCTTAAAATCAGCTGCCACGCAACCGCACGCGCACATGTCATAATCTTAACTACTATAATGAATATGAGTCAGGATGAGTCAAATCTATAGGCACTAATAAGACGATTTTTTGGAGTTCATTTATGTTTGAGGAAATCGTCCAAACCACTGCAATTGTTTGAAAAATTCTTTCACCATTTGAAAGGTACATCATATCCGATGGACATAGGACACATTTGAGTTCATATAACGAAAGGAAGCAGCGGGTTGCTGGTAATAAGTATATGAGTCATGATGAGCGTAACGACTAATAAACTATTTGCTTGTCCATCAATCTGTTATCAAGTTCGTGTCAGCGTCTTAAAACACTTGGGAATCAATTCTAGGAATGTGTTCATCACTTTATTGTGTCAGCAAAGACAAAACTGTTGCTCATATATTCATAGATAGAAACTCATAACAGAAACATAACATAAACTCACGCCTATATCCCCGAAGGGGTAGGCAGAGATGCTAGCACCCACATTTCGCCAGTTTATGTTTAGGTCCCAATGTAATAGTGGCGAGCCTATTGCCATTAACCGGGCACTTATAAACCTGCGATAAATACACACATAACTTCGAAAAGCATCGAAAAGTTATTGGTGTGTGCCATGGTAATACCTGGGATCGAACCCGAGACCTCGTCTCAGTAGTCCTTTACCCATACCACTAGGCTACCGCGGTTAGAAACTCTCAAACGGCGCAAATATACTCAAATTGAATTGATGATTATGAATTTGTGCCGTTTGGAGTCGAAAACTTAGGGGCATGGGGTCCGAGTGCTTGCAGTCTCTTCAGGGAGATTGCAACACGTATGATAGACGCTTCTCGTGACCAGAAGGCTGGCTTCTTTTTAGCACAGAGAATAAGTATTGCCATACAACGTGGCAATGCTGCCAGTCTTCTGGGCACGTTACCACAGGAGGCATGCGATGCGGAGGAATTCCACAATGCATTTTAGGTTGAAGTTTCTTTCTTTTTCTTCGACACCTGACCCCTTTTTCCTTTCACTTCCTTTTTTTTAAATCTTCTATATATTTTTATTTATTTATTTAGTTTTGTTTATCTGTATATATTTACAGTCTTATTCATAAAAAGTTATGGGAGGTTTATAAGACTGCTATAAGGTGATCGTCGAAAATTTGTATTCATAACAGCATTTTAGCACTAATATGCTCTTTAAACTCTCGATAAACTTCATATAAGTTATGGAAGGCAGGAACCTACTATAGCCGTGCCATAAAGCAATATTAGGAGAAAAGATGGCCGACCTGCGCAACAGCTGATGTGTTTGACTGCTCTGACTAGCATCGTTGCTTTGTTCGCATTAGTTTGGTGAATTATTGAATATATCTCTAATATCTCTGATTTGTTTCCAGACAAGCACAAGCCTTTATTATTATTATTACTTATCTAGGTCAGTTACTTTGTGGAGTTTGTGGTAAATTTATTGCGGCAGAGTGTATATCAGTGTCTTCCACCATGCAAGCTTTACAAAGCCTAGATGTACTTGAAGCTATTGAAAATATTGGGAATCCGCGACCAAAAGTTTATCGACTATAAAAAAGTGAAGACATAAGTTCATGGCATTAGGGAGCCATGAACTTATGTCTTCACTGTCTATTTTGGTAGGAGGTGGTGGACCACCACCCGTTTTAATGAGCTCCCTGCGCTCATAAGCCTTTCGCTTTTTAGAGTTCATTTTAATAATACCCCACTGGGCTTTTAATTGGGCAAGGGTGCGTGGGGGCCCCAACACACATATAATTGAAACTGAAATAAAAAAATATGTATTTAATTATATGATTCACTAATAGGTTTACCAACAAGTTTAATACCTATTGTGTAAACTAGCCTACGCCGCCACCTTCTTCACGTTAGTGTTCGTGTCGGTGTTTTTATTTTCCAGCACACCGACCCGCTCTTTCACCAGTTCTTGTAATATGATCTTATGAAGCAAATAACCATAGCGTTAGTAATGCATAATAAACAGGCACATCAAATAACACAGCAGAAAGGACTTAATAATTTCAATTTCAGTTAAATTTTGATAGTCTACAACTTTTAGTAACTATGAAAAGTAATGTACCTTGTCCTCGTCTAACCAATTTTCACTTCTCTGCCTTTTTTTGGCACTCGTCGCATGTTCCTTTCCTTCCATTTTTATTTATGCTTGGAAAAAATTGCAATAGGTACGAAAGAATTTTGAATACATAAAACAGGGGTGGGAATCGGTGTGAAACGAAATAGTGACATATGACAATGACTACAAACCAAGTGGCAACATTTTCATCTAGTAATCTCTTACAGCGACACTATAGTTATCGAAGGCTTATAGAGCAGTTATGAATACAATATTTTAAAATACGTATGATAGCGTTATGAGACGTTTTAACTAATGTACGCTATAAACTTTCGATAAGCATTTTTTATGAATAAGACTGTTAGACTATAACCCTATACTAATGTTAAATGAAAATTAATAAATATACTTTATTTTATTTTAGTTTTATTTAGTTTAGTTTAGTTAGATTTACAAATATTTTTTTTATGAGTTAACTAGAAGACTATATTAAGTGTATATATATATATATCTCCAATAAATCCTTTGTATATAGATATATAGATAGATACTCTTTATTGTACATCAACCAAAGGATACATATAATGTCTAAGACACTTAAAAAAAATCCGTTCCAGCAGGGGGAACGCACAGGTAGATTTCGTGAAGCAATTAATATTATTTTATTAACATGTTTATTTTTTTTTTCTCGAAAACGGTAACTTTTAGCGAAAAACTTTTCCGACATTTACTTTAGACTTAAAAATGGCCTATCGATTAAAAATGTTTCCGACAGCAAGAACGAAAAATTTTGGTTTTTCCCCCCTCCACTTTTAGTTAAAGTTTTAATCTTATAGGTTTATAGTTAAAAGTTGTTGGTATTCATGTACCTATACTATGGGATAAAATTAGAATGGTTCGAATATCTTTCATGGAACGTGAAATTTTGAGGAAAAACTGATTTCACAAAAAGTGAGGCCGGATTCCACCCGTTCACGAACTTAAACTAAGTTTACACCCAAGCAATTTTGGACCGCAGTTTGAAAGCGATTGGGGCAAAAATGCGACCATGAGAGTGCCGCAAATTTTGGGAAGTGGAACCATACATACATTTATATATATAAACTTTTTGACCAGTGGTCATTTCGGACTCAGGGGGTCATAACTAGACCTCGAATGAAGAATTTTTTTTAAAATTCGACAGTAGTCAAGAAACCAATAGGTAGATCGATTTCATCGAAATCTACCTAAACCTATACAATGGGCGGTCTTATTCCAATTTGCGATCTCTTCCACACAACCTTTAGATATCATATTAAAGGTTAAATGACCTAAAAAGTATAAGTGACAATGCCATTTGACAAGAAAATCACTAACGTGTTTATGGAGTCGTTTGGCATCATTTGCCTTTGAATATTCGATGTTGCTTGCACATATTTATTTTATAAATGTTGATTATCGCTCGCTTAGTAATGTGCCCGGTGGATGGCAATAGGCTCGCCCCCTATTACATTGGGACCTAAACATAACTGGCGAACCAAGACCTTCGGAACCCAAGCCAAGCTCATCTGCTCGCCGGTACACCAGCTAAATAACGAACGAGGTTCTAGTGTAAGCATTTAGCAAGTGCATAGCCGGGCAGGGGGATTGTGGTCGCAGCACTAGTGGGACCGGTGGGTGACACGCGGTGCTGCGACGACAATCCTCTTCTGATGAGGCCGTCAAGCTGAGTGCCACCATTGTTAACATGGTACGTGTATGTAATGGTGCCCCTCTTTCCTGAGACTTTACCTTCAGCTTACCATCAGGCTAGGTGAAGTCTAATTGACGGGGTTAGTCCACTTAGTTATACTACTAGTTATACGATACAACAAAATGAACAAAAAAAATCGTAATAGTTATACTGAGCAGTATAACTAAACGGATTTCATTATTTTGGATCGGGTACGTCCATTTAGTTATATTTGTAAATGTGTCCTAAATATAAACAAATCGCCCCTGGTGTTGCATCGTCCATAGGCCGCGGTAGCCGCTTCCCATCAAGTGGGCCGTGTGCCTGTCTGCGACTTAAGTGGAGTAAAAAAAAAAAATTTAGGTACCAAATCGCAGGATACTGATACCCATTCTTGAATTACAGTTAACCCTCGTATAAGGTCCAGAGGACTGCATCTTTAATCCCTTGCTATAAGTATGTTTATACTAGCTGTCCCCTGCGGCTTCGCCCGAGAACTTACTTTGATACCCTTGTGACATCTATTGGACCCATATCTACATGCCTGAAATTATTAGTTTTGCAATAGTTTATGGAAATTTGCCCGGTTTGATTGCGTTCAGGGGTCAGCAAGTGCATAGCCGGGCAGGGGGATTGTGGTCGCGGCACTGGTGGGACCGGTGGGTGTCACGCGGTGCTGCGACGACAATCCTCTTGATGAGGCCGTCAAGCTGAGTGCCACCATTGTTAACATGATACGTGTATGTAATGGTGACCCTCTTTCCTAAGACTTTACCTTCAGCTTACCATCAGGCGAGGTGAAGTCAAATTGACGTGTCCTAAATATAAAAAAAAAAAAAAAAAACATGCATGATTACTCGCTCCCCTGGATAGTAGCGTAATGATATATAACCTATAGCCATCCTCGATAAATAGGCTATCTAACAGAAAAATATTTTTTCAATTCGAACTGAGATTGGCGCGTTCAACCGAACAAGCAAACAAACTCTTCAATTTTATAATATTGATATATATATGTGACAGTGGGGTTTGGGAATCTCACTTCGGGCAAAGTATTATTCAGTGCTATTGCGTGGCGCCAAAAATATACGTAGACGGAATCCTTATGAACGTGACATACACCTCTGCTTAGTCCTATAGGCACACAGGCGTTAATATACACCTTTTTAGGGTTCCGTAGCCAAACGGGAAAAAACGGAGCCCTTATAGATTCGTCATGTCTGTCTGTACGTCCGTATGTCACAGCCACTTTTTCACACAAAAATAGAAAAAAAAAAACAATAAATTTTGCGGGTTTCCCCATACGAGAGACACTTTCAAAGAGGTAATATGTGTGCCCCCCCCCCCTGTAACTTCTAAAATAAGAGAATGATTAAACTAAAAAAATATATGATGTATATTAGCATGTAAACTTCTACCAAAAATTGGTTTGAACGAGATCTAGTAAGTATTTTTATCATAATTCGTCATAAGTCGTAAATCGCAATTTACATTTCATTCAATCAACTCAGACATAAAAATTACTTAATGGGCGAGTCCGGCTCGCACTTGGCTGGTTTTTATAACATTGAGTGTTAATAAATACTTATTATTATATGCTTCATTTATTACTAGCAACCTAGCAACCCGCCCTCGCTTAAATACTTATTATTATATGCTTCATTTATTACTAGCAACCTAGCAACCCGCCCTCGCTTAAATACTTATTATTATATGCTTCATTTATTACTAGCATCCTAGCAACCCGTCCTCGCTTAAATACTTATTATTATATGCTTCATTTATTACTAGCAACCTAGCAACCCGCCCTCGCTTAAATACTTATTATTATATGCTTCATTTATTACAAGCAACATAGCAACCCGCCCTCGCTTAAATACCTATTATTATATGCTTCATTTATTACTAGCAACCTAGCAACCCGCCCTCGCTTAAATACTTATTATTATATGCTTCATTTATTACTAGCAACCTAGCAACCCGCCCTCGCTCCGCTTCGGTTGATATGAGGTTGTTTAACTCAAGCCATCGTAATTCATACATAATTTTATCCATTTTATGTCCATCGGGAATAATGTATCTTTTTAAATGGTGAAATAGTTTTTCCAATAAGTGCAGAATAATCTCACAAAATTTTTCTTTATCATTTATTAGGATATATGACGGACTCAGTCTGTGGAGTATCGGTAGTGCATTCGACTGCTACGGCAGGAGGCGCGGGTTCGATTCCCGATCAGTGCAAATATTTTTATGCAGGAATATGTCTATTTGCATTGTTCTAGGTACATAGACATAGAAACATGTATAATATGTATGTATTTACAATTTACAAAAAAAGTATATAAAAGTTTGTTGCATTTTGGAACCCATAACACAAGCTACTTAAACTATGCTTACTTTGGGCTTGCTATGCTGATTTTAGTAACTATTTATTAATCTGTGCTTTGGGTCTAGAAAGCGATGTGTCGTAGAGTATTTATATCTTTGTCGCCTTTTACGAGATTCTAGTCTTAAGGTATATTTACAATCAATGCGAAATACTCAAATCAATTAATCATAAATATATCACGTTTACCGGTCACGGTAATCCTGTCAGTAATGATAGATTGATTCCAATACAGCGTGACATGACCATTGTCTAGAACTGGGTCAGGCATCTCCAAGTCCGGTATGTCTGAATATACAAGACTTAAGAGCGGCGATAGCCCAGTGCCGTAAGTAGCGGACTGTTGAGACGAAGTCTCGAATTCGATCCCCAGTCGCCACGGGCACACACCTCTGACTTTTCGTAGTTAAGTGTGCATTAATAAATGTTAATTATCGCTTGCTTAATAATGTGCCCGATAGATGGCAATAGAATCGCCCCCTATTACATTGGGACCTTTACATAACTGTCGAATCATGGGTGTGTAATACACCTCTGCCTACCCCTTCGGGGATACAGGCGTAAAGTTATGAGGACAATAACGATAGGCTCAAAGCGCACATACAAACTCCGGACGTGATTATCAAATTGCTTTTTAGTCGCTTGGTGTAGAGGTGAACGATATGTATCGACACAATGTTATGCGATACACTGATATCTTGTATCGATACACTATTCCTCTTCGTAGGGATCGCATCATTATTTTTGTCACGAGGTTGGTAACATTATCATCAAGTTCAGGTTAGTTACTGGTATTTAAAAGTTTACATAAAAATATAATATTTATGTCATATTGCATTGCAGTTAAAGTATCGGTACAAATACATTATGATAAATTGACATATCCATCCGATTCGAACCAACTCATTTTATTGATACAAATTATATGTTTGCCTATCGTTGTGAACGCCTCTCTAAGTACTCGCCAAGTCGCCCGCTGTCAGCCGCACAGCCGAATGCAGCTCCAAGCAATTGTTTTTCTTCCCTAAGCTATTTAAAAGTATTTAAATAATTATTTTTTAAACTCTGACACATGATGGCCAGGTAAACGAACCGTAGTGTGTCGAACGAGGTCGCACACTACAACCAGCTACGCCCAAGGCCTCATGTGACAGTTACAGCGAAACCCTAGGTCTACTACATGTGGGACACAAAAAAAAAATTTAAGCGAATTGTCCCTTACAATGGGAATAACGAAGCAATCTTTGTAATACTTAATAATCGTTATTAAAATCTCAAATTATAGCAATTAAACTGTAATAACTACTGAAAAACACGAAGAAAGAAAAATTGCTTCATTCTTGGCCGGGAAAAAAACCCACAATAAAAGAAGCCCGACCACAATCGGCCTCTTCAAAGAAAAGTTTGGTGTCATTTGACGACACATTTTAAGGTTTGCCCTGAAGGGACTTAGTAACAGAGTACTTTTAAGACCTACCTAACTAAAACTTAAAGCTGACATAAAGTGATCTATCGTTACACATTATGCACACGTAATAGACAATCTATGTCGCCTACACATTACTAAATTATTTTTAAATCAACATTAAAGAGAAAGAACTTTACTCCATAAAGAAGAGTCTGATCGAAAACTAACTTTCAATCATCGTCGGCGCTTATGTTCAAAACGATTTGACTCTCTTACAAAGTTCAGATCACTACTCTCAACATCAGATGAAAAAATAATTGCCTAACTCCTACGCTAGAACATCACGAACATAACAAAACAAATCTATTTATCTTCAGCAGCGCAGCAATATGGAATAAACAGAGAACACATATTATTAATAAAATATTACATACAACACGTTATTTACTACGTGAATTATAATTCTACTAAGACTTATAGTCCTTATTGGCCCTATTGACCCGCAGGCAACTGTCAATGGTCTTGAAACATTCTGGAACAAGCCACCATCATAGCCATCTTCTCGTTGAGCACATAATAGCACATAAAAGCACATAAAAGCAAAATAAACACAACGATACTGATAAATGCGTCGCTCCAATGTCGCACGACGTCTTTCTTCAAACGGTACGGGATCGATCCATCCACTGCCAACTGCAGAATGTTGGCGTTTCCGACTTCTGCGGAAACTAGCGCTTCACCAGCTGTAGCAACCACCAGCTCCTGTGGAAACCAGCACCTCCACCAGTTGTAGCGTCCGGGGGTTGGACGCCACAATACCTCGTGTTAATAAAAGATAAACACAAGGAAAGATAGTTATATCTCATTTATTTATTAATTCAACAAAGCTTCCTATATCGAGTTTAGGGAGGTTTTTACGCGTATATATTTATATTTAAGCGAACTAGGGAATCGCGATCTCCGCTCAAGGACTGAGCCTAAATTTAATACACTTATATCTTCTCTTCGGCCGGCGGACCCGGGCGGCGCGCCAAGTCGCCCGCTGTCAGCCGCACAGCCGAATGCAGCTCCAAGCAATTGTTTTTTCTTCCCTAAGCTATTTAAAAGTATTTATATAATTATTTTTTAAACTCTGACACATGATGGCCAGGTAAACGAACCGTAGTGTGTCGAACGAGGTCGCACACTACAATACCAATGCATCATTTTCATTGCAGCCGGTAAAATACACAAAAGATGCCATAAAAATAAAAAAAATATGGGCAAAGTTTACACTTAGTTTAGGTGCGCTTTCACAATACAATGTGGTCTGTTCCAAATTGGGATGTATTTTTTTTTCATACCACTTTAGTGGCTGACAAGCACACGACCCACCTGATGGGACGCGGTTACCGTGGCCTATGGACGTGTCCAACACCAGGGGCGTGCAACACTCGCGCTGCCGATCTGATATGTAGGTGGAGTTAACTCAAAAAAAAACTAAATGTAAATAGTTATATATACTTAACAGATTTTTAAATATTTTTTTTTCAAATTTAAGATTTATTATAAACCATAATTAACAAATACATGGTACTTCTAACAAAAATACAATTTAAGGCTAATTATAAATAAATGTAAAGAAAACTAAACCTAAAAAATAGAAAAATATTTACATATATGCGTCATAGAAGTTTACATATATTTTTAACACGACCACTTTCTTGAAGGAATAAATTTAAAATACAATTTGTCAGTCCACTACTAATAAATTTTATTAAAATTAAGTATTTCAGTTTCAAGTTACAAAAGAAAAGATAAACATGCCATCAAAGACGGAATCTTTGGTGGCATGTTTATCTCTACCTATCTATCTATCAATTCAATTACAAGTTCCAACAAACCATGAAGACAGAGAGTAGTTAAAACAAACGGTCAGTGAGTAAGTTAGTAATCAAATCTTTTTATTTTTATTTTTTATTTTCTAGTACGATAACGCTCCCCGGGAACACGAGGGGGGGGGGGACACCGTGGTTCCCAAACCATCCATCTCGAAACCGGAGATGGCCCAGGGTCAGTCGGGGTGCGAAGGATATGCTCTATGGGTAACCTTACACCCCGGTATCTGTAAACCCGGCGTGCGGTTTTAGTCGGTTCAAGCCCGACATAACCGCCCCCGCTGGCCGGCGGGGGGCGGGGGGTATCCGAAGGGATATCCGCCGAAAAAAAAGGTACGTTTTGACACTCACAGTCACACAGTCACGCCTCCTTCTGCAAGCAAGTAATGCTCGAGAAGGAGTTGGCGGTGCGGGTCCGGGAGAGACCTAGAGCCCGCGAGACGCAGAGGCGACTCAAACGTCGGAGGTCACTTAACGACCTCCGTCCTCGATGATCGCAGGCCTGAGGGTGACAGGTGGAGCCGCCTATCAACCTAAAAGAAGCAAGCTGGTGTGGCGGCGCGTTGCGCCCACCTCCCCTTTTCCGGGGGCAAGACGGGTACACCCGAGAGAGCCATCTCGAAACCGGAGATGGCCCTGCGTCGACCGGGGTGCGAGGGAAATGTAATCCTTACACGCATCTGAAGACCCGAAACGGCGTGCGGTTTTACTCGGTTCAAGCCCAACCTCGCACGCTGGCCGGCGAGGGGGTATCCAAAGGAATTTACGCACGAAAAAAAAACAACTCTAACTCATTCAATTAAATTTTATAAGCATTTTGTATGCTTACTTTTTCTCATAGATTTAGATCAGAAAAAGAGAACATCTAGGACGGGACCTGAATATCTGGGACGTGTCTAGGTGGCTGGTCAGAGCGTTCCCCCTGTAAGGGACTGGTCGCGGGTTCAGGTCCCGTCCTAGATGTTCTCTTTTTCCGATCGAAATCTATAACTCTAACTTAGGCAGGAAGTTTTACTCCTTAGCCTAGGATCTTTCAAATAAGAAAATATTTCACTCGCAGTTCAATATCATCATCATCCGGTTCCTATATTCCTATGGCTTTTACGGGGACAACTATCAACCACGAGGGGGAAAGCTGCGCCGAGTCTCTTCTGCTAAGCAGCAGGTGTACCGGCTTGCAGATGACGTTGGTTTGGGCTACGAAAATCTCATCCGAAAAGCTCAATGCATCTCAACATATCATCTAGAAATAAATCACCCAAAGTTTTAAATCATCAAGTTTTTTTTTTAATGAAATTTTTAAGCAATTAGTATCTATGCTTACTTTTCCCATAAATTTAGATCGCATCGATATAAATTTATGGGAAAAGTAAAAATAAAGAATGTGGCGGAGTAATCAAAAAACAATGATTAAAAAGCGGCCAAGTGCGAGTCGGACTCGCCCATGAAGGGTTCCGTAGCAGCAAGTAACATAATAATGCTTTTTTTTTTTAATTTATATTTGAGTTGATTGAATGCAAGGTAGATTGCGGTTTACGATTTATGACGTAATAAAAAAAACTACTTACCAGATCCCGTTCAAACTAATTTTCGGTGGAAGTTTACATGGTAACATGGTACATCATATATTTTATTTTAGAAGTTACAGGGGGTGGGACACACATTTTACCAATTTGGAAGTGTCTCTCGCGCAAACTATTCATTCATTATAGACTATAATATATAACTATAACTATATAACTATTCATTAGAAACCTCAATATTATTTTTGAACACCTATCCATAGATACCACAGGTATTAAACCCATACGGTTTAATGACAAAAAAATTTTTTTCAGTTTCAGTTCTATGTACGGGGAATACCCAAATTTCAAAGTTTTGTGTGAAAATTTTAATGCGATTCACAGAATACATCTACTTACCAAGTTTCAACAGCATAGTTCTTATAGGTCTCGGAAAAAAGTGGCTGTGACATACGGACGGACAGACGGACAGACATGACGAATCTATATGGGTTCCGTTTTTTGCTCTTTGGCAACGGAACCTTAAAAATGATTGTAAAGTCATTCATTGTTTCCGTAGTTCGCAAGAATTATGGTGATGGCTCCAGAACATCGCCCCGAGATGTTAATTAATATAAGTACATAACATAACTTCACGCCTGTATCCCCGAAGGGGTAGGCAGAGGTGTATTGCACACCCACGATTCGCCAGTTATATTTAGGTCAAAATGTAATAGGGGGCGAGCCTATTGCCATCTACCGGGCACATTACTAAGCGAGCGATAATCAACATTTTTAATACACACAACTACGAAAAGTCAGAGGTGTGTGCCCGGGGTGACTGGGGATCGAACTCGAGACCTCATCTCGGCAGTCCGTTATGTACACCACTGGGCTATCGCCGCTAATATAAGTAGTTTTCTACAAACTAAACCTCACCCGCAAGCTGATATACCTGCTAATTGACGGGCGAGATTCTGGCGTAGACTTTCTACTCGTGTTTGGAAACCGGATGGCGGTCGCTCCAGTAAAAGATTAGGTAAACTAAATTTCCATAGGAGGATTAGAAAAGTGGACCGGGTTGAAAGTGCAAGTGATTGGCGCTCAGAACATGATGATGATGATGAAAATATAAATAATAAAAACCAATTTAAAACATTATTTACTGAAGCAGTTAGAAGCGTATCACGTTTTCTGAGGGGTTGTATTCTATAAATAAACTGCTATCAAGTAACGTGACTCATAAATCCTCGTGATATGCATACTATTATAAAATTGTAAATTAGTTGTGTCTGTACATTGGAGATATTAAAAAAAGCTTTGGGTTATTTTAAATGAACGATTCTGAACACAATTTTTTTTTTAAATTTTTGCCGTTTTGTCTGTTTATTAAACGCAAAAACTACTAAACGGAATTTGATGCGGTTTTCGCTATTAAAGTTTTGGTGACACTTAAAATCTGCCGTATGTTTGATTGCAGTTGATTTAGTAGAACTGGAGATATGAACAGGAAACGATAACCGACCTCCGTGCAGGCGAAGCCGCAGGCATCAGCTAGTAACGTACCAACTGACGTTATATGGTATAATGTAACATGATACCAACCTTAACTTCTATATATACTATAAGTCAAGCTGTTAAGAAAAAAAAAATGATTTCGCTTATCTTGGCTTTTGTGGGAGCTACTGTCGTCTGACCTTCTAACCCTGAGAGGAAAACCTGCGCCAGAGTCACGGCCGATAATCAGCTGTACCAGTTTGCAGGTGGGGTCCCAAAATACCCCGTGTGTATTTACGTACATATAGAAATCATGAAGCACAAATTTTGTTCTGAATAAAGATTTAGATCGGAAAAAGAGAACATCTAGGACTGGACTTGAACCCGCGACCAGTCCCTTACAGGGGGAATGCTCTGACCAACTGAGCCACCTAGACACGTCCCATTAATACGTTCCGATCTAAATCTTTAGAAAAAAGTAAGCATACAAAATGCTTAAAAATTTAATTGAATTTGTTCTGAATAGTTTCTGTAATAAATTACATATTAGTTGTTGCCCGCTGCTCCACTCAGTTCCCTTTCCGCTTCCCACAGGAACCTATTTCCGAGATAAAAAGTGGTTCTAGTTATAGTGATTCCCTCCATACACCCATAACCTCATTATCTAAGTACTTACTGTATAACCTCCAGAGGAATAAGTCGGCAACTGAGGACTTCATACTCGAAGCCTCGAGGCGTAAAGCCACGGTTGCTCTGGTACAGGAACCCTATGTTGGCAACTCGGCGAGGATGAAGGCGTACCAGGGCGTCAGGGTCTTCCAGAACACTGGGCAAGGAGGAGGGGCTGTAAAGGCGGCTATTGCCATCTTCGATCCAAATCTGGACGTTATAGTAGTGTAGTACCCGCAACTCACCACCGACAACATCATGGTGGTGGGGATCCGGACCAGTACCTGGGAGATCAAGCTGGTATCCGTCTACTTCGAGCCAGAGCCAACACCTTTGCGCCCTTATCTGGAGCGGCTCAAAGAGGTGAGACGGAGTCTAGGTTCCCGGCTTATTGTTTTCGGAGGGGACGCAAATGCGAAGAGCACCTGGTGGGGACACGGGTTCTAAAACAGCAGAGGCGAGTTACTGAGGGGGGTTCTCTCTGAGATGGACCTCCATGTCCTGAACAGCGGAAACGTTCCAACTTTCGATACTCTGAGAGGTGGACAGAGGTACTGCAGCTTTATCGACATAATGGCCTGTACGGACAATGCGTTCACCTGAGTCGACGCTTGGAAGGTCGACATAACCCTTTGTCCGAGCTCAGTCCACAATGGCATAGTGTTCAACCTCAACCTGGTTAAGGCGAAAGGTACGAGTATCAAGCGTACCACTCGTACCTACAACACCAAAAAGGCCAACTGGGAAGCTTTCAAAGTCAATATGGCTCGGCTGCTCTCGAATATTGTGATAGGCGAAACAAGACATAACACGGAGTTGGACGTCTTAGCTGAAGCATATACGAGGGCAATCGAGGATGCGTGCAGAGAAAGCATCCCAGCCACGAAACCAATGGGGTTGATCACTGCGCCATGGTGGTCGGAAAAACTCGCCAACCTCAGAAGGGTAATGATCACCTACAAGCGTCGCATCAGGAACGCAGCGCCGGTTCGTAATAGCGCAGTACCTGGAACGAAAGGAGATGTATGAGAGTGAAGTAAAAAAGGCACAGGTCGGAAGTTGGAAGGACTTCTGTGGAAAGCAGGACAGGGAGGGCCTTTGGGAGGGCATTTGCCGGGTAATAGGGACGGCCACAGTAAGGAAAGAGGATATTCTGCTTTCCGCCTATGGATCTTTCCTGGACGCGAAGGGTTCGGCCGAGTTACCGCCTGATCCTTTTACCCGATAGATCGTAAGGGGGAAGACAATGACGGGCATCGAAGAGTACTAGAAAAGGCTAGGACGTTGGACGAGGAGAGGGGAAACTCTTCGATGCTCTTCGGAAGTTCAATTTCAAGAAAGCTCCGGGGGCGGATGGCTTCACCACCGATATCTGCACCCACGCCATTAGGGCCGACCCCTTACTCTTCCTGAAACTGCTGAATCGGTGCCTTCACCACGGCTACTTTCTGTGACGCCGTGGTGGTTGCACTGACGGAGCCAGGAAAGGACTCGTACACTGTCCCCAAGTCGTACAGACCTATTGGTCTATTGCCCGTCTTGGGGAAGGTGTACGAGAGAATGCTGGTTGCTCGTCTTAAGTTTTACCTTTTGCCGAGGATTAGTCCAGGCTTTATGCCCCAGAAAAGCACCGAGGACGCCCTCTATGATCTCATGGGGCACATAACAATGAGAAGAGAATAGTCCTTATGGTGTCCCTGGATAAAGAGGGTGCCTTCGATAGCGCCTTTTGTCCCGCAATTTTTTTTATTATTTTTTTTGAATAGGGGTCCGCTAGAACATTATATTGTAGCGAGACCCCCCTTGTGTACCCGCGCGTTAGGTTCGCGCGGTCCTTATTTACGGATTAAGTTTTTATTACGATTAAGTTGTGAAAATGAAGAATAATGTCTGAAGGTTTTATACTTTATGTAGAGCTTTAATTTTTCAGAGTGAAATGCGAAGTTGAGAATTTTAAGTATCTGAATATATTGACTGGACTGAACTTTAATAATAATCATGTAATAGTGTTTCATCTTGCTGGGGGACGTCCCACCTTCCGTTTACCGATTCGTGGTCTCCACTCTAGGACTCGTTTGCTCCATCGGCCATCGGTCCTTCGGCAGATGTGGCCAGCCCATTGCCACTTCAGCTTGCTTATTCTGCGAGCTATGTCGGTGACTGAAAAAGGTAGCTGGGATAGACTGGATACGCAAGGCGGAGGATCGGGTGCTATGGCGTAAAATGGGAGAGGCCTATGTCCAGCAGTGGACTGCAATAGGCTAATTGATTGATTGATTGAAATAGTGTTTAATTTTTTGAGCCATTTGGGCTATTCTATTGGGACAATTTAGTAGGATTCCAAATATATTTGTTGAAGTCGAAAAGGGGGTTATTGCTTCGATTTGTGTCGAGTTGAATAAGTTTGTGTTCCATGTGTGCTTATTATTCTAACGGTTTATTGAGCGGTTTATTGTATAATAAACTACAAAATGCCCGGTGTGTTAAAATGTACGTGTGTCTTAGTAATGTAGTGTAGCAGTAGATGTGTGGCATGTAACTATTTATATATATTATTACTATATATATTATTTTAGTATCGAGAATTGTGTTTTTAATGCTGGTACTGTGTAGTGATACTTTGTGTATTGTATAGTATTTTTGTGTCTTAGTGTATTTGTTTTTCTTTATTTATTGCCAAAAATTCTTTGAGTTAGGAAGTACAAGTTTAGTTTTACGTGGTTTTAAATTGAATGATTTGTTTATTTGGCCCGCAATTAAAGTACGGCTGGCGGAGGAGAGGTGTCCGGCAAACTTGAGGCGAGTAATCAGTAGTTACCTTAGCGACAGGGAGGTAAGGGTAAGGTATGCGGGCGAGGAGTGTAGACGCTCCACGGAGAAAGGATGAACTTATTGCTGGATCCCTTACTTCATCAGCTGGAGGATAGGGCGGTTCACGTGCAGGCATTCGCGGACGACGTGTTGTTGGTGTTCGATGGGGACAGTGCCTTCCAAGGCACTGTCCAAGGCAATCTCCAGATTGAGAGGCAGGCCAATGCCTCTTTTGAGCATGTGCGCGAGTGGGGCATCGGATTGAAGTAATCACTCGGTGTCCCACGCCTCAGCATGGGCGGGATAGACATTGGAATGTCCGAACAGATCAAAATCCTGGGGCTGACCATCGACCACAAACTCACATTCAATACACACGTCACAAATGTATGTAGAAAGGCGATCGGTATCTACCACAAGTTGGCGCGGATGGCCCGGATCAGTTGGGGATTTATTATTATTGCAATTGGGGACACCGGAAGCCGGACGGACGATCCACCCACGATGCTTGTGGGCCACTTCATCCATTTCCCCTGCCCTCCCGTTGGGGAGAGCGTGGTTATTCCAGCATTCACGGCGCCCCTACAAACCTTTTTGTGTCCTTGCAGAATCTTACGATCTGTTCCACCCTCAGATCCTTCAACTCCTCCATGTCCAGTGTGTCTGATCCCAGAAGTTCCCATCTTATTAGTGAGTACATGGGACATTCGGCCAGCAGGTGGAAACTGGTTTCTTCTGTCTCCATGCACTCCGGACACTTGGGGTCATCCTTCACTCCTATCACTGTCAGATGTCTGTTCAGTCTGCAGTGTCCTGTTATTACTTCGATGACGAGCCTCATGTTCCCTCTTGAGAGTTTGGTCAGTTGGCTTGTCTTTTTCTTGTCAATGCCCTTGATAAAGATCTTCGACTGTCTCATGCCTGTCGATGATCTCCATCGTCGGTTAGTCTCTGCTATAATACTGCAACTAATTACTCCCTTGGTGATTTTGTGCGATATTGGGAGCCAGGGCTCCGGCCCCACCAAGGTTTTATCGGCGCCGTCTCTGGCAAGTTTGTCAGCTGTCTCGTTGCCCATGTTGCCCTCATGTCCGGGCACCCAGGCAACTGTTGAGTCGACTTTTCTGGCCAGTTTATCTAGTGACTCTTTACATTCCTTTACGATTGCTGAGGTCGTTTCCGCTTTTCTGAGTGCCTTCAGTGCCGCTTGGCTGTCGCTGTAGATGGTCACCCTGTTGATGTTGTTTAGGTGTTCGACCAGCTCAGCACATTCCTTTATGGCGTATACTTCTGCTTGAAAGACACTTGCGTATCTGCCTAAGGATATTGATCTATTTATCTCTGATCCGTCTTCGCACTTAATGTGTATTCCAGATCCTGATAGTTTTGTTGTTTCCTTTCTTGAGCCGTCTGTGTAGCAGACCGTGCCACCGGCATCTGTCCTCCATTCGTCTCTTGGTCCTATGTGTACTCTGTACTTCTTGTCGAAGATTCTCTCTTTCCTGATCAAGTCATTGTTAGAGAGGATCATCGACAGCCTCTCTTCGTAGTTCTTGCTGATGCTGGCATGGCCTTTGTCCATAATGGTTCCGGTCCATTGGCCAGTGCTTCTAAGTTTGAACCATTGTTCGGTTGCTTTTCTTTTTATTTCTAAGTCCAAGGGGTTAAGCCCCAATATGATTTCGAGCGCGGCTGTGGGAGTTGTCCTCATCGCGCCCGTGGTCATCAGAGCTGCTAACCTTTGTACTTTGTCTAGTTCGGCTTTATTTCTCCCAATGGCAGTTTTATGCCACCATACAAGGGCACCATGTAGGATTCTTGGCAGGATAATTGCTTTGTAGATCCAAAGCACTATCGCTGGTTTCATCCCCCACGTTCTTCCTATTGCGCTTTTGCACTGCATCATAGCCATTTTGGCTTTTAGGCATGTGTTGCTGATGTGAGTCTTGAAGGTGAGCTTGCTATCCAGTGTTACTCCTAGATATTTTACTTCCTTGACAGTTTCCAAGGCTTGGTTATCCAGGCGCATTGTCGCAGTTTTTCCTATTTTTCTTTTATTGGTGAACAAGACTATCTTGGTTTTGTCAGGGTTGAGGTTTAGACCTTTGCTCCTGCACCATACTAGTGTTTCTTTTATGCCTCTGTTCATGATGTCGCACATGACGCTGAGAACTTTGCCTGTGATCAGGAGCACTCCATCGTCCGAGTACACTTGTGTGTATATGTGCATCCTGTTAATCTTGTTTACTAGTTCGTCTATTAACAGGCACCACAGCAGTGGCGATAGACATCCTCCTTGTGGGAAGCCTCTTCTCGCTATCACCGTGTGTGTTGTTCCTGCAATCTCTGCTTTTATCAGTCGGTGTCTTAGCATAGCTTTCACCCATTCTGATATGTCTTTGTCGATTCCTTCTCGAACTAATGCGGCCTCTATCGAATCGGGGGTAGCTCTGTCAAAAGCGCCCTCTACATCAAAGAAGCAGCCCAGTGCATATTCTGTGTTGTCTATTGATCTCTGCACTCTTGTCACCAGATTATGGAGGGCCGTTTCGGTGGACTTGCCCTCCATATATGCATGTAGATTTTGGTGGAGTGGAGATCCATTCTTGCTTATTTGTTCTCTTATTAATCTGTCCAGGATTTTCTCTAATGTCTTAAGAAGGAATGAGGAGAGGCTGATGCACCTAAAGGATTTGGCCTCTTGATATGATGTCTTCCCAGGTTTCGGGATGAACACTGCTCTTACCTCTTTCCATTTTCTTGGGATATATCCAGCTCTGATACTACTGTTGTAGAGAGCCAGTATATCTTTGCTTATGTACTTGCTAGCTTCTTGTAACATTTTAGGGAAGATTTCATCCGGTCCAGCCGCCTTGTATGGCTGGAATGATCGTATACTCCACTGTAAATGTTCTTCTGTGATAAGGGCCTTCGATTGTGGGTCCTCTATGGGGTTTGAGTCTACCGGCGTGTTATCGTCCTCATATTCTTCGCATTCTGGGAAGTGTGTTTCCAGCATGACCTCAAGTATCCTCTTTGGGTCCGTTAGTAACTCTTTCCCTTTCTTGATACTTCCTAGTTTACATGGATTCACTTTGGAGAATGTTTTCACAAGTCGTGCCGCGTCAGGTTGCTTTTCAACTCCTGTGCAGAACGCCCTCCAACTTGTTCTATTCTCCTTTCTACATTCTTTCTTGTAAATATTTCTTTCCTCTCTGTACGCGCGCCAGCTCTCATCATCGTCCTTCTTCAGAGCGTGTTTGAGAGCTCGCCGTGTTCTTTTCCTTTGTTTGCCTAGTGCTTTAGTCCACCAGGGTTGCCCTTTGCCTGGTTTTATCTCCTTGAGTGGGCATGCCTTGTGGTATGCTTCTCTAAGAGCTTCGTCCAGTCTATTAGCTACTTCTTCTATTTCTTTTTTATCTATTAGTAAGGTTTCACCTCCCAGGTTCCATTTCTTTATATGGTGTTCGTATGTCGCCCAGTTAGTCTTCCTCGCATTTCTTGTCATAATCTTGTCTATCTTGGTCTCTAGGCTGAAGGTGACTCTTCGGTGATCCGACATTGAGTCACTTTCGTCTATTTCCCAGTCCTTAATGTACTGGCTTATACTGTTCGTAGCGATAGTAATATCCAGCACTTCTCTTCTGGATTTGGTGACAAACGTAGGCGTGTTGCCCACATTTAGAATCTCCATTCCTGTAGTACTAATGAAATCCAGGAGTAAGTCCCCCTTTTTATTGCAGTCCGTGCTGCCCCATACCACGTGGTGGGCGTTGGCATCACAACCTAGAATAATAGGAATGTTCTTACCTTGGTATTTTCTTGTTATTTCCTCCATTTCCTGGGATGGTGGCTCGAAGACCCTTTCGCTGGGTAGGTACGCAGAGACAAAGAGCACCCTTACTTTATTTCCTGCTTCCGCTTGTACTGTTACTGCAATACTAGCGAGGTCACTGTAACAATCTGCTTTTATTAGTTCTAACGATCTCACTCTGCTGCTGGCGTAGATGCATGCCCTTGGTTTCGACTCACCATCAGCATGATAGAAGATGTCTCCTCCAAGAGAGCCCAGCCCAGTCACGCGTCCGTTATAGACGTGTGGTTCTTGCAGCAGAGCGATATCGATTTTCTTTTCCACCACATATTTGCACAGCTCATTCATGGCATCGTGGCAGTGGTGGAGATTTACTTGGACTATTCTTATTTTTTGTGTGTGTTTTTGTGGTGTGTTTCTGGGTGTGTTCATTTGTTTGTGTTGATGTATGTATGCATGTGTGTGTTATTGCTCCCTCCCTATTTGGTCTTCGCGTTGGGAGACTGCACCCCTTTCCAATGTGGTTGTAGCGATGCTACACTTGGTGGGGGTGTCAGGTCCTTCCGCGTCGTAGGGGGGGGTGTGTGGTGGTGGGGTGTGCGGGGCTAGCCTGTCGGTGGGGCCTGCGACATTCAGTGGGGACCTCTTTCTGTGAGGTGCCCGTTTGCGATCCGTCTCCCCCGCCTTCGGGCTTTGGCCCCTCTGTGTTTCGTGCTTGTTGTATGCTGTTGGGTGTTGTGCTCGGTCGACTTGCTCCACTTACTACGGTGGAGTTGTCGGCCGGCGCCGCACCTGGTGCCTTTGTTGTATGGTGCTTGGGACATATGTCTTTGCATATGCATCTTGCTTCGGGCTCAGCAGGTGCTTTGCCGAGAAGCCTGGCATGGACCCTTGTGGCTTGATAGTGGAGCCAGATGGTTTCTTGTGTTGTGACCTCCTGAGGGACCCCCATCACAAGTCGTACACCCAAGGGTAATACTTCCCTGCGAATGAGGGACCATTCAGGAAACCGCAACTCTTCCCTGTAGACGTTTTGCCGTTTTAGGAAGAACAGCTCGTCTACAGGTATCTTGTCAGTGCTGCCTGGGATCCAGATCGACATCCTGTGTTTGTCGAGTTTCTTGGATCTCAGGGGTACCCCATCTTGGTCTCCGAAGTCGCAGCCTAGTAGCCAGGTCATAGCCTCCTCGGTGGTTGGTGTCACAAGGAAGTATCCTTCTGCCACCAGCCCCGAGGCGTCGAATGCTACGTTTCGGCCGCGTCCATCGGCTTCGTCCTGTAGGGTCTTAAGGATCTTGTCAGTTAATCTTGACCTGATTTCGGCGGCAGTAGCCTCGTCCATCGCCACCCCGTCCTCCCGCTGGATAATGACGGAGAGATCACTTTGACCCGCTTTGGGTCTTTGTGGTCCCTCATTCCTTGCGGTCTTGGGTTTTTTCGATGGACGTTGCTGTGTCCTTTCGTCAGGATCGGTACTCTGGCGTTTGACTTTTTGAGGTCTCGAACCGGCCCCTCCCTGAGTCACAGTCGTTGCCTCTGCGGCTGACGAGCCCCGGGGTTTGACCTGGTTCGATTGCTCACCCTGCTTTTTCCTGCGAGCCCTTAACCTCTTCCACATGGATTTGGTCATGGGCTCCTCCTGGATGGTACTTTGAGCATTGCTCTCTGCAATGCTCATTTGGGTCAGGTCGTCCCCGAGAGTCTCAGATAGAGACCTACCGGGACGTACCACCTGACCACGGGGTTTCTTGGGTTGAAGTTTTGTTGGCGCACGGGTGTCCCCCCCAGAATACGAGGGACTGCCTGAACCTTGGGAAGGTCCAGGAGGGGATTCTCCGGCTTCGCCGGTACCCTCCTGGGGTATATCGTTTTCTCTTTTTTCCATTGCGCTTAGTTGTTGTCCGGGGCTGCCGGTTTTGCTGGATGGGGTAGGAATGTGTCGACATCCTGGCACGCGGGTCCCGCAGCCCCACCCGTGATCGAGTGGGGCTGCGGGTCCCGCACACCAATAAGTCGACGTAGAGGATGGGATATTGGATGGGGGGAATTTTTAGCTGCGATGTTTTGTTGCGTCTGTTTCTTAAGGAACCAGACCAATAACAGGCGGCACCACGTGAAGGTAACCACTAGCCTGGTTCTGGGGATCTTCGCGACCTGCGCTCCTCCCAGGCCTTAGCCAGACTCTTCACCGGACAGGTGTTGAGAATAGGGGTTCACCAGCCCAACGCGCATTTCCATCAGGTGGATCCGCCCCGCCCCGCCCGGATTACATCCCGAAGTGATCCGAACTATTTACAATGCTGCTGTGGAGCCGACGGTGCTGTATGCGGCCAGCAGCTGGTGTCCTGCGGTGGAGAAGCTTGGTATACGGAAGCAGCTGAACGCGGTGCAGTGCAGATTCGCCCAAAAGCTTTGTAAGAGCTACCGCACGGTCTCTCTGCACTCGGGGCTAATCCTGGCTGGAATGCTCCCTCTGGACCTCAGAGTTCGCGAGGTGGCCTCGTTATACGAGGCCAAGAGAGGGGTGTCCCAGTCATGGGTAGGAGACAGAGAGATCAAACGGATGGCTCCAGCTATTGAGGCACCTCACCCAATAAACAATATCAGCGCACCAATAACATCCAGGTGCGCATATTTACGGACGGGAGCAAGATTGAGGGTCGTGTCGGCGCTGCATTATCCATTTGGAATAACGGGGCCGAAACCAGGACCCTCAAACTTGCTCTCTCACCCCATTGCACCGTCTACCAGGCTGAGCTCCTGGCCATATGCAAAGCGACCAGTGAGGTCCTCAGGCGAGGTGCGGCCACGTTCAGCATTTTTAGTGACAGAAGAGCCGCACTTCTGACGGTTACTAACCCTCGAGCCCTCCACCCTCTGGCAATCGAATCCAGATTAAACATCAAGCAAGCAAGGAAATATCCTTGTTCAGGGTCAAGGCCCACGTAGGGTTGGAGTGTAATGAGCGGGCCAACCGCTCGCTAAGGAGGCGGCTCTAAAGTCTAAAGTGCGCACACTACAGCTCGTGTCCCGTCTCATTAGTCAAGCGAGGTCTGCGCCAGATCTCGCTCGACGAATGGAACGAACGGTACAAAACTGGCGAAACCGCTTCCGGTACCAAGCTTTTCTTCTCTTGTGCGGTGACTGCATAATATAGTCCGCAAGATAGAGATCGCCGGCACCACGACTCAGTTGTTAACGGGGCATGGTGGGTTCTACGCATACTTGGCTCGCTTCAAGTGTGAGGAGGACCCATCATGCGCCTGCGAACCGGGCGTCGAGGAGACGGTCGCACACCTCGTTGTGGACTGTCGCATTCACTCGAGGAACAGATTCAAACTGGAAAATAAAATAAAAATCAGCATTAGCATTAATAACTTACCAGCTTTGATAACCAGAGAGTACAGACAACACTTCCTAGAGTATTGGGACAAGATAGTTAAAATAGTAAATAAGAGAAATAGCAGTAGAGTAAATAATCTCTAGCGGATATTTAGAGAAATATCTGGAACTAGATTATAACGAGAATAATATAAGGAAATGTATAGACATAAGCACAAGTATAACAATAGATAATTAAAATTAGATAAAACGTAATAAGATATTAGAAAAATGTAAACAGCAACCATTAATGTAGAAGTTAATAAGTAAGTTAAACTTATAATCCCCCCCCTATCACCCAAGTATGAAAGGCATGGAATGAAAGTACGAGAGGAATACAAGCGAGAACTGGTATGGTAGTAGAGACTTAGAATGAATAAATATATTCGCGATGATGGTTCTGGTAATAATGATGGTGAAAAATTCGTTGAAATTATGGATGGAAGTAGATTTTTCTGAGAGATAAACTTTTTAATGTAAAATAATTGTAATAGTTCTGGAGTGCAAAATTTTTAATGTAATATAAATTGTCATGTTTAGTCAAATTGTCATAGCGCAATAAATGAATATGGTATGTTACCACATAAATGATAGTACTTTTATGCTGATATAGCGATTCGTGTAAAATTATTCCCTAACCATTCCAAAATATCAAAAATGCACATCGTTAATATTTAAGTTTTCACTTCTGCCGGCACTCCCGGAGTGCAACCCGTCGTTTTTTTATATACATTCTAGCTGTTACCAGCGGCCCCGCCCGTGTGGAATTCTGATCACGTTCCTGCTGCCCATGGGATCCTATTCCAGGCATAAAAATAGCCTATGTGTTATTCGCGACTATAATTTATCCCTGTACCAAATTTCAGCCAAATCCGTTCAGCCTTTAGAAAGTGAAAGAGTAAGAAACACCCATACATTCAAACTTTCACGTTTATAATATTTGAAGTATTTGAAGCGTCCATAGCTTAGCGGTTAAGGAGTCGACCCTATGATCGAGAGGTCCCGGGTTCGAATCCTGGCCATTACACTACCGACGTGAACCCACTCCTAACACAAGCAATTAAGCTTAGCTGGAGGGGTTAGGGGAATATTAGAAATTTCGGTTACTAATATTATAAAAAAAAAGATTAAGGATAATTGTATGTTTACAAATTTAACATACGCTCCCCTTTATAAATACCCTTTCGATATTCCCAGATGGTTTGAAAGGTCAAAATGGCAACCTAATCCCTTTTCCTTAAATGTCACGTGACATTTAGACAAAGAGATATAATTCCTTTGTTGCTAGACAAATAGATCAACCCCGTCATAATAATAATGATGACATTCTAGCATAGCTTGTAATATGGGTTCTAGAATGCGGTTAGACATCCTATTAATATTATAAACACGAAAATTTGTGAGTATGGATGTCTCAATTAAATTTTTAAGCATTTTGTATGCTTACTTTGTCTAATAGATTTAGATCGTATGGATGGTTGTTCGTTACTCTTTCACGGAAAAACGGCTGAACGGATCTCACTGAAATTTGTTACAGGTATATATTGTAGTCTGGAATAACACATAGGCTATTTTTATCCCTGGAATAGGTTCCCATGGGAAGTGGGAACGGGATCAGAATTCCACACGGGCGGGGCCGCGGGTATCAATATAAAAATCTCATGTCTTCTCCGAAACGGTTTGACCGTTTTTAGGGTTCCGTAGCGGCCGTATAGATTCGTCATGTCTGTCTGTCTGTCCAGCCGTATGTCATAGCCACTTTTTTCCGAAACTATAAGACCTATGCTGTGGAAACTTGGTAAGTAGATGTATTCTGCGAACCGCATTAAGACTTTCACACAAAAAAGAACAAAAACCAAGAAATTTTGGGGATTTCCCCATACTTAGAACTGAAACTCAAGATTTTTTTTCATCATATACCATACATGGATAGGTCTTCAAAAATGATATTGAGGTTTCTAATATAACTTTTTTCTAAACTGAATAGTTTGCGCAAGAGACACCTGCAAGTGGTAAAATGTGCAACCCTCCCCCCCCCCCGGCCCGGTAACTTCTAAAATAAGAGAATGATAACATGAAAAAAAAAATATGATGTACATTCCTATGTAAACTCGAGACTAGTATATAGTTATTTTAACACGTTCAACTCAAATATAAAAATTAAAAAATTGCCTAAATATTATGTTACTTGCTGCTACGGAACCCTTCAGGTCGCAGTGTGAATATGTTCCTGTGAGTCGCGGGAGTGGAATCCCTTTTCACGCGGACAGAGCCGCGAGCCACAGCTAGTACTTAGATAATGAGGCTTAGGTGTATGGAGGGAACCACTAAGATCTTCAGTTCCCAAACCAACCTCACCTGATAGCCGGTACAGCAGCTGATCAACAGACAAAGCTATGATGAAGGCTTTTCTCTTCGGGTTGAGGGGTCAGATGGCAGCTCCCATATACACAGGAGAAGAAGGAGTAACCAGGTCCCTTTCTCCAGGTGTATTTCACTTTGTTAACCCATGTGATATCACCCAGGTGAAATGATTCCGAGGTCATATATATTTATTTATTTATTAAACTTCATGCACATAATGTACACAGGTGAACTTAATACCACATGCATTCTCTACCAGTCAACCTTATAGGTGATGCAGAGAATAAAAAAGTAGGTGCATTATGGAGAGTAAAATTATTGAAACATATATATACAAGGTATATATACCTACATAATTGAGCTGAGCGAGCCGAAGGCGAGCGAAGTTCTTATACGCGGGATAGCCGCTTACAAACTCGGATACTCCTTTGCAACCACAAATCTGATTTCAACCAAATTTGGCATGGTCATAACGACAATCTAGGGGCATGTTTTGAGACCATAAAATTAAAAATCGGACATACCATTGAGAATTATCACCGAAAAACTAATTTACCATTGAAACTAAAGGAAAAAGTTCGCGCGCGCAAAAATTGAATTTTTCAGATATTGAAATTAAAAACAAATTCTCGCTCAGCTCAATATCTTGCGATCGGCTAACTGCATCACATCCCTAGTTCTAATATACGCAAACATAAATATATACAAAAATACTACAAACACTACAATGTCCACTTTGTTCACCCAGGTGAACATACCAGGTGAAGGCTTCGTCCTTTTTTTTTTTTACGTGGGGATTGCTGTTACACACGGCACCGCCGGCCACGGGGTGGTAGCCGGAGATCGTGTGTGGGACTCTCCCATCCGCTAACCGGATGGGCATACCCACTAAACCCCACGGTGTGCCATACTCTGCGCTTTGTCGGGGGGGCCTGAAACTATGCAGGAATACTTCTATGGCGACCCCCCGAGCGCATGCCCATTAACGCAGGCACCACACCTTCCATACTCTCAATTGGTCGACGTCCAGGCACACATGGACGTCATCCCCTTCGCGGGTGGCTAGATCAGCGGGTGGAGGGCTTATCCCGTCCCTCTTCGTCCTGGGACAACTAAGACTAGGATAATAATGATGAAAGACGAGAAACCTTCTTAGATAATGTTGTTACACAACTAAGTCTTAGTTATGTAAAACTATGAGTTTTGAATTTTTCAATCCCTACTATGACAAATGCGAATGTAAGTTTGTTTGTTACGATTTCACGCAAAAACCACTGAACCGATTTTGCTGAAATTTGGTACAGTGGAAGATTAGACCTTGGGAAAGGACATAGGCTATGTTTTGTCGCGATAACCGACATCTACGCGGGCGGAGCCGCGGGCAAAAGCTAGTTAATAAATAAATATTATAGGACAAAGTACACAACGCCATCTAGACCCAAACTAAGCAGGGCTTGTCATATGCGGTTAAACATACTTAAATACTTTTTTTAATAACATATAACTTCACGTCTGTATCCCCTAAGGGGTAGGCAGAGGTGTATTACACACCCATGATTCGCTAGTTATGTTTAGGTCCCAATAAATAGGGTGCGAGACTATTGCCATCTACCGGGCACATTACTTGGCGAGCGATAATAAACTTTTTTTAATAAATACATAACTACGAACATATACATATTTGCACTGAGCGTGAATCGAACCCGCGACCTCTGGCTTAGCAGTCGAACAAACAACCGCTACGCTACACAGGTCCTCAAAACTATCTTAGAATATATTACCAGTAGTATATCTGTTTATTGTGTACACCAAGAATTAAATAAGTACAATAAAAACAATACATTATGTGGGAATAGACAATTGGTGGCATTTTCGCACTATGGCAATCTTACAGGCAAACATTAGATGGAGAAAAAAAAAGTCGGAAAGTTTATTTGGGGCACTATGGTGTACATTTGTCAAATTACCTAAATATAGGTACACTTCACAGTACGAACTAAAACTTCTCATAAAATATTGTTACGAGTATTTATTTATAAATTCAATAAAATACCATTCATAAAACTCAACGCATTATATTGATTCATAATTTAAAAGTCCAATGGTCATAATCTAAAAACGTACGTGAGCACGCATTCACAGGTACGGCTCGCACTTGACCGTTTTATATTTTTACTTCGAGTACTGGCCATGTGTTGTATAAACGGTGCTACATCAAAGAACAAAAGAATTAGCCTCATGAAGAAAGTAAAAATAATACTAATGATATACAGGGTGTTTTTTATTTAATACGAAATATAATTTTCTATACTACTTAAGTATCAAATAAACGGACCGCCTACCGAATGGCAACTAATAGATAACTGATTTTAAAAGGCGTAACTTAGGCTATATTTTCCAGATCCAAAACCAGGTGAACGAAATCGCGGATACAATATTGTTCTAAAACGTTATTCAGCCTAAAAATCTAGCTGCTCTTTGGAGCACGTAACCCCTATTTCATTCGAGGCTTTGCCCAACAATGAATGTTACCGCATTAGATTTATTTACAGGTCTGAGTCCATTTCTGGTTCCCGTAAGAGGTCGTTTGTTGTCGGTTTTGGCCCGAAACCTCATTAAATTGGCCACTATGCGGGTATAGGTTGTATATGTTACGAAAAAAATCTTTCAATAAATTATGAAAGGGCCTATAATACCTATTATTCGATTTACCTATACCTTAAACTTAAATTATATTATGTTTCCTATATATTGTGGTTAAATCCATTGATAAAATGTAATTCCTCAGTCTAGTTTGAATTGATCGTAGTTCCTATTTGTGACATAGGCTCTGAAAATAGATCACGCTTGGTTTTAAAGGAGCCTAGCAGTAGCATATTTCACAACTAATACACCAATAACTAACACTTTCACTATATTTTAAAATACAAGATACTGGTACAACCCAGCTTTTTGAGCAAAAATATTTACTCAATATAATACAACAACGATTTAAAAAAACCAAATATCATCTTACAAAAACAATCAACAAAAAGCTACAAACACCTGTCAACAATAAAACAACAACTAAAGCAACAGCCTGTAGTTACCGGGCCCCCCAATAAAGCGGCGCGGGCGCAACCGACGCCGAAACCGTTCATCGAACCCGGGACATCTGTTTCCTCGCACGAGCCCCGCCACACAGTCTTGTCTCGATCGTTCAACGGAACGTTTTTTGTTATTCAAATATCCTGGTGTAAGAAATTAAGTGTTAACCGACGAACGTGGCCTCTAAGTTTCTAACATGGCGTAACGAACTACTTTCAACTAATGAAACTTTTTATCCTAAACAAACCTAATCTAGGTTTACAGGATAAATTTACATTTAAATATATGTATTATGTATAACATGAATAAAAAAATAAAAAAATATTACAAAAACTAAAAGACGCGACTGTGGTACTTTGAAACCATCCACCATCATCATCTTAACTTTTACGGGAACTTTTATGGAAGCGACTGCCGTTTCTATTGTATTGAATGAAAAAATTCTATTGAAATAAAACTATTTTTAGCGGATTCTATCGCGATTCTAATGCCCTTCTTGAAGAACCCCATATTGTAGTCGCTTGGGAAAACCACAGCAGGGAGATCACTCCACAGCCTGAGGGTGCGCGGAATAAAGTGCCTTTCATACCTAACTGTACGCACCGTTTCCGGTCGCAACGTGTGAGGATGAATTCCCTGTCTGTGGCGAGCGATGCGGATATAGAATGTGGCCGTGGGCATTATATCATACAATTCTTCTGAACATACTCCATTATAAAGGCGGTAGAAAACACACAGGGAGGCGAAATCTCTCCTAAGGTTAAGAGGTTCTACACTTCTTGTAAGTATGGGATTGTCGACGATCCTCAGCGCCCGTCTTTGCACCGAGTCGAACGGGTCAAGTTGGTATGTAGGTGCTCCGGCAAAAAGGTGACAGCGGTACTCCGTCTGGGGCCGGACTTGCGACTTATACAGAAGAAGTCTTTGCTCCGCAGTGAAGTTCTGCTTCGCCCTGTTGAGCACTCCAAGTTTCTTAGATGTTAACTTGACCTTGTCTTCCAGGTGACTGCGGTACTGGACCTCGCTGGAGATGTCGACACCGAGGATCCCGATACTTTTGGAGATTTTAAGTGGTGTGTCCAGGAATTGTGGCGCTACAATAAATGGAGTTTTCAATTCATATCTTAGTCCATGTCGTCATGTTGTTTAGAAAGTCAAAACGAAAATGTTTTTATTTCATATTCGAGTCGAAAATTTTATATTATACTAACTTTTGCACGAGGCTTCGCCCTCATGGAATTCTGTTTCCATTCCCCCATGGGAACGTATTTCAGGGATTAAAAGTATATTTCTATAACAAATTACAGCCAGATCCGTTCGGCTGTTTTTCGTAAAAGAGTAACATACATCCATACTCACAACCCTTTCGCGTTTATCATTAGTAGGAAGTAGGATTTATAATTTAGTAGGAGACCTCCGGCGCCTGAGTCGGCTAATTCTCTTTGTGTTATATTCGTAGCTAGATTCCGAATAAAACTAGGCTTGAACAGGTAGTTTATACATACATACCTACAAACAGTAACGCCTCTTTCCCAATGGGGTAGGCAGAGGCCACATGTTTCCGGTGACCAAGATCCTCGCATACATCTTACGCTTTTTCTACTTTTTTGTATGTATGTACATATGTATATTTTAATTTTTTGGATATGAGCTAGCCAGTTGCAATGAAAATTATATGGATAGAAATGTAAATATCGATATTCGATGCAATTACCACCGGTCAAATATATTGAGGCGCAGTTATCACCTTATTCGCGTTCATTAATTACTTACTAATACGTCACTGTGACGTCAGATCCCCTCGCCGTTCCTTAAGTTTCCAAAAAATAATCAAACTATTTATGGTTGCTATTCTGTCGTTACAAAAACTTATTTAAAAAAAAAAGAAAATTACCAGATAGTAATTGAAATTACTAATATTTCCGTTAAACTCTCCAGTTTAACTAACTTGCTTGGGTTTGGAGTGTTATGGCCAAGGTTCGAATTCGGGACCTCTCGATCGTAAGGCTGACTCTTAACCACTAAGCTACCGACGCTTTATTGAACAAATTTGACAGGAATAAATGTATTCCCATCTCTTTTTCTATCGAAAGCAAGACAAAGACAGGAATACATTTAGTTCTATCAAAGTCATTTAGTTTAGTTTTGTAACAACAAAATTGGTTCTATTGAGTAGTATAAAGTAGTAAGACCCCTTCTTGCCAGATAGCGTGACGTCAGCATGGCTGACGTCACCATATTCGTCATTTCAGTTGAATAGTATCACAGAGACTGAATTCTATAACAACAAAATTGGTACTATTGAGTAGTACAGTGTACTAAGACCCCTATTTGCCAGATATGATGACGTCAGCATGGCTGACGTCACCATATTCATCATTTCAGTTATATAATAACGACCTCTGTGACGTAGCGGTAGTGTGTTTGACTGCTAAGTTAGAGGTCGCGGGTTCGACTCCCGCTCAGTGCAAATTTGTATATATGCATTGGTCTGGGTGTTTCTATGTGTAATATGTATTTATTTACAAAAAAAAAGTATTTAAGTATGTTTATGCGCATTCTAAAACCCATATGACAAGCTCTGCTCTAGATGGCGTTGTGTAATTTGTCCTAGAATTTATTTATTTATTTATAATATCACAGAGACTGAATTCTATAAGGTAACTATAAGTAATAGGCCTGACACTAAATGCCTAAAAACCGACCCCAAATGCCCAGAGAGCATGGATGGCGATGAGACTAGCTTTCACCTACTGGCCGGTCGCCCCAAGTACTCACTAATAAGATGAGAGACAATGAGGTCTGGGAAGACAAACAGGTAGGTCTGACGAAACGTCGTGAACACTAGATATACCACAACCTCTCAAAAAAGGGCCGTTGGAAAATAAAGCCGTCAATGAGGCTCGTTTTCTCCGGAAAAATCAACTCAGAATTTGCGGAGAAAATATGAGGACTGCCCACTGAGAATTCAACCTGGGACATCTGAAACTCGCAACCGCTGCACTACCTAAGTTCTGACACTTATGAAATAACTTCACAATTACCTTCTTGACAATTACTCAAACATGTTACGACCTCATTAAAATTTGTAATTAGCAAATGAACAACAGAAAATTCTTGTTAAACGTAATCGTTGACAGCCATTTTAGATTACATCAGCACTAGGGAAGTGTTCATAAAACGAACCCCATAAAACAGTACAAACAATTAATATTTAAAACAGCTGACGAAATGGAAATGACGTTAAGTCACAAACGGCGCCATCTTACTGTCGCCATGTAATGACTTGAAGCCTGGTTTTGCTTGTTGATTTCAAACACGCTGTATAAAATCAAAGCAAGGATCCCGCTGGTTCAAACCCGAGGGGGCCATCTCGAAACCGGAGATATCCCACGGTCAGTCGGGGTGCGAGGGATATGCTCTATGGGCAACCTTACACCCCGGCGTCTTTACACCCGAGACGGCGTGCGGTTTAAGTCGGTTCAAGCCCGACATAACCGCCCCCGCTGGCCGGCGGGGGGGTATCCGAAGGGATTCCCGCACGAAAAAGAAAAAAAAAAAAAAGGTACTCTCTGTGTGCGGATTAGTACTCTCCTATCCCGCAGTGGGGGCTCAAGGCGTCAGGGAGCGTTAGGCAATCTGAGGACGAAGTCAAAGTCAAAGTCAAAGTCAAAAACCATTTTCAAAGTCAAAGTCAAAAACCATTTATTCTGCATAGACCATTAATACGGCACTTACAAAACGTCATAAAAAAATAAATAATCTAATGTTTGGCAAATGGACCACCGGTTCGAAACGCGGCCCTGTCCTGAGAAGACTCCGGCAAGAAACTCAGGGAAAGGGAAGGGAAAGGCTTACCGTAGGACGACCAATTTCTGCTAAGGAGCAGAAGCAGGCCCCATACGGTGGCGCATCGTGTTCCACGCGTGCCATTCTCAACGAGGAAAGGCCGCTTGCACTCCACGTAGAGCCCGCCTGATACATGATAGGCGGCCAATGCCTGGCGGGTTTCCTGAGCAATTCCTTTCTTAGGGTACCAATACCCGGGTTCCTCCTGTAATATGTATTCGTAAAGGCACACCGAAACAGCCCGCTGAGGAACGTTATGATGGAAACAAACCCGTGCCAACCCGTGGGGGCTTAAAAAACGGTGTCGCATTTGTGTCACGATGCTGTGAAGATAGTCATCATTTCAGCGTCTCACAGAGTATCGGAGTTGAGTCCGGGTTGCACCTGAGGTCGTCATCTCGGAGCCAGGGGTCCGCTTTCCGGTTTTTATTACTCCAATTTGCATGGTCTTCGGCATCCTTAGCAGTAAGACCCTTTAGTATTTATGATACAGACAAGCATGTCATCCCTTACAAAATCAAGCCAGCATTTTTTGGGTAGAAGCCGGTAGGCTTAATGATCAGATAATCGGTACCCACGTAACCAGGCGGTTACGGTAAAACGAGACTGCAACAACGAGCGTTTCTCCTGCGTTTTGCCTGCGATGTCGCGAAGATTCGGAGTCTCCGTTACTACCTAGCCAATCACATTGCAAATTATGCTGAACATTTGTGCATGTGGCGAATGTTACATACATGCATGATCGTAGAAACTTCAAAATTATACGTCAACTTATATTGATATATCTTTTGACCACGGCTCCGCCCGCGTAGATGTCGGTTATCGCGACAAAACATAGCCTATGTCCTTTCCCAAGGTCTAATCTACCCCTGTACCGAATTTCAGCAAAATCGGTTCAGTGGTTTAGGCGTGAAAGCGTAACAGACAGACAGACAGACAGAGTTACTTTCACATTTATAATATTAGTAAGGATATAATGATTTATCCTTCTCAGATTAGTCAGTCAAATAAATGTTTCATAAGTTCTAATGTTTATACGACAAACTTTACATTAAAGTAGAAAGTCGTTTACAGAGAAAATATATTATCTTTTATAACGTTAAAATTATGAGGCCGTGTGACAAGGGGGTAGGTGGATTCAACAATGCGAAATTTGCGAATTTATGGACGGCCGCTTTGAAAACCTGAATTGTGACTATTACTCGGTGGAAAAAACTAATATCTAGCAGGATCCAGTCGGGCTATAAACCAACAACAATAGCCTTGTGCCTGATAAGGCTATTCATATAAAAAGAATATAACTTGCAAAACGGAATTATTTAAAAAGCGGCCAAGTGCGAGTCGGACTCGCCCTTAATGGGCCCGGAGCAGCAAGTAACATAATAATGTTTTTTTTTAATTTTTATATTTTTTGATTAAATGAAAGGTAAATTGCTGTTTACGATTTATGACGTATTAAAAAAAACTACTTACTTGATCTCGTTCAAACCAATTTTCGTTGGAAGTTTACATGGTAATGTACATCATATATTTTTTTTAGTTTTATCATTCTCTTATTTTAGAAGTTACAGGGGGGGGGACACATTTTACCACTTTGGGAGGTGTCCGTTGTGTTAGTGTACACAAGAGCTATATCGAGTTGGTTACTATGCCATTAAACTTTGTAAATACTGCCTAATTAGTGTAAAAATAAAAAAAAACTCTTCCTCTTTAGTCTAGGAGATAAACACCAATTTCACTGTGTGCGCTGGCGTCACCATCAAGCTAGCGTACACATGGCCGTACTCGAAAACTGCTAATTGTAAAGCAACAGAGTTTACACACAAAAATAGTGCTCTAATACTTCTGCCACTATGCAAAATTTCATAACGATTGCTCTTGTAGGAACAGAGATATTGAACAAGACTTTTCAATGACATTCGGAGCTGGCGTTATGGCGGCGTACACATAATAGTTCTTATGGAAAGGGAACTTTTCTTTTAATAAATGCTATATGCATAAATAGTGCGTGAAATTCTGCCTCTATTAGTGTAAATGCTTTATGCGAATTTGCAGTGGAATAATCAAAAAATCTATGTTAATTTCTGTTCATAGTACAGGTACAAATATGCTCAAAAGTAATTTGTCAAGTTGACGCTTGACCCTTCAACCCCGAGGAAAATACCAGCTCAGGACTATAGAATAACTTCAAAGTTCATACAATCAAAACCTAAATATTAAACAACGGAAATATTTCTCTACTGTTAGTTGCCCAGCAGATAAATCCAATCTGAAAAGGTTCGCGCTGCATTCCCAGGGAGTCTAATTGCCTGTTTGCAACAAACAGACAATCAGATAAATTCTATTATTAGCTGAATATGAATAATTCAACAGTCGTTCTACCTAGTTGCACAGTTAAGGCTCGGAAAGATGACAAAAGTTATGATTCGGGTGAAAATGGATAAAATATATTTTTAAATAACTTATTCCGGTAAGCAAATTAAGGGTGGCTGATTTGGAATTTAGATTTTTGTTTTAAGCAAAGTTTGATGTAGATTTTTTAGATACAAAATGACTTAAAAATGAATTTCTGGATTTTAATATACTCAAGCCTGTAGACATATCTCGGTAAGGGTAGCCAGAGGTTTTATTTCACCCACATTTCGCAAGATATATTTTCTATGTCCACGGTGTTGGACTTATTGCCATCCAATTTTATGCTAATACTGAGCTAACCATTCTTAACACATTTCGTGCCTCAGAAAGCACGTTAATCCGTCGGTTCCGCTTGCTATACGAACATCTATATCAGTCGTTACGGATAGATGAAGCCGGCAGCCAGGTCAACTACAGAACTGAGATCTTCACAGATCGAAGTTCTGTAGTTGACCTGTGGCTTGTTGACTTTGTGCCATGTGACTTGTCAACTCCTAGAGAAAAGCCTGCGCCAGATCACCGTGGCCGCTGTTGACTCACCCAAGTCCTCTCATCTAAATGAAGTGTATACAAGGAGTATCTTGGGCCCTCTGCTCTTCCTCATATACATAAATGACATGCCATTAATAACACGACATGACATTACGCTATTCGCTGATGACAGTACAGTACTTTTTAATAATGACAATACAATAAATTTAGAAACTGACATTAATCAATCATTGGTACAAATTATGGACTGGCTTAAGACAAATAATCTAACAATCAACATTGACAAAACCAAAATAATGAACTTCAAAATAAGAATTAACAGAACAGAATCTTTAAAAATCCATTACCTGAACAATGACGTTGAAGAAGTAGAAACCACAAAATTTCTAGGATTGCATATAGACAATAAAATAAATTGGAAACTCCATTTAGAATATGTGTGTAAAAAACTGGCCCAATTCTCGTATGCTCTTAAGAAATTAAGGAAGGTAGCAAATACACCTACCTTAATAACAGCCTACCACGGCTATGTTAGCTCAACTCTCAGGTATGGAGTAATATTATTTCCGCACGAAAAAAAAAAAAAAAAAAAAAAAAAAATAAAAAAAAAAAAAAATAAAAAAAAAGGTATGGAGTAATATTCTGGGGTAACAGCACTGATCATGAACGTGTGTTCATAGCCCAAAAATGCTGCATAAGAGCAATGTTTAATTTTTATGCACCTGACTCCTGTCTACCATATTTCAAATCGATGAAACTATTAACATTTCCATGTATATACATACTCGAGGTCGCAATATTCGTGAAAAATAATCCAGATTTATTTGAATATCGTACGCGTGCACGGCATCAAACTAAACTACATATAGTTGCTAGTAAAACGCAATTGATGCATGAGAGCGTCTTCTGCCTGGCCCCGCGGATTTTCAATTGTATACCAGAGTATATCAGAACCGAATCTAAGCTACAACTGTTTAAAAAACAACTCCGTGACTTGTTAACAGAAAAATGCTATTACTCCGTGAAAGATTTCCTAACAGATAAGACATTACAGCAGTACAAGGTGCCCTAGTTGTGGTGTGGTCGGTTCATACAGTGTTCGATGTAGGTAAATTTTATTTTAACTATTTTTAATTATTTTAATTTATAAAAGTAATGACATGTTGTTTAGCTGCTTAATGTTTCAATTGCGTACCTATTTGAAATTTAATAATGCTTGTGTGCTATAAAATTTTAATTTATATATGGTATTATTAAACTGATTGACATTTAATATTAATTGACATTATGACATATCTGAATTCACTATTTTAATTACCTTATTTATGTACTGACATGATACTTACATGTTAATTTTTTACTTTTATTATATTTTGACTGATATGCTAATCTGTACACCGCATGTGGTAGGACATAGCGCACATAACATAGCTTATAAGACCTTTATATCTAACCTATGATCCACAGAATGAATGAATAAAAATAAATAAATAAATAAAACAATTAAAAGAGCTCTCAGTTTGCGCATATTTTTTGCTACGCTAAATAGTATACAATACATAATACTAGTTATATATAAAAGTGTGGTCGGTGGTCCAGTAAGTACAATGACTAATCGTCCTTCTGCAACAGGTGGTTAGCAGATGCATTGTTGTAGTGTACCGATAGCAAATTAAATTGTACGTTTATACCCAATGATTTGACCTGTATGTATGTAGAAATGTTTGTATGTAATTATGTATGTATGTCCGTCTCTTTGTTGTTTCGTAACAACTAAAAGGCTCAATCGATTTTGATCATTTATAAACTATAAGAACGATTTGACTCAATCGGTTTATATGGACTGCCATCTGACCTTCCAGCCCCAGGAGGAAGCCAGAGCGTCTTTCGTCAATCAGCAGGTGTGCCGGCTTGCAAGTGAGATTGGGTTGTTGGCCCCATAGAACTCTTTATTAAAGTGAAACTTTTATTACATCGTCGCAAACTTTTTCGTCTGTGTGTTGCATGTCGCGTGACGGTCGGCCGCGGCGTAGGGATAAAGTGAAAGGCGCTCGTCATAGCAGCCAAGGACAATATGGCGGCGCCTATAGTTCGCAGCAGCTGACCGTGTAGTGTATAGATTATTACTCATTTGTGCCAGTGCTCCACGCTATTTTGTTTGATTTTGTCAGTGTTTAATGTAAATGTTGTAAATGTGTATAATGTGAAAAAAAGTTTCACTTTTACCGTGGTTTCATAAAACCACACAATCCTTTTTTATTAATAGTTTTATGGTTGGCCCCATCGGTCTTGATTGGGCTTCATATAGGTCATCATCGCCCACATTGGGACAGGTTAAACTCCAGCAGTGGCCTTTAATATAATATTAGTTTATTTATCCAGATAACAAAGATCCATTATTCGTTAGTAGGCAATTGCAAGTTTAAATTGTGTTAGCATTTATAAAATTAATTCTCTACATATACATTAAATAAACATAACATAACATAACTTCACGCCTGTACCCCCGAAGGGGTAGGCAGAGGTGTATTGCACACCCACGATTCGCCAGTTATGTTTAGGTCCCAATGTAATAGGGGGCGAGTTTATTACCATCTACCGGGCACATTATTAAGCGAGCGATAATTATCATTTATTAATGCACACATAACTACGAAAAGTCAGAGGTGAGTGCCCAGGGCAACTGGGGATCGAACTCGAGACCTCGTCTCAGCAGTCCGTTACGTAAGCCACTGGGTTATCGCCGCTATCAGATAACAAAGATCCATTATTGTTAGTAGGCAATTGCAAGTTTAAATTGTGTTAGTATTTATAAAATTATTTCCCTACATATACATTAAATAAAAATTAAAACTAAAATTAATAGGCTAATTGATTAAAGCCATTTTTTTTTTTTTTTATGGCGATTCCGATGTTTCCGCCAATAACTCAAAACGGGTTATAACGTGTTGGCCTAAGGCTGTATAACTAAGGATCTTCGTGAGTGTACAAGAGAAGAGTACAATAAGGAATAAAGGCCGAGTGTCAAGTAGTATGTTGGAGTACCTGAACAAAAGAAACATCATTAAAGCACACAGGTTAGTGGTTAAGGCAAACAAACACAGTTCTAGAGGTAAATATTATTTGAGTTAATAAAGTTACAGATTAAATACATGAGTGGGGAATTAGTATATGTCAGAAGAGAGTTAAAATTTATGGGTCGAGGGATACGGTCAGTAGGGAGTATGTCATACAAAGAATTGAAGCCATTCATTGCCTCTTTCACGCACGTATCAACTTCCAACTGTACTATCACTACATAGTATAAAACAAAGTCGCTTTCTCTGTCCCTATGTATGCTTAAATCTTTAAAACTACGCAACGGATTTTAATGTATTTTTTTTAATAGATAGAGTGATTGAAGAGGAAGGTTTATAATGTATAATAACATCCATTGCACCCGTGCGAAGCCGGGGCGGGTCGCTAGTATTATTATAAATGTGAAAGTTTGTGAAAATGTTTGAATGTTTGTTACTTAATCATACTCAAACATCTGAACGGATCTGGCTGAAATTTGGTACAGGGATTGATTATTGTCTGGATTAACACATAGGCTATTTACCCCTGGAATAACTTACTATGAGTTGCGGCAATGAGGCTTATAAGCTCCATGTGTTGCGGGAAAAAGATCAGACTTAGATTATAATTAAAGGAAATACAATAAAGTTTTTAGGGATTTTCTTTAGAAAAGCCCTATTGCTATCGAGTTGTCGTCGTCGACGTCGTCGTTGCCAATTTTCTGTCACGGTTTTGGGTATGAAGGAGATGAGCTATCGAGTTGCTGTTTTCGGTAATAGATTTGTGCTAGGGTGAACCATTGCAAGATAAAGAAAAAATCGCAAAAAAAAAAACACTAAATCGAAAATCCCTTGTATTCGGCTGAGCTCGTCTCAGGAATTCAACTTGTTATTTCTATTACAACTGAACCTCCAAGCTCCAATTATTCAAACTCAATAATTAACATCCACATTTTTGCTGACCGTACACTAATCTGTTCGTTGCATATTCATACAAAATGGCCGTACTATACTTATAAGTATATATATATATATCTACACCATTGTCTTGATAAGAATCTGTGATTGCGGCTTTTGAGGTGTCTTTAAAAGAATGAGGTACTTATGTTTGGTAGTATGTCATATATGAAACGGAGGGGCTTAATGCGAGTTATCATGAGTGATGCAATAAGATTCTTTTTGTCGTGCGGAAATCCCCTCAGATACCCCCCCTCCCCCCACAGGCCAGCGGGAGAGGCTCGAACCGACTAAAATCGCACAATGTCTCGGGTCTTCAGATGCCGGGGTGTAAGGCAACGAGGCTAACTTCTCCAACAGCGATCCTCCATAAAGTGTCATATATGGTAGTATCGAATTTAAATGTTTGATGGTAAATTCAAGATTAATATTAAAATAATAAAACGTATATATAATAACTAGCTGTGCCCGCGACTTCGTCCGCGTGGATTAAGATTTTTATGGTTTGTTTTTTTGCGCGGAACCCGAATTATTTTTTCTAAAATTAAAGTAGCTTATGTTACTCCTTGTTATATTACTTATCTGCCAGTGAAAGTCCCGTCAAAATCGGTCCAGCCATTTCAGAGATTAGCCGGAACAAACAGACAGATAGACAGACAGACAAAAATTGTAAAAAAAAGTTATTTTGGTATATGTACCGTATATATATTCATATACATGTAGTAAAAAATGGTTATTTCAATATTACAAACAGACACTCCAATTTTATTTATATATAGATAATCTAAACTATTATAAAATTATAAATTAGTCGTGTCTATACATTGGAGATATTTAAAAAAATACTTGGGTTATGTTAAATGAACGATTTTGAAGACAACATGTTTTTTTGGAATTTTTGAATGTTTGTTTGTTCGCGATGGACGCAAAAACTACTGAACATTCCACAGCAGAGAGAATATTCCACAGCCTAAGGATGCATGGAATGAAGTACCTCATCACTCACTCTACTGTGTGTGTGAGGATGAATTCCCGGTCTATGACGAGCGGTGCGATGATAGATTGTGGCCGTCGGCATCATATCAAACAACCATCATTATATAGGCGGCAGAATACGCACAGAGAGACAAAATCTCTCCAAAGGCTGAGAGGTTCTACACTGCCTTTAAGTATGGGATTGTCGACGATCCTCAGCGCCCGTCTTTGCACCGAGTCAAGGTTGTATGCAGGTGCCCCAGCAAAAAGGTGACAGCAGTACTCCATGTGAGGCCGGACTTGCGACTTATAAAGAAGAAGTCTTTGTTCCGCAGTGAAGTACTGCTTCGCCCTGTTGAGCACTCTAAGTTTCTTAGAGGCCAACTTGACTCAGTAGAATTGACATGGTCTTAGAGACCATGCCCTCTAGGTGACTGCGGCACTGGACTTCACTGGAGATATCGACATCCCGGATCCCGATACCTCTGTGCCGGCCTATGAACCATGTACCTATATAATTTTATGATATGAAAAATGTAAGCTAGTATTGTCGTGACATTCATATTAAATGGACGTATCATAACACCTCTTTTATTCCGCAATACTCAAAGCCAAATATGGAACAGTGGTGACCCCGATATTCGATCCGATACACGCGTACATAGTGCAGAACATTATTATTTCCCTGCTAAAATTTCTTTCGAAATAATACAAGATGCCAGATGAAGAACGCCCGAAAGCTGACGGAGCAGAAATCGCTGTAGTGTCGGTGTCGTCGAGGATTCCGGAGTTTTGGCAGGATCAGCCAAGACTCTGGTTCGTCCAATGTGAAGCTGTCCTTGGCCCGCAAAAACTTAGTGACGAGGCGAGGTACAACATGGTAATTACCAAATTAGGGAAAGGTGTTGTACAACAGGTCAGTGACATACTGATCAAACCCCCAGATACCAAGAAATTTGACACATTGAAGGAGCGATTACTGAAAATTTACGAAGAGTCAGAAATTAGGCAGTTCCAAAAATTACTAAGCGAGATGCAGTTAGGGGATCAAAAACCCTCTCAACTCCTACGGAGAATGCGAGATCTAGCACGTGATAAAATTCCCGATGAAACCCTTAGAATTATGTGGCAAGGTCATTTACCATCCGAAATACGAGGCGTCCTAGCGGTTACGGAAGTTAAAGATTTAGAAAATTTGGCTAATATCGCGGATAAGGTATTAGAAACGACCAGACCTTTACAACTATCGAAAGTACAAGCGGTGCCTGGCAATAGCAGTGACAATTCTTTTCTGCTGGCAGAATTAGCAAAACTTAGCCTAAAAATACGGGATATTGAGAATCAGAACAATTACGCAGCATATTGTAATCGGTATCGTTCTCGGTCAAGGTCCCGATCGCGAGGAAGAAACATGAGCCGGTGCTCGCCGAGGAGCCCAGACTGGCTTTGTTATTATCACTTTAGATACCGACATAGAGCAACAAAATGCATAGAGCCGTGTGCATGGAAAAAAGACGGAAACCAGGAAAACTAATTGAGGTGCAATCGCAGGCGGAGATTTGCACCGTAACGCCAGTTCACCGCCTTCGTGTTACGGACAGTAAAAGTAGGTTAACATTTTTAGTGGACACGGGTGCTAATATTTCAGTACTACCAGTAAATAAATCCTGTTATTTTAACGCAAAACCCGACGATTATAAGCTGTATGCAGCAAACGGGACAGAAATTAAGACATATGGTGTAAAAACTTTGAACTTAGACTTTAATTTACGTAGGCCGTTTCAGTGGACATTTGTGCTGGCTGAGGTCAAGCAACCGATATTAGGTGCTGACTTTCTAGCCCATCATAAGTTATTAGTGGACTTAAATAGACGAAAGCTTGTGGATTCTGTAACGAACTTGCATGCGATCGCATCGGTGTCAGTCCAAGAACAACCTACAGTGAGAACTATTGACTATAAAAACTCCTAGAGTGACATTTTATTGGAATTTCCGAATGTGACTAAACCAATGTGTTTTAAAACTACTCCACGCCAATCTGTAGTGCATTACATAGAGACTACGGGACCAGCTGTTTACGTGGGCCCGAGACCTCTACCGCCGGACAAATATGCCATAGCAAAGGCAGAGTTCCAGAGAATGCACGAAATGGGTATATGCAGACCATCAAAAAGCAATTGGGCAAGTCCGTTACATATCGTGGTAAAGAAAAATGGTGAAATAAGGCCGTGCGGTGACTATCGTAGACTGAACGCCATTACGAAACCGGACCGATATCCAATACCGCGTATTCAAGATTGTACATATCTATTGCATGGGAAAGCTATATTTTCACGAATAGATTTGCAGCGAGCTTACCATAATATTGCCATAAATGAAGATGACATACCAAAAACAGCAATAACCACCCCATTTGGATTATGGGAATTTCCAAAATTAGGATTTGGCTATAAAAATGCTAGTCAAACATTTCAAAGATTTTTAACTAATGAAGTATTAAAGAATTTGGACTTAGAAAGTCATATATATAGACGATATTATTATAGCGTCATCTATAGAAGATCATATGCAACATATACGAGAAGTGCTGAAACGTTTAGATGAGTATGGAATCACTATTAATTTGGCAAAATGTGAATTTGGTAAAACAGAGTTAAACTTTCTTGGATATCGTGTGTCAACCAAAGGTCTAAGTCCAACAGAGGAACAAGTCAAGGTTATCTCGGAATTTCCAAGGCCGAACACTGTGGAAGAATTACGTCGATTTTTGGGGATGGTGAATTTCTACAGGCGACACCTTCCTAAAGCAGCCGAGATACACGCAAAGTTGAATACTTACTTACATAATGCCAAAAAGAAAGATAAGAGTATTATTGCATGGAACGATGAGTCGATGAAAGCCTTCGAGGAATGTAAACAAAGCCTGAAAAGCGCTGTTACACTTTCCTTTCCGTCGCCAGATGCATCAATCGCTCTCATGACACTCGAACACCTGTGCGGGTGCCGTATTGCAACAGCGTGAAGGTGACACATGGAAGCCTTTAGGATTCTTTTCCAACAAATTAAGCGAAGCGCAACAAAAATACTCGACATATGATCGCGAGCTACTTGCAATTTATATGGCTATTAAGCTTTTTAGACCATTTATCGAAGGGAGACCGCTGACAGTATATACAGATCATAAACCGATTGTATATTCATTGCAGCGAAATACGGTCGGAAAGAGCGATACACCAAGGCGCATCTGACATTTGGATTTTATTATGCAGTTTTGTAATGACATAAGACACGTGTCTGGCAGCGACAATGTAGCCGCCGATTGTTTATCACGTATAGCAACTATAGACATATCACCCTTACCGATTGATTATGAACAGTTAGCAGAGTCGCAAGGAAAAGACCCGGAATTGCAAAATTTTCTGCAAAATAAGTCATACAATTTTCAACAAATATTCGTGAAGCTTTGCAAGAAACCTATATATTGTGATGTGTCATGCGGTAGAGCGCGTCCATATTTGCCCAAAGAATTTCGCATATCGGCTTTCAAAGCGTTACATGAGATTAGCCACCCAGGTGTACGGGCTACAAGAAAAATGATGCAAGAGCGCTATATATGGAAGGAAATGAATAAAGACATAGGAATTTGGACGAAGTCATGCATAGGTTGCCAAAAGTCTAAAGTGCATAGGCACACTGTATCACCTCACGGACATTTTATTCAAACAAACAGATTTGAATATTTACATGCTGACATCGTGGGCCCCTTGAGATATTGCCAGGGGTACAGATATATCGTCACTATGGTAGACAGAAAAACGGGCTGGCCGGAAGCGTATCCGGCAAAGGATATTACATCTGAAACAGTAGCCGATATAATATACTCTGGCTGGATTGCCAGATTCGGAACGCCATTATTCCTAACAACCGACCAAGGAGCAACATTTTTATCACACTTGTTTACCTCACTTGCGAATAGAATGGGTATCAGGAAGTTCCGGACCACAGCATATCATCCGCAATCAAATGGTGGAAAGATGGCATCGGTCACTGAAAACTGCACTTATGTGTAGAGGAAACACCGATCAATGGGTTTCCGAGTTACCATTAGTTCTATTGGGACTGCGAGCGAGCTTAAGAGACGATACAGAGATAAGCGCAGCTGAGATGGTATACGGTGAAGGATTACGCTTACCAGGCGACTTCTTCAACCCGCTAAGAAAGGAAAATTGTGAAAACATTACGTTTTTAAAAGATCTGCGAGAAAAGATTTCGAACCTGGCTTCAGTTCCAAAGAGAGAGAATCACCAAGACAAAATATTTGTTCATCCCGATTTGCAGCATTGTAGTCATGTTTTTGTTCGTGTTGACAAAGTGACAAAACCTTTAACACAGCCATACGAAGGCCCTTTCAAGGTTTTGAACAGAACGGACAAATATTTCATGTTAATGCAAGCGGATACACAGAAAGTTGTTAGTATCGATAGATTGAAGCCCGCGTTTACGTTGAATACGGAATGTGCTGACGCGCCAAATAAGGCAGCGTCGGAGGCGTCGGGTGCATCTAAGGTGTCACGATTCGGACGTACCATCAAACCTGTCGTACGCTTTATGCAATAAGCACATCTTAGTAATGGGTGGATCACAGACTAAGTCACCGAGTGAAGAAATAATTATTGCCCAAAATGGTGCGGGCAATAGCGCCGCCACGGCGCGCAGCACAACGGGAAACGACAGCGACAAGTTCGAAATATACATGCTTTGCATAATCATGTGCATTCTGGCGGGAACGGTATACTTTATTTGGCGCAGATGCAAAAGGAAGTATACCTCTTTCATACGGCGAGAGATGCAGCAAACCAGCGAGCCCCGCTGCGGTGAGCTTGGCTCCCGCGGCGGCCCTCCACAGCGGATCGTGGTTTAGGCAGTGTATACGTTAAAAGTATAATAAAACTGTTAAGTGAAGTGATCGTTATTTGCAAATGAACTCGGACTCTAAAATAAGCTATTTACCAATTACTCGAATCGAAGTATATACAAATATATTACTCAGTTATCAGATTTTTTGCTTTATATACACCTTTTAATATTTTTTTTACTTTTGTAACCACTATGTTAGGTTATCATTTTTTTTTTTGTATTCTTTGTTCTTTAAAGTTATCCCCAAAAATTTAAACAAAGGGGGATGTACTGTGCCGGCCTATGAACCATGTACCTATATAATTTTATGATATGAAAAATGTAAGCTAGTATTGTCGTGACATTCATATTAAATGGACGTATCATAACACCTCTTTTATTCCGCAATACTCAAAGCCAAATATGGAACACCTCTAGAGATGGTGAGTGGTGTGTTCAGGAATTGTGGGTTTTCTTAGCGGTGAATGCACATACTTGTGTCTTAGTGGGGTTGAATTGGACTAGGTTTAGTCTTCGCCAATCGAACACGCTTGTGAAAATAGTTTCGATTTCAGACACAAGTCGTTCGAGACTTTCCTCTACTTCGTGTGTGTTTGAATAGCTCCCGAGGTGATTTATATTGACGACGGTAGGTGGCACTGCAATCGAGTACTGGGGCCCTACCATGATGACTTATAAATAGTTCAGTTTCGGAGCAATTCAATACAAGTTTGTAAACTGAACTGCTATGATTCGTACTATGACATGCCTTAACTAAAATACGTTCACGTTTGGTTTGTTTCTCGACATTTGGAACGTGAAACTGAACGACTTAATTCGACGTCATGCTATGAGTACGAAAGTATTCAATTTAGATCTGCCATTGAATTGCTGTTAGACGGTCATGGTTAGCTCCCTTTTTTCCCCCTTCCCTTCGGATACCGCCCCCGCTGGAGAGCGGGGTGTCTCCAGCGGGGGCGGTTATGTCGGGCTTGAACCGACTAAAACCGCACGCCGTCTCGGGTCTTAAGACGCCGGGGTGTAAGGTTACCCATAGAGCATATCCCTCGCACCCCGACTGACCCTGGGCCATCTCCGGTTTCGAGATGGCCCCCTTACTTGCTCTCCACTGTGCCATCTTCTAATCAGAGGGACACGTGGAAAGCTTCCGAACAGCCCTCAACAGGGCCGTCCTCGCCTCGGTCGGAGTTGGCCGTAGGCGGCAGCGTCTCTCCCGCCCTAGGAGAGAGGCGCTGCCGCCTCCGTTGCCCAGGGTGCACCGCGTGGAGGTCCCCAACCAAGCACCCCCATGGTTAGCTCCCTGCGATATTTTTTTTCGCGCGAATCGCTAGTTAGCGAATAAAACTTCATTCTGTGTAAGTTCTCCTGTTATTAACTCGTAAATATTTCTGTGTCGCCGGTCAAGTCGCGAATTTTGGATACCGCATTAAACCAAATTGAAGCGTCGGTAGCTTAATGGTTAAGGAGTCGACCTTCGATCGAGAGGTCCCGGGGTCGAATCCTGGCCATTACACTACCGACGTGAACCCACTCCTAACACAAGCAATTTAGCTTAGCTGGAGGGCTTATGGGGAATATTAGTAATTTCGGTTACCAATATTCTTTAAAATAAAAATGACAGTAAAACGTGTAATGTTTTACAATTATACCCGACTCCGCAACGTGTTAGGTTATGTGTTTATCAGTTTAATTGTTCCTTTGTGGCGCTAAACACGAAACGGGAGGGTTTTTAAACTGATCTTTATAATGCTTACGTCAATCGATTCGGCTCAATTTTGTGAGTTTTACTACAGATATTGAATCGTTAGTTGGGACTGATTCCTCAATTTTCCAATAATTAGGCTCCACAGTTTAAAAAGTATAGGAATGAGTATATGTATGTATTTACAGTGACATATTAAACCAAAATTAACCAGCTGTGCATCAATTGTGAATGGCAAGATAATTTAATATTAATAATAAATACAATGCAAATTTACATATTTGCACTAAGTGAGAATCGAATTCGCGACCTTTGACTTAGCAGTCGAACGCACTACCGCTACGCCACAGAGGTTGTCATCCTAAGCCATCTAAATCTATTCTTTCGGTCTATGTAAAATTTCATTTTTCAATTCATAGAGAACAAATAGAATGGGTCCTCTATCAGTGCGCGTATGCGTTTGCAGTATTTAGCGTTGTTTTCGAGCGGCACTGAAAGTCGTATTCGCATCAAGCTGTTTAAACGCTTGTACGGCGTGCGGTTTTAGTCGGTTCAAGCCTGACACAACCGCCCCCGCTGGCAGGCGAGGGGGTGGTAACCAAATGGATTTCCACACGAATCATTTTTTTTTTAGGTATTTATCTTTTTAACACGCATCTAAACAAATACTGGAAGTGGAATTTAAGTCTAATTACACTTTTGACTAAGATGTAGGGTTTGTAGAGTATTTAAGACTGAATTCACGCAAAATGCTATAATGCTTTTATGAGAGAGTGCTCGGTCAGAGTGAGTAGAGTTGTATTATTAGTTTGGCTCTACATTAGATTTGATAACTTTTTTCAAAGTTCAAGTAAATATGTACTCGTCTTGGCGTTACTTTACGTGAAAATTTTTTTGTTGGGTTTTTTTTTTACAGAGTAGGTATCTTATAGAAACCGAAATCTCCGATTAACCAATCGCAATTAAATATACGTCAGATTTTAAGTCTGGCCAAGACCTTTATAATAGAAGACTCAAAATCCGTTCAGTAGTTTCTGTGTCCATCGCGAATAAATAGACAAGAATCCCAAAAAATATATTTTTGTGTTCATAATCGTTCATTTAATAACATAACCCCACAAATTTTTTTCCACATATCTGCAATGTACAGACACACCTTTTTTTACGTGCGGAATTCCCTTCGGATACCTCCCCGCCGGCCAGCGGGGGTGGTTATGTCGGTATCCTCCCCAAGTGTCCGTTGATGGACCCCGGGTAAGCATTCGAAAGGATAACCTCAGGGGTACAGACACACCTAATTTACATTTTTATAATAGTTTAGATTAAAAAATAAAAATATTTTTTTTATAATGTTAGATGTTTTTGTTTAAACCGCCGCGCTGCGGCCTAACCGCGCTATACACAGCCACCCTCATTAAACAAAAGACTCTTTAATCCTTAGAGTTCTGATTAAAATGGCCTTGTTGCAGTTAATCTGTGCATATACAGACACACACATACACACCTATACATTAGTTTTATATTCATCATCACAATTAACTCTTTGTTATGCCGCCGTTTTGTGGTTGCGGCACATTTCTATGTGTATGTGTATTTATGTGTATGTGTATTCAGATGTAGTATATGTGTATGTGTATTCAGATGTAGTTTAGTGTTGCATTGTATAATTGCGATATCTTCAATCTCGTGATCAGTATATTACTTTACGAGGTGAAATTAAGCATTTTAAAGCTATGGGTAGTAAGAGTATCAATTAATTTATTTTCACTAACCATAAGAAAGATTTGCATCAAGTTGTGTTTTTTTTAATTTGAATGTCTTGATATTCATAACCAATAATAACTTTTATGGTATCTCGCCCGCAGTTTTTTTTTCGTGTTTTAATTTTTATTATGGGTATGATTACCCTATGGGTATGAAATAGGGACTACCGACCTCCATGATCGGGGCCTGAGGACGGCAGTTGGCCGACTCGCCGTCCTTACAGAAGCAGGCCGTGGCGGAGGCGTGTCGTGTGTGCCTAACACACGCCTGCCAACTCACCGAAGCGGGATAGAACCCGACCCCACCAGGCGAGGCCGCGGTGGCGGCCAAAGTCCGCCGGCAACCCTGGGGTTATCCTTTCGAGGCCTTACCCGGGGTGCCCGGCAACGGAAACTTGGGGAGGACACCGTGCGGTTTTAGTCGATACACGACATAACCACCCCCGCTGGCCGGCGGAGGGGGGGGGGGTATCTGAAGGGATTTCCGCACGTAAAAAAATAAATTAAAGAAAATGGGTTGAAATAACTAGGTCTGCAATTCATTTTGCGGTTGCAAACAACGGGGGGTACAACGCGGACAGCATTAAGCTGAGAGGCGGCCTTTATTCTACCTAGCCATATGGATGCACATGCACAATTGTTGTATTTATGTGTATATTTTTGTTAAGCTCGGTTGAATAAAAATATTTTCTTTCTTTCTTTCTTTCTTTCAAAAATTGAGCGAAGCAATTTCACCAGGAAATTTTCTAACGGTGAGAATTCCTCAATGGCTAGTTCGATTTTCGTTTTTTTTTGTCTTGTGTATATGAACAAATTACTTAATTTAATACCAATCGCGTGAATGAAGCTTTTTGTTCATTGAAAAATCAGATTTAAATTTATTTTTTTCGGTGATTATTCCTCCATGGTACACATGAATTTTTAATTAAGTACATAGCCTATATTCTTTCCATCAGTAACATCTTTGCTTGTGTGAAATTGCATTAGAATCGGTTCAACCGTTTGGGAGGAGAAGATGGTCTAACGAAATAAATGAGTCTTCTAAAAGATATAATATAGATAAAATAAGATAAATATACTGTCGCAAAATGGTTACAATCATTATTTTGAAAACGATTTGGTGATTACATTTTTCTCGAGATAATGAATACTTATTCCCAAGCTAGACTAATGCCTGTATTTTGGGAGGCAGTGAAGTGCAGACCGTGGACATTGATACGTTAAATATACATATGAACTATGCTGCAGCTGCTGTACTATGCTACAGAAGTATTTTACTAAAGCAGACAAAAATAGATATTAGCTTCACTTATTTATTTATTTATGGACACACCCAATCAGAGATAAGAATACAACAAGTTGAATTCCTGAGACGAGCTCAGCTGAATACAAGGGATTTTCGATTTTGCGTTTTTTTTTTTTGCGATTTTTTGCGATTTTTTCTTTATCTTGCAATGGTTCACCCCAGCACGAATCTATTACCGAAAACAGCAACTCGATAGCTCATCTGCTTCATACCCAAAACCGTGACAGAAAATTGGCAACGACGACGTCGAAGACAACTCGATAGCAATAGGGCTTTTCTAAAGAAAATCCCTAAAAAATGGAAAAACTAGTACGAGGCACTGCTTATTTCTTGAAGAAATCTCTTCCAGCAGACCTGCGAGAGGAGAGTTTGAAAAGAAGAGAATAAGATAACAGTGTGTGGGAAAGCCGAGAGACAGTATATATATATATATACATAATGTAAGCCGCGGTAGCCTAGTGGTATGGGTAATGGACTGCTGAGACGAGGTCTCGGGTTCGATCCCAGGTTTTACCATGGCACACACCAATGACTTTTCGATGCTTTTCGAAGTTATGTGTGTATTTATTGCAGGTTTATAAGTGCCCGGTTAATGGCAATAGGCTCGCCACCTATTACATTGGGACCTAAACATGAACTGGCGAAATGTGGGTGCTAGCACCTCTGCCTACCCCTTCGGGGATATAGGCGTGAGTTTATGTATGTTTATGTATATAAATGTATATAATATAAAATACATACATGCATTGCTAAATATTGCGGAACGCGAACGCGTGGGCCACCGCCACCTCCTTCTGCGAGCATGTAATGCTCGCGAAGGAGATGGCGGAGCGCGCCCGGGGGAGAATTAGAACGCTCCCGGCCCGCCGAGCCCGCAACTTGTTCGCCGCGCGTCGCAGGCGACTCAGCAATTGAGACAGTAACGGTTATGTCGGGCTTGAACCGACTAAAACCGCACGCCGTCTCGGGTCTACTAGACGCCGGGGTGTAAGGTTGCCCATAGAGCATATCCCTCGCACCCCGACTAACCCTGGGCCATCTCCGGTTTCGAGATGGGCCTCTCGGGTTTGGGAACCACGGTGTCCCCGGTTTGGGGGAGGGGCGCTAGTCGCCCCACCATCCCGGCCTGCTTCTGCTGGGGTGACAGGCGGGCTCACCCGCCACCCCCCCGCGACCAGTCCCTTACAGGGAAAATGCTCTGGCCAACTGAGCCACCTAGACACGTCCCAGATATTCGAAATTCTCCGATATTTTAAAGACGTATCAAGGTGGCGCTGGAGCCATCTACCCTAATTCTTGCGAACTACGGAAACAATGAGTGACTTCACAATCATTTTTAAATATTGTTTTTTTTTTATTACTCTACCACATTCATTCAATTAATTTAAACAAGTTGAATTCCTGAGACGAGCTCAGCCGAATACAAGGGATTTTTGATTTTGCGATTTTTTGCGATTTTTTTTTATCTTGCAATGGTTCACCCCAGCACGAATCTATTACCGAAAACAGCAACTCGATAGCTCATCTCCTTCATACCCAAAACCGTGACAGACGACGACGACGTCGACGACAACAACAGCAATAGGGCTTTTCTAAAGAAAATCCCTAAAAAAAATAGTGTAGGTACTTACTTTTATAATAGATTTCGATCGGAAAAAGAGAACATCTAGGACGGGACTTGAACCCAGGACCAGTCCGACCGATCTTAATCTATAGGAAAAGTAAGCATACGAATTGCATAATTATTTAATTGAACTTTATGTAAAGTTTTATTACTGAGGTGTTCAGTAACTTGGAATGTGTTAAGCTAATATCGATGGTGACTGTAGCAATCAATTTATTCATCACACCATGTCTTCGTGGAAGCTATTACGCCACGTGGTGATAGACTGGGGTATGAGGAAGAACCTCGTGCTGGGATTACAATCAGTGGCTTTGTTTATGTTATCATATCTGGTAGAGGCTGCCAGGGGTTCGCAACTGTTGGCTACAGAGACTGACAGTATAATATACAAGTTGTTTCCGCGATTCCGCACGTGTCGATGTCGGTTAGTGCGACCAAAAGTAGGTAAACACGTGTCTATTATTGGTCATATTTCTGGTTCTCCTCAACCTATTGCAATCAGACATTCAGTAATTTTTTAGTCTAATCAAGAACACTCTAATCAAAGAAATCCATGATATTGTCGGAAGTTTGTGCGAATGTCACACATTGAAATAAAACTATTTTTAACGGATTCTAGCGATTCATTGATGTTATTTTATATTTCACATTGATCCCGAAGCAACCGCTTTTCAGCAGCCATGGTCACGGGGAGGAATCCATATGAAAATCTGCGAACAAACAGAAAGCATAAAAAAAAATGATAGAAATTTTGGTGAAGCTCAGATTAAGTACAAGGGGGAAGTACGAGTACACGAATGAAAAACATGGCCATTGCTGGAGAGACACAAGCAGGAGTGTCACGAAGATGAATATGCTGCGATGGATGTGCGGAGTTGGTCTTTGTGTTTCTATGTATAATATGTATGTATTTATAGAAAAAAAAGGTATATAAGTATGTTTTCCTGCATTCTAGAACCCATAAAACAAGCTAGTTAAACATAATAAAGCATAGTTATGCTTACTTTGGGTCTAGAAAGTGCTGTGTAGAATGCCGTAGAATATTTATTAATAAAAAAAAATAACACAATTAATTAAATTAAATTTTGAAGCAATTTGAAAGTTGGTGCTTGGACAAGAGTAGCGTGATTTTTAATTGCCTTTATTTTCTATTTCAATGTTCACAAATTTATTAAAATCACTAATATGCACAATAGTTGGTGACCCCTGCACCAATGTTTACACATCACAGATGCAGCGCACGTGCGCGCGACGCGTGCGCCTCCATAAGTCAACAGTAACCGGTCACTGAACAACCAAAGCATCTGTGATATTATATCCTAGAATACACTACATACTTGCTTGTTTCTAGAACTAGTACTATTTACTACTAACATTTCAAACTAGCCACAGCTTATCTGATGGTAAACGAGTCCTGTGGGAAAAAAATAATTTTTTTTAATGACAAGCATTTGAGACAGTAACCGGTCACTCAACAACCAAAGCATCTGTGATATTATATCCTATAATACACTACATACTTGCTTGTTTCTAGAACAAATATTCGGCCATTGGGGGAGGTTATGTCGGGCTCGTACCGACTAAAACCGCACACCATCTCGGGTCTTCAGATATAAGGGTGTAAGGTGCCCATAAGGCATTTCCCTCGCCAGGGCTATCTCCGGTTTTGAGATGGCCCCTCGGGTTTAGGAACCACGGTGTCCCCGTCTTGCCACACACACACTCTCTCACACACACGCACACACGTGCGCGCACATACACCCTTAAATGCATGCATACTTTAAAAGGGAAAAATACAACTACGAAACGGCTGAACTTCTATATTTTGCATACCTCCACAACTCACTAGCGAATGCCACAGATGTTCGTATGGTAACGGGGACCAACCGCTTTATGTGCTCTCCGAGGCACATAATGATCTCAATGTGTTAAAAATGGTCATCCATCCAACGGCGAGACATCCATTCATCCGGTGAGAGCCTCGGATGTGACCGGGACTAACGCAAGGATGATGATGAGGATCCATCCTACGACTGACTGTTACGGCAGGGGCTTCCGAGAGGAAAGCCTCAACCAGAGCCTTCGTCAATTATACGGCTTGCAAGTGAGGTTAGCTCGAATTACAAAGATCTCAGTAGGGCGACATACCCTTTTTTAACTTAAGAAACCCCCACGGGCTTCACCCCATCGGTGCCAACGATAGGGTTGGCGTGTCGGAATCGAACCGACTAAAACCATACGGTGTCCTCCCCAATTGTCCATTGCCGGTCACCCCGAGTAAGCCCTCGAAAGAATAGCCCCAGGGTTACCGGCGGACTTTGGCCGCCACCACGGCCTCGTCTGGTGGAGTCGGGTTTCATCATGCCTCGGTGAGTTGGAAGGCGTCTGTAGGATACACACGACGCGCCTCCGTCTTGGCCTGCTTCTTTGCCCCATACCCTTAGCTAAACATTTACAACAGTAATCATGTTAAATAATACACACGCCGTGGATAATAAAAGTGAAAAGCTATAGAATACTGACACACCTTGAGTGTGCTACAAACGAAATTATATTACTAAACGCTTTGTACAACCAGTAATATGAACGATAGGGATGCAGCCTCGCAAATAATCGAATAAACTTTATCGATTATAATCGAATAACGTTTTTCTTTTTGCTTGGAGGATATTCACATAGAAAAGATGGATGGATTCCGTGAAATATGACATGGCAAAGAAAGGAGTATCTGAGTACGTTTAACAGAAAAGTATGGAAGAGAATGATACGTTGTGCTAATAATATAATTTATAAATAATAATAAATATTCTATGACATTCTACACAGCGCTTTCTAGACCCAAAGTAAGCATAGTTCAACTAGCTTGTGTTATGGGTTCCAGAATGCGGATAAATATTCTTATATACTTTTTTTTTTGTAAATACATACATATTATACATAGAAACACCCATACCAATGTAAATAGACATATTCATGCATACAAATATTTACACTGAGCAGGAATCGAACCCGCGCCCCCTGTCGTAGCAGTCGCATGCACTACCGCTACGCCACAGAGGCGACCTTACATCACGATTGAACGGCCTGACAAATTTGGGTGAAATTTGGCACAGAGGCAGATTATAGTCTGAAATAGCATACTTGACACTACTTTTGCTGTGGGTCGTGGGAATTGGATCTATACTCTAAGCAGGCGGAGCCATAGACACCAATCGTAGAAGACTATACGACTGTGAAAATGCTCAACTTAACCCATAAAATCGCCTAAACTTATTTTCACCGTTCCTGCCATTCAGGTAAAATCGAGAGCTAACGCTTTTTCCTTACATGACGATTTCTACCAGGCAATTTCTACCGAGTTAAAAAGCGTCATTCCAAAAAAAAATTTCTATAGGCATAACAAGACTATACGCTACTCAATCTACTCAAAAAAAAACGCCACCAAAAAATATCACCTAAACCTATTTTTCCCATCCCTACAGTGTGTATACAAGATGAGTTTTTGAATCACCCCATTACATACGATAGGGCGCATTCCTCGTAGGGGTGGAAATCAATTACTGGGGTGTGCCGAGGGTGTCTGCGAAGGCGCAAGTAGGTTACGACTTGCGTACATGATTTCCTTCTATATTTTTCAAGAGCTCGATGTCAACAGAAATGTTAGTGTTTGTAATTCAATGTAATAATTTTTTTCGTGCGTAAATTTTGTGAGTAAATTGCATCGTTAGTGGCGTATTAGACGCTCGATGGAATTTTATGTATATAGACATGGGTATACATATAGTAGATGTTTGACTAAATCGATTTAGATAATGTTGCTAATCAATTTTAGGCGATAGTTTCCTTAAATAACCGACTTCTTAACGTGTCAGAGTCTCATGGTCGAATGACTATGTCGGAATTAAACCAGTTCAAAGAAAATCCATTCAATTAAATTGAGTTCTAATGTATTAATTAATAAAATTCAGTGAATAAAATGTGGTATCACATTCAGTTCGCCATCATCGCAAATCTGAAACCAAACTGTGCCCCATCACGGGGACCTGATCCCCGGGTGTACCGGAATAGACCGGTTTCTGTTTAAAGAGGCGCGTTTGGAACACATCATGGCAATCATACCACCTTCTCAGACTTGTATCTGCTAGGGCGACGGGCAGCCCAACCCAAGAACCTTTATTTATATATATATATATATATTTAAAGCATATTAATAACCGAAATAAGTTAAACAGTTTGTGTTAGGAGTGGGTAAACGTCGGTAGTGTAATGGCCAGGATTCGAACAAGACCTCTAGATCGTAAGGCTAACTTCTTAGCCACTAAGCTTCGCGACGCTTAAAATGAATTCTGTGATATATAATAATAAAAATTATTACTCTTTTTTATTCTTCCAGAACTGATTCTTAATCGAAGTTATTCATAAATCTTCTTTTTCTCATTCATTCATTAATTCGTGCACATAGTTTGATGGCAAAATATTGTTTCCAGTATATTATGTAGTATAAGTATACGTACCATGTTCCGCCGATAGCCATCCAAAATAACATGCTATAATATTATGGCTTAATAGTCGACTCGCACGTGCTGAATTTACCAACGTGCGAACCGACACCTCTATAAAAATGTTGTGGCGATTCGCACTTTTCGTATTGAAATTCATATTCATAGTGTCAGGTTATTATGTATAAAGTCAAATTTAAGAGTATCACTGTAATTGTAGCAAAGGCGAAACGTCATACTCAAAAACCTTTATAGAAATAGGGAAATAGCTTTAAAGAGTCCTTTATTATGTATTTCTATTCATTCATAATAATACGAATAACTGAATAAATCGATATAACACGTATTATTAATATCTAATTGGTGCTGTTATTGGCCACACAAAGGGCGATGTTGGGCAGACGAGTCAATTATTCAATGGAATGAGATCGATGGCTGCCGTCTTGATTTGTTACAAGGCTAAGTCGATAATACTGTTGAAATTCGATTACACTTCCGTTTTTACAATGGTCTTAATAGTTTCATATGTAACTAATAGACTAAATACTTAGTTATTTTTCACTTTCTTGAGGTACCTACTCTGTTACGAGGGATATGCTTTATGGGCAACCTTACACCCCGGCATCTGAAGATCCAAGGCGGTGTGCGGTTTTAGTTGGTTCGAGCCCGAGGGGAATTCCGCACGAAAAAAGGTACTTAGTCTATTCAACTAACAGAAGAACAAATTGTCGAAATACTTAAAAAAATAACTTAGTAATTTTCACAGTAGTAATAGAACTAATTGAATAATATATTGGCTAGATACCTAAAACAATAACTAATTAAATATCAAAATAATAATAAAAATCTACTAATAGTACACTAATTAAACTAAAAGTATATAATATAATATATCTATCTGTATACTATAATAAAATTGTAATTTACCTGTATGTGTACATTGGAAATATTTAAAAAAATATTTAAGAAATATGGATTATGATAGATTAACGATTTTAAAAATAAAATTTTTTATTTGGAATTCTTGTCCTTTTTTCTGTTTGTCTGTTTATTCCCGATGGACTACGGGACGGATTCTGATGCGGTTTTTTTCTATTAAAAAGGTCTTAGTCAGACTTAAAATCTGCCTTATGTTTGATTGCAATGTTTTTTTTAAATATTGTAGGACAAAGTACATAACGCCATCTAGACCCAAACTAAGCAGAGCTTGCCATATGGGTTCTAGAATGCGGATAAACATACTTAAATACTTTTTTTTGTAAATAAATACATATTATACATAGAAACACCCAGACCAATGCAAACATACATATTTGCACTGAGCGGGATTTGAACCCGCGACCTCTGGCTTAGCAGTCGAACGCACTACCGCTACGCCACAGAGGTCGTCGAATTAGTTAAGTAGACCCGGAGAAATGACCAAAAAACTAAAACCGACTTCAGCACGGGCGGAGCCGGCCGTCAACTGGTGCTGTTATATATGTGAACAAATATGGAAACTCGAATTAATCTTACTTCTGATTCATCACTTTCCGAACCTTTTCCCAATGAAATGAATGAAATGAAATAAAATGAAATGAAATGAAATGAACCGTACTTCGATATTTTCCGTGAAGCAACTACCATACGACCTCCACAACCTACTGGCGATATCGAAGATCTGTAGTTGGAGTAGTTCTCATTTTAACAACTTTTTAAATCTCCCGTAACGGCAACCGAATAAAGTGCTCTCCGAGGCACATAAGTATCTCAATGTCACCCATCCGAATACTAATCTGACTAGTACTGCTTAACCTCGCATTGAGTTAAATTACTCGGTGACCACTTACTGGGCTCCCCTCTCATGGTCAAAAACATTCTATAAGAAAAAGACCCTCAAAAAGAAAATCCTTTGTCTTCATTCCCAAAAGCATTAACAAATTTAATATTAAAATAGAATAGAAAATACAGGAGCAACGCGGAGACATGCAAGCGGCGCCGGGCGTCACAATAAGCGATATGAATCGTTCGTACGTGACGCCCGTAATGAACAAGTCATAAATCTGCCACCCCCACTTCACGGAGCGTGGTGATATCATATAGAAAATAAACATTTCCAGGGATAATTACGCAATTTGAAGTTTCTTTGTTTGTAGTCTATGAATAGAGTTTCTTAATGTTATGAAATCTATGACAAGCCCGTATGGATCATGTTTGGTCTTAAAAGCAATGATTTAGCATCGCAATTACTTGATATAGGGTCTAATGGGTACTAAAATGACCCGAGGGGGCCATCACCCGAGGGGGCCATCTCGAAACCGGAGATGGCCCAGGGTCAGTCGGGGTGCGAGGGATATGCTCTATGGGCAACCTTACACCCCGGCGTCTGAAGACCCGAGACGGCGTGCGGTTTTAGTCGGTTCAAGCCCGACATAACCACCCCCGCTGGCCGGCGCGGGGGTATCCGAAGGGATTTCCGCACGAAAAAAAAAGGGTACTAAAATATACGCATACTTTTTTTATACCTAGCCCGTCAATTGACTTCACCCCGCTGGATGGTAAGAAGATAGGTTAAAGTCCAGAGGATAAGGGCCACCATTCCAGATACCTTTTTTTTGTGCGGAAATCCCTTCGGATACCCCCCCGCCGGCTAGCGGGGGCGGTTATGTCGGGCTTGAACCGACTAAAACCGCACGCCGTCTCGGGTCTACAGACGCCGGGGTGTAAGGTTGCAAATAGAGCATATCCCTCGCACCCCGACTGACCCTGGGCCATCTCCGGTTTCGAGATGGCCCCCTCGGGTTTGGGAACCACGATGTCCCCGTCTTGCCCCGGTTTGGGGGAGGGGCGTCCAGATACCTATCGATCCTAAAATATTGGTCCCGAACTTGATGAACTAGACAGATGCGTTTTCACGCCCCTGGGTTCGTAAGGAGAAGGAAACACATGTGCGGGTAGAGTATTCTAGTTCTTAATCGTGCGACAAAGAAAGGAAGTATCGAACCGCTTGATTCGATACAGGTGAATATTCGCAAAATTGATCGATAAAATAACTTTCTACCCCTTTTTAACCCCCGCAGGGAATGAAATATGAAACACACCTTCCATCAATTCCGTTAAAGAATGTTTATGCAATTTTTGAAGTAGATTGGTACAAGGAATCACGTTGTTCCCTCCTTTTTCACCTCCTTAGTAGTAGAGTTTTGGAAAATCCTTTCTTATCGGATGCCTACATCATACAACGAACACACTCTCCAAGTTTCAGGTCTCTACGATAACCGGTTTAGGCTGTGCGTTGATATGTCAGTCAGTCAGTCATTCAGGACAAAGCTTATGTGCCATACTGATGTACAAAAGTACAGCATAATTCGCAAAGCAATTGGCTTCTAACTGACGTTGACTTCAAGACTTGTAATCTGTTGGAAATTATAACCTATCACGTCACTGTTTTCTGTCTTCGGAGCCCAAGTCAGCCATCGCCTGACAGCCGGTAGACCTGCTTATTGGCGAACTAGGCTCTGGTGCAGGCCTTCGTCTCTTCTTTGGGGGGTCAGACTGCAGACTCGTGTAAAACTCAATATAAATCAAATTGCCAAAGGTAGGGTAAGTGAGCGAAAAATGCAGGTGAGCTTGGCTTGGATTCGAAGATCTTGGTGGGGACCTAAAAGCACCTCGTAGAAGAATTTTTATAGATTAGAAATCTTTATTCGCAAGATACACAGTGTGAAAGATGTTACATTGTATTTTCCTGATAGCGTCGTGTGCCTCGCCGATCTATCGGCATGTAAATTTTTTCTTAAAATTAATGCAATTTACATAGACTTCAAGTAGTAATCATAAAATGTCATTCATAATGGTCACTCCTTATCCTTACTTTATATATAAATGTGAAAGTAACTCTGTCTGTCTGTCTGTCTGTCTGTCTGTCTGTCTGTCTGTTACGCTTTCACGCCTAAACCACTGAACCGATTTTGCTGAAATTTGGTACAAGGGTAGATTAGACCTTGGGAAAGGACATAGGCTATGTTTTGTCGCGATAACCGACATCTACGCGGGCGGAGCCGCAGGCAAAAGCTAGTTAGACATAGTTTAGGGTTGTACATGTTTCGTTAATAGTGATTAAAGGGGGGAACCAAACGTTATTCATTCTTTGTTTTGTTTTTAATTAAAAATATTCCACGCGTCGCGCAAGTTGAGGTTGAGACTACACGGACTACCTACTAAATAAACTTGGCAGATTGCTAGTAGTATTGATAAAATATTCACAGACTAACTGCGGAGCGATTCACAAAATTAGTTTGCTCTATCCGCCTGCGAAGTTTGCACCAACTGCATATCATTTCGAATAACTTGTGCAAAGTAAACAAAAGATAAGTTGCTAACTTTATGCTATTTTGAGCGTAGCTTAGTGGATGCGACTATATGTTATAATGAGAATCGACTTTACCTCTTTTAATAAATTGTCAAAACACACATGGCTTGGTGTACAGAGCCCTATTAACCTACCAGTCGAAGTATCATTTTTTTTTCGTGCGGAAATCCCCTCAGATACCCCCCTGATGGCCAGCGGGGGTGATTATGTCGGGCTTGAACCGACCAAAACCGCACGCCGTCTCGGGTCTTCAGACTTCAGACGCCGGGGTGTAAGGTGGTCCATAAGGCATTTCCATAGCACCCCGACTAACTCAGTGTCATCTCCAGTTTCGAGATGGCCCCCTCGGGTTTTCGAACCACGGTGTCCCCAGCTTGCCCCGGAAAGGAGGGGGCGCTAGTCGCCTGCTAAACAACGTATAAGTCTCTAACGCAGGCTTGCTTCTTGGAGTTTGGAGGGCAGACGCCAGTCGCTCCCAGATAAGACGACATAGCAGTCAAACAATAAGCCGACCCTTATTTTTTTCATGCAGATATCCCCTCGGATACCCCCCCGCCAGGCTCCAAAGTGCTAACTTTGAACGCTACTGGAAAATCGCTATGAGGATGATGATAAGCTTTGCCTTCTTCGTTACTCAGCGGGTATACCGGCAGGTGAGGTTGACTAGAAGATCTTGACCCTTAATGAATAACATGGATTCAGACGGTAAAAGTTCCGCAGTCTGCGGCGAGGACGCCGCAGACTCGTCTACGCCCGGGACTACTGACCTCCGTGATTAGGGCCTGAGGACGGCAGTTGGCCGACTCACCGTCCTTACAGAAGCAGGTCGTGGCGGAGGCGTGTTTTGTGCGTCCTACACTCACCTGCCAACTCACCGACGCGGGATAAAACCTGACCTCACCAGGTCAAATCGGTGCACCTGCTAAACAACGGATGAGACTCTGGCGCTGGCTTTCCTCTAAGGGTTGAGAGGTCAGACGCTAGTCGCTCCCGTAAAAGCCGATATACCAAACAAAGACAATAAGCACACCCTTAGCTCCAAAGTGCAAACTTTGAACGCCACTGGGAATTGATTTAAACATAACATAACTTCACGCCTGTATCCCCGAAGGGGTAGACAGCGGTGTATTACACACCCACGATTCGCCAGTTATTTTAAGGTCCCAATGTAATAGGGGACGAGCCTATTGCCAACTACCGGGTACATTATTAAGTGAGCGATAATTAACATAAATTAATGCACCCATAACTACGAAAAGTCAGAGGTGTGTGCCCGGGGCAACTGGGGATCGAACTCAAGACCTCGTCTTAGCAGTCCGTTACGTACGCCACTAGGTAGGTAATCACCGATTATCTGATAAGCTTTATATTTATTCTCCTAATTGTTAAAACACAACAAAAAACCATATTCTACGACGCCATATTGCGTATGTCGTCATCAACTACAGTAGTGCCCGGTGACGTCATAATCATACATGCAACATTTTCATAGCTTCGTTTATTGGTGGGTGATCCCATATAGTAAACAGCAGTCGTTTAAGTAATCGTTTGTGCCAAAGGGCGTTGGAACTAAATTGCCACCCGGGAATAATACACTCATATACTAGGGAGGATAAATCGTAATAGCGTCCTAAGGCTAGATTTATTTTTCGCCTTTGTTATGAAAAAAAATTGTACATGAATTTTGTTTCTTTCGTACCTATACTATACTCGTATGTATTGAGGGGCTTATAGCCAAGTAGGTTAGTACATTGGAAGTTTAAGCAATAGGTGATCATAACATTATGTTATTATGTGTTGTTCTTTTTCCTATCTAAATCTATAGGGTTTCAATACTGAAACCCTATAGATTTAGATCGGAAAAAGAGAACATCTAGGACGGGACTTGAACCCGCGACCAGTCTCTTACAGGGGGAATGCTCTGACCAATTGAGCTCCCAGATATTCGAAATTTTCCGAAATATTATATACGTCTCCAGGCAACTCTGGAGCCATCTACCGTAATTCTTTCGAACTACGGAAACAATGAATGACTTTTCAATCATTTGAAATGACAATGTAATGAAAATGATTAAGAAGTCATTCATTGTTTTCGTGTCTGAATATCTAGGACGTGTCTAGGTAGCTCAATTGGTCAGAGCATTCCCTCTGTAAAGGACTGGTCGCGGGTTTAAGTCCCGTCCTAGATGTTCTCTTTTTCCGATCTAAATCTATTGGAAAAGTAAGCATACTAATTGCTTAAAAACTTCATTGAAGTAAATTTTGAAACCCCTCAATGCCTCACAGAGCAAGTTAAGCTATTAGTCCCGGTTACGGGTATTTGGAGCCCTAAAAATTTCAACAGCTGGTCTAACTGTAGAACTTTACTATTGCCAATGGGTTGTAGATGTGGAAGTCAGGTGGCAGATGCTTCACAGAAAATATTGAATTTCGGCCGTTTCGTAATTATACTGAAAAACCGGTCCCAAAGGAGTTGGAAAGGGCTTCCGAGGGTGACTATATTCCTATGAGCCAATCCAAATGTATAATGGTAAAATACAGTCAGTTCGATTGTCAAGATTTGTATGCTACTAAAGTAGCAAACAAACATACGGTTTATTTGATTGTAAGCGTCAAACAGATTTATGAGGTGAGAGTTACTGGGCAACCCGGTAAAGGTCGACTTAGGCGTACGTATGCCAATCGGATTGAGGACGTTTTGAAGAAAGGCCAGGTCAGAAGTACCCGTAACCGACATGTGTTCACTGGTGGTAGAAATTTGATGACACAAAATTGTCACCATTTTCGGCCGGGTAGGTACCACCGTGCACGATTGCGAAAAACCCTCCATAGTAATCCAATTTCGGTTTGATTGCGTTCAGGGGTCAGCAAGTGCATAGCCGGGCAGGGGGATTGTGGTCGCAGCACTAGTGGGACCGGTGGGTGTCACCCGGTGCTGCGACGACAATCCTCTTCTGATGAGGCCGTCAAGCTGAGTGCCACCATTGTTAACATGGTACGTGTATGTAATGGTGACCCTCTTTCCTGAGACTTTACCTTCAGCTTACCATCAGGCGAGGTGAAGTCAAATTGACGTGTCCTAAATATTTAAAAAAAAAAAATGTATGCAAATAATTATGAAAGTGGAAGTAGCGAAAGGCGTATGCCAGGATCGTAGCAAGTGGAAAGATGTTGTCTCTGCCTACCCCAATTGGAAAGAGGCGTGACTACATGTATGTATTTGTATCAACCATAGTCTGCGAATGTTACAATTTATAAATAAATATGTTACATTTTACGCAGCGCTATCTAGACCCGAAGTAAGCATAGCTTAACTAGCTTGGGTTCTAGAATGCGGATAAACATACTTAGATACATTTTCTTTTGTAAACACATATAATATTTATTATACATTGAAACACCCAGACCAAAGCAACTAGATATCATCATAGCATCATCATGAATCGAAATCGAACCCTCCGACTTCGCAGTCGAATGCACTACCGCTACGCAACTGAGGTCATCTTATGTGTGTTGACCTCTGTTGTTGTGTATTCACGGAAGAGGGTTAGGGGTAGAAAACAGGAGAAGAGGAAGAAGAGAAGATCAAATATTAAGAAAGAGGTAGTATGAAAGTAAATATTTTATTGCAAATTAAGGGCGCCATTGGTATTAACTTACCACATCAACCGAATACCGCTCTTCTAATCCTATGGAATGTTGGTTTATTTGACTTTCATTGGAGTGACCTACCATCCCCGAGAAGGAAAGTTGGTATTGCCGGCCGGACTCCCCGAGAATCTCGGTGGGGCCTTGTTGGCTTTTTTAATGTGTAGTTAATAAGTTAAACAATTGTATCATGATGATAATGACATGACGAGAGGTACAGTCAACAAGAAAAGTAGCTAATTTCAATTTCTTGATCACCTGTAAACCTTTAATAAAATAACTATGATAACATGAAATATATTAAGTTTATCCTCTGGGAATAATAAAACTGCTTATACATCAATCGTCAGTACTTGTTTTGTAATGTAAAAAAGATTTATAGTATTTTAGTGTAAATCGACTTTTGTCGTTGACTGTACAAAAAATACACTCATGTGAAAATGGAGGTTCATTTAACGACCCGAAATACCAGTAAGAGTTTATCAATGAATTACCTTAATCTAAGTTTAGTAATCTAGTGCAATCCACCAATAATTTCATGCTAGTGCGGCTGAAGTGAGGAAATCGATAGCTGTGTGCGTCAGTCCTCCCCACACTCACACTACAACTGCGTGTATGTACACGTCAAGACACATACATCACATGCACATGTGTGATTATAAATTTTTGTATGTGTGTATTTGAGTGGTGTGTGTGGAGATTAATGTCGCGGGAAACGGTTAAATTGGAGCGGGATTAGTTTTAACTAGGTCTTACTTCCGACTTCGGTTGTGCTATGAAAGGAATAAATTATGACGGTGATTCAGTGGCATAAGTTTGTACTCATGTTTCCGTGTCATGGGTACGAATTTTTGAATCGAACAATACCTACTGGGAAATGTATATATTTAACGTAAAAATATCCATAGATTTAGATCGGAAAAAGAGAACATCTAGGATAGGACTTGAACCCGCGACCTTTCTGAGTTACCTGGACGTCGCCCCCAGGCTTAGGGACGTAGGAAGTAGAAAGCCGAAATGTCCCTAAGCCTGGGGGCGACGTTGGAGCCATCTACCGAAATTATTACTAACGGAAACAATGAATGGTGTTGCAATCATTTTTTTAATACTCTACCAGCTATAATTAATGACATTTTGAACCAATTAGTATTATAGCAGGACGGGATGTGAAGTACCTTTCTAGGGGGAATAGAATAAAATAAAATAGTTTGCATTTAAAATAATATATTTTTTTAAAGAAGACCAATAATATCTCCTGCCCAATGACCCTATCGAGGTCACCACGCGCAACTGAGATATACATTAAATCGCCACAATCCCTTACCATCAGTTAGATTAGCTTGTGGCGATATAACATATATCCAGCGCCATCTAGTGACAACAAGTTGAACTACTTCGACACTACTACGTCATTACCGATCCTGAATCGCGAAATTGAAGTTCGCGCGCTGGTATAACATATATACATCCCAACGACAACCGTTGGGCCGCGGCCCGCCAGGTGGGATTACTTTGCCTGGTCGGAGGAACCTCCCTTTGTGTTGTAGGAACATCACACCCCTTTCCTCCACAAGCTACTTACTCGGATAGCAAAAGAAAACTCTAATCGAGTACCTTTTTTTTTTTGTGCGGAACTCCCTTCGGATACCCCCCCCCCCCCGCCGGCCAGCGGGGGCGGTTATGTCGGGCTTGAACCGACTAAAACCACACGCCGTCTCGGGTCTACAGACGCCGGGGTGTAAGGTTACCCATAGAGCATATCCCTCGCAATCCGACTGACCCTGGGCCATTCGCAGTGTCCCCTCTGATAACAGCAGAGAGGTACCTGGAGCGGCCCCCACCCGCGTGGGCCTTGCAGGCCCGCCATTCCCCGACCCCCTCGTGCAATGGGGTCAGCTGGCCCTGAATTGGGCCGGTTGGTCAGACTCTTGGCCGTTGACGTTGACGCCAGCTACTCCAGAGGAGCAATCAATGATGCGTCAGCGCCCACGTTGCCCAGAGTGCACCAAACTTGGAGGTGATCCAACCAGTCGCACCCCTCTAATCGAGTACCTCATCGTCCTATCCCATAACCTATCCTAGTCCACTGCTGGACATAGGTCTCCCCTAATGAGCGCCATAGCGCCCTGTCTTCAGCTTTCCGCATCCAGCATCTGCCCGCAGTCTTTCGCAGATCGTCATCCCACCTGGCCGGAGGGCGTCCTACACTACGTTTGCCGAGTCGCGGCTATGTGGTGCCGGCCGAGAAGAGAATAGCACCACCCCAACTCTTCCCGTGGGTGTCGTAAGAGGCGACAGAACAACCCCTCCACCAAACTGCGATCCCGAACCCGCCTGCCCAGCGTGGGGATTATGGGCATTACCCCCCCATGAAGAAAACAGCCAATCGAGTACCTACATCTATGTGATTATTTCCCCATGCCTTTTGACAGTGAAGGAGTGGTTGGAGAGGGACCATGGGGACCTCTCCTACCGGATGTGCCAGATGGTTACCGGACACGGGTGTTTCGGTAAGTATCTGTGGCGCATCCACCGGGAGACAACGCCGCAGTGCCAGCACTGCGAGGATCCTGGCGAAGACACGGCGCTCCACACGTTGGTGGAGTGCCCTGCGTGGGCGAGTCAACGCTGGGATCTCGTTGCGGTCCTGGGCGTGGACGTTCTCTCGTTGGAGACCATGGTGAGGGCCGTGGTCTCCGACGGGAGCAAGTGGCACGCCGCCGCCTCTTTCTGCGAGCAGGTAATGCTCGCGAAAGAGACGGCGGAGAGGGAGCGGGAGAGAACCCTGCCCCTCGAGTTTCGCAGTCTGCGGCGAGGACGCCGCAGACTCATCTACGCCCGGGACTACCGACCTCCATGATCGGGGCCTGAGGACGGCAATTGGCCGACTCGCCGTCCTTACAGAAGCAGGCCGTGGCGGAGGCGTGTTGTGTGTGCCTTACACACGCCTGCCAACTCACCGAAGCGGGTTAGAACCCGACCCCACCAGGCGAGGCCGCGGTGGCAGCCAAAGTCCGCCGGCAACCCTGGGGTTACCCTTTCGAGGGCTTACCCGGGGTGCCCGGCAACGTACACTTGGGGAGGACACCGTGCGGTTTTAGTCGATACACGACATAACCATCCCCGCTGGCCGGCGGGGGGATATCCGAAGGGATTTCCGCACGTAAAAAAAAAACATGCCTTTTGACAGTTAAATGTCACAGTCACCGTAAAAATTTAATTAAAACGCGTCACGTTCGTATCTCATTGCTCATCTAGAATTTATCGCAGCGCTATGTTTCAGAAACGGGGCGATAACGAGAAACTTCCCTGAGAAATGATTTTCTCTTGAAAAATCCTTGAAAAATGTATGTGCTTTTTCAAAATCTACGAAATACTTCATGTAGACACTGACACTTAAAGCGGTGGGAGTCTGGTGCATGACGTATCGGATTTATGACCGTGACGGGTTCGAACCACGGCAAATTTTCTTTAAAGAATTGTAAAAAAACAAAGCACTTCTACTGCCTATTCTCGAAGCGAGTGGCTCTCATGGTATGAACATATTCTGAGAAGAGATGAAAGGGCAAGTCAAAAGTACTCAAAACCGACGGGACATACATACATAAAATATTTAACGAAAGTAGAGGAAACTCGTGAAGTGTATAAGCACAGAAGCAGATGGCGCGCTATTCTCTTTGCCTGCCCCAGAGAGAAAAAACCGGCCAAGTGTGAGTCGGACTCGCCCATGAAGGGTTCCGTAGCAGCAAGTAAATTTTTTATATTTGAGTGGTTAAAATGAAAGGTAAATTGCAGTTTACGATTTAAGACGTATTAACCGCTGGTGGGCTCACCGATTAATTTAATACCGCTCCTGGGCTCGGGTGCTTAAAAAAGCGGCCAAGTGCGAGTCGGACTCGCCCATTAAGGGTTCCGTAGCAATTATTATATTTGAGTTGATTGAATGAAAGGTAAATTGCGGTTTACGATTTATGACGTATTAAAAAAAACCACTTACTAGATCTCGTTCAAGCCAATTATCGTTGGAAGTTTACATGGTAATGTACATCATATATTTTTTTTAGTTATATCATTCTCTTATTTTAGAAGTTACAGGGGGGGGGGGGGACACATTTTACCACTTTGGAAGTGTCTCTCGCACAAACTATTCAGTTTAGGAAAATATTATTTTAGAAACCTCAATATCATTTTTGAAGACCTATCCATTGCCACACGTATAGGTTTGACGAAAAAAAATTTTTTGAGTTTCAGTTCTAAGTATGGGGACCCCCAAAATTTACTGTTTTTTTTTTCTATTTTTGTGTGAAACAGCATAGTTCTTAAAGTTTCGGAATAAAGTGGCTGTGACATACGGACGGACAGACAGACAGATATGACGAATCTATAAGGGTTCCGTTTTTTGCCATTTGGCAACGGAACCCTAAAAAACCGGCCATGTGCGAGTCGGACTCGCCCATGAAAGGTTCCGTAAAGTTTTTGTAGTTTATGAAATTAAATGATTCTTTTAATTTTTATATTTGAGTTGATTGAATGCAAGGTAAATTGCGGTTTACGATTTATGTCATATTAAAATAAAATACTTACTAGATCTGGTTCAAACCAATTTTCGGTGGAAGTTTACATAATGTACATCGTATATTTTATTTTATTTTATCATTCTCTTATTTTAGAAGTTACAGGGGGGGGGGGGGCACACATTTTACCACTTAGGAAGTGTCAGTCGTGCAAACTATTCAGTTTAGAAAAAAATGATGATAGAAACCTCAATTTCATTTTTGAAGACCTATCCATCAATAACCCACACGTATTTTGATGATAAAAAATTTTGAATTTCAGTTCTAAGTATGGGGAACACCCAAAATTTATTGTATTTTTTTATATTTTTGTGTGAAAATCTTAATGCGCTTCACAGAATACAACTACTTACCAAGTTTCAACAACTTAGTTCTTACAGTTTCGGAAAAAAGTGGCTGTGACATACGGACGGACAGACAGACTGACATGACGAATCTATAAGGGTTCCGTTTTTTACTATTTGACTACGGAATCCTAAAAAGGTATGAGTAGAACTAAAAAGGTCCAAATAAAAAAAAGATTCAACAGAAGAATTATTTTCATGGTCTTTCGTCCATATTTTTCTTCTCGTGTCCATTCATGATTACCCCGTCCCGCCTGTTAAACTTCGCGGTTTTGTAAACATAACGTAAACATTTGTACATTTCACGTCTAACTTACTTTCTTTACTTTCCAAAAAAGTGTCACCACAAAGTATAATTTGAAGAATTCCACCACAACGTCGAAGGCACTCAAGAGCATCTCCGAATGGCGTCTTAAACAATTTCCACCTCAGAAGTATGGTGACAAAGAAAATACCTTACACTTTCATTTAATTGGTCGAGCACGAGTGGCCACTTGACATACTGCCCCACGTCTTTGTGCCCCTGCGAATGTAGTAGTCGCGAGCTAGAAGCGTAGGGATGTACCTACTCTTAGCATGTAAAATTGTGAAAAGCGGTTAAAAGATGCTCTTGAAACGTGAGCATAGATTAGCAAAGTATAAAAAAATTCTAGCAACAGTTTTTTAAGGTGTTTTATTAATTAATGTTTATTAAAATTTGTGTGGGTTTCTGAAGTTTTGGCTGTGGACCCATCATCAATATCATGTCAGCGTTGTTCCTAATTGTATTTAAATCTATATAAATAAAAGTAAAAGTATGTACGCGCATAACTTCTGAACGACTGAACTGAATTGGGTATTTCCTTTTTTGTGTTTTGGGTTTATGTGCAAGAAAAATGTAGGAAAGTCCACGGGTAAGGTGCTATTATTGCAGCGAGGCGAAGCCAGGGCGCGCAGCTAGTGGTATATACTTTAAGACAGTTTGAGTTAATTCCGAGTAAATAGTAACGATTTTTCTTTAAAGACTAGGTAACTCCTATTAACCGAAATCATTAAGCAAGAGGCTTTCACCTTGGAGACCGATGTCTGCTTGCCCCATATCCTCCTATTGGTTTGACTTATACGACTTTTATGTGAGTGACTGCACTGACTGCCGTTGAAGGAAAATAGCCTGTCTATAAAGTCACCCTGATGGCCTGGCATGGCGGTATACCTCTAACTCGATTAATAGGGCCACATGTTGCGACGCCTGCCAGGGAGCGATGAGCAATTCGCTCTGAGAGTAAATTGCTCAGTTTTTTTTTTGTATTTACAATCTGCCAAGAAGACGAAATATTAAATATTATGACGATGGACGGTATGTAGAGTACATGCTTAAGGAAATACCCTCTTAAATAAGATTTTAGAGTAACTCTTGCGGTAGTCTTTTCTTTAATCTCCGCGCACTTGGGAATATTTCATCGATAGGTTTTTTCAAAAAATATTAGTCACCGAAATGACTAATATTTCCCCTAACTCCTCCAATTGAGCTAAATTGCCTATGTTAGGAGTGGTTTCACGTCAGTAATGTAATGGTGTCTGACGTCTTAGCCAGTTCAGTTTTCGCCGATCAGTAACAAAGCCCCAATAATGATGCAGTGAGCCACATGGATCGTGCAATGATCGTGCATGTTGCTACACGAGGTCATTGCACGATCCATGTGGCACGATCGGTGTTTCTTCAGCCTTCAGCCACAGGCTGAAAAAACACCGATCCACCTTTTCGACAGAAAACAAATTACGTGAAAGTTTGTAGCTCCTTTATTTCTTTACTAACTTTTTTCTATGCGCCCGCGCGTACTACCTCACCGGATCTAGCGGTGCAGCGTCTATGTCGGAATCGAACCAAATAAAACCACACAGTGTTTCGTCATGGGTGACTATTGCAGGGGACCACCGATATAGCCTAGGAAGGAAATTCCCATGAACACCAGCAACCATTGGCTGCCTATTGGACAGGCAGCCACATCACATCACATCGTGGGTAGAAATTACCAGCAGCTTGTGTAAGGATTCTAGACTGCGGACAAACATACTTAAATGCATTTTTTTTTTGTAAATACATACATATTATACATAGAAAGTCCCAGACCAATGCAAATAGAGAAATTTATGCATACAAATATTTGCATTAGCCGCTAGTACCACTAGCCGCGGTAGCTTAGTGGTATGGGTAATGGACTGCTGAGACGAGGTCTCGGGTTCGATCCCAGGTCTTACTATGGCACACACCAATGACTTTTCGATGCTTTTCGAAGTTATGTGTGTATTTATCGCAGGCTTATAAGTGCCCGGTTAATGGCAATAGGCTCGCCACCTATTACATTAGGACCTAAACATAAACTGGCGAAATGAGGGTGCTAGCACCTCTGCCTACCCCTTCGGGGATATAGGCGTGAGTTTATAAAAAAAAAATATAATAAAAAATATTTGCACTGAGTGGGAATCGAAGCCGCAACCTCCGACGTGGCAGTTGAACACTCTGCCGATGCCGCCACGCCACGGTGATCGTTAATAAAATGTGCTGTAGTACAGCCCGGCTGCCCGCTATTCTTCTTCTTTTTTTTTTTTTTTTTTTTTTTTATATTTAGGACACGTCAATTTGACTTCACCTCGCCTAATGGTAAGCTGAAGGTAAAGTCTCAGGAAAGAGGGTCACCATTACATACACGTACCATGTTAACAATGGTGACACTCAGCTTGACGGCCTCATCAGAAGAGGATTGTTCTGTACCGATCAGACACAGATATCTAGATGGAACGTCCAGCAATATGTCGTGACGAAGAACTGTAGTACAGGCGGTGTGCTGATGGGATGGCGTACTGAAACTACAGCGGCTAGAGTCTTTATAAATAATTAAATATTGTTGGACAAAGTACACAATGCCATCTAGACCTAAACTAAGCTAGCTTGTCATATAGGTTCTAGAATGCGGATAAACATACTTAAATACATTTTTTGTAAAAAAAAATACATATTATACATAGAAACACCCAGACCAATGCAAATATATATATTTGCTCTGAGCGGGAATCGAACCGCGACCTCTTGCTTAGCAGTCAAACGCACTACCGCTACGCCACAGAGGTCGTCTGGCGATCTTCATGTCCCTCAAAATGAAAATGCCCGCGGCACTCTTGTGTGCTGTGCTATGCTATCTTTGTCAGCTCCGATTTTTGACCTGGAAGTAACAAGAAGCTATGTTTTATTTTAATTGTTAATAAAAACACGCATGAACTAAAAATAATTGACTAAAAAATGATATATCCGAAATAAAAATGTATTATATAAATTGTATATGCCTAATACGGCAAGGACGATTTTGATGAAAACTAAAAGTGCAGCATTTGCGTTTTGTAAAATCAATATTCCTAGCCAGGAATCCAACCCGTTGATTTTGAGGAAAAAAATACACCCCGTATTATTACACCATTCGATAGTATCGGTAATAAGGAACGAATTCTGGGAAGTAATTAAGTACGGCAACTTTAAGGAAATATCTAATTTCTAACCAAATACCTACCAACCTTTAACCTAACATAACCTACCTTTAGCACCTGATATCTGACAAATGGCCACTGGGACAATTTAGGTACATATCAGCATATACCTACAACTTTAACCCTTTCATTTTATTCTTGAAAAAATAGTGATCTAGCTCTTGGAACATTTTTTGAAGTGTGTTAAAAAGGTCCGATTTGCCATGATTTAATTTGTTAATCAATTTTTTCATTGATTGATGATTTATAAGCATCGCGTATTATTCGTATCTATATTATTTCTTAAAATGTCCATAAAGCCAATTATGTTCACAACCTGTTGATTGTAAATAGCTTTAAACCTGTTTTAGGTTGTGTATTTATCAAAGTTGATTAATGCGGAACGGAGCTGTATAGAGGGATAGGCTTTTCTACTGAAGTGAAGAAAAACGGCGCTGTCTAATAGTAGGCTAGAGTTGAATAGAGCGCAAAAATAAAAATGGAGTGTCGTTCTGTTAAAGACCCTGAGGATAATCTGCTAAACTCACTACAGATGTTGTATCTATCTCTGTCTATATCAAACGCTCTATTCTATCGAATTCGTGGTCGTAAATCTATGTATACACCTTCATGTAAGTCATGTCATAACATAACAGTAAGTGAACACTGCTGTGTATGAAACAAGCCGCTCGGCTCCGCTCGTGGAATCGAACCGCAGCCTTAAAGACCACACTGTACGTGGCTTAGGCCATAATATATGGGCATTTAGTTTGATACGGTCACTTACGCGGAAGAGAATACGAATCGTTAAGTGCGAAAAAATATATATTATTTAAATTTAAAACAATAAACATGGGGACGCCTTTCATAAAACAGGTTAGTGCTTTCTATTTAACTTATTAATTTATTTCAATTTATTGATAGCAAGATCTAATGTTCAAAAATCGAAAACAAAATACAAAAATAAATTTTGTCTTATAGAGCAGGCGCTACAAGTTTATGAGCTTGCAAACTGAAACTTGGATATATTGTAGCTTTTGTGGGCCTTAACGTTTCCTGTAAGTTTTATCAAAATCGATTTATAAGTTTTCGCTTAATACAGGCAAGAGTAAAGAAAATTACTTTTGTAAAACGGTCAAAAAAAGTTTCTTAATAACCTACGATGTCTTTTTAAGAGATTGTTTACAACTTGGTATTTTGTCGTTGTAGACCAATGGCACGTATTGAAAAAAAAGAAAAAAAAAAGTAGCCACCATCACACCCGTTATTCTAGGCCAACGGGAACTACCATATAGGTTTTCGACATAAAACCTATAGGGTACTGAAGTCAAAGTCAAAGTCAAAAACCATTTATTCTGCATAGACCATTAATACGGCACTTACAAAACGTCATAAAAAAAACGGTTGACCAATATTTTTTAAAGAATCTGGAACTCTTGAAAAATTAAAGTCTGAAAGTGTGAAGCTCTCTCTTAGACGACTCATGTATTTCGGTTGTTCGCTAACTCCTCATAAACCACTCAACCGATTTAGATCAAATTTGCCATATATATCCACAACATATTAAGAGTGTGGAGGTTATAGGCTAGGAAAATCAAAAATCAAAAGTACCACGAAACAATAATCACCGGAAAAAAGAAATTATAATCTGATTTCTCAATGAGCAAACAAGCCTCATTCACGCGATTGGTATTAAATTAAGAACTTTGTTCATATACACAAGACAAAAAAAGAAAAACGAAAATCGGACTAGCCATTGAGGAATTATCACCGTTAGAAAAAGTCCTGGTGAAATTGCGACTAAGCTGTTCAAGCCATTGTGATGAAACCTACAATGCGCGCGCTGCGTGCTATCAGTGTCCTTTTCGCAAAAGAAATTCCAAAATCAGACTAACCAGGGAAGAATAATCATCCAAAGTATCATCTCTAACGAAGTAAACAAATAGAGCACGTGCAAAATTAAATTTTATGCATAGCCCCATAACACAAAATAACTGGCTGGGTAAAAAACTAACCATTAATAAACTATTCAAACAAATTACACTGATGATGATTATAAGTCGGGGAGCTTCGCTCAATTTTTGCAACAGCAGAATGTATTTTTTTTACGTGTGGATACCCCCTCGGGCTTCACCCCATCGGTGCCGACGATGAGGTAGGCGTGTCAGAATTGGACCTACTAAAACCACACGGTGTCCTCCCCAAGTGTCCATTGCCGGGCACTCCGGGTAAGCCCTCGAAAGGATAACCCCAGGGTTACCGGCGGACTTTGGCCGCCACCGCGGCCTCGCCTGGTGGGGTCAGGTTTTATCCCGCGTCGGTGAGTTGGCAGGCGTGTGTACGACGACACACACGACACGCCTCCGCCACGGCCTGCTTCTGTAAGGACGGCGGTCCTCAGGCCCCGATGTATTGCAGACCTAGTATAATTATATAAATACGTAATTCACATTAAAACCTCTTCTAACACCTCCTAAATGGACTTTCATGTTACAGTTTTATTACTGTACTAGCGGCCCGGTACGTGCTTCGCTACGTCAAAATGATCCGCCATGTATTGAATTCAAGGGCTTACCCGGGGTGCCCGGCAACGGACACTTGGGGAGGACCAATCCCTACGGATACCCCCCACCGGCCAGCGGGGGTGGTTTTGTCGTGTATCGACTAAAACCGTACGGTGTGCGCACGAAAAAAAAAATTCTGAGACATTTTCTTAATATTTTTTTCCGTAAGAACCTTGTACAGAGTATTAGAAAACTACAAAAAAAAAATCAGCCAAATCGGTCAAGCCGTTTTCATGCTATGTCGTGACAACGGAAAACGGGTTTCATTTTTATATATATAGATAATATATATTACTGTATAATAATTCAAATACAACTTATGGGGCCGCAACACTCACAATCAACTTTATGAAACTTCAAACTAGAATTGAAAATTTTGGTTAAAAGCAAGGTCTTACAACACAAACAAAGGGAAAATTCTGGAAAATAAAAAAAAATTAAAACTAAAGTACTGTTTGGTACTTACAAGTTTTCGCAAAGATCTAAGTTTGGCCTGATGTTTTTATCGTGTTGACTCAGAACCTTGATTCTAATACACCTAATAGGAACTTATAAACCTCAGTATCTGGTATAAATTTCACCTTGGTAGGTCCATCTATTCTTGAGAAAATCGGTAGTCACACACGACCAGACGGACAAGAGGGTTATCTTATAAGGGTTCCTTTTTTACTATTTGAGGTACGGAACCTTACAAACAAATGGTCTCTGGTTTTTATCAAAATTCATAGATTTCTAGAGACTAATCTGAAGATTAGCCTTTTCTTTTTTTTCGTGCTGCGTGTCGTGTCTCCAGACGCCGCCGGGGTTAAGGTGGCCCCATAAGGCAAATCTCTCGCACCCCAGCTGACCCAGGGCCATCTCCAGTTTTGAGATGGCCCCCTCGGATTAGCCTTGCATGTTGCGTGCAGATGATAAATCGGCCCAGACTCAAGACGTTTTCCTTATGACTATCCAGCGGATAAGCGGCGGTATTATACGCGGGATAGCCGCTTACAAACTCGAATACTCCTTTGCAACCACAAATCAGATTTCAACTAAATTTGGCATGGTCATAACGACAATCTAGGGGCATATTTTTTGAGACCATAAAATTAAAAATCGGACATATCATTGAGGAATTATCACCGAAAAACAAATTTACCATTGAAACTAATGGAAAAAGTATGCGCGCAAAAATTGAATTTTTCAGACTTTGAAATAAAAAAATAAATGCCCGCTCAGCTCAATTTTCTTGCGATCGGCTAACTGCATCGCAACCCTAGTTTAAATTGTTTTAATTGTTTAAAACTTCTATTGGGTTATTAATAGAATAATAGGGAAAAATGTTTAAAGCTGACATCCCTAAACATGCACATATTGACAGTTAAACATAACGCGTAATTTAAGCCGTCATTCGAGCAGAATTTGCTAGAAATGCTTAGTCTAGATTTAGTCTAGTTGATAGTCTTAGATATAGCCAAGGAGATAGTTAGTTCATTTGACATTTAGTCAAGGTCAAGTAAAGTCCGTCATAGTCAAGTTAAAGTCCTGCCCTAGTAAAGTATGGAGGCTTTACTAGAGGCTTCTTTGGAGTTTTGGAAACTTCACGGTAAATATGCCACTTTCCTACACTTGTGCATGTTGTCGAAGACGTTATTTCTAAAAACCCACCAGTTTTATACATAAAAACGAGAAATTACACAAATTTTAGAAAATAAAACACGGCCTCGATGCGTCTTCTCCCGTGTTGGCGCCAAAACTCCAACCTATACTAGTTATAGATAGAGAAACGAATACCTACAGTTTATTTTTAATAATATATCACCTTGACATTCAAAATGCCGCGTTAAAAAAGTAAAAAAGAGGAGTACAAGTTTATTAGGTTATTGAAAACCGACCTTATTCCTTGATACTAGGATACTAGTTTGTTTTTCATGTTTTTTTATTTAGCTTCTGACTTTTTGACTTTGTACATGACGTCACTGGCGTATCTTTTATTTGGAATAAATTTGAAAAGGGTGTGAATTCAATAGCAAATGAATCATTTGTTTTATAGATATCTGCTATCTTCGCGGTGGAGCCATGCTCGTAGCACGAAATACGCTAATTAGGTGACGGCTCCTTTTTTAAAGACCCTATGATTGATTTTTAGGGTTTTGTACCCAAAGAGTAACACGTGACCCTATTACTAAGACTCCGCTGTCCGCCCGTCCGTCAGTTACCTAGCTGTATCTAATGAACCGTAATAGTGAGACAGTTGAAATTTTCACAGGTGATGAATTTCTGTTTATGCTGTAACAACAAATACTAAAACATAGAACAAAATAAATATATAAATCTTAAGGCTTTCACGGCCGGCGTTGCATGTAGAATATACTGCTACCGGGCTGTTTGGCCGTGGTCCATCGGAAACTTGTGTTCCAGACGTTTCGTCGATCACTGCGGTCGACATCTTCAGTGGTACACGTCGGGACGCCGTCGAGTGCGGAGAACCTTCCTCGGCGGCGAACTCAGTGCGACTGATGTAAAGGCCCGAGTCACTGGCGTATTTACGCGATGCAGTTACGGAATCTTCACAGTTCAGTCAAGGACCCTCGTGACCCACTATCTTCGGCTGGAGTTTACCGAATCCCCTGCTCGTGTGGCTCGGTATACGTGGGCACTACTCAAAGAAGCGTCAAGACCCGCCTTTCAGAACATGAACGAAATTGCCGCCTCGGCCACTTCGACAAGTCAGCGGTTGCGGAACACACCCAGGAGGATGGTAGTCATACCATCAAATTTCATAACACGAAGGTTCTAGCCACCACTTCACAATTCTTCCCACGGCTATGTCGAGAAGCCATCGAAATATTCAAGCATCCCAATAATTTTAATAGAAAAAACGAAGGTTTTCATCTCCGAAAAGATTGGTATCCAGCACTGAGAGCCGCGCGTCATCACAATTCAAACATGACGAAGCCGCCACCATCCCCGGTATCCCCCTTGCTTAGCCTCGACCAATCAGTATCGAGCGCATCGGTTGCGTAGCTCTCAACCAATCAGGAGCGATCACGTTGTTTAGCCCCTCCCATTGCACCTATAAATACGCCAGTGACTCGGGCCTTTACATCAGTCGCACCGAGTTCGCCGCCTAGGAAGGTTCTCCGCACTCGACGGCGTCCCGACTTGTACCACTGAAGATGTCGACCGCAGTGATCGACGAAACGTCTGGAACACAAGTTTCCGATGGACCACGGCCAAACAGCCCGGAAGCAGTATATTCTACAAAATAAATATACTATACAACAAACGAGATTATTTTTGCTAGTTTTGCTCGATATAATAATAATAATAATATGACGAATAATTATCGGAGGTATATCCTTAAGGACGGCACGATTGACATATGTCGGGCGTGTCACCGTCCCGGAGAATCCCTAAGACATATTATCTCTGGTTGTTCTCGTCTTGCCAACGGAGAATATTTGCATAGACACAACCAAGTGGCCAGAATCGTTCATCAACAACTTGCTCTAAAGTATGATCTTGTAGATTCGGAGGTACCGTATTACAGGTATGTGCCCGACCCAGTTCTTGAAAATGGTCGTGTCACGTTGTACTGGGATCGATCAATCATCACTGACAGGACTATTGTAGCCAATAAGCCTGATATAGTGGTGATTGATCGATCAGAGCGTCTCGCAATAATTGTTGACATCACCATCCCCCATGATGACAATCTCGTGAAAGCCGAAAAAGACAAACAAATAAAATATTTGGACTTGGCTCACGAGATTGTCGACATGTGGGATGTGGATTCAGCAATTATTGTTCCGATAGTCGTATCGGTTCACGGACTGATTGCCAAGAGCCTCGATAAACATCTCCAGAGGCTCGCGTTAGGCAGTTGGGTCAAGGGCTTGATGCAGAAGGCAGTGCTCCTCGATACGGCACGTATTGTGAGGAGGTTCCTCTCCCTGGAGCCCTAACCACCGGTAGCTTGGTCCCTGTACCCGATGCCGGTGGGCCACTATTTTTTATATTTTTAAATATATTTGTTTTTTATTTATATAGAATGTATTTAAAAATATAATTTATATGTATTTTAATTGTAATAAAGAGAATAATAATAATCTTTAATCACGCAAACAAAAACATCATACAATTTAATATGAGATAGTGTCGCAGTACAGGTATTGGTTTTTGTTACATAACAATTGAGTTCACAACTGGTACCTTAGCTAGGATACGTAGTAGCCTGTATTAAAGATACCAGTTTTCAGCTTAAACTTATACTTCACTAACAACCATAAGCGAGACGGTATGTGACCAGTAATTATGCTTTGGACACAACTAAAGATTACAATTTAATATAGGTATTGATAACGGCAACAGATAGACGCTTGAAATATTCACAGAATATTTAGTTATATTATTAACTTTAAAAATAAATAATTTAACTAAAATAAAATCAATATTTAAAGGGGCGCTCCCATGCAACAAACGTGTTTTTTTTAGAAAATGGTGCGAAACCCTTCACGCGGAGTCCGCACTTGGCTGGTTTTTTACAATGGTCCGAGAGCTGGTAGAAATTTTCGGATAGGTGTTGGAGGCAATCTGAAAATTTGTCAGATGCTGCATACAGAAATGCGACCTGGCTGGAGGATAGCGGCCATTTTACTTTTTTTTCTTTAATCTTCACCATAAATTATCCACATTTGTCATTACCTTTATTACCTGACATTGTTAAGAATGTTTTATATATAAAGTGCACTTCAGGTATAAAGTTATAAGTTGCCTCACGCATATTTTTTGTATTTACAAGCAAAATAGTTTTGCAAGCATATTGCAAGGTTAGGCTTATTTATAGACAATTTGTGGTGAAGATTAAGGAAAAAAAATAGTAAAATAACTTAAATAACCGTTACCCTCCAGCCAGTTCTGCGTTTCTGTTTTAAGATATAATGGGAGAGGCATCTAACAAATTTTCAGATTGCTTCAAACACCTATCTAAAAATATCTACTAGCCTTCACTCTACAAGCTTTTATTTAACTCACTCTGTATGTATGCATGTAATATGGGACTATGGAGCTAATCTGCAGTAGGAAAGTGGCCATACGAACTCCTAAATTAAACTAAATAAACCTATCGAGTTTCGGCTCATTTGTTTTGCCTTGACAAACTCTCTGATGTGATATGGTATAGAAGGTCTGATAATGAAGTAAACTTATCACAAAATAAAAGGCCAGCTTTGACATTTGTCTTCGTGGCGTAACTAGTGATGTAACTATATGACTCGGTACTCGATACTCACGATGAATCGAATCCAGTTTGTATGGGGATTTGATCGATTTGAATATGTATGTAAAGTAGTTTCCTGGACTGCAGAGATCAATTTGTAGAGAGCATAATAACTGTCCAGGATGCTGGAATATTTGGAACGAAGAACAGAAATAGGAGTGTATATATACACTCCTAGTTTATACCAAGCCAGTGGTTGTCGTGCCGAGGGCTGCGTGGCTAGGGGCGCACCTAGTTTTTTAGCGTCGTAGATATAAGTTAGGTTAGGTTATGCCCTGGGACCGGGCGATCCCAGAACTAGGCTAGCCTTACCCAGACATGCGGGGCTCTGTCTGGGTGGACCACAAATTTCCCTAGCTCCTCGTGGGAACTCAATGGATTTTTTTAACTCCCGTAATGACGGCAACGTGGTTCGCAACCGGTCACGTCTCGTTTCCAGAGGGGGTGAAAAGTGAGCTACGGACAGCCACTTTGCTACACTGAATGTTAGGGGAAGCATGAATGATAAAATTGAGGAAGTATGTGAGATGATGAGTAAAAGACATCTAGATGTGCTATGTGTGAATGAGACAAAGCAGAAAGGTTGTGACATCACCACGCATGGCCAGTACACAGCCTATTGGTCAGGAGTGGCGGAATCCTGCAGAGCCAGCAAGGGTGTTGGTGTACTACTTTCCGCCAGAATGAATGAATGTATGACTGATTTTGAGTGTGTGAGCCCAAGACTCCTCTGGGTGAGGTTGAAGGTTGGCCTTACCCGCATCTTCATTGTAGGGGTATATGCACCACAAGATGCGGCGTGGAACCGGTCCTCGAGAGCCCAGAGCGAGAGGCAGACCTTTTGGGCTAGTGTGAAAGATGTCTTGAGTAAATGTAATCATAATGAAAGAATTGTAATGCTTGGTGATTTTCATAGTTGGGTAGGAGTGAAACGTGATGGATATGAGAGTGTGGTGGGAAAGTTTGGCGATGAAAGAGTGAATGAAAGCGGTGAAATTTTGCTAAAAATATGTTTGGAAATCAATCTGGTAGTAACAAACACGATGTTCGACCACAAAAAGATTTATTTGTATACTAGAGAAAAAATAAATCGGAGAAGTATGATTGACTTTGTAATTGTGGATGTACGATTGAGAAAGAAAGTGCTAGACACCCGAGATTACCGCGGTGTCGGAATAGACACAGACCACTTCCTGGTGGTCAGCCGCATAAGAGGCCTATTTAAGCGGTGGCGGCATCGTGTGTATGAGTCCATTAGTGAACTAGAGCGCATAAAAGTTGAGAATTTGCAAGAGAAAGGTATGAAAGAGGAGTTTGTGAGTAAGTTGAGGAAGAAGTTTCACAATTTGAACAAAATAAGCGAGATTGAAGAATTCTGGAAGTTATTTAAGGAAGGAATTGTGGAAGTTGCAGTTGGAACGTGTGGTGTATGCAAGATAAGAAAAGGGTGTAAACTAGAGACTGTGTGCGTGGAAGTCCGAAAGGCAGTGTCTGAGAAGAAGAAAGCTTAGGTGAAATGTTGGCGGTACGAGTCAATCAGAGAGTGCAGAAAGCAACGGATGAAGAGGTGAAATTAGCAAGGGATGAGTATAAGAGGTACAAAACTGTGGTAATCGAGGTTGTGAGAAGAAAGAAAGAGAGTGAGAGAGATGAGTTTAGTAGAAAGTTATCTGAAAACTTCCAGCTGAACAGAAAGTTCTTCTGGAAGGCAATAAAAACATCCAAAGGTGCAAATACGACTTCACAACTGGCCAAAGTCAGAAACCAGGACGGAAGTTTTGTGAGAGGAGAAGAATGCAGGCTAAAGAGATGGAAGGAATAATTTGAAAGCCTATTTGAGAAAGAAGATGTGCCGGCACAAGTTCTTCCCAGGGACTTGAGAGAAGTAGGTGATGAAAGCGATATCAGTATGAAAGAGATTGTGGAAGCATTGAACAGCATGAAATTGGGCAAGGCTGCAGGGTGTGACAGGATTACGGTTGAGATGCTGAGAGCTGGACAAGGCGTGGTAGCTAGTCAGCTGTACCTCCTTTTTAACCTTTGCTGGAGGAGCGGCTGTGTACCAGGAGACTGGTGCAAAGCCGTCATCGTACCGCTGTACTAAGGAAAAGGGCCACAGTAAGACTGTAAGAATTACCGAGGCATTAGCTTACTCAGCATCGTTGGCAAACTGTATGCAAAAATCTTGATGAAAAGAGTGATGAATGAAACTGATAAAAAGTTGTGGGATGTACAAGCGGGATTTAGAAAAGGAGGGGGATGCATGGATCAGGTCTTTTCCCTACGAAGTATAGCCGGGAAATTTTTGGCTCACAACCAAAAAGTCTATTGCGCTTTCGTAGATTTGGAAAAGGCCTATGATAGAGTAGTGAGGAATGAATTGTGGTCAACATTGTCTATGAATGGTAAACAGCAGCTTGATACGAGCACTGAGATCTCTATATGAGGGTTCCAGTGCTTGTGTCAGGATAAACGGAGCTTGCATAGACTGGTTTAACATCGAAAAAGGTGTTAGACAAGGATGTGTGGCATCGCCGGGACTGTTTAACTTATTTATAGACGATTGCTTGAAAGAACTGAAAGAGAGTGCGTATGGATTAAGAATGAATGACTTGACCGTCAAATGCCTCCTGTACGCTGATGATCAAGTAATATTGGCATCATCGGAACAGGAGTTGCAGGCGTTGGTTAATATTATGCATGGGGCCTTAACAAACAAAGGAATGAAAATAAGTAAGTAAGACGAAAGTGATGATTTTTGAAAGAGAAGAAAACTTGACAAATTGTAGAATTCTGATTGAAGGAGAAACAGTAGAACAAGTGAAAGAGTTTGTATACTTGGGTTCAAAGTTTACGAGGGATGGAAAGTATGACTGTGATATTGAGCGAAGAGTTTTGGCTGGTAATCAAGTGAATGGGGCCCTGCATAATTTTATGAGCAGCCAGAAAGTATCTAAAGAGGCACGACTGGCTGTTCATAGAAGAGTACTCGTCCCCACACTTATGTAATCATAATCATAATCATAATATTTTTATTTTGTGGATCATAGGTTTTAGTTATAAAGGTCTTATAATTTATGTTATGTGCGCTATGTCCTACCACACGTGTGGTGTACAAAATAACATGCATCAAATTTAAATATATTTCACAATCATGTTTCAAAGTCGAAATATTCAATTAATATTAAGTATAAATAAAATAAAAATCAATCAACTACAAAACAACTAAACGATTAGTTTCAAGTCTAGTAATGTCGGAATATACATATCAATTTTCACATTTAAACAATTAATATAAGGAAATTCGAATAAAATAGTATTTGTCAATCAATATAATATGTCAATCAATATAATATGTCAATCAATATAATATGTCAATCAATATAATATGTTAATCAATATTAAATGTCAACCAACATTATATAGATGTCAACCAATATTATTATCATTTATAAAATCCACAATCGAGTAATACGTCTTATTCACCAAAAATACTGACAGTTCTTTTTTAAATATATTTATATTTGGCTCTAGTCTAATGGATTTTGGCATTTTATTATATATTTTTGGTGCCATGGCAAAGATGCTGTTATGATGTAGTGCCGTTCTGCTGGAAACTAGTTGCAGTTTATCTGCTCGACGTGCACTACTAACTGCTTCAAACTTATCCATATTTCGTTTAACAAACATTGCAGTTTCATAGATGTATAGGCTAGGCATTGTAAGTATTTTAAGTTTCTTAAAAAACGGTACACAACTATCCGTTCTGCGCAAATTGCACATTGCTCGTAAACATCGTTTTTGCGCTATGAAAACCTTTTCTTTTCCAGTTGCATTACCCCAAAATATAATTCCATACCTTAAAATTGAGGAAATAATACCGTGATAGGCTGTAATCAAAGTGGCTTCATTAACTGTTTTCCTAAGCATGTACAAATTATTAGCGTATTGATGTAATTTACTGCACACACTCTGAATTTGTTCATTCCAATTCAATGACTTATTTATGTATAGACCAAGAAATTTGGTCACCTCGGTTTTATTAATGATTTTTCCATTATAATTTATATTTATGTCAATAGATTTCTTTTTACTTTGTCTAAATTGCATTATTGTCGTTTTATCTAAATTCATTTTAAGATTATTCATAGTAAGCCAATTGATAACCGTAGAAATGTTCTCATTAATGTCAGTTTCAAAATTATTTATATCATTATTATTAAAAACTAGAGTACTGTCATCAGCAAACATGATCATAGGATAGGAAGCAGAATGCGGAAAGTCATTAATGTAGATAATGAAGAGCAGTGGTCCTAAGACACTGCCTTGAGGCACGCCGTAGGTTACAGTTCTTTGTGAAGAACTGAAAGTTACTTCAGATCTTCTGACTATTCTGCTTAAAATAGTTCTTTGCTGACGATTATGAAGGTAAGATTCAATTAATGCAGATATATTACCCCTGACGCCATTACGGTTAAGTTTATTTATTAGAATTTTATGATCTACATAGTCAAATGCTTTTGACATATCCATAAACAATCCCAATAATGGCAGTTTTTGATCTACTCTATTGACAATAAGGCTCAAAAAATCGTATATTGCCATGTTTATTGATTTATTTTGCCGAAACCCCTTCTGCCCATCGTGGAACAAGTTGTTTGTTTCAAAATGTTTAGTCAAATTGATAAATATTACTTTCTCAATAATTTTTGAAAAAATTGGGACTAATGCTATGGGCCTGTAACAGGACAAATCTTCCCTGTCATGTTTTTTAAAAAGTGGTTTGATCGTAGTAATCTTTAGCTGTTCAGGAAAAACACCTTCGACAATGCAATTATTGATAATGTGACTCAGCACTGGAGATACAGTATTTGATACTAATTTTACCACTTTTGTGCTGATACTATCATACCCTGTGCTGTTAGTATTATTAAGTGACATAATAATTTGATGAATGTCCTGAGGAATAGTCGGTGGCATAAACATAGAGGAAGGTCTGTTAAATTTAATTGTATTTCGATACTTGGAGGTTCCCATAGGTTGCTCTTGATCAATGAAATGATTATTAAATTCTTCTGCTATATGCTGAGGGTGAGATATTGTTTTACCTTCCAGTTTAATGCTATTTACACTTTCATTTGGATAGTTAACTCTTGACTTTTGTATCACTTTCCACGTCGCCTTTGGTTTATTTTTTGAATTTCGAATAAAATATTCATTTTGAGATTTTTTTGTAAGTTGAATTACCGTTTTAAGCCGCTTTGAAATGTTTTTAAAGTTTTGCCTATTGTGTTCAGTTGGTTCTGCTCTAAACTTCCAAAGTAGTTGACGCTTCCTTTTACTACATATTCGAATACCTCGACTTAACCACTTTGGTTTTATTCTAGTGCGAACTTTAACTTTAATAATTGGAAAGCATACATCATAAAGTACCTTGAATGTGTCGTAGAACATAGTGAAACTTCTAGCGGCGTCTTTTTCGAGGTATACATCATTAAAATCAACATCCTGGAGACATTCCTTGAATCTCACCATATTCTCCTCAGAATAATTTCTCCTATTACAGAACCAGTAATCATAGTATGTATGGTAGTGAATGTTGGGTGTGGCAGAAGGAACACGAGAGTAAGCTGAATGCTGTTGAAATGAGAAGTCTGGGAAGTATAGCTGAAGTGACCCTGATGGACCGAGTGAGGAACAGCGTGATAAGGGAACGTTGTTGTATGGCAGAAGATGTAGTGACCAAGATAGAGAAAGGGATGCTTAGATGGTTAGGTCATGTAGAGAGGATGGATGAAAGGAGATTAACGAAACAGATTTATGAGGCGAGGGCTACTGGGTAACCCGGTAAAGGTCGACCTAGGCGTACGTATGCCAATCAGATCGATGACGTTTTGAAGAAGGGCCAGGTCAGAACCCGTAACCGGCGTGCATGTATGAAAGCAATTATGAAAGTGGAAGAAGCGAAAGGCGTATGCCAAGATCGTAGCAAGTGGAAAGATGTTGTCTCTGCCTACCCCTATGGGAAAAAGGCGTGACTATATGTATATATATATGTAAAGTGCATTGGATTAAAGTTCTGATTAGAAAAATTAGCTTAACCTTTGATATTGTAGGTATTTTAAAATGATACAATATTATGAAAGGTCAATTTACTTTTGTTTAATATTTTTGTTATAATAACATTCACTCTATCACAAAAACAACAAGAAATTAGTATTTTTATAAACAATTTTGGCGTAGACACTGAATCTTTTGGTCAAGCTTGAGCTCGCATAAAAATATGTAGTTTCGATGATTTTGTATCCAAATCAACAATATTCATGCATTAGGAGGTATTGGAAGAAATAAATCAGAGCAGCAGAAGTTAGTCAAACTTAATAAAATTTTCCGTATCAAGTTTAATCAAATATTTTGTTAAATGTAATGTATCAATTATTAATAAATAATAAATGAATATTCTATCAGCGCTATCTAGACCTAAAGTAAGCATTTTTTTTTTAACCTGTGGAAGCCCGTGGCTACACCCCATCGGTGCCAACGATGAGGTGGGCGTGTCGGAATCGGACTGACTAAAACCACACGGTGTCCTCCCCATCCATTGCCGGGTAAGCCTCGAAAGCGTTCAGCGTTACCGGCGGACTTTGGCCGCCACCGCGGCCTCATCTGGTGGGGTCGGGTTTTATCCCGCGTCGGTGAGTTGGCAGGCGTGTGTAGGAAACACATGACATGCCTGCTTCTGTAAGGACGTCGAGTCGGCCAACTGCCGTACCTACTCAGGCCCCAATCATGGAGGTCGGTAGTCCCGGACGTAGAAGAGTCTGCGGCATCCTCGCCGCAGACTACGGAACTCGGGGGGCAGGGTTCTCTCCCACTCCCTCTTTGCCGTCTTTTTCGCGTGCATTACGTGCTCGCAAAAAGAGGCGGCGGCGTTCCATTTGCTCCCGTTGGAGACCACGGTCCCTCACCATGGTTTCCAGCGAGAGAACGTCCACGCCCAGGACCGCAACGAGATCCCGGCGTTGACTCGCCCACGCAGGGCACTCCACCAACGTGTGGAGCGCCGTGTCTTCTCCAGGATCCTCGCAGTGCTGGCACTGCGGCGTTGTCTCCCGGTGGATGCGCCATAGATACTTACCGAAGCACCCGGGTCCGGTAAATATCTGGCACATCCGATAGGAAAGGTCACCGTGGTGCCTCTCCAACCACTCCTTCATAATCGGCCTCACAACCGCAATGGTGGATTCCCCCCACTTTGTATGCTCAAGTCCTACCCTCGATGTCTCCATGAGTTCCCGGCGGAGCTCGGACCGTTGAGCCCTGATTTCTCGGGCTCCAGCACCTCCTTGGTGGGCCTCGGAGGGGGCCACCTGCGGGAACATAATCGTAACATAACATAACAGCATAACCGTAGGGGGTTTAAGCATCGGCATCAAGCCCACGATGAAGTACCTTGGGCTCGTACTCGATAGCCGATGGGACTTCGGACCACATCTCTGAAGTCTGGTCCCGAAACTAAGGGGGCTGCGGCCGCGCTACCGCGGCTGATGCCCAACGTTAAGGGACCCAAAGTAAGCTTAGCGTAGGTAGTTTGTATTATGGGTTCTAGAATGCGGATAAATAAAAAACAAACACGTTTTTTGTAATTACATACACATTATACCCACGTGGAAACACTCAGACCAATACAATATTTTGCATACGTATGCACAAAAATATTTTTATATATATTGAAATTCGATTGTTCTACCGTAACCATAATTACAGGTCATCTAAAATTAATCTTAATTTTTTTTCCAGACTTGCGTTATATCAGGCGTACTGCTTACGATGGTTGAACTTGGCATGTTCTTTGGGTTCACCACGTGCCTGCTACCGGCTCTACAGGATCCTCAATCTAATATACAAGCAAGTCTGGAAATGTCTTCGTGGATTGGTATGACTTATCATTTTAAATGCAATATACTAGTTACTAGATTAAAAAAGATAAAAATACTGATCCCGTTCCTGCAACGCAAGGGAACCTATTCCAGGGGTAAAAAGCCTAGGTGTTATTCCAGACAATAATCTATCCCGGTACCGAATTTCAGCCAGTTTTATACAATCATTTGAGCGTGATTGAGTCACAAATATCCAAATACCTTCACAAATTTTCACATCCTACTAATCCTACTAATATGGCCGACGTGAAAGTTTGTAAGTATTTATGGATGTATGGATGTTTGTTACTCTTTCACGCAAAAACGGCTAAATTTATCCGACTGAAATATAGTACAGCGATAGATTATAATCTGTGTGACGAACGGGCCTCACGTGACATTCTATCTGGTCATAAACGCAGATTCAAACACCAGCGATCAGCTTACGTCCGCCTTAGGTACATTTAAAGGGACTGGCCGTCAGTATGCACACTCTTTCCCTGCCATGCAGCGGAGGTGTGGACTGTATCTTTCGAACGAGGTCAGGGAAAGTATAAATACTCGTCCCTGTGCGTCTCTCTAAGCGAAAGGATAAACCGACCGCGAGCGGTACGGTTCCGAATTAGATTGAACAGGAACACCAGTAAATAAGACACAGAATTCGGTTGAATAATATGGCTTTAATAATGGCCCATCTGATCAGTGCAAAGTCTGAGTGTTATCTCGAAGACTATTGCTGGCGACTCGGCTAAGATGTCGCAATCGTTCAAAATGTTGTGCCAGCTTAAGTACTCTCGAACTTTACCATGACGAGGGCCGTCAAAATACGAACAAATTATACGGAAATTTACATTCATTTTTCACTATCTATTTTACAGTTTTTTACTTATATTTAACGAACTATGTACAAGAATTATAATGTGTAAATGCAACAAGATGGGTAGGGCGGTCACCCATCCCATGGTAAGGGTTTTTAATAGGTATTTACTATTGTTTACTAATTACAGCAGTTTACAATCGAAATTATGAGTGGCTGGGCTCTATCATGCGACGTTATTGGTCGATTACACAAATATTATACATCGTACGGTATTACATGGGTTGTTATGTGGTAGCCACTCACTGACTCTATATAATGCATAAACTTTACTTCACACAACAGCGCTTTTATGGCTGATTTTACTAATTTACTATACAGTGATTTTACATATTAAATTTCTTATATCTATTAACAAAAAAGGGGTGCTGCGACCGTCTCGTGCGTACGGTGGCTGTGTTGATTGAATGTCTAAGATCATTTTACTGTTTGTCACAAATCACTGGTTTTACGATTCACTAATTTTCAATTTCATTTATACGGATCACGAATCACTTTCACTAAGTGTCTGTCGCGAACATTTCTCCCGCCGTGCAGCAGAGTGAGGCGCGGCCGCTTGTGATGCTGCATTCCTCGGTGAGCGACATCACTTAGGCAGTGGCACGATCTTCTTAGTTGGGCGCTTGAGCACGCCCCCGGCTGTGCGCACCTCAACGGTCCGGACTTGACCGTCGGCGCCTGGGTAGACGGCGGTGACTCGGCCCCTTGGCCAAGTGTTGCGGGGCAGCTGACCGTCGGCGATCAAGACAGGATCGCCGACCTCGATGCGAGGGCCCGACCCATGGGGCTCCCGCCGGTGTTGCAGCTCGGGTAGGTACTCGCGCACCCATCTGCGCCAGAACATGTCGGCGAGCGCCTGAGCGCGTCGCCACTGCTTCTTGTGGTCGATGTCGGTAGAGTCGAACTCACCGAGCGATGAAAGTCGGGAGGAACCACCGAGTAGGATGTGGTTCGGGGTTATAGCCTCGTCGTCTTCGGGGCTCACGGAGACGTGTGTGAGGGGGCGGCTATTCACTGTGTATTCCACCTCACACAGCAAAGTGGAGAGCACCTCTTCATGGGGATGGCGCTCGTGTAGGACCGTAGTGAGTGCGGTCTTTACGCAGCGTACTAGACGCTCCCAGACACCCCCCATAAAGGGAGCAGCGGGGGTGATGAAGCGCCACACGATGCCTCGATGAGCGGCTTCGCGAGACAGAGCCTCGCGCATCTCGCGGTCGGCACCATGCATGTTGGTGCCATTGTCTGAGTATATCTCAGCAGGGCAGCCTCGGCGCGCGGCGAACCTCCGCAAAGCTAGGATTGCGGAGTCCGCGCTCAGGCTGGCGGCGACTTCCAGGTGGACTGCCCGGGAGGTCAGGCAGGTGAACAGCGCCACATAGCGCTTTTGGTGTTGCCTGCCGATAGTGACACTGAGCGGCCCGAAGTAATCGAGCCCAGTGTAGGTGAAAGGCCTGCGGTGGTGCGCAAGGCGTGTCTTCGGATGGTCACCAGTAGCTGGCTCAGGTGGCTGCACCTTCCTGATGCGGCACTGCAAGCATAGATGAAGGACCGACCTGGTCGTCGGCCGTAGGCGTAGTACCCAGTAATGTTGGCGTACCTCATTGATAACGGTTTCGGTACCACTGTGATGCAGTTTTCGATGCGTCCAGTCTATGTACAACTGTGTGATTGTGTGTCCTCCATCTAATATTGGTGGCCTTTTTACTGCTTCGGACACGTCTTGTGTTGCTGATATTCTGCTCGTTAACACGATTACTCCGTCTGCGAGCTCAACACGGAGTTTTCGGAGTCGACTGTCTAGAGGCACTTCCTGTTGATTTTTTAATCTTTCGATGTCCCTTTTAAATGCGGTGTTCTGTACGCATTTAACAAGCTGTAATTCGGCTTTGTGAAGGTATTCAGCGGTTAAAATTTTAAAATTCTGATTGGGTACAGTGTTCTGGGGTAACACTGGCCCTTTAGATACCTTTACTCGCCGAGCGGTGTGACGCCAATCGGGATCCTTTTCTCTGTTTTTGATCGTCCTTTTGTAGGCCACCTGTTGAGTCCGAGGTTTTCGGAGTGCGTCTATAAACTGTAGCACCCGGGCGGTGGTGCGTAGAAGCTTCTCCCAGCTGGAGAACCTGGTGACGTCAATTATTGAGGCACTTACGTCTGTTGCGGTGGTGACTCTCTCTTCGCCGGTGGCTTCGGTTAGTAGCGGCTTCTCGGTTGGCCAGTCTGTCGCATCCTTATATAGGAAGGCCGGCCCGTTGTACCACTCGTGATCGGATGTGAAATTAGCAGGTACATCGCGAGTGGCTGAGTCTGCTATGTTTGACTTTGACGGGAGCCATCTCCAGTCCTCGACCTTACTGCTATCTTCTATGGCGGCGATCCTGTGAGCTACAAAGGGTTTATAAATACGAGAGCCTTTCCTTAACCAAGTTAAAACTGTTTTGCTGTCAGACCAGTAGGTAATAGAGTCTGGCTGAATCCTGTGGCTCTCGGTGACGGCTGTAGCTAATCGAGTTCCCATCACCGCAGCTTGCAGCTCCAATCTAGGGATCGACGTGAGTTTTAATGGGGTCACCCTCGCCTTTGCCGTGACGAGACTGACTTTCACCTGTCCGTCATGGGTGACGGTCCGCCAGTAGATGGCTGCAGCGTAGGCTGCTTCGCTGGCATCCGAAAAAACATGCATCTGAATTGTATGACGATCGGTGTATCCCGGGTAGCACCTAGGTATCCTCACGAATTTGAGAGCTTGTAGATGGTCTGTCCATACGCTCCATTGGGCTGAAAGTTTCTCGTCTAGCGGTTCGTCCCAGTCTGTGCCTAGGCGCCATGCCTCCTGGAGAATCTGTTTGGCTCTCACGGTGACCGGTGATGCCAACCCGAGAGGGTCATACAACGACATAATTATTTTTAAAGCTTCCCTCTTGGTAGGCGACGTCTTGTTTACTAAGTTGTCAGGCAGTCTGGCTAGTTTTAAATTAAAACTTAGAGTGTCTGTCTGTGGGTCCCAGATCAGGCCGAGGATCTTCTCTTCCTGGGCCTTAGATGTGATATTTACACATTCAGTGTGGTTCGGACTGTTCTCTAATCGATCTTTCAGCTGTACGGAGTTAGAGACCCATTTTCGTAACTCGAACTTGGCCTTTCTGTGAATGTCACGTACCTGTGTGGTGATGCGTATCGCCTCTTCTATGTTTGGGAAGCTGTCAAGGTAGTCGTCCATATAATGATGGTTGACGATGGCGTTCACTGCTTCGGGATAGTCGTCTGAGTGCTGCTTCGCGTTCCAATTCTTCGCGAAGATCGCGGTGCAAGGTGAGCTGGCTGCGCCGAAGATGATAGATTTCATACGGTACTCATCTGGCGCTCCCTCCCGCCGGTTACCTCTCCATAGGTATCTTAGTGCGTCCCGATCTTCTGGACGCACCTGAACCTGCATAAACATCTCGGTGATGTCAGCTGACACGGCGATTTGGTGGCGACGGAAGCGCATCATGACACCTGGGAGTGACTGTAATAAGTCCGGGCCTGTTAGTAGGAAGTCGTTGAGAGACTTTCCTCCCGATTTGGCGGCAGCGTCGTGGACTATCCTTAGCTTGTCTGGCTTGCTAGGGTTGTGTACGTCGAAATGCGGTAAGTACCAGGTCTTACCTGGTCTGGCTGGCTTCGGAGCTTCCTCCGCATACCCTTTCTGTATGAGTAATTCAATCTGTTCGGTGTATTTCGATTTTAAATCTGAATTACGATCTAATTTTCGTTCTATGGAAGTTAGTCTGTTAACAGCGTTATTATAGCTGTCTGGCATAACGTCGTCGTCCTTCTTCCATAGAAGAGCGGTCTGTATGCGGCCATCGGTTAGTTGAACGGTATTGTTTTCTAAAATGTTCGCAGCTAACTGTTCCGGATCGGATTTCGGGCGACGCGGGTTGATTAGAAGTGATTCTATTGCGAAATATTCTTTTAATTGACGGTCAATGCTGTCGTCAACGGTTGAGAGTCGATTGATAAAATGTATACTGTGACCTAAGGCTCGGCTGTGGCTTCCATGCAGCACCCATCCTAGTGCTGTGAGCGAGGCAACTGGCTGTTGGCGAGGTCCCCTCTTGGTGTGGCTAGATATTAAAAGGTGCCAGTTGTCTTGGCCTATTAGTACCTTTGGGGTTCCTCCGGTGTAGACGAGCTGATCTTTGATATCTGCCAGATGTTCGCAGTCCTCAATGTCCGTCTCGCTGATGGTCTGTGACGAGAGTTGCAGCTTGGGCACGGTTCTCACCGTCAACGGGATGCTGGTACCATCGGGGTTGCCTATATAAACTTCGACTCTTCGTGAGTCCGGTAGATCGATCGCTGTATCCCCAATGGCCTTGATGGTAAACGGTTCAGTCTTACCTCGGGCTCCCAGTTCGGCAGCTATATCTCTATCTATGAGGGATATGGTAGATCCATCGTCAAGGAGAGCGTACGTCAATATCTCTCCCGCCGGTCCGGAGAGTTTGACTGGTGCTATCTTTAAAAAGGCTTGCTTACTTGATCGGATAAATGAACTAGCAACTGTCTCTTCTTGAGGTTTCTGTTTACTGTAATGAAGTAATCTGTGGTGAGAGGCCGGACAGTTGTCTACACCACACTTCCTGATCTGACATCTATGATCGCTATGGCGGAATTTAAGACAACGAAAACATAGTTTGTGTTTCTTCGCCAAGTCCCACCTCTTATCGGAGTTTCCTTTGATGAAGGTTTCACAGTTCGATGCGTAGTGCCCCTCAGAGTCGCATATCCTACACTTACGTGTGATCTTATCTTCGGTCTGTCGCTCAGTGGCCGTAAAGGCTCTCTGAGGGACACGACGATTCGGCTGGTTATCTCGGTTATCTCTGTTATCTCTGATAGTCTCGGCTGGTGCGAAGGCACTACAATAGCGGGCATATTCGGTTACGTACTCGCTGAACGAAGCTAAATCAGGAGTAGAGTTATACTTTTCGGTATACGTGCGATACCATTGCACACGGAGTGAATTAGGCAGCTTATCTGTGAGTATTCGTAGTAATTCGGCATTCATCAGATAATGGTTTTTCTTTAAAGCCTGAAGAGTGACGACGCTACTCCTTATACGACTGGCAAACGTACAGATGTCCTTAGGGGCTTCGGTACATCGCGGCAATGCTCTTAGTTTATCGGTTTCTGATTGAGCGATGGAGTCAGGTCGTCCGAATTGGAGCTCAAGTTCTCGGATAATATGCTCCGGCTGTGCATTTGCTATAAGTTCGGAACTAACAATTTCTAGAGCTCTGCCTTTAAGGCTTCGTCTGAGTCTAGCTGTATTCTCGATGTCATTAAAATACATCTTAGTGGTGTCATATATTGCTTTGAATGACAGCCATTCGGTATGCGACCCGCCAAACACTGGTAAAGTCATTATGACCTTCGATGCCGATGGATACGAGGACGTAAATGAAGCCTCCATCGGTTTTCTATCAGCGAGCGCAGCTATAGCAGATGTAAGTTCGGTAATAAACGGTTTCAAATAATTCTCATTTGACTGTACGGTAAGTTCGGCTGTGCCCCCAACCCGGGGCACGTTAAAAGGCTCTTTCTGAGTCTCAATATAAGCGGTTGTACCCCCAACCCGGGGTACCAAAGGTGTCTCCTTTTGGAGCTCGTTAAATTCGGCTGTGCCCCCAACCCGGGGCACGATAGGAGTCTCTTTCTGAGGCTCAATATAAGCGGATGTACCCCCAACCCGGGGTACCATTGGTGCCTCCTTTTGGAGTTCATTTAATTCGGCTGTGCCCCCATCCCGGGGCACGATGGGAACCTCTTTCTGAGGCTCATCTTCGTGGGTCTCCTTCTGGAGGTGTCCACTTACGAAACGTGGTTCTAAGCCGAGTCGTGTCGAGGGCGCATCTTCTTGTAACCACGAACGAACATATTCGGACCTTGAATGGGCATCATCATCGTAATCAGTGTCTTCGGCTGACTCTTCAGCCCTGCGTAGTGCCACCTCAGCTAGTTGCAGTTTAATTTTTAGCATCTCCTCCTGAGCTTTCAATGCACGCTTGCGCGCCCTCGATTTACTATGTATAGTAGATCTGGATCTAATCGTCACGCATGGCTCACGGCTGAATGACTCAGAGGTACGTACTCCTTCTATGGGTTTCTGTTCAACTGGACGTAACGTACTGTCTGATCTATTCTCTTCCAGACACCACGGTTTCTTACTGATATCTGTTTGCGTCTTGGCGCTAGGGGGCCGTGGTGTACTGGTTGACGGTTGAGTCATGCACGATGGCGCGCTTACCTCGGATCCGACTGGTATTGAGGGTGAGCGTGGCGGCTGCTCATGGCGGAGGATCTCTTCTCGAGCCAGAGTCTTCTCAGGCTGGCTTGGTTCTGAAGCTTTAGATCTGGTGGTCGGCATGTTGGCTGGCACTAATTCACACGACACTTAACACAGGTTCACTGATTCTGTAGTTTTTACTGTTTAACGCAGATTCACTTGATTCTATAGTTTACTGGTTAAAACTGGCTTATTTACTGGTGATAATACGGATATAAATCGCGCACACGTTACTGTATACTGTTTGACTATTTTGTCTTATAAGAACGGATATAGATACGCGGAACTGACTCTAATTACTGTTTTAAAAACACTGACTCTAATTAGACGAGAATTTAGACGCACGGGAAAAGCAGGCTGTCATGCGATACGTCCGGCTGGAAGCTATCCACAAGTGGACAGCAACGCTTTAATCCGGCTCGCAATGAACCACATAAATGTGGCCAGCAGGCTCTTAATCCGGCAACGAAGGACCAATAAATGGTCCGCAACGTTTTTTAATCCGGCTGCGAAGGACCAATAAATGTGACGAACGGGCCTCACGTGACATTCTATCTGGTCATAAACGCAGATTCAAACACCAGCGATCAGCTTACGTCCGCCTTAGGTACATTTAAAGGGACTGGCCGTCAGTATGCACACTCTTTCCCTGCCATGCAGCGGAGGTGTGGACTGTATCTTTCGAACGAGGTCAGGGAAAGTATAAATACTCGTCCCTGTGCGTCTCTCTAAGCGAAAGGATAAACCGACCGCGAGCGGTACGGTTCCGAATTAGATTGAACAGGAACACCAGTAAATAAGACACAGAATTCGGTTGAATAATATGGCTTTAATAATGGCCCATCTGATCAGTGCAAAGTCTGAGTGTTATCTCGAAGACTATTGCTGGCGACTCGGCTAAGATGTCGCAATCGTTCAAAATGTTGTGCCAGCTTAAGTACTCTCGAACTTTACCATGACGAGGGCCGTCAAAATACGAACAAATTATACGGAAATTTACATTCATTTTTCACTATCTATTTTACAGTTTTTTACTTATATTTAACGAACTATGTACAAGAATTATAATGTGTAAATGCAACAAGATGGGTAGGGCGGTCACCCATCCCATGGTAAGGGTTTTTAATAGGTATTTACTATTGTTTACTAATTACAGCAGTTTACAATCGAAATTATGAGTGGCTGGGCTCTATCATGCGACGTTATTGGTCGATTACACAAATATTATACATCGTACGGTATTACATGGGTTGTTATGTGGTAGCCACTCACTGACTCTATATAATGCATAAACTTTACTTCACACAACAGCGCTTTTATGGCTGATTTTACTAATTTACTATACAGTGATTTTACATATTAAATTTCTTATATCTATTAACAAAAAAGGGGTGCTGCGACCGTCTCGTGCGTACGGTGGCTGTGTTGATTGAATGTCTAAGATCATTTTACTGTTTGTCACAAATCACTGGTTTTACGATTCACTAATTTTCAATTTCATTTATACGGATCACGAATCACTTTCACTAAGTGTCTGTCGCGAACAATCTGGAATAACATATAGGCTACTTTTATAAGCTATATATATAAGGTGTACGCGGACGTAGCCGGAGCAATTATTCCGAAACAGCTCTGCTACCAGCCCCCTCATTATGGAGGAAGCAAATGCGAAAAATACCACTACGAGTAGGCGGTTTTCAAACGCTAGTCGCCTTCGCGCTCGGAAACCGCGTTACGAGGCACCGATATCATCGTAAGTCAACGATATTAACTTAAGTCAAAAAAATCGCGTAGTGGAAACGTGCGTAAAACTTAATCATTAATTTATCAACCGGGTCTAGTAAAATCCAATGCCAAACTAAGCCTGCAAAATCGGCACAAACAATTATTACTAGATTAGGTAAAAGGGATCCGACCAACTTGTAAAAGGGATCCGACAAACTTATTTAAAATCCGAATTTCCATTGACATAAAACTATTTTTAACGGATTCTATCGCGGTTTATTTGATGTTATTTTATATTTTACATATAAAACATTTATATAAACATTTATATTTTTACAGACTCCCCGTGACCATGGCTGCTGAAAAGCAACCGAAACGTCGGGATCAATGTAAAATATAAAATGACATCAAATAAACCGCGATAATATCCGTTAAAAATAGTTTTATTTCAATGTGTAACATTCGCGTAAACTTCCGAGAATATCATCCAAATTTCCCTTAAAGAATAAATAGGGAAAAATATAAATATGAGTTCAAATAAGTTCCGGGAGCCGACCGGACGCAAATCAGAAACACGAATGCAAAATTTGGACCAATTTTAGGTTGGGGGTCTACCAGACCCAGTTGCAAAAATCAATAAAAATGTTCAGGATAGGCTTCTAAGCGTTGTTGAGAGCTCCCCAAAGTATTAACATAAATTTCCAAATATTATTTTATTTATTAATTTGAGCCCCCCAAAGTGACTCGCTCTTGACCAAAATAATCAAAATATGGGAAATGTTTGGTAAATTATATAGATCTCAAGCAACAATATTTCCGTCCAAATATTGTTGCTTGAGATGTATTTATTTTTTTAATTTTTAATCAAAATTAAATCCCACGAAGTCCCAAAAACAATTAAATAAAATAGGCACTCAAATCAAAACAATCATGCAATTTCATAGGATAAATTCCAATCGCAAGCGATTAGGCAATATTCGACTTTTAGGCAAGATTAATCAAGTATTTAATATGAAATAGTAATTTATTTTATAAAGAGGGTAAATCAAAAATGGATTGCGCTACGTCCCAACGTTTACAATTATTACAACCGAAATCCGCGTAGTATTTCCATCGAGATAAAAGATCGATCGATTTCAAAAAAAATACCACGATTAAATAAAATATCAAGAAAATGAAATATTTAAGTAGGTTGTTAACTAACCTTATTACTGATCCTTAGGAACAAATGACCCAGTGATAATGTACCTAATCTAATCCTAGTCTAATGTATGTTGAGGATGTATTAATACAATAGATTACAAAAAATTATAAAATATTTCACTTCCCTTAAGATGTGTGTTTCACCGCAGCAATGGTTCCAAGTCAAACGAACGCGATGGGCATATTCACTTTATTTTACAAAGAGATAACTATCTCGATAATTAATTTTCACCAATTAATTAACATCTAACAAATAAAATCAAAACAATGTTATTCCAAAGTGCGTGGCAAAGCCAGTCCAAATCGCGCGGGCACTTGATATACCAACGTGCTAACCTCGAGAACTTTTCAAAGCGACTGACGGCACACTCCGCGCGATGCACTGGCGGCACGCCCACTTCGTCCAGTACACAGTTCACGGTACACAGTTCCGCGGTGAAATAACAAAATATAAATACTTAACGATTAAAACTAAACATAAGGGATAAAAAGAACCCTATATGGGCAGAAGGAACGGGTTCAGAATTCCATGCGGACGGGACCGTAGGTAACAGCTAACTTATAATATTAATAGGCTGAAATTAAAAAATATTTGGTTCGGTAACAGTCAACATCCAGGGTCGGCCTTGCACTCGAAAGCCCCTTTTCAGGGCGAATACTCTGCCAAATAAGTTACTCATATTAATTGTTCCAACATTTCAATTATTTCACAACGCAGAGTAATCAAATATTAATGTTTATAAATGATTATATCTTCATTATTTCCTTAGTTCGTAAAAATCAAAAGCGTCGGTAGCTTAGTGGTTAAGGAGTCGACCCTACGATCGAGAGGTTCCGATCCAAGCAATTATGCTTAGCTGGAGGGGTTAGGGGCAATATTAGTAAATTCGGTTACTATTATTCTTAAAAAAAAAAGAACCGGTAGCTGGCCCTACATCGACCAACGTATAATGACGACAATTTCAACCATCCAGATCAGTCCCAGGCATCACAGGTAGTCCCAGGCAGGTTTGGAATACCCCTCTGCATCCCTGGGGTTATCCTTTCGAGGGCTTACCCGGGGTGCCCGGCAACGGACACTTGGGGAGGACACCGTGCGGTTTTAGTCGCGACACGACATAACCACCCCCGCTGGCCGGCGGGGGGGGGGTATCCGAAGGGATTTCCGCACGTTAAAAAAAAAAAAAAAAAAAAAAAGGCATCACTAACTAAAACTTGACAACATCATGATAACACTCTTATTTTCTTGAGTGTATAGAGCTCAACAACATCTTCGGGGCTCAAACCAACCTCACCTGTAAGCTGGTGTGCATCTGTTGATTGACGAATGAAACTCTGGTGCAGACTTCCGGCTTGGGCTTAGGGAATCAGACGGTACCAAATAAATAAACCAATTAAAAACCGAAAAGTAGGAGAACTGGAATAAGCTGGAATTAAAAGAAGACTCAAGTTTATTTTTTTGTTTTCAGCTGCCACCTTTAGTATGGCCTTCATCCCAGGTTTCATCTTCTCATCATACTACATGGACCTCTACGGACGACGATTCACATATATCCTGGACCTTATTCCTGGTGCGATAGGGCTACTTTTAATGTACTTTGCCACAAACGTGTACTACTTAATCGCTGCAAGGGCTTGTCAAGGATTTACTGCAGCTGCCACGACCGCGCTAGGAGCAGTAATCATAGGAGAGTACTCAGATCCTGTACATCGTGGTATGTTCCTGAATCTAAAAACCACTGGGATCTATCTGGGTAGTGCCATCGTCCATTTACTCGGTAACTATTACCACTGGAAAACAGTGGCTCTTATAACTTTGGTTTTATACATATTCAACTTTGGGACAGTCTGGATATGGCCTGAAAGTCCATCATGGCTGGCTTTGGAAGGTAACTTCAAGAAATGTGAAAAGAATTTCTACTCACTACGCGGAAAAAACAAGCTATCAACGCAAGAGTTGGAAGAAATTTTGAAAGCTCAACAGGAACGCTCTAAACCCAAACGGCAAAGACTTTCGAAGAATATCCTGATGGTGTTCCGTAAATTTACCAAAAAAGATTTCCTATTACCAGTTCGGGTTTATTTATTCGCTGCAATTTTGTTAGAGGCTAGTGGGAGACATATTTTTCCTGCTTATGCAGTTCAAATCATTTCTCAAATATCTGTATCACGAGATCCTATTTATTATACTTTATGTTTAGATATTTTAATAACAACCAGTGCGTTATTCTCATCAGTCCTGATTAGAATGTTCAAGAGACGAACATTGCTATTCGTAACTGGTGCCGCTGCTTTAATTGTACTAATAGCGACATGTGGCTATTTATTCTTGGTATCTATATCTGTAATTTCTAATGTGCCATTGATTCCAATTAGTTTATTTGGATTGTACTTAGCTTTAGTTAATTCTGCTTGTGCACCTATACCTCTTGCGTTATTAGGAGAAATATTTCCTTTAGAGTATAGAGCTGTAGGAACAACTATTGCAGGAAGTTTGATAGCTGTAGTAAGCATTGTTACACTAAAAACTACTCCAATTTTGTTGGCTACGGTTAAAGTGTATGGCACTTTTTCTATATTAGGTGTAGCTATGGCGGTGTCGTTAATATGTTTGTATTTTATACTCCCAGAAACGAAAGATCGCTCTTTGCAAGAGATAGAAAACTATTTTAACCATGGAAATTTCAATGCCAAAAATCGGTCAGACGAGGATACCGAAGTTGAAAGGAGAATAATTGAGAACACATGAATTTTATAACTGTGTTTTAGCTTCGGGCGCAAAAAGAAGAGTGGTGTGTATCTATAAGTTTAACGGGTGTGTCTGTGTATGTTTGTATCTATTGGAGGGATCATAAACCCTTAGTAGTTGAGTGAGGGTTAAATGAAAAGATTGATTTTGATACGGTTTTTCTGTTTGAAAGCCAATGTGATAGATCTTAGATATAATTTATGAAGATCAACGTTTAAAGGTCATTAGCTCGAGTTCTGTGGTAATTTAAACTGAAATCTAAATTATTATTGTTAAGAAAATTGTGATATTTATGTGTTATGACCGAAACATAAACTATTTCAAGCATCTATCCCTACTGTTTCATTTTCAATTCATGCATTTCTTTCAAACCGTCTGCTATTGACATTTTTTTTTCTTTTTTTTTCCCATTAGGATGAACAACTGTTTAGACCACGCTTTCATCAAAACAAACTTACTTGTTACCACACTAGTTTTAGACTCATATATTACAGACCATAAACCACTGCTTCTAAAAATTACAAACACAAAAGCTGAACATAAAAGTAAATACTCTACCCACTTAAATTATGATGCTATAAAAGTAGATTCAGCAAGCACAGATTTCTCAGACCTAGAGGTCTGAGAAATCTGTGCTTGCTGAATCATAGTAGAGTAGACTACAATAACGAGCTTAACTCGTTAATGAACTCCTTTATAACTTTGATTACAACAATAATAAATAAACATACCACACTAAGGAAAACACCTCGAAAACTTAGAGCTACGAAGCCGTGGATACTTCTGGTTTGCTAAAATGCATCAAACACCGTGACAAATTGAAAACCTAATACTGAAAATTACATACACCCGCTATCGTAATTTCTGCAACACCTTACTTCGTAAACTGAAAATAGCTTATGAAAAAAAAGAACTCGACAAAGCTAAAAACAACACTAAGGCCCTCTGTAAAGTTATAAAGAACATAACTAATACTTCAAACTCAAAGACGAGCCCTATCGAACTGTTAAAATTACATGACAGTCCTGAAGCCTCAATTAATGAAGTATGTTATCTCTTTAGCAACGTGGGAAAAAATGTGGCAGCTCAAATTCTGTTTAAGACCTATTCTCCCTCAATTTCTATTTCCTCTGCTGAATCTACTCCTAATCTCCCTCTATGTAACTCTCTCGCGCTGTTGGAGGCGAATGAGGTGGAAGTGAGTTCACTCATTCTTCAACTACGCAACAACTGTGCAATGGGTTGGGATGGAATCCCAACAAAATAGTGATACACTGACACCTCCATTAACCTATATAATTAACACATGTCTGAGAAAAGGTATTTTCCCTGATGCCCTAAAAAGTGCAATTGTTCACCCTATACACAAGGGCGGTGACAGAAGCTCTGTCAACAACTACAGGCCCATTTCAGTTCTGACAGCGCTCTCGAAGGTATTTGAAAGGGTCTTATGTAGCCGCTTAAAAAATTCCTGGAAGCACAAAACATAATTTCAAAAAACCAATATGGCTTTCGCACAGGAATATCGAGTGAAGATGCGGTAATGGAACTAACGCAGCTGGTTGGCAGGAATCTGGACAAGAAAACTAAATCCTTGGATATATTCCTAGACCTGTCTAAAGCGTTTGACACAGTTTCTTCCCCTCCTACTTATTTCGAAATTACCTCTCACACCAACGCGCTCGCGTTGGTGTGAGAGGAATCGCCCTCGAAAGTTTTAAAATGTTATCTTCACAATCGCACCCAACGGGTGTCAAAATTAATGAATATCTTAGCGATGAGGAGACAGTAACATACGGTGTGCCCCAGGGGAGTTTTTGGGTCCAATTTTGTTCCAGATCTATGTTAACGAACTCTGTAACTGTGCACTTCCGAAAGCCAAAGTATTCTCATATGCCGATTGTTAGAACAGAAAGGAGATTGCATTCGTGTCGATCTGACTGGCAGGTATGAAAGTATTGATGTATGTTTGAATTATATATGAGATATATGAAAACTGTGTCAAGATATAAACATGTAGTGAAAATGTAATATCTAAACAGAGAATGTATTTTTAAATAAATAACTTTATTTAAATTGTGTTTTAAAGTCATATCTAGTGATTACAACACTGCGCATTGAGGATTGTGTTTTACGATAAAGGGGAGCCTTAAACCACCTTCCTACTCATCACCGATGATACTGCCATTATAATTTCAGGTACTATTTGGGACAGCGTTAAAGTCAGTGCAGAACTAGCTTTGACTAGGTTGACGGAATGGCTGAACAGTAACCTTCTAACGTAAAATCTTAAGATGACGTGTTTTATTCCCTTTGCACTACGTCTCAAAACATCACCGAATAGTTCGTTTTCAATAGCACCCACGTGTCCAAATCAAACGGGCAACTGTCTTTGTCCTAAGATTACAAGAACGGAAAATGTAAGGTATCTAGGGGTACAAATCGATTCGGGTCTGCGTTGGGATAAGCATATAGAAACACTTACGTCTAGGACTATGAGACTCCTTCACATCTTTAAGTCTCTCAGGTACTCAGCGAACCTTGAGACTCTCAAGATGGTGTACTACACCTTGTGCCAAGCTGCCATTGGGTATTGCCTACCTGTCTGGGGAGGTGCAAATAAAAGCAATTTTTTGACAATCGAGAGGGCACAGAAAGCAATACTCAAAGTCATGACTCGCAAACCGTTCCGCTACCCGACCACACAATTATACCTAGATTGTAAGGTTCTTACCTCACGTCAGCTATATGTATTACGGTCTCTACATAGGAAACATAAAAGCGTTGCTCTCTCTGACTCCAATAGACAGACAAACTATCCTTCGGGTACTCAGCATAAAACCTCCTTCGCGAGACATCAGTACTATATACTTAGTACACATATATATAAACATATTCACATAAAACTACATATAATTGATCTCAATAAAAAATAATTAGAATCCCAAATTACAACTTGGCTTCTCAAACAGCACTACTCACAAACTGAAACTCTTCTAACATACATAGCATAATCAAACTTAAATTAATTCACACACTCCTATAGAGACATACGCTCGCACCCCCCCCTCCACACACCCATACACCCCTTCTCTCTCTCACACACACACACTACGATACTAAAAGCACAGATACTTGGATTGGTTGTGAAACTGTTAAAAAGTAATTTAAAAAAAAAATGTACAGATAAAACAACGCATACTTTTGTTGCGTATACTGTCTGTTATGATTCAGGATATCATCCTAGTATAAGAGACAGGTTTTAACACTTGTAAATTCCACATTAATTTAGCCTTAATTTGTGTACCTTGTATCTCTTGTTGTGTCAATAAAAATAATTTGTTATTGTTTATTATTATTATATATTGACACCTGATATATATTACAAAATTAAAAAGAAATGCAATGAAGTTTAACTTTCTTGACAACCTCAAAAAAAGGTCGGATATCGACCATCCCACGGGGTCACTAGTTAACATAAAAGGTGATAATGTTCCCTTCATCCAAGCATCAGTACCGGCTACCTTTAAAGCTTGCACTTTGGAGCCCGAGATTTGCTCTTCTAGTCTTACTTTCCGTAATTTGGTTTGATTGACTTTTACGGGAATGACTGCAACCTGGTCCCCAACCTCGAGATGATTATTTATATATTTATTGAAACATTTAACACTTTTAAATACGTTATACTTACATTGATATTACAAGTTTAAATTTAACAGGATTAATGGTTTTTGAGTCGGCCCCGTTTATCATCGTGCGGAAATCACTTCGGATACCCCCCCGTTGGCCAGCGGGGGTGGTTATGTCGTGTCTCGACTAAAACCGCACGGTGTCCTCCCCAAGTGTCCGTTGCCGGGCACCCCGGGTAAGCCCTAGAAAGGATAACCCCAGGTCCTAGGTTTGAATCCTACCCATTACATTACCGACGTAAACCCACACAAGCAACACTAACACAAGCAAATTGGCTTAGCTGGTAGGGTTAACAGCAAAACTAGTACATTCGGTTACTATAGTAGGTACTCTTTTTTAAAAAAGAAACCTATACCATTGCCTCGTTCATCAATTAGCAGGTGTTCCGACTTGCAGGTGAGGGGGCAAGCCCCGAGGATCTGGGTGCGACCTCTTATATCAGCAATATGTATTATATAAAAGATGATACACCCACACATATAGCTCGTGAAGTATGTAAGGACAGAAGCAGATGGCGGGCTGTTGTCTCTGCCTAACCCGGAGAGAAAAAGGCCTGAGTATATGATTGTGTGTATGTATACTATACACACAAACTGGAACTTTATTAAATCAGTTATTGATAACGACATTAGGTATATCGTCTTGTTATTTTTCTGTACGGCCTCGCCTCTTGCGGAGATTTATGTAAATAACATGTAAATTGTATCATTTATTAGCCGTTCTGCAACTCTCGTTGAATAAATATCTGATAAATGTGGTCAATTTATTCTAGGCTACAAGATTTTACACATACAGTCTGAGTTAAATTATTGGTGTTTATTGTAGGACAAAACATAAGTCAGTGCATGCGTTGATCGTAGTACCACAGATTACATAATATTTACTTTACATAATACTACTAACAAAATGGACCATTGTCTGAATAAATAAATATTATTATTATTCACTTTATTTAACTTAATACATATTAAATTATATTTTTAAATACATTCTATATGTACAAAAAAAAACAAATATATTTAAAAATATAAAAAATAGTGGCCCACCGGCATCCGGTACAGGGACCAAGCTACCGGTGGTTAGGGCTCCAGAGAGAGGAATCTCCTCACAATGCGTGCCGTGTCGAGGAGCACTGCCTTCTGCATCAAGCCCTTGACCCAACTGTCTAACGCGACCCTCTTCAGATGTGACTGATTGCCAAGAGCTTCGATCAAGCTCTTGGCAATCAGTCCGTGAACCGATACAACTATCGGAACAATAATCGCCGAATCCACACTCCACACGTCGACAATCTCGTGAGCCAAATCCAAATACTTTATTTGTTTTATTTTGCCTTTTGCTTTATTATTACTATTATAATAGTAGTACCCTTTTTTTTTCGTGCGGAAATTAGCTGTACTAGTTGGGCAGCAGCCGCGCCAGAGTGAGAGCTGTGCCCTTCAGTTTGGGGGCCAGACAGGATGTGCTCTCCGAAGTCCCATCGGCCGTCGAGCACGAGCCCCAAATATTTTATTTGGGGCTTGATGCCGATGCGATTTAATCCCACGATGAGACTGGATCCCTCGGGTGGCTTGCTCAGAGGCCCATGAAAGAACAGGGCCTCGGTTTTATGCAGAGTCACCTCGAGACCCAGCCGCCGGATCTGCTCCATGACTTGGGCAACCACGGTCGTGTCCTTCAGGGTCGCTTCGCGGTACGTCGCCCCGCACGCCGTCACGAGCGTGTCGTTCGCGTAGCACGTGACGGCAGCACCGTCTACGAGCTCACCGCGAAGCACCCAGTCGTATCCGATGTTCCACAGGAGCGGCCCCAGGACCGATCCCTGCGGAACACCGCACGACATCTCACGCCGACCGCGACCGGTTACGGTTTGGTAGATGAAGTCCTGAAGTCCCATTGGCTATCGAGTACGAGCCCAAGGTACTTCATCGTGGGCTCGATGACGATGCTTACGCCCCCTAATTTTTAACAAAATATCTACCTAGCACCTAACTTAATCTTCCTTTAGCACCTGATATCTGACAAATGAGCACTGGGACAAGTTAGGGACAGACCAGTACATACCTATAACTTAATCCCATACAATCTACAAACTACTGTAACTGAACCTCGGATACAAGACGCAAACTACCTAACGCTACAGGTTAATAATGATACTGTTGTCATTGCTGTTTACCGCCCTCCAGCTAATCGCAATGTAGATAACTGTTTAAACGGCCTTCATTACCTTCTAAAATCCCTTTGTTCATTGAAAAACCTTATTTTGGTAGGTGACATCAATATAGATATTTCGGAAGGAAGTACGCAAACACAATCTATTGATTACCTGGATTTATTGTCTATATACTGAAGGGTATGTTACCGGCACACGTCTATCCCACACGACAAAACTTAACCTGCCTCGATCAAATCATTTTAAAAACTAAACTGCTTTCTTTCTGTTATGTAGTGCACACCTCACTTACGGACCAAGATACGGTCATGCTCTTTCATCACACCACTGATTAATCTAATATTGTTCCCCAACTCACCAAGACACGCCGAGTACTTGATTCTGGGAAATCTGACCTTCTCCAAATTAACTTAGATCCTTTCTACGGTACCACTTACATCAATACGGCCACAAACTATTTTATTAATACTCTGAACTCTATTATAGTCGCCAACTCCACAGTTAAAATTTTACCTAACCGCAAAAGATTAAAGAAGCCATGGATGACAGTAGGTCTTCTTAGATGTCTGAAAAATCGAGACTACCTGAACCTAAAACTTAAAAGGTCACCTCAGAATGAAATACTTGCCACAAATTATAAGCGGTATAGAAATTATTGTTCAACCCTCAGTAAAAACGCTAAGCTCAATTATGATATGGCCCAGATAAATAAGGCGAAAAACAATAGGAAACAACTTTGGCAAGCTATTAAGTCAATAACACACATCAAAAAACAAAAATTACCTGCACTAGACCTTCTTTCAACCACTGAGCCTCAACATTTAGTAAATGAAGCCAATTTATTCTTTACGAAGATTGGTAGCTCCCTAACCCAAGAGTCTGTAACCCGCTCAAAAACCCCAAAAAACCCTGGTAACTCTAGGCAATCCTGTCATACGTTTGTCTTGCTGGAAACCGATGAACTAGAGATTGACATTGTTATAAAAAGCTATAAGAGTGACTGTGCAGTTGGTTCTGACAATAACTCGGCCTCGTTTCTTAAAACATTCAAATATATATTGATCTCACCTATAACCTTCTTATGTAACCTGGTGTTCACCTCTGGCACATTTCCGGATGCTTATAAATTTGGAATAGTGCATCCGATCCACAAGGATGGGGGTAAAAGTCTGCTTAATAATTATAGGCCAATTTCTATCTTGCCCACTCTTTCTAAAATATTGGAAAGACTGATGAATAACAGACTCACATGGTTTCTCAATAAGTATAATATTCTTGCTCCAACCCAGTATGGCTTCCGTTCAGGTATATCCACCAATAATGCAGTGCTCGACCTAACCAATGAAATTGTCACTAAATTGGATGACAGGCAAAAGTTTGTAGGTATTTTCTTAGATCTAGCAAAAGCATTCGACAGATTGTCCGTCTCTTTGCTGGTCGCTATGCTTGAAGAAATTGGTATAAGAGGCACTCAGTTATCTCTTTTTAAAAGCTACCTCAGCAATAGACGTCAATACTTAAGGATTGGTGATTGGACAAGTAATGAACTCTCAATAACACATGGCGTTCCGCAGGGCAGCATCATCGGCCCGACGTTGTTCATAATTTATATGAATGACCTCTGCCGTCTGCAGCTCTCGCGTGGAACCATATATGAATAATGAATACATCCTGGGAGGCAGCTTTCAAGCACACTCAGCTTGGTTTTGATACGGTGTCTAATTGGCTAGCCCTAAATCGTTTGACCCTTAATGTTGAGAAAACGAAATACGTGACGTTTTCATTATCTTCGGCTGCTAGATGTCCGCCCTCCTTTCAGCATTTGACAGCCCACTCTTGCAATTTACATTCAAAAATAATTTTCAACTGTCCGGCTCTTAAAAGTAAAAACTGCATTAATACCTGAGTGTTGAACTTGACTCCACTCTCTCACCCATATCGATACACTCACCTCTAGATTGAGAAAGCTGATAAATGTCTTCTCAAACTCACATCATGTTGCTGATATAAAGGTATTAAGACTGGTATACTTAGCTCTTTGTCAATCGCTCACTCAATACTGCATAGTTGCATGGGGTGGCTCCACCAAAACTCATTTCCTGAGACTAGAGTGAGCAGAGAGAGCACTCCTAAAGGTAGGATGGAAACTTACTTACCGGTACCCCACTGCCGGTCGCTATAGAACCTGTGGCATCCTAACAGTCCGAGCTCTGTTCGTCCGCAGTGTCATTATAACGACTCACGCACAGATACACTACGATCGGGACAAAATGAATGTAGTCAGACGCAAACACGCTATACTCCCACTTAAGTTTGTCACTACCAGCCTTGCACAGCGAAACTTTCATTTTCTTAGCAATTACCTGTATAATAAAATAAATAAAACGATATAATATATATATATATATTATATCCAATGACGACGCACAAATGTAAAATAACTATCACTAACTGGCTATTGGAGATGAGCTATGATCAAACGGAAAACTTCATACAAACACTATCATAATTCGTAAAAAACCATAAACTCCCAACTCTCGCAACTTATACCACACAACACGTACACCATACCATTCACTCAGAATTGCACACATAGTCTCTTAATGGTTTTAGTATTAACTTGAACCACACTTTTTCTTACCTGCAGAGTGTGCTCTACAAACTGTGTAAACACATTACCTACACTAAGCGCACATCTTTACTCACACATTAATATTCACAGTCAAATTTAACACTTGAGTCTATTTGTTTATTTTCTAAAAGTACCCATAAAGTTACTAATTTAATTTGTTTATCAGGAATTATAGCACAAATGTAATGTGCGGAAATCCCCTCGGATACCCCCCGCCGGCCAGCGGGGGCGGTTATGTCGGGCTTGAACCGACTAACCGCACGCCGTCTCGGGTCTGCAGACGCCGGGGTGTAAGGTTGCCCATAGAGCATATCCCTCGCACCCCGACTGACCCTGGGCCATCTCCGGTTTCGAGATGGCCCCCTCGGGTTTGGGAACCACGGTGTCCCCGTCTTGCCCCGGTTTGGGGGAGGGGCGCTAGTCGCCCCACCGTAGCACAAATGTACCTGTAATAAAACTGGGGGCCTGGAGATCTGTAATACAGGTTTCGTACCTAGTACAGACTCCAGCTCTCGCTAAGGAAAAGAGTAACAGACAAATGTTGGATTGTAACGGTTGTACCTTGTGAGAGAAATAAATAAACATTATTATTATAATTTATTCTTAAAAAATAAGTGATGTCTGGCGATCATGGCATCATGGACCATTTTTTGAAGTGTGTTTAAAGGTTCGATTAATTTTGGTTAATTTTGTTATTTTTTTTATTGATTGATAGTTTATATGCATGGCGTCTCAATATTATTTCTTAAAATAGTCAGAAAGCTAATTATGTTCAAAACCTGTTGATTGTAAATAGCTTTAAACCTGTGTTACTTATCTACTAAAGAGGAGAAGTACGGAGCGGAGCTGTGTAGATGGATAGACTTTTCTACTGAAGTAACTGAAGCGTCGGTAGCTTAGTGGTTAAGGAGTCGACCTTACGATCGAGAGGTCCCGGGTTCGAATCCTGGCCATTACACTACCGACGTGAACCCACTCCTAACACAAGCATTTTAGCTTAGCTGGAGGGGTTAGGGGGAATATTAGTAATTTCGGTTGCTAATATTCTTTACAACAAAAAAAAAGTGAAGACAAGCGGTGTTGTGTGGTAGTGGGCTAGAGTTGAATGAAGCGCGGAAATAAAAATGGAGTGTCGTTCTGTTAAAGACCCTGAGGACTATCTATCTCTGTCTATATCAAACGCTATATTCTATCGCATTCATAGTCATAAATCTATGTATACACCTTCATTAAGTCATGTCATAACATAACAATAAGTGAACACTGCTGGGTATGAAACTAACTTATCTTTCTTCAACGACAAACTAGCCGCTCTGCTCCGCTCGTGGAATGGAACCGCAGCCTTAAAGACCACGCTGTATATGGCCATAAAATATGGGCATTTAGTTTGATACGGTCACCTACGCGGCATAGAATACGAATCGGTAAAATGCGATCAAAATTTAGAATTTAAATTTAAAACTATAAATATGGCGACGCCTTTCATAAAACAGGTTAGTACTTATTATTACTTTTTGAATTACTACTATTTAACTTATTAATTTATTTTAATTTATTGATAGCAAGATTGAATGTTCACAAATCGAAAACAAAATAATAAAATCAATTTTGTCTTATAGAGCAGGCGCTACAAGTTTATGAGTTTGCAAACTGAAACTTGGATATATTGTAGCTTTTGTGGGCCTTAAAGTTTCTTGTAAGTTTTATCAAAATCGATTTATAAGTTAACGTGTAACACCGGCAAAAGTAAATTACTTTTGTAAGAAGAAAAAAAAGAAGTTTATTAATAACCTACGATGTCTTCATAAACGGAGTCATATTTGTGAAGAGATTGTTTACAACTTGGTATTTTGTCGTTGTCATAGACGAATGGCAAGTATTGAAAAAAAAGAAAAAAAAATTTGCTGGTCAGGGACTATCACACCAAATTTCGTGATTCTAGGTCAACGGGAACTCCATATAGGTTTTTGATGTAAAACCGGTAGGTACTGCCGGTTGACCTAGAATTTTTAAAGAATCTGGAACTCTTGAAAAATACAAATTTTTTAAAGAATAACTATTTATTTAATATAATTATAAAATACATTCGCATTAAAATCTTGTCAATTAAATTCAAATACAAGTTATAGCTCCGCAACACTCAAATTCAAATTCAAATCAATCAATTTATTGTGAAAATGGGTTGCAGATGTGATGTAGTGACAAGATATAAAGTATCTCCATTCTCCACCTCTAGGCATACAATATCATTTTAGTTTATGTGTAATATACTTATTTGACTAAATAAAATGTCAGAATTATTTTTACTAATATTCCCCCTAACCCCTCCAGCTCAAACTCAATGGCTTGTGTTAGGAGTGGGTTCACGTTGGTAGTGTAATGGCCAAGATTCGAACCCGGGACCTCTCGATCGTAGGGTCGACTCGACCGTGGCTATAATTACGATTCAGGTCATAGGAAAATACATTATACGTTTCAGAGTCGCGTTCGTAAGTCCGTCGATGCCAGGTGCCTTATCATTCGCCAACGAGAGAATCAGAGATTCAACCTCGTGTTCGTCCGTAGGTTGCAAAAAGAACGAGTTTTTTATTTGTTTATTTTCTACTTCAGCCGAAAGTTTCTCCTGGCTTGAGTTAAGCTCACGCAGGGTATCCCCTGCCAACTTTTCGCCTACAGAAGAAAAATAGGTATTGCATAGATCCAGGGATTGTTTGGCATCCGAACTACCATGCAGCGCCAGGAGTTCCCTTGGTTCCGTTTGGTTTGGACAAATGGCATATGGATTTTATTGTTTTCCACAGCTTTTTAGTGTTGTTTGTGCTGTTAGACAGTTCTTGGTTCTCATATTCTGTTTTCAGTTTATTTAGCAGTTCATTACAGAAATTTCTGTAACGGGAATAAATTAGATGTAAACACTGATCATCCGGATACTTACGTGTCCGCATGTGTAGTTGGTCCCGATGTTTCATACAACGTATTAATCCTGGAGTTATCCAGGGCTTAATAGTAAACTTTGAATGGCTAATGGGGACTTTTTTCGTATGCTTATTTAAAACATCAGTGAACCGACTGCAGAAGGTGTTGACTGTCTGATTTGTGTCCACATTATCAAGTAATAATGACCAGTTTACCTGTGAAAGCTCATTTTCAATTGCTTCAACATCTCGCTTAAGTACCGTTCTGTCGATGTGTTTTATTTTCTTAGTAGCCAAGCCGAGCATTATTATGTTGTGGTCCGTTATATCAGAGCTACACACCACTCCCGTAGCCTCCCGGGTTGTGTTAACAAATTGTGATCGAGACATCTGTGGCTGTGTCTTGTTGGTTTCATTATAGCAGGAAAAAGTTCGTGTTCTGCAGTGACGCACTGATATTCCAAATCCTGAGTTTTTTTGCCTACAACAGATTAATGTTTATATCCCCTACAAGTATCAAAGTATTGTTTTTGATTGAGTTAATTTCCAGAATTTGATCCAAGGAACAGAAAAAATTATAGAAGCGTGGAAAACATGGGAGGCGATAAACTACAATGATTGTTATGTCGTTACAGACCTTCAGCTGCAGACAGTTTGCGTCCTGGAGATCCGGTTCCGACACACAGACGCTCAGCGTGTCTCTCACATATGCCACCACGCCATTGTTTTGATTAATTTTCTTCTCAGTGTAGTAGCTCGTGTAGGATGGCTGATGAGGAATTACAGAATTTTTATCGAGCCAGCATTCCGTCAAAATAATTACATCGCAAGTAGTTTTAATTCTATTCAAGGTGACAATAAGACTCCTTATGTTATACGAGTTTACTTTCAAATTTTGATTTGTCGCAAATGCTGCTCGACACCGCTCAGGCGTTTCAATCAAATGACAGTTTATGCAAAGCGAATCTAACTCAGCTGCTGTGTTGTCATTAATCACTGATAATGTTTAGAGTATTATTTACTAATTGGTTTATAAGATTTCCGATTGATTCATAGTTACTTGATTGAAGTCCGAGCAATGTCTTACAAATTCTAGGGCCGTGATTAAAAATAAATTGTCCTGTTTCTTTTTTAAGATTTTTTAGATAAAGAACCGTGCCATATAATAGTTGTTTATGAGGTGAAATGTAGACTGTATATAAAGAATACTGTGATAATAATAATAATGAAGTCTTAAGTGAGACTGACTGTACAGAAGTTATAAAGTACAGGATATGCATTTCTTCTCTTCGCGGTGGCCTAGTGGTATGGGTAAAGGACTGCTGAGACGAGGTCTCGGGTTCGATCCCAGGTATTACCATGGCACACACCAATGACTTTTCAATGCTTTTCGAAGTTATGTGTGTATTTATCGTAGGTTTATAAGTGCCCGGTTAATGGCAATAAGCTCGCCACCTATTACATTGGGACCTAAACATAAACTGGCGAAATGTGGGTGCTAGCACCTCTGCCTACCCCTTCGGGGATATAGGCGTGAGTTTATGTTATGTTATTATGTTATGTTATTTCTATGTATGAGACGTAATATATATATATATTTTATTTTTTTTCTCTTTTTATTGCAATCTATCATTCTTGCAGATATTCAGCAATATGTAGGATTTCATTGAATAAAGGGCTTGTACGAAAGCCGTCCAGTGACTGCTCCGTTAATTCTTGTGCCTCTCAGAGAAGGTCTTGAGGAATCTTTCTTTTCAGTCTGCGGGCTACTGTTTGGGTGTTCATTAGGTTGACCGCCAGAATATTTGGATTAGAGATTCGCTTTCCGTACGCTTTTGTCCTCTCCGAGATTTCATCCATAACACTTTTGACGCAGAGGTCGTGATGGAGTCTAACGTTTGACACATACCAAGGCGCGTTCGTTATTATTCTTAGTATCTTTGACTGGAATCTTTGTATTATTTCAATGTTTGATTTTACTGCTGTTCCCCAGAGCTGTAGACCATATGGGTTTTATTATACATTCATAAAGCAATAGTTTGTTTTGAAGTGAGAGTCGTGATGTTTTATTTAGTAGCCAGTACATAGTGCGCAACTGTTGGCCCATAGCTAGTCGCTTTGTGAAAATATGCTTCTTCCAGGTCAGGCGTCTATCCAAGTATATTCCGAGATACTTGGCGTGATCCTCTTGCGGTAGAGGTATACTGTTGAGAGTGACAGGTGGACATGTTCCTTTCCTGTTTGTGAAAGTAACCTGAACAGATTTGGTTTCGTTGGCTTTGATTCGCCAGTCTTTGAGCCATTTGGATACCTGATCAAGACTGTTTTGAAGCTTTTGTGCTGCAATGTCTGCGGAATCGTCCATTGATAGGATTGCTGTGTCATCAGCAAATGTCCCAGTAACTACTCCATCTGTTGTAGGGAGATCAGCTGTAAAAAGTAGATACAACGTGGGACCCATGACGCTGCCTTGTGGAACTCCAGCTTTGATAGTATATAAAGACGTTAACTCGTCTCCTTGTTTTACAAAAAAGTGTCTGTCGCTTAGATATGACTTTATTAGGTTGTAGAAGTTTATAGGTAGGTTTGTTTTTATTTTGAAAAGAAGTCCGTCATACCACACCCGATCAAATGCCTGAGATATATCCAGGAATGCTGCGACACTGTATTGTTATGATTCAAGAGCTTTGTTTATGTGTTCCACTAGTCTGTGTACTTGTTAAATAGTGCCATGCTTTCGATGGAAACCAAATTGATGGCCAGGTATTAATTTGTTTGCGGCAATAATCGGGGATAATCTAAGCAAAATAACTATCTCCATAATTTTTAATGGTATGGGTAACAGGCCGGGCGTTTAAGTCTTTTAGTGACTTTACACAACGAGTAATTTGTCTCTGCAGTAGCATCAAGGTTTTCTAAAGATGTTTGTATGCCTTGGATTTCATTGTCTTTAAGAAGAATTTTTAATTTTGTTTGGAGATAGTTTAGGTATTTTTTATCAGTAGGATAACCTGTTGTTTGCCACTTTTTTCTAGCTTTTCTTTTATCAGCTAACAGTTCTCTTACAGATGTTGGGTAATCTTGTTTACGGCGCAGCTATTGAAATGTTCAATGGCTTCAGTTATGTTGTCATCCGTCTTTAAGGGAATTTTCAAATCTATTTTTTCTGCCAGTAGCCTGCTGTCTGAAGAGCTCCCAGTTAGTTTTATTGGAGTGTAGCTTGCAAGGTTTAGGTACCACTGTGATCTTCCTTTTTAGTACCATTTCTACCGGGGAATGATCGGAGGATAGTTCGGTGCTCGTTTTGCTTGTTATAAAGTTGCTAGGGATGCCCTTTGTAATATAGAAGTCAAGCAAGTCTGGTACTTTATTCAAGTCTGTAGGCCAGTATGTAGGATCTCCAGGGGAGACGATATCAAGTTTTAACTTCTCAATGGCCATTAACAGCTGCCTACCTTTCGTAGTTATAGTCCGTGCGCCCCAGTAATGGTGCTTGGCATTGTAATCACCTCCAGCTATGTCAAAGTCAAAGTCAAAAGTCAATTGTTTATGTTTAGGTGGGCTGTATACAGCCGAAATTGTAAAAGGTCCCGCCCAGTCTTCAATGACGACATTTGTTGCTTGAATTTCCTCTGTGCAGTAATGTACTGTTTCATGATGTTTGATATTATATCTTATTAGAACGGCACTTCCGGCGTGTGCTTTACCGTCGGGGTGCATTGTGTGATAGTTTTCATAGTTCTGGATGTTAAAGTAGCTCTTTTTAGTAAAATGCGTTTCTGTAACTAGGAGGATATCTATCTTTTATGTCTCTAAGTATGCCTTAACCTCAAGGGTATGTTGTCACAGCCCATTGGCATTCCATAGGGCAATTTTTAAGCAGTCGAATTTGACAGCTTGGTTGTGAGGGCTAATATGAGGTTTGTCATGGTGGTCAGTTGCTGCATCATTTGTTTCATGAGGTTCATTAATTGAAGCATGTCCTTTTGATTAGTGTGATTTGACTCTGTTGTTGTATTGTTTGGAAAATTTTTATTGGTCAGTGCTTCTTTGTATGTCTTATGTTGGCTATTTAGAGGTTCTTTATCCTTTGATTTTTGATTTTCGGCCCTAGCTCCCTGCTCCTTGCTGCGAACATAGGTGTTTTTGCGTTCCGGTGCCTTTGGAAATTTAAGATTTTGAAGCTCTCTGTAGATTCTACAACTTTTATGATTTGCCGGGTGATTTCCGTCACAGAGGACACATTTTACACTGTCTGATCTAGTTTTCCTTGAACATTCGATCGAGAGATGGTCACCAGCACATTTAATACATTTAGGGCTTCGGCGACAGTACTTTTTAGTGTGTCCATACTGCTGGCATTTGGCACACTGCGGTAATTCGCGTTTAGGTCGAGGAGGTTCAAAACTTATGATGCAGTTCATGAGATTTTTAACCTCATATATGCTCTTATTGTTTGGGCTTGTTTTTAATTCGATAATAAACAGTGGCAGTGGCTTCTTTGTTGCTCTTTGTTTGATGTTCCATATATTGGAACTGCAATGCCCTATTTGTTCTAACGCCGCTTTGATTTCCTCAGGCTCAGTTGAGGGGTGCATGTTTTTAAGGACCACTTTGAAACTCCGTTCATTCTTGGGTTTGTACGTGTAGAACTCTATGTTTCTAAGTTCTAGTTGGTTTACAATTGTCCTGTATGTCTCTGGATCTTTTGGTTGTATTTTAACTTGGTCGTTGTTAATAACTTTCAGGTTATACATATCAAGGGCGTGTTCATTAAGAATCTTAAGAAGGGGTTGGATATTTCCCACTTTGTCAACAAATATTGGTGGGGGCTTGTTTATTTTTTTAGTAGCAGTAGTTTCCTCTCCCTCAGAGTTATCAAAATCTAAACCAGCAAATCTGTTTGTTGTAGGTATTGGTGGATTCTGGGACAGCCAGTAAGTATCCAGTTTTGTTTGTTTTTGGTGCCCATTCTTTTCTGGACTTGGATTAGGTCTCTTTTTTCCAGAGACTTGTGACCAATTTGCATCGTTGCTTACACTGGGTCCGGGAGCTATGTCTTGCGCTATGAGATTAGTATTTGGGCTACCATCAAGTGATAGTGTTCTGGGTCTAGACTCAAACATTCCTTTGTGGAAGATTTGTTGTGTTAAAGTTTTATTGTTGGTAATATTAGTTTTTTGGTTGTTTGTTGCAGAGTTAAATTTTTCATTCATTTCAATTCCCACGAATAAGGACGATATAATAGTCGCTACCTGGGGTGACGCCTATTCCCAGGAGAAGGCAAATGCAACAGTGGTTGCCCGTTCCACTGAGGTTGGCGCTAGAAACTGGTATCCCACCAGTCATACATCCTCTCGGCACGTTGCTCACCTTAGGATTGGGGTAATTTATTTATTTATGTGTTGCGAGGTTTTCTTCCTCGAGGGCCAGACAATTAAGCCAAGCCTCGTAGATGTTGGTGAGTTCAGAGGCCATTTCCTGCCTTTGATTGGTCGAGTTTGTTAACCGCCGCTCGCTACTCGGCGTTGTTGCTCGTTTAGCATCACCCGGGGGGCACGTGTAGGGTTAATGAGGAAAGATAGTAAATCCTACGGACGCGAGCAACTTCACCCCCCTATAACATTTATTATGTAATAATAGTAGTATACGTAAATACTAAAATATCGTATAAATATCATAAATATCAGTAACACGATAGGCCTGTAGGCCGAGACCGAATCGGTAGGCCGTCCCGGCTTCGCCAAGAGGACCAGCTTCCCGCGTTTCCAGCATTCGGGAAACCGTCCACACGCCAGGCTAGCGTCAAATAGTCCCCTGAGGCGGTCATCCAAGTGGTTGAGGGTCAGGGCTAAGACCTTGGCGGGTATGCCATCTGGCCCAGAGGCGGTGTTCTTTGAACGAATTCTAAGAACAGCCGCCCCGAACTCTGCCTCGGTGACGGGCGGAATCTCCTCCTCGTCATCACCTCCATCTTCGGCAAGTGGTGCCATGGACGGGGGCGTGTGTTCCGCCCGTTCCGGGAATAGACCCTCAACGACTTCCGCGAGGAAGCTGGGCTAGAAAGCCTCATTAAGGGGGGGAGGGGGCTGCGCGCGGAGCTTTTTCTGCACCGCACGATACGGGCGACCCCAGGGGTCACGATTGAGACTCTCCAGCATCTCCTCTCTCTTTTCCTCTTTGGCGCGCGTTATGGCCAGCTCGTAGATTTTCTTCCTCTCCTGAAGCACCTCTCTACTCGCCGGCCTACTTCCCCGTCATCGCGGGGGTTCCGACGGCTGCGTTTCAGCAGCCTCCGGGCATGATGAGTCGCCGCACGGAGGCGTGCCAACTCTGGGGACACCAGTACACCTCCTTCCTCGGAGGCCAGGCTCGCGAGCGGGGCATTGCCACATCGCATATTTGGGTAATCGCATTGCGAAAGTGGCATGCTCCGGCGTTAACCTCCTCGGTTGGAAGCAGCGGAGACAGCCAGGACTCAACGATTGCTGCCTCCTCCAGTAGGTCCCTCTTCAATTGGCTCGAAACCCACCGCGGAAATCGGGGAATTCAGCGCGCCATGTGTCCCCTTCTGGGGCCCTGGTGTCGGGAGAGCTCAAATCGGATATAAGAATGATCCGAGAGCGTCTCAACTTCGTCCAGGACACGCCAGTTCCTTACTAGTCTGGCGACGGCAGGGGTAGCGAACGAGAGGTCCACTATCGACTCCCCCATCCGCCATCGCCAGTACGTAACGGTAGAGCCTCTGTTGAGGAGACAGAGGCCCACCGATGCCGCCAGCTCTTCGACCGCCCTACCCCTTGCATCGGTGCTGGGTGATCCCCACGCCCTAGAGTGGGCGTTGAAGTCCCCCAGCACTAAGATGCGTCCAGCCGCCATTCGCCGTATCGCCTACGTATATCCTATCGTATACGCCGAGGAGCTTACGATGGCCACGGACCCGTCCCGGTCACCCACCCAGTTTGGGCGGGGAGGAACTAAGTAGGGGTCCGAGACCAGGGCTAAGTCCACCGACCACTCCGCCATGTACTGCAGGAAGGTATCCTGCGCACGGGCTTTGTGGTCGGCGTTCGTCTGGACGAGGAGGCAGGAGACGTGATCCATTACTGGACCGTTTCTACAGCCTCCATCGGCGACGACGGTCGCGCAACTACCGCAGCACCAGTCGGAGTCGATTGGCTGGTTCCTGGTTGAATTTTGAAAGCCCCTTTAGGGGCCCTGTAACCCTCAAGCCCCACCAAGTGGTTGGCAGGCAGCTTAGCTGCTGCACAGGCGAGGCAATGAGGACTAGCGGAGCAGGTCATCGCCAAATGACCCGGACTGCCACAGCGAAAACATAGTCCGCTGTAGTCTACGGTGCTTACGCACGCGGTGCGGACGTGGCCAGACCCAAGGCACTTGAAGCACCTCATGGGCCTCGGCTCCAGGGCCATCACGCTGACCGAACTGAGGCCCAGGAGGTGTCTGCCTCCTTCCACTAGGGTTTTTGCTGCCACAACTGGGCAGCTGGCCCACACCGCACCTACGCGATCAGGACCGGGGCGAATTGCACCAACCCTGAGCGTGTCCGAGGCACATCCGGTCTTCGCAATGATGAAGTTTCGGATATCCTGCACGGTGATGGAATCGTCCAGGCCAGAGATGCGGATCTCTGCGCATTTCGTGGGCCTGGCGATTTTCACTCCCTGCTCCGCTTCGAATAGGCCCCGCAGCCTCAAAGTCAATCACTTTGAGGCTGCGGGTCTGCCCTCTGTGCGGTTGTTCTACCGCAAGCATAATTATAGGTCATCTAAAACCATGGAGCAGTATCTAATAGTTATCCTTATTTTTTAGGTTAAAACTTCTTTATGCATTTTTTGCACTTTCCATAATGAGCGTTTTTTGGGTACCTAGAGAAGAACCATGGAACTCGCGTCATTGTCACGTCCCATCCCGTCTTGTCACGCTTTCCACTTTCAAAAATGGATGAATGGATGGATCAATTGATGAATGATGGATGGATGAATACATGGATGGAGGGCGAGAGGAAGAGAGGGAGGGATAGCGGGATGGATGATGACGGTTCAATAAATACACACGTAATTGTTTAAGTTTTCACTTCCGCCGGCACTCCCGGAGTGCCACTGCCTTATTTTTTAAATATTTCCAATGTACAGACACAAATAATGCACAATTTTATAATAGTAATACCTTTTTTTTTACGTACGGAAATCCCTTCGGATACCATTTTTTTTTTTTTTGTGCGTAAATCCCCCGCCGGTCAGCGGGGGTGGTTATGTCGGGCTTGAACCGACTAAAACAGCACGCCGTCTCGGGTCTACAGACGCCGGGGTGTAAGGTTGCCCATAGAGCATATCCCTCGCACCTCGACTGACCCTGGGCCATCTCCGGTTTCGAGATGGCCCCCTCGGGTTTGGGAACCACGGTGTCCCCGTCTTGCCCCGGTTTGGGGGAGGGGCGCTAGTCGCCCCACCGTCCCGGCCTGCTTCTGCTGGGGTGACAGGTGGCCTCACCCGCCACCCCCAGGCCTGCGCTCATGGAGGACGGAGGTCGTTATGCGACCTCCGGCGCCTGAGTCGCCTGCGACGCGCGGCGAGCAAGTTGCGGGCTCGGCGGTCCGGGAGAGTTCTAAATCTCTCCCGGGTGCGCTCCGCCATCTCCTTCGCGAGCATTACATGCTCGCAGAAGGAGGTGGCGGCGGCCCACGCGCTCGCGCTCCGCACCATTGCCGCAATCATGCTGCCGAGCGAGAGGACTCCCACCCCGATGGCTGCCACGAGGTCACGCCTTGGCGCCTCCCACGCCGGGCAGTCCGTCAGCGTGTGCAGCCCTGAGTCCTCGCTCGCGTCGCAGTGATGACACTCAGGCGTTGGCTCCTTCCTGATCCGATGCAGGTGCAGGTCCCCGAAGCACCCCTTCCCGGAGATCACCTGCGTCAGTCGGTACGAGAGGCTTCCGTGTCGCCTCTCCAGCCAATCCTCCATGATGGGCCTTACCGCCGCTATTGCGGCGTGTCCTGCGCTTGGCCGCCCAAGTCGTTCCTTCCACTCCACCACGATGGCCTGGCGGAGCTGGGACTGCACGGCCTCGATTTCTCGAGGCTCGGGGTTCCATCCCTGCTCCCGCTCTGGGCTCAGGGAGGGCTCTCGCTTCCAGGTCCCATGGCGGAGTTCCGGCAAGGAGACTCGCCGCCTCGAAGGAGATCGTGCGGTACCCGCGGATGACCCTGATGGCCATAACTCGCTGCGGAGCGCGCAGCATCCGCACAGTTCTGATCCTCAAGGCCTCCGCCCATATTGGGCACCCATACAGGGCCATGGACCGCACGATCCCTGCGTAGAGTCTCCTGCAGGAGTCATCGGGCCCCCTCATGTTGGGCAACAGCCGAGCCAGAGCAAGAGCTGTGCCCTTCAATTTGGGGGCCAGACTTCGGATGTGTTCTCCGAAGTCCCATCGGCCGTCGAGCACGAGCCCCAAATATTTCATTTGGGGCTTGATGCCGATGCGATTTCCTCCCACGATGAGACTGGATCCTTCGGGTGGCTTGCTCCGAGGCCCATGAAAGAACAGGGCCTCGGTTTTATACAGAGCCACCTCGAGACCCAGCCGCCGGATCCGCTCAACGACTTGGGCAACCGCGGTCGTGGCCTTTAGGGTCGCTTCGCGGTACGTCGCCCCGCACGCCGTCACGAGCGTGTCGTCCGCGTAGCACGTGACGGCGGAAACGCCTACGAGCTCACCGCGAAGCACCCAGTCGTATCCGATGTTCCACAGGAGCGGCCCCAGGACCAATCCCTGTGGAACACCGCACGACATTTCACGCCGACCGAGACCGGTCACGGTTGGGTAGATGACGGCTCTCTCCGTCAAATACGCCCCGACTATGCGGCGGAGGTAGAGGCACTTCGTGATACACGAGCGCCTCCCTAATGTAACTCCAGGGCAAGGTGTTGAACGCTATAATAGTAATACCTGGTGTTTTTTTTTTCAGACTTGTGTTATATCAGGCGTACTGCTTACGATGGTGGAACTTGGCATGTTCTTAGGGTTCACCACGTGCCTGCTACCGGCTCTCCAGGATCCTCAATCTGATATACAAGCAAGTCTGGAAATGTCTTCGTGGATTGGTACGACTACGATTACATTTCACTTGCAATTTACTAGTTACTAGATTAAAAAAAAATACTGATCCCGTTCCTGCAATCCATGGGAACCTATTGCAGGGATAAAAAAGCCTGGTTCTTCCAGACAATGATCTATCCCGGTACCGAGTTTCAGCCAAATTCGTACAATCATTTGAGGTGATTCACTAACAAATATCCAAATATCTTCACTAATTTTCACATCCTACGAATCCTACTAATATTACACACGTGAAAGTTTGTAAGTATTCTAGCCTCCTGGCAGGCCACAGAGAGGTAGGCAGTGGGTTCTAGAATTAAAACGCGGTATAGACAGTATTCAATAAATATATTGTCCACTTCCGCCGACTACGACTACAATAAGAAGCACTAATAAGTGAAGGCACTGGCCTGTCGAGGGTGCGGAGTCTCCTCTGTGTCTGGTCCAGATCCGGTGAGACCGTAGGTGGCGAGGCCGTAGAAGTAACGGACCAGACTGGCGGCCAAGTTAGCTGGTAGGTAGCCGATGAGGTAGGAGGTGGATCCTGGAACACAGACCGAGCACATTAGGGAGGCTCACGTGCGTTGAGAGACCCTACCCAGCGCAGAACCCTTCCCGTGCTAATCTGCGCTAAGCAACCCCCAAAAAGTACTAGGAAGAGAACAGCTGATGGGTAATATAATTATTAGGGAAGTGACTCACCCCAGCATCTATCACCCAGCATTTATATATTTATTATTGTATTACAGGGATGTTATGGATATATAATTTCGGATCCGGATACGGATATGGATATTGGTAAAATATTATATCGGTTTCGGTTACGGTTATGGATATTAAATTATTTCGGATTATCCGATAGTTTCGGTTACGGATATTAATTTTTGTGTCAGTGTCAGCTGTTGGGAATTTGTCAGTTTTTGTGGGTTATCTTTTTCTAGCAACAACAATTCTTCATACTTATCTTTGTGTTGAGATTTATGGTGAAATTTGAGTGAAGTATTGCCACCTCCTTTGCGTGAAAATTGTTTCCCACACTGTTTACATTTTGCAAAATTTAGATTCACTTCATCATAAAATGACCAAATTAAACTAGATTTAGGACGCATTTTTCCAGTCACTGACAATTTGTTTACTAATTAACAAGAAACCACACCTTTAATAAGTAATCGTAAAATAAATTACATCGTACGTAGGTAACGTAATCCCACAATAACCTCTAAAGTTACGACGACTAAAGCGGCGCGCGATGGTCTGCCGGCCGGGCAAAAACAAAAACTTGTCACGACGTGTCATATTTATATAAAGAAAGTATAACCCGTACGAATTAGCTGCGCACCTCGCGCTGTGTCGTCATTAGGTAGCGAGAGAGGTGTCGCATTCCAGCGAAGCGCATAGTTAATTCGTACGAGTTGTAGTATTTTATTTAGTTAGACTCCGCCCTATCCGAAACTATCCGAAACTTTTATTTCGGATTCGGTTACGGTTATGGATATTTTTTTTTTTTTTTTTTTTTCGGATATCCGATAGTTTCGGTTACGGATATGGATATCCATAACAACACTGTTATATTATATATTATATCAATCGATTGCAATACTTTTTTCTTATACTAGGTAGGTACTATATTTTAATTAAATAGCGTATTAGGCACTAGTGCGACCTGGCCGGTAGCGACCGATAGAATGGCGGTAGATACCCCTCTTCATCTCATTGCTAATTAGACCGATTAAAACCCTGCCTCCGTTTACCTGTGTAATCTACCAGCTGAGGTTGCCTTGTCCTTTTTAGTAGGCGCCACCCTTGCGACGTGACAGTATGTATGGATGTATAGATGTTTGTTACTCTTTCACGCAAAAACGGCTGAATTTATCTAATTGAAATTTAGTACAGGGATAGATTATAGCCTGGAATAACATATAGGCTACTTTTATCCCTGGATAGAGGAATAGGGAACTTATTTGTATATCCAGGGATAAAAAGTAGTCTATATGGGCAGAGGGAACGGGTTCAGATTTCCACGCGGACGGAGCCGCGGGCCACGGCAGCCGCGGGCAACAGCTAGCTTATAATATTAAGAAGAAAAAAAAATTGATTCCTAAACAGTCAACATCCAGGGTAGACCTTGGATACACGAAAGCCCCTTTTCAGGGCGAATACTCTGCCAACTAAGCCACTAATATAAATTGTTCCAACATTTTTTAAAGTGACTACGCCTGGTCAATTTCAGACTATTGTTACTTACTTTATATTGTTATATTATAACGACGGCCTCTGTGGCGTAGCGGTAGTGCATTCGACTGCTACGTCAGGGGGCGCGGGTGGGGGTGTGTGTTGGGTAACCTCCTCGAGTGTCGCTCCGGTTCCGATCCCGCTGCAGTCCGGGGGAACGGAATCGGAGCGGCCGGTGCACCCTGGGCGGCGGTCAATGGCTTCCCCTTCATGGGGTTGGCATTGATCGTCGGCCAATACCCAACGTGGCGGGAACACATCGCTCTCCGTACTCCTCTGCTTTCAGAGGAGACAGGATGAGCGATGCTGTTAGTGGTGGAGGTCACCGTAGGGTCCTGGGGGATCCAGGGGCGGGTTGGCCCACTGCTAACGCAGGGGCCGACGGGCACTTGTGCCGCCGCCGGCGAGGGAGGACTAGCCATCCTCTCGCGTTCCGTAATCGGTAGGTGATCAGCAACGACCTGACTGGTGGCTCCAGAAGGGTACGCTGAGAACTTGCTGACCGGAGGGCTTGCCTTTATTGGCCGGCCCACGACAAGGAAAAGTCTATAACACCCGACAGCGAAGTCGTTAAAACCTATGGATACCAGCCGACCTCCATAGTATATAGGCTTATCCAGGTGCAGGGGGCTCCGCCTGGATGGACCATCTTTCCCCCATACTCGTGGGACATATTATGGACAATAAAAACCAAAATGAAAAATCGGACGGAATAATTTACGACAACCAAGGCGCGAACAACGGAAATGATACTGACGGTGTGGTAGTAGTTGGGGGTGAAGAGGAGGTGTGCTTGCGGTCTCGCACGCGGTCGAAGAAGGCCGTCTTCGCCAGACCCGCAACTCCACTTCCTATGGGAGAGGGAACGGACGCGGAGATTGCGTCCACGGCTGGGACTGACAGTGAGTCAGCTCCCAGCCAAATGGTGATGGCGGTCCAGCCAAGGGCTCCTGCGCCGTCAGGAGCGGCACCTAAACCGGGGACAAAACCGGCGCCTAAGGTGGCAGCCAAACCGACGTCCAAGCCGGTGCCCGAGGTGGAAACCAAATCGGCGCCGAGTGTGACTCAGCTCCTGGCGGCGATCGAGCGGCGTCTTGGTGTATTGGAGGACCGGGCGTACCGTCCTCCACTAGCGCCGCCCGCTCTATCATTTGCGGCTGCTGCTGGTGGGAATCCTGGCCCCAAGACAGGGACTGCTGTCCCTGCGAAGCCAACGCCTGCCAAGCGCCCAAAGGGGAAAAAGCACGGCACCCCGGCCCCCGCTAAAACCGCAGTTCTCGCTACACCCGAGCATTCCTCCAGAGGAGAGGGATGGGAGGTAGCGGGAGCCGCGAAAAAGGCAAAAAAAGCCGCCAAAAAGGCGGCCAAGAAGGCGGCCAAAGCTGCTGCGGCGAAGGCGCCGAAGAGGCTCCGCGCCCCACGCTCCACTGCCGTCGTCCTGACGGTGACGACGGAGGGTGCGGAGAAGGGCGTGGGGTACGCCCAGGTCCTGAGGCAGGTAAAAGCCTCGGTGGACCTCAAGGCCCTCGAGATTGAGGGTGGGCTCCGGTGCAAGACGACTCGCACCGGAGCTCGCCTCCTCGAGGTCTCCGGCGCCACCAGCGGCCCCAAAGCGGACGCCCTAGCGGCCAAGCTGAGGGAGTCGTTGGACACGGAAGCCATCCGCGTCACCAGACCCAACAAATGCGCAGGTTTGCGCATTTCGGGTCTGGATGATGCGGCCACGACGGAGGAGGTTATCTCCGCCGTCGTGGAGGCGGGCGGCTGCCCCCGGGATCAGGTGAGAGCTGGAGAAATCCGCTTCAGCTCCACTGGTCACGGCACGGCAGTCGTCAACTGCCCCGTCGCAGCGGCGCAGAAGATTGCGGACGAACGGAGCCTCCTCGTTGGGGGCTTCCTTAAGGCGCGGGTGCAACTCCTGCAGCCCCGCGAGACCAGGTGCTTTAGGTGCCTGGCCGTGGGGCATGTGGGAGTGCATTGCACAGCGGAAGACACCGTGGGGGACCGGTGCTTCCGCTGTAGTCAGCCCGGGCACAAGGCTAGCACCTGCGTAGCTCCGCCGCGCTGCTACAAATGCGTAGCGGAGGGTAAAGCGGCGGAGCACCGAGCGGACAGCCGATCCTGCGCCGCCTCGAGGACAAAGCCCCGTTCGTCCGCAACGGATAGTTGGGGTGCCGCTCAGGAGCGGCCACATTCCCGGCGGGATGCGGAGATGGACGTCCATTAATGGACACACCAATCCGCATCCTGCAGGTGAACATAAACCACTGCACCGGTGCTCAGGATCTTCTGTACCAGAGCATCGTGGAGTGGTCTATCAATGTGGTCGTGGTCGCTGAGCCGTACTGGGTCCACCCCGGAAGCCCGGTGGACCTGGACGGCGTAGCGACCGTTTTCGGGGGTGCCGCCGCGGACACCTCGCGCCTTGCACTTATTGCAAGGGGCAGAGGCTGTGTCGCGGCGGACTATGAGGGCTTGGCTGTCGTGGCCGTCTACTTCTCGCCAAGCCTTGACCAGTATGAGCTTGAGCTGTGGCTCGCTGAACTGGACATCGCTCTCGCTGCGTGCCGTCCTCGCCCTGTCTTGGTCCTGGGAGACTTCAACGCGTGGTCTGTGGCTTGGGGCTCCCGGGAAACCAATGCCAAGGGGCGAGTTCTGGAGGATTGGGCCAACACCCGTGGCTTAGAGGTCCTCAACCGGGGGAGTGTCGCCACCTGGGAGCGGCGGGGGCTCAGTTCGGTCGTGGATGTTGCATTCGCGACCCCTGCTCTCGCCCGCCGCGTCCAGGGTTGGCGCGTGGTGGAGGAGGAGGAGACGTCGTCCGACCATAAGTACATTCGGTTCAACGTCTCTCCTCCACCTAACCTACCGCCGACTATAACGAACCCCCCGGATCCACGTTGGGCGCTCAGACGCCTGGATCGGGAGGCTCTCCTGGAGGCATCCATAGTGCAGGCCTGGATTCCGTCACAGGCCAGGCCTGCCGATGTCGACGCAGAGGCGGAATGGTTCAGGAGAGCCATGTCGCATATCTGCGATGCGGCGATGCCTAGGGTTAAGTCCGGCCCGGCAAAGAAACAGGTGTACTGGTGGTCAGCGGAGATCGCACAGCTGCGAGCAGCGTGCGTGACCGCTCGCCGCCAGTACACCAGGTTTCGCCGGAGGCGTCGCCGCCCAGACGATGCGGCAGCCCGAGAGGCGGAGCTATACGAGGCGTACAAGGGGGCCAAGAGGACCCTCCAGGTAGCTATAAAGCAGGCCAAACGGCGGGCCCGCGAAGAGCTGCTGGAGTCTCTGGAGCAGAACCCATGGGGGCGCCCTTACCTTGCGGTCAGGGGCAAAATCCGCCCAAGGGCGCCCCTACTGACCCAGAGCCTCCAGCCAGAGCGGCTGGAGGGGATCCTGGGCTCCCTGTTCCCGGCGAGAGCGGAGGAACATATTCCTCCGCGCATGGCTCCGCCTCAGGCGCCTGACGCTGATAATAGCGAGAGCGATGTGCCCGAAGTCAGGGAGAGTGAACTGGGGGTAGCAGTGCTCCGGCTTAAAGCCCGGAAATGTACTGCCCCCGGACCCGACGGCATTCCAGGCCGAGCATGGGTCCTGGCCCTGGAGGAACTAGGGCCTCGACTGGTGGCGCTCTTTAGCGCATGCCTCGAAAGGGGCCAGTTTCCAAAGGCTTGGAAGACGGGGAAACTGGTCCTTATCCGGAAGGCGGGGCGGCCGGCGGATCAGCCATCCGGTTACCGGCCGATCGTGTTGCTCGACGAGGTGTGCAAGCTCTTTGAGCGGATTATTGCAGAGCGCCTCGTTGAGCATCTCACGAACGTGGGGCCAGATCTGGCGGACAACCAGTTCGGTTTCCGCCGGGGGCGCTCCACCGTGGAAGCGATCATGCGCGTTAGGCACCTGGCGGAGGAAGTAGTCTCGCGGGGTGGGGTGGTGGTGGCGGTGTCTCTCGACATCGCCAACGCCTTCAACACCCTACCCTGGAGCTGCGTTAGGGAGGCGCTCGCGTATCACGGAGTGCCTCCTTACCTCCGCCGCATTGTCGAGGCATACCTCTCCGAGAGGGCCATAGTTTACCCGAGCTGGCTAGGGCCAGGGCGGCGAGAAGTGTCGTGCGGTGTTCCGCAGGGGTCGGTCCTAGGGCCACTCCTGTGGAACATCGGATACGACTGGGTGCTGCGCGGTACGTTGCTCGAGGGTGTCAGCATAGTGTGCTATGCTGACGACACCCTCGTTATGGCGCGGGGAGCAACGTACCGAAGCGCGGCACTGAAGGCCACGGCAGGGATTGCTCAAGTCGTGGGTCGAATACGGCGGCTGGGACTCGAGGTGGCTCTCCACAAATCCGAGGCTATGTGTTTTCACGGGCCTCGGAAGGGGCCACCTGCGGGAACCAGCATAACCGTAGGGGGCGTAAGCATCGGCATCGAGCCCACGATGAAGTACCTTGGGCTCGTACTCGATAGCCGATGGGACTTCGGACCTCATCTCCGAAGTCTGGTCCCGAAACTGAGGGGGGCTGCGGCCGCGCTATCGCGGCTGATGCCCAACGTTAAGGGACCCAACGCCTCCACTAGGAGACTGTACCTGGGGATCGTGCGAAGCATGGCCCTGTACGGGGCCCCAGTATGGGCGGAGACTCTGGCTGCCCGCAACGTGGCTGTATTAAACAGCCCGTTAAAAGCGATGGCCGTCAGAGTCATCAGGGGGTATCGCACGATCTCCGTCGAGGCGGCATGTCTCCTAGCCGGGACCCCTCCATGGGACCTGGAAGCGAGAGCCCTTGCGCTGCTGTACCAGTGGCGCAAGGAGGCGCTGGAGCGGGGCCATAGGCCGGAGCCCCGAGAAATCAGGGCTCAGCGGTCCGAGCTCCACCGGGAACTCATGGAGACATGGAGGGTGCGACTTGAGCACCCAAGGTGGGGGGAATCCACCATTGCGGCGGTGAGACCGATCATGAAGGAGTGGTTGGAGAGGGACCAAGGGGACCTCTCCTACCGGATGTGCCAGATGGTTACCGGACACGGGTGTTTCGGTAAGTATCTGTGGCGCATCCACCGGGAGACAACGCCGCAGTGCCAGCACTGCGAAGATCCTGGCGAAGACACGGCGCTCCACACGTTGGTGGAGTGCCCTGCGTGGGCGAGTCAACGCCGGGATCTCGTTGCGGTCCTGGGCGTGGACGTTCTCTCGTTGGAGACCTTGGTGAGGGCCGTGGTCTCCGACGGGAGCAAGTGGCACGCCGCCGCCTCTTTCTGCGAGCAGGTAATCCGCGCGAAAGAGACGGCGGAGAGGGAGCGGGAAAGAACCCTGCCCCCCGAGTTTCGCAGTCTGCGGCGAGGACGCCGCAGACTCATCTACGCCCGGGACTACCGACCTCCATGATCGGGGCCTGAGGACGGCAGTTGGCCGACTCGCCGTCCTTACAGAAGCAGGCCGCGGCGGAGGCGTGTCGTGTGTGCCCTACACACGCCTGCCAACTCACCGAAGCGGGATAAAACCCGACCCCACTAGGCGAGGCCGCGTTGGCGGCCAAAGTCCGCCGGCAACCCTGGGGTTATCCTTTCGAGGGCTTACCCGGGGTGCCCGGCAACGGACACTTGGGGAGGACACCGTGCGGTTTTAGTCGAGACACGACATAACCACCCCCGCTGGCCAGCGGGGGGGTATCCGAAGGGATTTCCACACGTAAAAAAAAAAAAAAAAAAAAGGGGGCGCGGGTTCGATTCCCGCTCAGTGCAAATATTTGTATGCATGAATATGTCTATTTGCATTGGTCTGGGTGTTTCTATGTATAATATGTATGTATTTACAAAAAAAAAATGTATATAAGTATGTTTATCCGCATTCTGGAACCCATAACACAAGCTAGTTAAACTATGCTTACTTTGGGTCTAGAAAGCGCTGTATAGAATGTCGTAGAATATTTATATATTTTTATATATACGATTATCAAACACACATTACTCTCATACCTTTTTTTTTTTTTTTTTCGTGCGGAAATCCCTTCGGATACCCCCCGCCGGTCAGCGGGGGCGGTTATGTCATACCTACACACTCACATACTCAACAAAACGTTCATATACCATTATAACTCAAACATATCATCATTACATATACACATTAATACAGCACCTTTTACGCACTCGCCGTTAAATAACATCGTAATAGTCTCGCATCATATACACAATATATCACCGCTCCAGAATACACCGACTTGTAATACTGTAGTAAACATTCGATAACATAAACGAAATAATTGACGACTTCCAAGTCGCACAATCATCGAGCTGTGAAATAGACGAGTGCTCCAAATTAATTGATGACCCTCATTTGAGTTTAAAAATTATACAACAAAATATACGCAGTGTAAGCCGCAATTTCCCAGGTTTTCTAACAGCACTTTATAGATCAAGTACTGATTGGGATCTGATTGTATTATCGGAATGTTGGCTACGTCATACTCACTTTATTCCATCAATAGACGGTTACAATCATATCAAAAGTGAAAATAACTTAACCCAAAATGAAGGCGTGATTGTCTATGTCAAAAACTCAATTCGGGTGATGGTATTAACGACCACTCTACGCGATGCGAACTGCGTTACCATAAAAGTGAACAGAAATACAACAGTGGTTGCCATTTACCGTCCTTCTCGACATAAAGACTTGCAACCATTTCTAGACTCCTTAAACGAGTTCTTAACTAATCTAAAATGTCCTAATATTATTATCATAGGCGATATAAATGTTGACATAACACCGAATAGTAAAGATTCCGATTCAATCATTTATCTCAATCTACTTGCCTCACACAGCGTTTTACCTGCACATCTGTTACCCACCCATAGCAAAACCTGCTTGTTGTGCTTAAAACTACGCTTCCAGCTTTTTGCTATGTTGCAGAGACTTCGGTTACTGATCACGATACTGTGATAATTGTACTAAAACTCCAGATTCAACTAAACAAGCCCTTAGCAATAAAGAAAATAGATTATAACGGACTAGATATTACCATGACTAATATAAACTTCAACTGTATCTATAACACGTACGACGCTAACGAAGCTACTTCCCTGTTAATATCTATTATTAATACCACGATCGAATCTAACACTCGTACGATCAGGGTTTCAAATCGCAGGCAGAACCATGGATGACTTTGGGTCTATTAAAGTGTATAAAAAATCGAGACAAACTACACGTTAAAACTAAGAAAAATCCCGACAATGAGACATTCAAAACGACTTACCGAAGATATAGAAATTTTTGTAACTCTTTGCTTAAGAGAGTTAAAAGAGAGTACGAACGGGAACAATTAAATAACGCAGTCACAACTAGTAGTAAGGCATTATGGGATACTATAAAAAACGTTACAAATTACAACACAAAATCATACTCAGCAATAGATTTAATATCCTCGAATAATACAGCATCATGAGTTAATAACATTAACTAATTTTTCACATCATTAGGTAAAAACTTAGCCGATAAAATGCCTGCAATCTTGCCGGAAGCACTGACCATTAACCCATGTCCCAATTCTTTTGTTCTAACACCAACCACCGAAACCGAGGTCCGAGCCTATATACATGACCAAAAAAAGGCAAAATCTTCCGGGCGAGACAATATTCCAGGAACTTTCTTAAAGCGATATCATGAAATATTAGTGCCTCCCTTATCATATATATTTAACCTTATGTTTGATACCGGAGTTTTTCCAAAAGAATTTAAACTCGCGGAAGTGATTCCTATATACAAGAGTGGAGACAGAGGCTGTGTCAATAACTACAGACCTATTTCTATTCTGTCAACCCTTTCTAAATTAGTAGAAAAGTTTTTAAATAAACGTTTAACGAATTACCTTTAAACAAAAAATCTCTTATCTAAATCGAAATTTGGCTTTAGAGCAGGCATCTCAACAAATGATGCTGTGCATGAATTAACTTAGAACTTAGAAAGAAAATTAACTTTGTGTACAATTTAGATAATAAGAAAAAAGTTATTACAATATTTCTGGACTTAGCTAAAGCATTTGACACAGTCTCTGTCCCACTCAAACTAGAAAAACTAGAGAGACTTGGAATCCGCGATGTGCAACATAAATTGTTTGCAGATTATCGCAGTGAAAGGTACCAAAGAGTGAGAGTCGGTGACACTGTTAGTACTGATCTAGCTATTACTTTTGGAGTACCGCAAGGCAGTGTCCTCAGCCCTACACTCTTTCTTATATACATAAACGATTTATGTAATCTAGAACTAAATGGTAAAATCATAACTTTCGCTGACGACACTGCATTGATATTTAGTGGAGATAATTGGAGTGATGATTTTTCTTTTGCACAGGTGGGCTTCAATGCCGTTTCATTATGTCTGAGGAATAATGGATTAACGCTCAATGTTGACAAGACTAGATACATGCCATTCGCTATAAAAAGCTCTCCGACAAACCTACCAAATAATAGCGTCATTGTGGCCCATAACTGTTTAGTAAATCACTCTTGTGCTTGCAACCAGCTAAAAAGTGTCACCAACATTAAGTATCTCGGCGTTATATTAGACGATACTTTAACATTCAACTACCACATTGATCTTCTTTCAACCAGAATTCGAAAACTCATGTTCATTTTTAAATACTTGCGCCACATAGCGGATAAGAAGATCCTTAAAATGGTCTATATATCTATATGCCAACCCATTTTATCATACTGCATTTCAGTATGGGGTTGCGCCTGTAAAACTAGTTTGACAAAAGTCGGAAGAGCTCAAAGGGCAATGCTTAAGGTCAGTCACTTTTTGCCTTACATTTATCCTACTACCGAACTTTACCAACTTTCGGATGTCCTTACAGTTCGACAATTATATATTTTAAATATTATTCTGAAGCAACATTCTCTTCTTCCATACGACTCTTCTACCACCAGGAAACGTCTGAAGCATAAGGTTTGCCCTCCAACTGACTATCGCTCGCGTACAGCATTCGCAAACAAACTTTTCGGATTTCGCGGACGGTACTTTTATAACAAAATAAATCAGAAACTACACATTTACTCTCTCACTAAATATCAATGTAAAAAAACTGTCTCAAATTGGTAGAAGGCTCTCAGTTATGAAGAAACTGAAAATTTAATAACTATTCCAACGTAACTCATCACCAATAAATAATAAATCTGTCACACTGTTTACCATAAAGTTCAGATTATACGATAGGAACGTTTGCAAACGAGACATATACATATACACAAACACGCATACACACACACATTCACACACAGAGACACACACACGCACATGCACACACACGCACACACATTATTACTAACTTGGTCATCGCACAAAATTATTATTACACCTATGTCTATCTACTTTATATAGTTTATCCAAGTACCTACACTTACCGTAACACCTTCTTATCTAGAGTTAGGAGAGGCTGGTCATCTGTCATACAGGTTCCCACCTAGTACGAATACCAGTTCTCTCACACAGATCTCACCTTTTAGGTGATGTAAAACTAGTTCTGAAGCTATTTATTGTTATTGTTATGCTTTACTGTGTGAGAGAAGAAATAAACATTATTATTATTATTATTATTATTATTTCATTCATTACACAACGCAGAGTAATGAAATACTAATGTTTATAAAAGATTATATCTTCATTATTTCCGTAGTTCGTAAAAATCAAACGCGACGTTCGCTTATTGATCGACCCTACGATCGAGAGGTTCCGGGTTCGAGTCCTGGTCATTATATTACTGACGTGAACCCACTTCTAATACAAATAATTAAACTTAGCTGGAGGGGTTAGGAGGAATATTAGTAATTTCGGTTACTAATATTCTTTAAAAAAAAAGAACCGGTAGATGGGCCCCTACATCGACCTACGTATAAAGACGACAATTTCAACTATCCAGATCAGTCCCAGGCATCACTAACTAAATCTTGACAACATCATGATAACACTCTCATTTTCTTGAGTGTATAGAGCTCAACAAGATTTTCGGGTTTCAAACCAACCTCATCTGCAAGCTGGTGTGCATCTGCTGATTGACGGACGAAACTCTAGCGCAGACTTTCCTCTCGGGCTTAGGGAATCAGACGGTACTTCATCGCTCGAAAATAAACCAATTAAAAACCGACAAGTATAAGAACTGGGATTAGCTGGAATTGAAAGAAGCAGACTCAAGTTTATTTTTTTGTTTTCAGCTGCCACCTTTAGTATGGCCGCCATCCCAGGTTTAATCTTCTCATCATACTACATGGACCTCTACGGACGACGACTCACATATATCCTGGGCCTAATTCCTGGTGCGATAGGGCTACTTTTAATGTACTTTGCCGCAAACGTGTACTACTTAATAGCTGCAAGGGCTTGTCAAGGATTTACTGCAGCTGCCACGGCCGCGCTAGGAGCAGTAGTCATAGGAGAGTACTCAGATCCTGTACATCGTGGCATGTTCCTGAATCTAAAAACCGCTGGATTCTCTCTGGGAAGTGCCATCACCCATTTGCTCGGTAACTATTACCACTGGAGAACAGTGGCTCTTATAACTTTGGTTTTATACATATTCAATTTTGGGGCAGTCTGGATATGGCCTGAAAGTCCATCATGGCTGGCTTTGAAAGGTAACTTCGAGAAATGTGAAAAGAATTTCTACTGGCTACGCGGAAAAAACAAGCTATCAACGCAAGAGTTGGAAGAAATGTTAAAAGCTCAACAGGAACGTTCTAAACCCAAACGACAGAGACTTTCGAAGAGTATCCAGATGGTGTTCTGTAAATTTACCAAAAAAGATTTCCTATTACCAGTTCGGGTTTATTTATTCGCTGCAATTTTGTTAGAGGCTAGTGGGAGACACATTTTTCCTGCTTATGCAGTTCAAATCATTTCTCAAATATCTGAATCACGAGATCCTATTTATTATACTTTATGTTTAGATATTTTAATAACAGCCAGTGCGTTATTCTCATCAGTTCTAATTAGAATGTTCAAGAGACGAACGTTGCTATTCGTAACTGGTGCCGCTGCGTTAATTGTACTTATAGCGTCATGTGGCTATTTATTCTTGGTATCTATATCTGTAATTTCTAATGTGCCATTGATTCCAATTAGTTTATTTGGATTGTACTTAACTTTGGTTAATTCTGCTTGTGCACCTATACCTCTTGCGTTATTAGGAGAAATATTTCCTTTAGAGTATAGAGCTGTAGGAACAACTATTGCAGGAAGTTTGATAAATTTAGTAAGCATTGTTATACTAAAAACTACTCCAATTTTGTTGGCTACGGTTAAAGTTTATGGCACTTTTTCTATATTAGGTGTAGCTATGGCGGTGTCGTTATTATGTTTGTATTTTATACTCCCAGAAACGAAAGATCGCTCTTTGCAAGAGATAGAAAACTATTTTAACCATGGAAATTACAATGCCAAAAATCGGTCAGACGAGGATACCGAAGTTGAAAGGAGAATAATTGAGAACACATAAATTTTATAACTATTTTTTAGCTTCTGGCGTAAAAAGAGGAGTGGTGTATCTCTAAGTAAGTAACGGGTATGTCTGTGTATGTTTGTGTCTATTTAAGGGCTCATAACCCTTGGGGGTTGAGTGGGGGTTCAATGAAAAGATTCATATTGATACGGTTTTTCTGTTTGATAGCTGATATGATCGATCTTAGATATAATGTATGAAAGTAGCGTTTAAAAATCATCAGCTTGAGTTGTAGGGTTATGTAAATTGTAATCTAAATTATTATTGTTAAGAAAATTGTGATATTTATGTGTTATGGCCATAACATAAACTATGTCAATCATCTATACCTACAGTGTTTCATTTTCAATTCATGCATTTCTTTCAATCCGTCTGCTATATAAGGTGTCACCAAATTAGGTCTCTGAATTTGGTGAGATGACTTGGTATCGACAAAATTACATATTTTTGTTACATATTTGTGTTTTTTTTATTTTTTTTTGTTTTTTTTTACTCGATATTTTTTTTTACAAAATGTATTTGAAACATACAGGAGAAGGGAAAACTTTTTAATAAATAACTTTTTAAATATTAAACTGCGCGGAAGGAGGAGTGTGAGAATTGGCATAGTTAAAGCTTATATGGAGGAGAAGGGCAGAATGCTAATTATTTTTTAAATTATGCATAAAAAAAAAAACATTACACACGTAGTGTGTGTAATGTTTTTTTTGGAACACACACACCCATGTTACTCACGTAAGTTTATACCGCCAATGTCACCGTATTCGCCATACACCCGTATTATGACATATATTCACAGCTGATATATAAAACAATTTTTTTTTTTTAAATGCAATGAAGTTTAACTTTCTGACAACCTGAAATAAAGGTCGTATATCGACCATCCCACGGGGTCACTAGTTAACATAAAAGGTGATAATGTTCAACCAGTTTGATCTCCCTTCATCCAAGCATCAGTACCGGCTACCTTTAAATAGGTTAGTTTAATTGACTTTTACGGGAGCGACTGCAACCTGACCCTCAATCTCGAGACAATTATTTATCTATTTATTGGAACATTTAACACTTATAAAATGCGTTATACTTACCTACATTGATATTACAAGTTTAAAGGAGATGTCCACTTTTTGTATGGACGTTGGTTTTTTATTCCGAATAAATTCCAAAATGACTCAAATTACACTGATATATAGTAGCCAAAATTAGGAATCGGGAATCAGTGAGATAATAATTTTTAAATCCTGCTTCAAGAGAAAAACGAATAGTTATTTTATGGTAGTAGATATTTTTATTGGAGGATGGCAATAGTAAATACTTTTTTTTAGTAGCAATTATGGCTTTCACTTCACTGTCACTACACTCACTACTGTCACTGTCGTCTACTCGCTTTGTTGATAGTAGTCGGTATTCGCAGTTTTTTCGTTTATTTTTCCACTTATTTATATTATGAACACAATGTTGTGGAGTAGCACGTGTCTGGCTCATTCAATATGAAATATGCAATTATAAGTGTATTATTGAAGTGTTTTGGGTGTTTGTAGAATACAAAAGACGCAAATACTATAAAATGTACCTTTTTTTTTTTTTTTTTTTTTCGCGCGGAAATCCCCTCGGATACCCCCCCGCCATCGATATGTGACAAAAGCTTTTGTTTATTATGCTTAAACATAGCCACCATGTCCGCTAAGAAGAAAAAAGCTTGGAAATGTCCGGATTGCTGCGCTAACCAAAGAAAGGGAGGAGACAATTGCTCCATGCCTGTACGATTCACCGAGGAGAATATCACCATAAGGAAGAAAACAGATACAAAGTACGTTGCCTTACACGAGAGATATCTTCACTCAAACATCGCCTAGAAGATGCTACAACATCACTGTCCAGCTGTCAAAGTAAACTTGAGGAACTGAGCTGTACTACAGCCTCAAATGCTGCGCGTATCAGGTACCTTGAAGGTCGCGACCGGGAGGCCAAGATGTTAGAGCTAAGGGTCACGGAGCTTCAACAGGAGGTTAACACACAAGCACAAAACAATCTTCGGAACGAACTAGCCGGTGTTCTGGAAGACAACATGGAAAGCCTGCACCATATAGCACTTCTGGCCGCCAGAAAGGTCGGGGTTGGTCTGGAGGACGGTGATATTGATTGGGTGAGCAGAGCGGGCCTAAGGGGGATTTCTACCATCTCTTCTAATAATAGTACAATGTTTCCGAGGCCCATAGTGATGCGTCTCCTTCGGCGAAGCAAACGAGACGAAATAATAAAGGCTGCTAAATCCAGAAGAAACATCACTATCTCAGACCTCGGTTTAAACGTTTCGGGCTCCCCACAAAAAATATATTATAACGAACGGCTGACTAAGGAAAAGGGGCTGCTTTTTCGAGCTGCACGTGCGAAAGCCAAAGAGAATGGCTACGTCTACTGTTGGGTTGCCCAGGGTAACATATTCCTCAAGCAACGGAAAGGTAAGCCATCTTTACCCATCCGCACCAGCGATGACCTGTCGCGTACGTTCAACCCTCCTGATGGAAACGGCGGCAACGCACAGGACAACGGCAACTGAGGTCTTCACACGCTATTACAACAACGAATTAGTCTTAAGTATTACCAAGTTTACAATTGTGTTATATATACATTTTCTTATAATATTTATGATATTTATACGATATTTTAGGATGTACGTATACTACTATTATTACATAATATATTACGTCTCATACATAGAAATGCATATCCTGTACTTTATAACTTCTGTACAGTCAGTCTCACTTAAGACTTCATTATTATTATTATCACAGTATTCTTTATATACAGTCTACAATTCACCTTATAAACAACTATTATATGGCACGGTTCTTTATCTAAAAAATAAGCAGGACAATTTATTTTTTATCACGGCCCTAGAATTTGCGAGTCATTACTCGGACTTCAATCAAGTAACTATCAATCAATCGGAAATTATCAGTGATTAATGACAACACAGCGGCTGAGTTAAACGCCTGAGCGGTGTCGAGCAGCATTTGCGACAAATCAGAATTTTAAAGTAATCTCGTATAACATAAGGAGCATATTATATAAAAATTTCAACCGTCTTATTGTCACCTTGAATAGAATGAAAACTACTTTCGATGTAATTATTTTGACGGAATGCTGGCTGGAACAATGGCGTGGTGGCATATGTGGAGAGGTACGCTGAGCGTCTGTGTGTCGGAACCGGATCTCCAGGACGCAAACTGTCTGCAGCTGAAGGTCTGTAACGACATAACAATCATTGTAGTTTATCGTTCCCCATGTTTTCCACGCTTCTATAATTTATTCTGTTCCTTGGATCAAATTCTGGAAATTAACTCCAACAAAAACAGTACTTTGATACTTGTAGGGGATATAAACATTAATCTGTTGGAGGCAAAAAGCTCTCAGGATTTGGAATATCAGTGCCTCACTGCAAAACACGGACTCTTTCCTGCTATAGTGAAACCAACAAGAGGCCACAGATGTCTCGATCACATTTTTGTTAACACAACGCGGGAAGCTACGGGAGTGCTGTGTAGCTCTGATATAACGGACTACAACATAATAATGCTCGGCTTGGCTACTAAGAAAAAAAAACACATCAACAGAACGGTACTTAAGCGAGATGTTGAAGCAATTGAAAATGAGCTTTCACAGGTAAACTGGTCATTATTACTTGATAATGTGGACACAAATCAGACAGTCAACACCTTCTGCAGTCGGTTCATTGATGTTTTAAATAAGCATACGAAAAAAGTCCCCATTAGCCATTCAAAGTTTACTGTTAAGCCCTGGACAACACCAGGATTAATACGTTGTATGAAACATCGGGACCAACTACACATGCGGACACGTAAGTATCCGGATGATCAGTGTTTACATCTAATTTATTCTCGTTACAGAAATTTCTGTAATGCACTGCCAAATAAACTGAAAACAGAATATGAGAACCAAGAAATCTCTAACAGCACAAACAACACTAATAAGCTGTGGAAAACAATAAAATCCATATGTGGTTAAAAAAGATGGCGACTTAAGACCGATAGCAGTCGGTAGCGTTTTTCGCCGCTTGACTGCCAAATTAGCTTGCCGCACCGTCAAAGAAGATATGGCCGGATACCTACAACCACACCAATTGGGTTTTGGGACACGCCAGGGATGCGAGGCCGCCATCCACGCCACGCGGGCCTTCGTCATGGCCCCAGGGAACGAAGCCTCGATATTGCTGAAGTTAGATATTCGTAACGCGTTTTTAACACCTTGGAGCGAGACGTTCTGTTGAGTGAGGTCAAGGAAAATATTCCGTCCCTCTATCCTTACCTTCATCAAGTCTACAGACTTCTTTTCAACCTTTTCTTGGACAACAATCTGATCCTTTCCAAAGTGGGCGCCCAACAGGGGGATCCACTCGGTCCGCTTGTGTTTAGCTTGGCAATTCATAAGGCAATCCGTGGTCTCAAATCTGCCCTTAACGTGTGGTACCTGGACGATGGCACCATCGGAGGCAAACCGGAAGACGTGTTGCTGGATCTGGACGCCTTAATTCCTAGCTTTAGAGACCTGGGTCTGGAGGTGTATCCCTCGAAGTGCGAGTTCTTCCCCTGTGGCACTGGGGCTCGAACCCACTTTTCTCGTTTTAACTCTATTCTCCCTGGCCTTAAGGAACTTTCTCCTTCTGACTTCAACCTTTTAGGTTCACCAATATTTTTTTCTGCAGTTCCTGACGCCATCACTGCTCGAAAGCAGCTTCTCCTTACCGCTCACGAACGCCTGAAAGGTCTCTCCGCACACGTTGCGATTGTCTTATTACGCATGTGCTTCGCTATCCCGAAGGTCACTTATTTGTTGCGAACCGCCCCAACTTGACTCTGTCCAGAGGAAATTTCCTCTTTCGATGTTATATTGAAATCGGTGGTGGAGTCAGTTCTAAATGTCTCCCAAGATGGGACCCAGTGGAGTCAGACGGCTCTGCCAATTCGATGTGGTGGTCTCTGGGTGCGTCGCGCTTGTGATGTAGGCCTTCCGGGTTTTCTGGCATCTGCGCATGGGGATGAAAACCTTGTCACTATTAATATATTATTATTATTTATTATTTATTATAATATTTATTATATTAATATATATTAATAATTCTAATGGTGACGGGGGGATCATACCTTTTGAGTCGGATGCTGTGTCGGCTTAGTCGACCCTCAGCGCGGGTGCGTCGATCCCTGAGACAGTGCATTTTCAGCGGGCGTGGAATGATGTGGGGGTGAAGTGACTCCAGAATCAGTTACTGGAGGGTGCCACGGGGGTCGATAAGGCTAGACTGCGGGCTGTGTCGCAACCTGAATCTGGAGAGTGGTTACAGGCGTTACCTTCCCCTCATCTGGGCACCCTACTCTACGGCGACTCTCTGCGTGTGGCGGTAGCTTTCCGCCTGGGCTGTAAGGTGTGTGAACCCCATATATGCACCTGCGGTTCCATGGTGGAAGCGGATGGCCTTCACGCTTTGAGTTGTCGGCGGTGCACTGGCTGATTTGCGCGACACCACGCTCTGAACGACATCATCCGCAGGGCTCTTGTGTCGGCGAACGTCCCCTGCGCGCTTGAGCCTCCGGCCCTGAATAGATCGGATGGTAAGAGGTCGGACGGGTTAACTCTGGTACCCTGGAAGAACGGCAAGTGCCTAATTTGGGACGCAACTTTCGTCAGCACAGTAGCCGCCAGCCACCTTAGTCGCACCGTTCACTCCCCATCGGCCGCCGCGAAAGACGCCAGCTTAAAGAAGAGGCTTAAATACGCCACTTTGGAGCCGCTGTATATCTTCATGCCGGTAGCGGTGGAAACCCTGGGGAGTTGGGGCAGGGAGGCCAAAATCCTTATTAAGGAAATTGGACAAAGGCTCCAAGAAACGACTGGGGACTCTCGTTCCGGATCGTTCCTGGTGCAAAGGCTGGCCATCGTAATCCAGCGTGGAAACGCGGCGAGTGTGATGGGCACTTTTGCACCGGGATCATTCAGGGGCGGGTTATTTTTTGACTAACATCGATTGTGACTTACTTTTGTTTTTGTAAAAGCTTATTTATAATGATTACAATTTAATTTTAGTAAAAAAAAGAATATATATATATATTATAACTATGATACGAGTATCTGTCTATATATTATTCTTTTATTTTACTATCCACCTCTTAAAGTAGAAAACCGCAAAACTTTTGTAAAATATGTATCCTTACTACCAATGACAGTGTAAACCGAACCAATATTAATTTATCTGTAAACGAGAATGTACCAGGCACCCACAGGACAGGCCTAGACTTAGTGTGGGCCACCGGAAATGTAACTACATATGTAAGTTTTTATGGTAATAAATAAATTATTATTATTCCCTTTATTAAGCTTTAAATACATATGAATTATATTTTTAAATACATTCTACAATATAAAAAAAAAACAAATATATTTAAAAATATAAACAATAGTGGCCCACCGGCATCGGGTAGAGGGACCAAGCTACCGGTGGTTAGGGCTCCAGAGAGAGGAATCCCCTCAGAATACGTTCCGTGTCGAGGAGCACTGCCTTCTGCATCAAGCCCTTGACCCAACTGCCTAACGCGAGCCTCTGGAGATGTTGTTCGAGGCTCTTGGCAATCAGTCCGTGAACCGATACGACTGTCGGAACAATAATTGCTGAATCTACATCCCACATGTCGACAATCTCGTGAGCCAAGTCCAAATATTTTATTTGTTTGTCTTTTTCGGCTTTCACGAGATTGTCTTCATGGGGATGGTGATGTCAACAATAATTGCGAGACGTTCTAATCGATCAATCACCACTATATCAGGCTTATTGGCTACAATAGTTCTGTCAGTGACGATTGACCGATCCCAGTACAACGTGACACGACCATTATCAAGAACAGGGTTACATACCTGTAATACGGTACCTCCGAATCTACAAGATCGTATTTCAGAGCAAGTTGTTGATGAACGATTCTGCCACTTGGTTATGTCTATGTAAATACTCTCCGTTGGTAAGACGAGAACAACCAGAGATAATATGTCTTAGGGATTCTCCAGGACGGTGACACGCCCGACATATGTCAATCGTGCCGTCCTTAAGGATATACCTCCGATAATTATTCGTCATGACAACTTCATCTGTAATTGCATAGACAAAACCTTCGGTTTCTCCAAAGAGGTCACCGAAGCGTAGCCAGAACACTGATGCCTTTATATCTACGTCGGGCCCATTTAAGGCCTGATAAAAGTGACCATGCAACTCTTTGCTCTTCCATATTTCCCTGCGATCAGCGATGCTAAGTATAACCGGTTTGTGCCAGTTCTCTTTAGCCAGAGCGAGAGGAGTCAGTCCGTTATCTATTGCCACTACATCTCGGTGCACACCCACGTCAACGTGTAGAAAATATTCCCTAAGGTTGCATATCTCACGGTTGTGGAGAGTCTTGGCGTTTAAAAAACTGCGACCACTTCCGTGGGATATACAACCTCAATACTGATGAGCGTCGGTGGTGCATACGATTTGCAGTTAGCAACGTATGGACTTTCCTATCCAGGGCATCTAATTCGGTCTGAGTCCATCTTAGTATGCCAAAGGAGTATACTAAGACTGGCATAACCCAGCCGTTGTAGGCTCGAACCTTGTTACCGCCCTTGACCTCCTCTCCGCAACTGAACTCCGCCTAGCCCTGAATTCTCCAGTATTGTACTGAGAGGATTCCGTGCCAGGCAAAACCATAACGGACTCAGGCTGTCACCCTGGAATATACCCCTCTCGATCTTAATCGGTACACCATCCCCAAGGTAATTTGTAATTTTCCATAGTACGGGTTTGACACTAGCTGTCAGAAACGTATATTATTGATTTTTTGGTATTTTGTATAATATTAGACCTAAACATTTTATTTTCTTGATTAAACAGGGATGGTATGAATTAGGTATTTTTATTGATTATTTATTAAAAAAGTGAAACAAATAAATTTAGATACGGACCAAGATAAAAATGGCCTTGTTGACGTAGTGTTGCCAGGTTATTATTATTATTATTATAAAAGATGCTACACCCACATATATAGCTCGTGTAGTATGTAAGGACAGAAGCAGATGGCGGGCTGTTGTCTCTGCCTACCCCGGAGAGAAAAAGGCCTGAGTACATGTGTGTATGTATGCTATATACACAAACTGGAACTTTATTGACTCAGTTATTGATAACGATATTAGGTCTATCGTCTTGTTATTTTTCTGTACGGCCTCGCCTCTTGCGGAGATTTATGTAAATAACATGTAAATTGTGTCATTTATTTAATCTCTCTAAAGCTAGGAATTAAGGCGTCCAGATCCAGCAACACGTCTTCCGGTTTGCCTCCGATGGTGCCATCGTCCAGGTACCACACGTTAAGGGCAGATTTGTGACCACGGATTGCCTTATGAATTGCCAAGCTAAACACAAGCGGACCTTATGCTTATTTAAAACATCAGTGAACCGACTGCAGAAGGTGTTGACTGTCTGATTTGTGTCCACATTATCAAGTAATAATGACCAGTTTACCTGTGGAAGCTCATTTTCAATTGCTTCAACATCTCGCTTAAGTACCGTTCTGTTGATGTGTTTTTTTTTTCTTAGTAGCCAAGCCGAGCATTATTATGTTGTAGTCCGTTATATCAGAGCTACACACCACTCCCGTAGCTTCCCGCGTTGTGTTAACAAAAATGTGATCGAGACATCTGTGGCCTCTTGTTGGTTTCATTATAGCAGGAAAGAGTCCGTGTTTTGCAGTGAGTTCAAGCCCGATATAACCGCCCCCGCTGGCACGCGGGGGGGTATCCGAAGGGATTTCCGCACGATAAAAAAAAAAAAAAAACCTGAGAGCTTTTTTGCCTCCAACAGATTAATGTTTATATCCCCTACAAGTATCAAAGTACTGTTTATGTTTGAGTTAATTTCCAGAATTTGATCCAAGGAACAGAATAAATTATAGAAGCGTGGAAAACATGGGGGACGATAAACTACAATGATTGTTATGTCGTTACAGACCTTCAGCTGCAGACAGTTTGCGTCCTGGAGATCCGGTTCCGACACACAGACGCTCAGCGTGCCTCTCCACATATGCCACCACGCCATTGTTTTGATTAATTTTCTTCTCAGTGTAGTAGCTCGTGTAGGATGGCAGATGAGGAATTACAGAATTTTTATCGAGCCAGCATTCCGTCAAAATAATTACATCGAAAGTAGTTTTCATTCTATTCAAGGTGACAATAAGACGGTCGAAATTTTTATATATGCTCCTTATGTTATACGAGATTACTTTAAAATTCTGATTTGTCGCAAATGCTGCTCGACACCGCTCAGGCGTTTCAATCAAATGACAGTTTATGCAAAGCGAATCTAACTTTTTTTTTAAATTTATTATTTATTTATTACTCAAAATGTTTACATTACAGATCCCATATTATAAAGTACAAGGACTTAGGCTATAGACTTAGTTAAAAATCTGTGCATGAATATCTTTACCTCTTGAACTAGGCAAGCCTGTATCTCAACAGGCAATATTCGATTACAATGTTGATAGACGTGCGATTTTTTATAACTTGCGCTATACAGTGATAAGAATTTGTATCTATACTATGGTTAGTACTTGTGAGTGCGTGTGTGTTGTGTATGCGTGCGCGCGTGAGTTCGTGTCTGTGTGTGTGTGTGTTTGTGTGTGTGTGTGTGCTTGTGTATGAATGTGTGTATGTACAAGTACAATTGCATGTGTATTAGTGTGCGTATCATTTTGTTAGGCTATGTACGTAAGAAGTTGCTCCGTATTGTAATAATCTTGTTTTAATAGCCATTCTGTTACTTTATTTTTAACCATGTGTTTGTTCATGTGCAATATATCTATTTCTTTTTGAATTTTCTTATATACGTGAGTGCTTAATGTATAGTATTGATGCTCAGCAAATGATGTTTTGTGTTGCGTACCTGCGAGAACATTTCTGCGCTTGTCGGGATCTGGGGTAGGTGTAATAGTGTGTGTTCTTAGAACAGCCTGGAGTACAAAAAGTTGTCGGACCGTTAATACCCTGCAATCACTATATAGTTGTCTTGTAGGATATCTGTACGGCTTTTTAGTCATAACTTTAAGTATGGCCCTTTGAGCTCTGTCCACACTCATAAAACCAGTTTTCATAGCACCACCCCAAACCGGAATGTAATAGCCCATAATTGATTGGCCCAAAGCGTAATAGACCATTTTCAGAGTGTCAAAGTTGGCAGACTCTCTAAGAGCTTTGAATACATGTATAAGTCGCATGATTCTCATTGTTACAGTCTCAAGTTGCTTATCCCATTTTAAACCTTCATCTATATGAACACCTAAATACTTGACAGTTTCGGTTCTATTGAGTGTTGGGCAGTAACATGGTGTAGTTGGGTTTACACACGAGTGTGCAGTTATAGAAAAACTGTTATTTGGTGCAGTGTTTTGTCGAATTCTGAATCGTATATACACGGATTTTTGCAAATTTAGACTTAGAACATTTGTATTGAGCCATTTCATTATATTGTTGAGAGCTAGTTCTGCATCAGATTTAACACTATCCCAGGTAGATCCGTAAACAACCATTGCAGTATCATCTGCATATGTGTAGATTTTACAATTCGGAAGATTCATCATACAGAGATCGTTCACATATATCTGGAACAAAGTAGGCCCCAATATACTTCCTTGGGGTACACCATATGTCACTAACTGCTCATCACTAAAGTGCTCATCAACTTTGACTTGCTGTTTACGATTATTTAAGTAATCTTTGAAAATCTCGAGTGCCTTACCACGAACACCAGTCTGTTCCAATTTTGAGGTAAGTTTGGGAACAGAAACTGTGTCAAATGCCTTAGACAGATCAAGAAAGATTCCCAAGCATTTCATTCTTTCATCAAGCTTTCTGGCGATGAATTGTGTTAGATCAAGTACGGCATCCTCTGTTGATATCCCTGTTCGGAAGCCATATTGATTGTCAGCTATTATGTTATATTTGTCTAAATAGCTTCTGAGACACTTATTTAAGATTTTTTCTAGAATCTTAGAGAGAGCTGGCAGAACCGAAATAGGTCTGTAGCTGTTGACACAGTTTTTGTTCCCTGCTTTGTGGATAGGATGGATTACTGCTTTTTTCAGGGAGTTCGGGAATACACCGGTACTGATACACAGATTACAGAGGTAAGTGATATGTGGAACTAGTATATGACGGCAATTTTTTAGTAACATTGACGGTATACCGTCCCATCCGGTAGCGCAGTCGCTGCGTAATTGTAGTATAAGATTCTCTACTTCTACTTCAGATACTTCTAAAATAACTAGAGGATTTACCGGAGATGAAAGATTATCTCTATTTAAAGGCGGCCTAGTCGTGGTCGTTTGCAGTACTACATTCTCTGCCAAGCGTTTCCCTACATTAGTAAAATACTCGTTAACCTCGTTAGTAGATGATTTGGGATTATTACTTATACCTAGCAGCTCAACAGGACTATTAACCTTTTTGCGTGTGTGTGTTATCTGTTTAATAGTTTTCCAGAGGGCTTTTGGATTATTACTGGCTTTTTCAAGCTCACTCTTTTCATATGCTATTTTTAATTTTCGAAGCAAGTCATTACAAAAATTCCGATAACGAGTGTACGTAATTTTGAGGATTATGTTGTCAGGAGCTTTTGAAGATCTCTTATGCAACCTATCGCGGTTTTTATACATTTTAGGAGACCGGGGGTTATCCACGGTTTTATGGTTCGTTGACGCCATGAAATCTGAATGTTTACGGTGTGTTTCGATATGGCCGAATTAATTATTTTTATAAAGTTATCAATTGATGTATTGGGATCTGTTGAGTGGTAAATATCAGCAAAGACTGTTGTTTCTAGTTCTAACCTAAGAGCTTCATGATTTAAACGAGTTAGTGTATGACGTATTTGTCGCTTGGGGCTGGCATTTTCAATGTTGAATAGGATTGGTTTGTGATCTGTTACGTATGAGTCAAGAACTAATGTGGTAGTGGGTAACACAGTCTTAGCAAATAAATGATCTATACATTTTTCTAACCGTGTAAGATAATAGTGTGATGGTAAGAGCCCATGAGTTGCATTGAGAATCATATAGTGAAGATAACGTTCGTCCTTATTACCCTGCTTTATATCTATGTTCAGGTCATCCACAAGAATAATCGTTTGACAGTAGGACAAGCGATTATAGACATGGTTCAAACATTTTAAGAAATTTTCATAGTCTTCACAAAAATCATAAGCATGTGAGCGATAAACCGTTACTACTCCTATTTTGTTATCTATTTTACAAACTAGACAATTGCCGCCTCGAAACTCTGGTTCCCAGATAGTGACGTTTAGATCTTGTTTCGTGTAAAGTACAACTCCATCATTTTGATTACCGTTGGTCCGGGTAAAGTGCGATTGAAATCCACTCAGGGTTGGCAGATTAGTTACTTTACTGAGCCAACACTCAGTCAGAACAACGATATCAACATTTACTTTTGTTATATTAAGTAATGTTTGTAGTTGATCGAAATTTTTGTTGATGCTACGTATATTTAAATGAAATATTTTTATATTATTATGTGATTGGCTTATGTACTTTGAGCTATCTTCCGGATTGCAATTAAATGAGTTACCCACATTGAAATTATCAAGTTCCTTATTTATATAATGTATAGTAGCCATTTATAATTCTTAATATTATCAAAACATGGTGGTAGTAATTTATGTTGGCACGCACAATAATATATGTGTAGGTATATGGGATGTTGCCTAACTTCGAATTGAGCGTTTATCGATTGGTATAGTGTAAGCATAGAACATATGTTTTCGGTGTAGAGTGTTATGTAGCTTGTTAGTTTACATACAATAGGCATAAAATGAACAAAAAGTAATACAAAAAGAAACAAAAACAATAACAATAACAGTACAATATTCTCTTTAACTAGTCATAATGTTCTTAAGAGCTAGTTCTTGAAGACATTTTTCAGTGTTTACTAATACCTGTTTATCGCCCTCTTTCTTGCGTAGGAATATGTAACCGTTGGTTATCCAGCAAAATTGATAGTTATACTTCTTGGCAAACTCTCTAGCTAGATAGTATAGCTTTTTGGTACTAGGAGGCAGCTGTTCAGCAATATAGATAGGTGAACGTTTTCCCGGTAAACCAATGAGAGCGGTGTTTATTTTGCCATCTTTACCATTTTGTTTGTTGAATGTCCGGACTGCAGATATGAGGATCTCTTTTTTCTGAACTGTTGTAAACTCTGCTATTACCGGGCGTGGGGTAGTGATATTTGTAGCCTTTCCCGGTAGACGATATACGTCCCGCAGCTCTAATTTTGATATGGGTACTCCGACTAGCTCACTGATCTGCAATACCGTTTTAGCGAGACTCGTGTTAGTTTCTGAATTTTCCTGAGGTATATTCCGGATTTCTATGCCAGAGGAACGCGATTTGCACTGCAAATCCACTATTTTTCTTTCCAAGCCTTCTATGTAGAGCTTTTGCGCATGATACTTTCCTTTTAAACAATCCAGCTCTTGCTTCAACCCTTCGAATTTTTCGTTCATAAAACTCACTGATTGCACGATTTCCACGTTAGACCGTTGTATTTCGGAATTTGAAGCCTGTATTTGCGTGTTTTGAGATTTAATCTCGCTTATGTCCGCTGCTAATTTAGACATTAGAGCAGCTTGCTCGGCTAACAATTTGGAAACATTGCTATCTTGTTGCATTTTCCAGTTAGCAAGTTCTTCTTGTAGAAATTGTGGAGTTAATTTTATTGCACTTTTTGGTGATTTTTCTGGTCGTGGACGTTTACTTCAGTTGGAGGTAACCGATTCACTTATGACAGCGGCGTTGATGTCAGGCTCAGTCTGAGTATGAGTCTGAGTCTTAGTACCTGCTTGAGTTTTCGGTGGAGTTCGTTGCACGCTTGCCATGATACTTATTGATAAGAGATATTTTCAAAAACAAATTTAAATAATGACAGAAAGCTTGAATATTTGCTATTAAGTTTCAAGAAGCGCAATAAATGTAAATAACTTCTGTAGGTGCAGCCAAAAATAACAAAAAGACGAAAACAATATAAGATGGACTTGAACCTGAGACACTTTGGTACGTAGCGAGCGCTGTACAGACTACGCCACGACGACTCGTAGTTAAGCAATCAAATTTAATGTTCCATTTATTTCCCAGTTATTCATAAGTTCTAGTTCTGTTGCATTATGCAATAAATGTATACACACCGAGCATCCAATATGCACTGTCCCGTTACTATTCTTTTATTATGTACGGTGTATGTATTATTATAATTTAACTTATACCTACTTTTATAAATAGCGATTAGATGTTTTTAAACTTAAAACCCTTTCTTTCACAAGTTGTATATTTATTTAAACGGTTATTTATGCATTTCCATATAGGTTTTTTAAAGTTCTATATGTAGGTATAAGTTTTATCTCAGAAAAAGCACTTTAGACACAGTTTCTCCAATTTTATTCGAGCACGATCGTTAACACGTCTATCGTTCGCAGCAGATTTTGACAAAATCAGCCGCTGTGTTGTCATTAATCACTGATAATGTTTAGAGTATTATATACTAATTGGTTTATAATTTCCGATTGATTGATAGTTACTTGATTGTAGTCCGAGTAATGACTCGCAAATTCTAGGGCGGTGATTAAAAATAAATTGTCCTGCTTTTTTTTTAAAGATTTTTTAGAAAAAGAACCGTGCCATATAATAAATAGTTGTTTATAAGGTGAATTGTAGACTGTATATAAAGAATACTGTGATAATAATAATAATGAAGTCTTAAGTGAGACTGACTGTACAGAAGTTATAAAGTACAGGATATGCATTTCTATGTATGAGACGTAATATATTATGTAATAATAGTAGTATACGTACATCCTAAAATATCGTATAAATATCATAAATATTATAAGAAAATGTATATATAACACAATTGTAAACTTGGTAATACTTAAGACTAATTCGTTGTTGTAATAGCGTGTGAAGACCTCAGTTGCCGTTGTCCTGTGCGTTGCCGCCGTTGCCATCAGGAGGGTTGAACGTACGCGACAGGTCATCGCTGGTGCGGATGGGTAAAGATGGCTTACCTTCCCGTTGCTTGAAGAATATGTTACCCTGGGCAACCCAACAGTAGGCGTAGCCATTCTCTTTGGCTTTCGCACGTGCAGCTCGAAAAAGCAGCCCCTTTTCCTTAGTCAGCCGTTCGTTACAATATATTTTTTGTGGGGAGCCCGATACGTTTAAACCGAGGTCTGAGATAGTGATGTTTCTTCTGGATTTAGCAGCCTTTATTATTTCGTCTCGTTTGCTTCGCCGAAGGAGACGCATCACTATGGGCCTCGGAAACTTTGTACTATTATTAGAAGAGATGGTAGAAATCCCCCTTGGGCCCGCTCTGCTCACCCAATCAATATCACCGTCCTCCAGACCAACCCCGACCTTTCTGGCGGCTAGAAGTGCTATATGGTGCAGGCTTTCCATGTTGTCTTCCGGAACACCGATTAGTTCTAGTTCGTTCCGAAGATTATTTTGTGCTTGTGTGTTAACCTCCTGTTGAAGCTCCGTGACCCTTAGCTCTAACATCTTGGCCTCCCGGTCGCGACCTTCAAGGTACCTGATACGCGCAGCATTTGAGGCTGTAGTGCAGCTCAGTTCCTCAAGTTTACTTTGACAGCTGGACAGTGATGTTGTAGCATCTTCTAGGCGATGTTTGAGTGAAGATATCTCTCGTGTAAGGCAACGTACTTCTTTGTATCTGTTTTCTTCCTTATGGTGATATTCTCCTCGGTGAATCGTACAGGCATGGAGCTATTGTCTCTTCCCTTTCTTTGGTTAGCGCAGTAATCCGGACATTTCCAAGCTTTTTTCTTCTCAGCGGACATGGTGGCTATGTTTAAGCATAATAAACAAAAGCTTTTGTCACACATCGATGAGGTACATTTGATAGTATTTGCGTCTTTTGTATTCTTCAAACACCCAAAACACTTCAATAATACACTTATATAATAGGTACATATTGCTAATGTAAGAGGTCGCACCCAGATCCTCGGGGCTTGCCCCCTCACCTGCAAGTCGGAACACCTACTAATTGATGAACGAGGCAATGGTACAGGTTTCTTTTTTTAAAAAGAGTACCTACTAGTAGCCGAATGTACTAGTTTTGCTGTTAACCCTTCCAGCTAAGCCAATTTGCTTGTGTTAGGAATGAGTTTACGTCGGTAACGTAACAGCTAGGATTCAAACCTAGGACCTCTCGATGATAAACCGGGCCGACTCAAAAACCATTAATCCTGTTAAATGAGTTGTCTAGAAATGGTTTTTTATTCTTGAAAAAATCCAGTAGCTATGAACCAAATATTTTTGGATTGACTTCCTAAGGACTTATATTATGATTTATCAAATGGAATTTTAAATTCCTGCAACTTAGAGAAAACATCGTTTTTGCTCCGGTATATTTTTTAGGCTGAATACGAACAAAACTTTTGGCGGTGCCCAATAAAAAATAGCACAGCAAACGAAGCATAGATATCTTACATTACTTAAATGAGTATGGTTCATGTGACCTCTAAATATATTTCATATTGAATGAGCCAGACACGTGCTACTCCACAACATTGTGTTGATAATATAAATAAGTGGAAAAATAAACGAAAAAACTGCGAATACTATCAACAAAGCGAGTAGACGACAGTGACAGTAGCCAGTGTAGTGACAGTGAAGTGAAAGCCATAATTGCTGCTAAAAAAAAATTATTTACTATTGCCATCCTCCAATAAAAATATCTACCTACTACCATAAAATAACTATTAGTTTTTCTCTTGAAGCAGGATTTAAAAATTATTATCTCACTGATTCCCGATTCCTAATTTTGGCTACTATATATCAGTGTAATTTGAGTCATTTTGGAATTTATTCGGAATAAAAAACCAACGTCCATACAAAAAAGTGGACATCTCCTTTAAACTTGTAATATCAATGTAGGTAAGTATAACGCATTTTATAAGTGTTAAATGTTCCAATAAATAGATAAATAATTGTCTCGAGGTTGAGGGTCAGGTTGCAGTCGCTCCCGTAAAAGTCAATTAAACTAACCTATTTAAAGGTAGCCGGTACTGATGCTTGGATGAAGGGAGATCAAACTGGTTGAATATTATCACCTTTTATGTTAACTAGTGACCCCGTGGGATGGTCGATATACGACCTTTATTTCAGGTTGTCAGAAAGTTAAACTTCATTGCATTTTTAAAAAAAAATTGTTTTATATAGCAGCTGTGAATATATGTCATAATACGGGTGTATGGCGTAATACGGTGACATTGGCGGTATAAACTTACGTAAGTAACATGGGTGTGTGTGTTCCAAATGCGTGGTAGTGTGTGTAATGTTTTTTTATTGATTTATTGTAATTTTTATGCATAATTTAAAAAATAATTAGCATTCTGCCCTTCTCCTCCATATAAGCTTTAACTATGGCAATTCTCACACTCCTCCTTCCGCGCAGTTTAATATTTAAAAAGTTATTTATTAAAAAGTTTTCCCTTCTCCTGTATGTTTCAAGTACATTTTGTTTCAAATATGTATTTGAAACAAAAAAAATATCGAGTAAAATAAAAAAACAAATATTGAACAAAAATATGCAATTTTGTCGATACCAAGTCATCTCACCAAATTCAGAGACCTAATTTGGTGACACCTTATATAGCAGAAGGTTTGAAAGAAATGCATGAATTGAAAATGAAACACTGTAGGTATAGATGATTGAAATAGTTTATGTTATGGCCATAACACATAAATATCACAATTTTCTTAACAATAATAATTTAGATTACAATTTACATAACCCTACAACTCAAGCTGATGATTTTTAAACGCTACTTTCATACATTATATCTAAGATCGATTACGAGGGGGTTTTCGCACTTAAAAAAAGGTCCTAATGGCCCTTTTCTATCAGTCATGAAAAAAGAAATATAAAGTTCAGTAAGCGAAGTTCAGTAGGCACAAGTACAATTCATACAAAACATGAAATAATGCTCAAACTGGTGAATGGTCTCTTAAATATTCAGCAATAGTCTCTCGAGTAAAAATTTTGAACAGATAGGTATGTACTGTAGTACCGGGGGATTGGGTACCACGTGCGTATGAGGTGACGAAATTATACGACTTTAAGGGGAAAAGATATTATTTATTTATTAACCACACGCACTTCCTACTTATATTATTAGGGATTTACGCGGTTGTTTTAACTTTAAATAGCGGACACATGATGGCCAGGTCAACGAACTGTAGTGATCGAACGAGGTCCGAACACTACAGTACGTATGTAGGGATTACCCGGCGTCTGAAGACCCCAGACGGCGTGCGGTGTTAGTCGGTTCAAGCCCGACATAACCACCACCGCTGGCCGGCGGGGGGGGGGGGGGTATCCGAGGGATTTTCGAGGTCTTGATGCATGAATGTGTCTGATGAATCAGAGAACATTGTAAGAATTTATGAATTATTTTAGCTGTTTCCCGCGGTTCCCACAATCCATGGGGACCAATTCCAGGGGCTTACAAGTAGCCTATGCGTTATTACAGACTATAAATAACTCTGTACAAAATGACAGTCAGATTCGTTCAGCCGTTTGAGCGTACACAAACTTTCACACTATGCAGACACACAGACACAAGCAGTTCACTAGACCATAAAGTGAGTACCTATTGATTTGCATTGTCAGAATATCTCAAAAGGCCTGAAAAAAAACATACTTGAAGACCCTAGCAAGTACTTACCTATTGTAGCGATTGTTACTTATTACTCACACATTATTTTAGAATTAGCCGTTCCATTTTTGTTTTGTTTACGTTCCATACACTTAAATTGCTCACATGGTAAAACATAATTACACAGTTGTAATAATAATAGGTTACACAACTGTTTATATCAGCATTAACTGTTTTCTAAAGATTTAGATCGGAAAAAGAGAGAATATCTAGGACGGGACTTGAACCCGCGACCAGTCCCTTACAGGGGGAATGCTCTGACCAACTGAGCACTGAGAACCTAGACACGTCCCAGATATTCGAAATTCTCCGATATATCATATACGTCTTAAGGCGACGTCCCTGTAAGGGACTGGTCGCGGGTTCAAGTCCCGTCCTAGATATTCTCTCTTTTTCCGATCTAAATCTTTAGAAAACAGTAAGCATACAAAATGCTTAAAAATTTAATTGAAGCATTAACTGTTGTCAATATCACAGAGTACATTTTATAATACTGAGTCAATATGACAGCTATCTGTCACAGACAACTTAATAGTATCTAGCTTAGGAAATAAACTCTTGTTGCAAGAGTAAAACAGAGTGTTCTTTTCCGAATCCAATGCAACATTGACCTATTATCCACACGATACGGCCCTTAACCTAAAAGGTCTACTGTATCTGCTGGCTTCGCTTATCCAGGCAATTTTATTATCTTTCAAGATTGTGGTGCAACGGGGTATATCTGGTGGCGAGTTCAACCTACAACTACATCACCACTCTCACCTCCCGTTACCTACGGTATGCTTTTTTTTTCTTAACCTAATGATTAAATACTTTGATTAATATAATCTATATATATATAAAAATGAAACCTGTTTTCCGTTGTCACGACATAGCATGAAAACGGCTTGACCGATTTGGGTGCTTTTTTTTATTAAGAAAAAAATATTAAGAAAATATCTCAGATTTTTTTTTTCGTGCGCACACCGTACGGTTTTAGTCGATACACGACAAAACCACCCCCGCTGGCCGGTGGGGGGTATCCGAAGGGATTGATCCTCCCCAAGTGTCCGTTGCCGGGCACCCCGGGTAAGCACTTGAATTCAATACATGGCGGATCATTTTGACGTAGCGAAGCACGTACCGGGCCGCTAGTTATAATATAATTACTAATTTAAGATAAAGTAAAAGGAAATCTAAATGAACTTAAACTATTACAAATAAAGAATTGATTACACTATTATTAATATAAAATTAAATCTACATGATTATTAAATTAACTAAAATTAAGTCTGCATAAATAGGAATCTATTTAATGTCCCATGAAGATTGGTGGTCAAAATCGTAGTTAGCAGATAACCACTTCTTCGCTACTATTGCAACAGAGGACCAAACTGACGATAATTTTCTATCAACACACACACCATATTTAACACTTAGCATCTTTCTATCCTCCAGAGACATCACTTTTGAATTATATGATTTTCTCAAAAATACACTTGATTCAGTGGCTTTGTCTCTATTTTTCTTTGTCTTCCAGTAGTAGTTCTTTTGATTAATTTGGGATGACACCATCATATATGGAATCATTATAACGTCAAAAGCTTTAGCCACATCCATTCGACTTAAATCCCATGGTAGAATGCTAGCAATAACTTGATGTCTAGATATGGGCGGGTACTCGATATGTATCGCCTTTAATGCATTGTAATCTATAGCCATTGGAAGTTCTTTTTGATAGTGGAGTATCTTTGCAGCCAACTCTGGAAAACAGGCAATCATTCTGGACATAGTCACTGCGCCATGATCCGTTCCCACTCTAGATTTTAGTTTCGCTTGATCGATTAGCTCAGTGAATTTTTTCTTTTCGGCTGCTGACCTCATGGTGGTCTTAATTTTTTCGACGTTATTTCCCCTTACTAATCCCACTAGAACACCCATCTCAATTAAATCTAGCCTGACTTTTTTGAGTAATCTCTGCCTCATTTCAGCTGAGTCGAATCCAGCGAAGGTTTTGTTGTCTTTAGGATCCCTGATAAGTGATATCAGACTTTCGATATAATTGGGTGTTGCGATTAGTCTAGCCATTTCATCAAATACAGCCTCCATCCTTTCCGAAGCATTAATGGTATCTCTGCTGCTTGATGCCATCTCAATTGGACTATTATCTCTACTACTACCGCTATCGAATTGTTGATTAAATTCCTTACCCTCCCTCTTCTGGTGACTGGCTTTGATCTCACTCTTGATGTTAAAAATCAGTGAGAAAATAAAAGTGTACTATTCAATACAATTCGTAGGTATGTACTTTCTGTAACATGTGTAGTAGATGTGAAATAGTTAAATAAGATGTCTACACTATCACATTAGGTAAAGCCTGTAATGATAGTTGTAATGTGAAAAAAAAAACAATTCTTTATAATGGCTCCTGTGCCTTAAGCAGCAATTCTGCCAATGTCCCGTAAATAGAGCTATTAATGAAGGACATAAAGTCGGATCGCCCCCTATTACATTGGGACCTTAACATAACTGGCGAATCGTGGATGTGTAATACACCTCTGCCTACCCCTTCGGGGATACAGGCGTGAAGTTATGTTATGTTTTATAAAGTGGTTCAGGATTTGACCGGTTGGCTTGAGTATGGAGTTTCTTCGACCAGAATCTAAACAAAAGGACAACACAAATACTGTAAATACACATACAATGACAGCTAGAGTGATTAATAGGCACTTAAATATAATTATTTATAATTTTAGTTTATTAATATGTATATATTTCGCAACTATTTTAACTAAAGGAGTAAAAACCAAGGACAGTAGGGAATTGACACATTTGGGACGAGGGATATGGGACGAGCGATATGGGACGGTAACAATTCATAAAGTGCAAAACGCTGGTTAGGGCAACAAAAAAAGATGTGGTCCACATTGCCTTCGTCCAAACTGCACTCGCAAAGAGAGTGATCCCTAACCCTAGTTTTGGCCAGGTGAACTGGGGTACAGGTGTTTCCCAAACGGAGTCGAGAGATAATAGATGTCGTGAGTTTCTCGAACCACCGATACTTACCAAACCAAGGTTTGACGGAAATTTCAGGTTGAATATCCCCATAATATTTTCCCTTAATATTCTTGGATTTTCTCCATTCCTCATTCCAGGCAAGGGACAGACTATCTCGCAGTACTGAAGTTAAGTCGTGCGTGTATAATTGGTAATGCTCAAGTGTCCCTATTCTGATTGCAGCTTTAGCACAGGAGTCAGCCGTCTCGTTGCCAAGAATATTGGAGTGACCAGGAATCCACGCAATGACAATTTCTAGCCCGCGCTGTTGGCACTGAAATATCGCCTCCCTAATTTTATGGATGACTGGGAATTTCGACTTGGAACTGAAGGGATGTGAAAGAATAGCTTGTAGGCAGCTTTTGGAGTTGAATAGAATTAAGGTCTTATTAAGCTAATGGGACAAGACATATAGGATTGCTTCAAGGATAGCTACAGACTCTCCAGTAAATATAGAAGCCATAGGGCATACATTTGTAACTTAAAACTACCTTATAGGCTGGGATCCATACCGCAGCACCTACAGGTTCGTTGCTGTTTAATTTAGAAGAATCAGTGAAAATTCTAAGCCATCCATCGTAATTATTACACATAACATCATTAAAACGTAGGTTTGCATCTAATGCTCCTTTTCAATACCCAAATTTATCACCACTAAGGGACGAAATATAATGACTTCGAAAGGTAAAGAGTATAGCAAGTTCAGTCGACTTTGAATGACCGGGTTTGAAAGGCGGGTGAATTTTATGAAGCTATTCACTAAACAAGGCAGGTTGCTAGGACAAGAATCTGTATTAGCATTATATAGATTGTATAACTGATTAATTTTTTCCAGAAGCATGTGTTGGGAATTTTGGATTAATTTGCAGAGGAGCTTATAGCTGAGGTACTGCCTTCGCAGAAACAGAGGAGGGCCTACTGCTTCTACTTGTACAGCGTTAGTCGGGGACAATTTCATTGCGCCCAGAATTATACGCAAACTCTTTGACTGAACTCTGTCCAACTTTGTAAGAGATGATATGTTGCATGGCTCCAACAGAAATGAGCCATAGTTTTTTAGTATAAGAATGGCAACCCCACCATGTTCCTGTTAGATCGAAGTATATTCATATTTTTTTTCACACTTACTAATAACATAATCACAATGGGGCTTACCTGTCATTCTAGTCGAGCCAAACTCCAAGGAAATTTAGCATTAGAGCACTGAGGAATTGGTTCACCGTCTATCCGTAGATCAACTAAAGGAATATTCCTTTTCTTAGTGAATACTACGACCTTGCTCTTTGATGGGGATAGTGATAAACCGTGCCTCAGCAGCCAGATGTTTAGATAATCTGAAGCCTTGTTCAATTTGACCGAGGCCTCGAGCTAGCTGATATGTAGAGGGCCAGATCATCAGCATACTGAAGAATTTGGCAGAAAGGAAGGACGACTGATTCCAGATCATAAGTGTACAAACTGTAGAGAAGGGAACTTAGGACCGACCCTTGTGGGAGACCTTTCCAGATCGTCCTTGGAGGGTGGAATAGGCTCACATATTCAGAATTTTCTCTTTACTTGTATTGTAAGAACTTGCTTTTAACCAAGATTGACAATTCTAGGTCAACCGGAAGTACCCTATAGGTTTTGGGTCGAAAACCTATATGGTAGTTCCTTAACCCTGACCTAAAATCACGAAATACCAATTTTATTATGACGGTATAATGGGTAGGTATGGAACCCTCCGCGAGCGCGTGGGGCGCCGCCACCCCTTCTGCGAGCATGTGATGCTCGCAAAGGAGATGGCGGAGCGCGCCCGGGAGAGGTTCAGAACTCTCCCGGCCCGCCGAGCCCGCAACATGCTCGCCGCGCGTCGCAGGCGACTCAGGCGCCGGAGGTCGCTTAACGACCTCCGTCCCCCATGAGCGCGGGTGGCAGGTGAGGCCGCCTGTCACCCCAGCAGAAGCAGGCCGGGACGGTGGGGCAACTAGCGCCCCTCCCCCAAACCGGGGCAAGACGGGGACACCGTGGTTCCCAAACCCGAGGGGGACATTTCGAATCCGGAGATGGCCCAGGGTCAGTCGGGTTGCGAGGGATATGCTCTATGGGCAACCTAACACCCCGGCCCCCGACCGTAGACCCCAGACGGCGTGCGGTTTTAATCGGTTCAAGCCCGACATAACCGCCCCCGCTGGCTGGCGGGGGGGTATCCAAAGGGATTTCCGCACGATAAAAAAAAAAAAAGGTATGGAACCCTCAGCGCACGAGTTCTACTCGCACAAGAATGTGTTTTTTCTTTGTCGTACGTTATAGAACTGGAATGCTCCACGTGGGTGAAGAATTCCAGTGGACAACTGTTCCCATCTTGCGAGGCGACTGTGAAGGCCACGACTGCGGTTACCCAAGTCGTGGAGTGGATCCGGCGGCTGGATCTCGAGGTGGCTCTGCATAAAACCGAGGCTCTCATTCTGAGGCTCTTCACTGTAATATATCTTTCCATCAAAAGTTTTGCGCAGAATCCGACTAGCCTCTCTGGGCCTTCGAACACCCAGTACCTTGGACTACGGTTTACTTCGCGTACTGTTTGCCCGTCGCCAGGAATAATCACTTGGACTAGTTATACGAGTAGTTATACTAATTCCTTTGCGGTTAACAATCCCACTTCTGACTCCAAAATGTAATGTTCGGGCAGAAGGGGTTTTAATAGTGGTGAAAATAAGGAAGAGAACGAATCACTGCTTGGCTTATTTATTGCTAGATACTATTAATACAATCAGCACAAATACACTTGTCAACAACACTTACGGATAGACTGCTGCGGAGGAACTGCTTGAGGCTCGCATGGTAAACTGTTAACTGACTTCAATGGGGGAGAGTACTATTTTTATATGCCTTATTCGTAATTAAAAGTCCATTAGTAATCTCCAATTAAAAGTCCATTAGTGACAAATACAAAGTTATGGATCTATCTAAATCAATGAAACAACAAATCGTTACTTATACAAATACAAACAATTGATTACTAATGTTGTTTTCTTATGTTGTTTATTAGTGAATATTAATGATTTTTAGGGTTCCATACCTCAAAAGGAAAAAAACAGAACCCTTATAGGATCACTTCGTTGTCCGTCCGTCAAGACCGTTTTTCTCAGGAACGCGTGGAGGTATCAAACTGAAATTTATATGTAATACTCAGGTCTACTGTCCCTTGGGGCTGTGAAAATATCAAACTTCTACGCCAAAGCAATCAAAAGATACAGCCGTTTATGCCGCAAATTTCCGCAAATTTTCGAAACTCGCACGGGAATCAAAACCTACAGGGTACTTCCCGTGAACTTAGAATCTTGAAATTTGGTACGAAGTAACGTCTTATAGTACAGATAAAGGAACAATTGCGAAAACCGTAAATTTTTTAGTCACATCATATAATAAAAAATATTTTTGAAAATTTTACGGAACCCTCGGTGTGCGAGTCCGACTCGCAATTGACCGGTTTTTTAATATTAATAATTATTAATGAATTTACTTCCTGCTGATATTCTCTAATTTTGTTTACAGATTGGTTAAATAGACCAAAAGGTACACATTACACCGATGTCTAAATTTTATTACTTATATATTTATATTCCTTTAGGATTTATAATATGATAATGAACTTTGAATTATATAAATTTTGTTATAATCTTTTGGTGGCCAGCACCAAACCGAACCAACGAATAATTTATGCATAATTTATATTCTTAATATTATGTCTACATTTTATAAGTAAAAGTGATATAAGTATATCTGGATACTTAATAGGGAATTTTACTGTGTGCTTGAAAACTCTTATGTTCTTGATAAATTATAATATTCTTTTCAAAATATATATTGTCTAAATATATTGGGGCGTAGGTTGAGGGACAAAACGGGTGACTCCCGCTCCGGCTCGTATCTGGTGCGAATTACATTTTTATTCAATGTTTAGCCATCGCTATTCCACGAGGCAAGGCAGCAAGCGTAATGGGCACCTTTACACCAGGTACAGTGAGGGGCGGGTTAATAAATTAGATCTAAACATTGAATAATAATGTAATTTCTTCTTGAATAAACGTTATGATATTTAAATTAAATATTTATATATTATAAAAATATAATTATGTAAAAATATATAATGAATAACTGACTTTTAATGATTTTCATTGACAACTACATTATTAAAATGTTAAAACTGATATGTACTACATTTTAAATAGTATTAGAAAGGTTTTTTCGATGACAATGTTCAGAAATCACATTTCTACGCAATTTAAATGCATTTATACACATGTATGTTACAAGATTATTTACACAATAAAAAACGAAAAAAATAAAATTTTCTACTTATCAACTATACTAACTCATATACTAATAATACTATTTTCCTACCATATTTATAAATAGATGTACTATTGAGTTTGTTCACAATATTAAGTGTCTACTTATAGATACTGTAGTGTTCGGACTCCTTCGAACACTATAATTAGTTGCCTGGCCATCATGCGTCAGCGGTATTAAAATAAAATCGTATAAATATTTCAAATATAGAGAATAGGAAAAAACAATTGGTTGGAGGACAGTTCGAGACAGCGGGTGACGGGGCTCCGGCCTCGACCCGCCGTACGAAGAGAGTATCAAGAAAGTGTATCCTAGGCTCAATCACTGAGCAGAATCCGCGTTCCTCTTCAGTTCGTATAGTAAAACTAAATAATCTCGCGTAAAATCCCCTTAAATTCGTTGATAGGAGTTTTATGTGAAAAATAAATGGTACCTATAGAATATATAATTACTTGTGTTATCATTTAATAATCACGAAAAGCGTCAGACCCCCGACGTCACAATACCTCATCCTCTGAGCCTTACCCAACTCTGTTGACGTCAGGTTTCAGTCCAACTATGAATGGGTCGTATACCTCGATATTTTCCATAAAGCGACATCTGACTTCCACAATCTAGTGGCGATATCGAAATTCTGTAGTTTTGTCGGACTTTTGAGGGCTCCAACTACTCGTAACGAAATTGCTAGAACCTTCACGAATATCGTGATAACACTTTGAGAACGATTTGTGACATTAAAAGTAATAAACTAACAGCATCTTTCAAAAGATGGCGTTAGTAGGTCTGATCTTTGTTTTGGTCAACAAACGAATTAATACTGAATAAAAAATTGAACTTCAATTGTAAAAAACCTTGTCATTTGATACCAAATAACAAGGATTTTTTTAATATCTTATATTTTTTAAGACTTATAAGATGAACGTAACTAGGCCAACCCACATCACATCCATAACCAGTTACATACGTGGAACACTACACTGCATGCACCAGAATGGCGGTAATATTCACAATATATTTACACTAGATAATGTATTTCTATCGTCATTGTCAAATAGATTTTATAACAATAAAAATAAAAATGCGATTTCTGAATATTTCAGAACAAAGTGAAGCAATAAATAAAAAACTTTTGGGTGGTTTCTGAGTTGAGAACTTAAAGTTAAGTATGTCTCCATTAACGAAAACTGTGCTAAAGTCGGCTTCAAGTAAGCAAACGACTAAACCTATTTTTTTCAATTCAGGAGCTGGCCATATGTGTTGCCTCTCAGATAAAAAATTGTGCTTTACGAGTCTGTTAAGTTTGTTACACATGGGACGATCTACTGAAGCAAGTAGTTTTTTTTTTTTACGTGCTGAAATCCCTTCGGCCAGCGCCAGCGCCCCGCTGGCCAGCGCGGGTCGTTATGTCGTGTCTCGACTAAAACCGCACGGTGTCCTCCCCAAGTGTCCGTTGCCGGGCACCCCGGGTAAGCCCTCGAAAGGATAACCCCAGGGTTGAAAAAGACAACTTTAAGCGGGGCTCGAACTCATGCCGCAGTGCTCGCCAGTCGTAGCGTTAACCGTTCCGCCACAAGAACAGACTGTGAAGCAAGTGCAAGATTTAATCACACCGTATACTGACAACTTTGCAGAAAGAAACTATTTATTAAATTACACAAATTGTGCTATTACCATTTTTCCATGGATGTTTAATCATTTGATAAATCAGGGCGATTAATCATGACAACTTAGGTAATGTTGGATGTAGCCAAAAATAAGGCTATTTACACAGATAATAACTTTACCAAACTATTATACAAGCAATAACATATAAAATAAGCTATAGTATACCAATTGACGCAAATGTTATCACATTATATAACACAACATTATATCGGTCGATGTTCATCGGTCCACATGAACAATATATTACTGTATAAATTTAAAAAAGTGTTTCCGGACATGAGTCACGAATCATGTAGTGAATTTACAAAATACAATGAGATAATTTCCGGCCACTTTATAAGTTAGGGCGTGGCTGACTAATATGGCGGCTAACGACATAATTATTGTTTCGAAGTTGAGAAGACCCCATCAACGAGTTTAAGGTGAAACATACGGGCTGTTCCCGGCCATCTTCTCGCTAGATGGCGCTGAATTTCAAAAATTACAGTTTATTTTGTTTCTAGGCTTCAAATGTTAAAGTGTTTTAACAATTAAATATTGTTGTCAGAGTAAAACCATCCACTTAAATTGCTCACATGGTAAAACAATTACACAATTGTAATAATAAGAGGTTACACAACTGTTTATATCAGCATTGAGTGTTGTCAATATCACAGAGTACATTTTATAATACTGAGAGTCAATATGACAGCTATCTGTCACAGACAACTAAATAGTAGCTTAGGAAATAAACCCTCAAATTCAAACTCTCAAAGAATAAAACAGAGTTCAGAAAAAAGTTACAAGCGAAAATGTTCAGAAACGTTTTTTTATCTCTTTATACGGTGGTAATATAGATGATAATTCTCTTGACAGCCTAAAATACAAACAATTCACCAAGTCGCGTGACAAAAAGTACATTTAACTTATCTTTACTTCCTCCAACACAAGACACAGCTCGCTTTCATACTTTTCGAGTCTACCATCAGGTCCAGTCGTGGCTTGGTAATAATAATGATCCTGAAGACTGGGGCTGGAAAAAAATGTGGATAATTATTGATGCCAGTGCAGAGCTCTAAACCTCCAGCACCCCCTGAGCATCTACATTTTCGCTTATAACTTTTTTATTTAGTTTTTTAGTTCTACGACAAAAAGTTACTGGACCAAAGTTGTAGAGAATTTAATTTGCAACCAAAAATTTTAACAATTTTTTTTTATCAGATAAATAGTTTAAGTGATATATCGTAAAAACCATTTCAACCCCTATTTTCAAGATGGCGGCCGTGGGACAAGGGTGGCGACGCCAAAAACTTGGTTTTAGCTTTACTCTGACCCCCCCTACAAATCAAAAAAATATAATTGTGTCCTCTAAAAAACGCAACCCCAAATGTAACTTTTCAATGGACTATTATAGCTATAACATAATTGAAGACTATGGGTAATTAATTAATTAATTAAAGGTTCAAGTTTTATAGTCACCTTGTGGTTATCAAGCAAATAATTTGTTAAATTACTTTGTATAGGTACTCATTCCACTGGGCAACCTTACACCCCGGTGTCTGATGGCCTGAGATGGCGTGCGGTTTTAGTCGGTTCAAGCCTGACAAAACCGCCGGCGGGGGTATCAGAAGGGATTTCCACACGAAAAAAGGTACCCATCCCACTAACATCATAAATGTGAAAGTTTGGATAGATGTATGGATAGATTTTCGTTACTCAATCACACCAGAACGGCTGAACAGATCTGGCAGAATTTTTTTTTAATTCTAAAATTTACAGGGATAGATTATAGTCTGGAATAGGACATAGGTTATTTTTTATCCCTGGACTAGGTTCCCATGGAAAACAATAACAGAAATTCCACAAGGGAGGAGCCGCGGGCAACAACTAGTATAATATATCTGCAATATCAAGCTTTTAAACATTTCTATAGAATTAGGAAACCCTAAAACAGTGCCATCTATTGGCATTGCTTTGAATTGAAAGCATACAATATAGTGAAAAAAAATAGTGTAAACTAGCGGCATCTTTCGGAAATTGTTATACATTTTATAGTAACGCCCACATATTTCGGACCATCTAGTTCATTCATTATGTGAGCTAGCTCATTGGCGTTATCCGGATACATTTGCCGAACGGCAACACCCAGATATACTTTGTCTGACCAGGGAATCGAAAGTAGAGCTCGTTATCAACTCACTACCGAAGCAGTCGTTCGCTGTATATATTATACTCAGAGCTCAACGAAGATCCACGAAGGGTAGACAGTGGTAAAACTTCTACTTTACTTCGTTTTGCCAATAAGATGTTCGTAACACAAAATCAAATAAAACCATTTTACATCAACGCCTCGGGAATCAAACCTAGGACACAGCCAGATATAAGCGCAAAGTTATTCTTTTGACCAAAGAAATACTACTTCTTCTAAACTCCACAAAGGATTTTGATATGGTTTCCGCTGTCATTTTGATATTTTTACAGTATGTTTTACCATCCCTGGGGTTATCCTTTCGAGGGCTTACCCGGGGTGCCTGGCAATGGACACTTGGGGAGGACACCGTGAGGTTTTAGTCGGTCCTATTCCGACACGCCTATCACATCCTCGGCAATGATTCGGTGAGCCGTGGGGGTTTCCACACGTTAAAAAAATATTATATCATCCTAAATAAACTTTTGAACAGCGGCACCAGGTGTATAGTTAGCAAAGAACCTACATTTAATATTTGTTTGTATTTAAGTTCTTTGATAGTTAGTCAATCATAAAGAAAACACAGCAACATAATATAAATCATTTTATTTGTCAAAGTCATACTAAGCTACACATGTTGGCATTACGATCCTTTAGGAACTACAAATAGGGAATAGGTCTTCACTGAACGAATGCCAACAAATGAACGACGCCTAAATAAAACAGCATCATCAAGGAACTAAGATTCATTTAAATTAAATGTCAATTATTTGAATTTAAGGCCCATACTGTTACTTTTTATCAAAAGAGTAACATAAAATTCAGTTTACTTGTAGTCATTCGATATTTCGTTATTAGATGGCGCTAGTAAGCTCAAGAGTCAAATTTATTCAACAGTGACACTATAATGGGATAGTTTGACTCTTAAGTCAAATCAGTTTCTTTTATTAAAAGTCAAAACACAACCAGTTTCCATAGAGCTTACTGTTTTGAAGTTTCATAAAAAGGAACTGATTTGACATGACTGCAAAATACTCAATTTTATCTATTCATATAATGTTATAAATTTCTAATATATCGACTCCAAATACACTAACGCCAAGCAGCAAATGTTTGGGCCTGAATTAATATCTATCACAAGCATTATTTAATTATAGATACTTAACTTTCTAATTTCATAGGTAACTTTATACGTTACATGCTTAATTACGACCTTAAGTGTTTAGTTCTTATCAGTGAATATTTGTATAACCAATGGACTGAATTTTAAAATTAGAGCACAAAGTATAGCACATAGAGTATGCATTTTAATGGAAAATTTTCCAGTCGAAGTGGCATGATACGGGTTGTTTTCTTTTTATTTCAAAAATGTTCACTGATATCTTTCTCTATTCATTACACTGTTAATGTTACTCGTAATGTTTACTTTTAACTTAATTAAATCATTAAAAAATACACAATAAACACATAAATCTACTTTAATCAATATAAAATAAAATCAACTACCTAACTAAATCACAAATAATAAAGTTAGCATTATACCGATGTCTAAATTTTATTATATATTTATATTCCTTTAGGATTTATAATATGATAATGAACTTTGAATTATATAATTTTTGTTATAATCTTTTGGTGGCCAGCACCAAACAGAACCAAGGAATAATTTATACATAATTTATATTCTTAATATTGTGTTTACATTTTATAAGTAAAAGTGATATATCTGGATACTTAATAGGGAATTTTACTGTGTGCTTTAAAACTCTTATGTTCTTGATAAATCTAAATATATTGGGGAGTAGGTTGAGGGACAAAACGGGTATCTTCCGCTCCGGCTCGTATCTGGTGCAAAGGTTAGCCATCGCTATTCCACGAGGCAAGGCAGCAAGCGTAATGGGTACCGCCCTCACCGTTACACCAGGTAAGGTGAGGGGCGGGTTAATAAATTAGACAAAAAAATATGTAATTTCTTCTTGAATAAACTTTGTGATATTTAAATTAAAAATATATATTATAAAAATGAAATTATGTAAAAATATAATAACTGACTTTTAATGATTTTCATTGACAACTACGTTATTAAAATGTTAAAACTGATAGTCAATTTTAAATAATATTAGTAAGGTTTTTTCGATGACAATGTTCAGAAATCGCATTTCTACGAAATTTAAATGCATGTTATACTTGTGGTGAGGCAATAGGGACGGCTAGACACATATTAGTAGGATGTAGGGTGCTTCTCGATAGAGGCCATTACTCACGCCGCCACGATAAGGTGCTTATCATCATACGTGAAGCAATGAGTCTGGCAGTAGCTAGAACCCAAAAAGGATTGACTACTAACAGACGACATATCAACTTTGTGTCTGAAGGTTCATCCATAACACCCAGGAACAAACCTTATTCAATCTTAGATACTGCCCCAGATTGGACTCTCCTAATCGACACGTATGAAAAGCACTACAAAATTCCGGAGGATGTTGGGGTTTCGTCATCTAGACCTGACATATTCCTATATTCTAAGAGGTTAAAACATGTGGTTCTTGTGGAACTTACTGTACCGTGGGAAACAAATATACCGAAGGACCACACAATAAAGAAAAATAAATACTATGATCTCACAAACGAATTAATCAAAAACGGTTACGTGGTTAATTTGTATGCAGTGGAAGTGGGAGCGAGAGGTATACCAGCAAAATCTCTCTATAACCTACTTAAAGATCTAGGCCTATCGAGAGCTACAATAAGCTCATTACTAGGACGAATGTCTAAAGCGGCACTAGTAGGTTCGTATCAAATTTGGTTAGGCAGGGAGGGGAACTTGGGTAGTGAAGGTGAGTGTTGATGTACATCAACAAAAGGGGCCCCTTCTAAACCTACACTTGGGTCGCAAGTCCCAGGCACTGTCCCGAGTTCAAAACTCAGCAACGCGATGGACCCGGCACCCGCACGGAGAATCCATGGATTGCTAAGATTACGGTCTCTGTATGTTACAAGATTATTTACACAATAAAAAACGAAAAATATAAAATTTTCTACTTATAAACTATACTAACTCATAAACTAATAATACTATTTACCTACCATATTTATTAATAGATTGACTATTGAGTTTGTTTACAATTTTAAGTGTCTACTTATAGATACCTCATCCTCTGAGCCTTTTCCCAACTCTGTTGGCGTCAGCTTTCAGTCCAACTATGAATAGGTCGTACCTCGATATTTTCCGTAAAGCGACTTCCATCTGACTTCCACAATCCAGTGGCGATATCGAAGTTCTGTAGTTTTGTCAGATTTTTGAGGCCTCCAACTACCCGTAACGAAATTGCTAGAACTTTCACGAATATCGTGATAACATTTGAGAACGATTTGTGACAGTAAAAGTAATAAACTAACAGCATCTTTCCAAAGATGGCGTTAGTAGGTATATTAACCAGTTGATTTGGTCAACAAACGAATTAATACTGAATAGAAAATTGAACTTTAAATTGTAAAACACCTTGTCATTTGATACCAAATGACAAGGTTTTTTTTTAATATCTTATATTTTTTGAAGACTTATAAGATGAACGTAACTAGGCCAACCCACATCACACTCATAACCAGTTACATACGTGGAACACTACACTGCATGAACCAGAATGGCGGTAATATTAACAATATATTTACACTAGATAATGTATTTCTATCGCCATTGTCAAAGAGATTTTATAACAATAAAAATAAAAATGCGATTTCTGAATATTTTAGAACAAAGTGAAGCAATAAATAAGCAACTATTGGGTGGTTTCTGAGTTGAGAAACTAAAGTTAAATATGTCTCAATGCCTACTAAAGCATAGGTCCATTAACGAAAACTGTGCTAAAGTCTGCTTCAAGTAGGCAAGCGACTGAATCTAAATTTTTCAATTCAGGATCTGGCCATATGTGTTGCCTCTCAGATAAAAAATGTAGCTTTGCGTGAGTATGTTAGGGTTGTTACACATGGGACGATCTACTGAAGCAAATGGTAGGATTTAATCACACCGTATACTGACAATTTAGCAGTAAGCCACTATTTATTAAACTACACAAATTGCGCGATTACCATTTTTCCATGGACATTTAATCATTTGATAAATCAGGGCGATTAACCTTGACAACTTAGGTGAGGAGAATGTTGGGTGTTTCCAAAAATTTGCCTATTTACAGAAAGATAATAACTTATACTAGGTCTGCAATTCATTCTGCTGTTGCAAAAATTGAGCGAAGCAATTTTACCAGGACTTTTTCAAACGGTGATAATTCCTCAACGGCTAGTCCGATTTTCGTCTTGTTTATATGAACAAATAACTTAATTTAATACCAATCGCGTGAATGAGGCTTTTTCGCTCATTGAGAAATCAGATTGTGAACGTTTTGTTCGGTGATTATTCCTCCGTGGTACACATGAATTTAATTACATAGCCTATGTCCTGCCCACCAGTAACATCTTTACTGTTGTGAAATTTCATTAGAATCGGTTCAACAGTTTGGGAGGAGAAGATGGTCTAACGAAATACATGAGTCGTCTAAAAGAGAGCAAAGCTCTGACGAGCTTCGCTCAACCAAACTATTATTCAAGCAATAACATATAAAATAAGTTATAGTATACCAATTGACGCAAATGTTATCACATTATATAACACAACGGATTATATCGGTCGATGTTTATCGGTCCACATGAACAATATATTACTATAAAAAATAAAAAAAGAGTTTTCTGACATGAGTCACGAATCTTGTAGTGAATGTACAAAATACAATGAGATAATTTCCGCCCCACTTTATATAAGTTAGGGCGCGGCTGAATAATATGGGGGCTGTTAACGACATAATTATTGTTTCGAAGTTGAGAAGACTCCTTCGACGAGTTTAATAGTCAACCAATAATATATTTTTTTGGTCTATTCTGGGCATGTTTCATCATAACATAGGTTACTTTATCTTTAACAATATTATTCATCTATATAAAGATGTTATGTTAATATAAAATTGTCATATGTACCTTTTTTTTTTTTTTTTTTTTATCGTGCGGAAATCCCTTACTGCTCTTTATGGTCGATATTTTTTATTTCTTAAGATATTTTGTTACAGTAATTCGATATTGAATACTTGAGCTTACAAGTGTATACGGTGAACCCCTCAGACAGAATCACAATTTTGATCGAGAAACTTGTGATACCTAAATTTATTTCTTATGTTACGTTACTTACAAATTTTATCGATGTTATTTTTTTTTTGTTAATATGATGCTCATGGAGTTAAATTTTTCTAATTCATGTAGCGTTTTCATTCTATATTGCAGCAATGGCCACATAATATGTGTATTCTACTGGTTAATGCGATCGGAGGTACTATGGTCCCGTCATCCCTTGAAACGCTCAAAGGTCCAATAGGCTGCAACTTCTTTTGCCTTTCCCCTATAATCTCTAGATGGCGTTAGGCTTCATTTTACAGGTTTGTCTTTAGTTGAGTTTATGACATACAGATGGCGCTAAACGTGTCGTATTGCCATAATACCAATAAAATTATTACAAACCAAAAAATTCTAAATAGAAACCTTATAGAAACATTCTACGCGCTTTGAAATAATACCCATAAAATGTTAATTCTACAATATAATTTATTTATTTTATCACCTCGAAGCTTATCATCTCGCCCGCCATCAGACACTAAATGGTGAAGATGAGGTAGGCTCTTTCATCGGTGCCTTTGGCTTGATGCCCCGTTGAAGCTCCTTAGTTCTGTGTAGGGCTTTCGTGAGAGCAGCTTGTAGTCTTCACCAGCGCCCACTTGGACGGAATCTCTGCGTTTTCTGTACATCATGAGCCTGTAATACGAGAATGTATACTGTAATACGTTTTTATGAGTTCTTATATTTAGCAGAATAATGTAATTATTAAATGAAGCGTCGGTAGCTTAGTGGTTAAGGAGTCAACCTTACGATCGAGAGGTCCCGGGTTCAATCCTGGCCATTACACTACCGACGTGAACCCACTCCTAACACAAGCAATTTAGCTTAGCTGGAGGGGTTAGCGGGGGGGGGGGAAACATTAGAGTGCGAAAGTTTGTTTGTTAATTTTTTACGCCAAAACGGCTGGATGGGTCTATATTAGATGCTGAAACTTAAGGTAGCTAATGATAATAAATTTTGAAACATTCAACACGTGCACTTTCGTGTTGGCTGCTGTAGGTAAAACATTCTTTGAGAGCACGTACAAAACAAGATAAGATTTGAACCTGCATCGTTTATTTTATCAGAAAACAAACACTTGTGCTCTGTAGAGCATAATATCTATTGTTTTTTATACGCTGTCCACAATAAAGAATATAGTACAGAAATTAAATCCTAATTAATGAAAGTTTGTGATGAGATATTTTTAGGGATTTTTTAAGGATTTTCTTTAGAAAAGCCCTAGTGCTATCGAGTTGTCGTCGTCGACGTGGTCGTTGCCAATTTTCTGTCACGGTTTTGGGTATGAAGGAGATGAGCTATCGAGTTGCTGTTTTCGGTAATAGATTCGTGCTGGGGTGAACCATTGCAAGATAAATAAAAAATCGCAAAAAAAAAACGCAAAATCGAAAATCCCTTGTCGAGCTCAGCCGAATGCTGAGCTCGTCTCAGGAATTCAACTTGTTTACTCTGTCACGCAAAAACTACCGAATGGATCTGGATGAAATTTGGCACACAGATAGATTATAGTTAAGAACAACACATAGGCTTTCAATCCCATAAATAGGTTTCTGTGGTTCGAAGTCGAGAGCTAGTAAAACAATATAACGACCTCTGTGGCGTAGCGGTAGTGCATTCAACTGCTGCGGCAGGGGGCGCGAGTTCGAATCCCGATCAGTGAAGATATTTATATGCATGAATATATCTATTTGCATTGGTCTGGGTGTTTCTATGTATGATATGCATGTATTTATAAAAAAAAGTATATAAGTATGTTTATCCGCATTCTGGAACCCATAACACAAGTTAGTTAAACTGCTTACTTTGTGTCTAGACAGTGCTGTGTGGAATGTTGTAGAATATTTATATGTTCATTGAAACGTGACAAAGCAAGGGAAGCTTACAGCAGGAGTGTACTAATACTCGTAGTATAATGTGTGTATGCTTGAAGTCATCAAAGTGTAACAAATAAACACATATGCTTCGCATAACATGTCATTATTGTAAACAGATAGTTAATTATCACCTTCGCATACGCCATTGGTGATATTTGCGCATACCTAGTTGTAATAGACAGTTGTACATACATACATAAAACATATGTTTATATGCACGTGTAAGAAGTTATATGTACTTGTTGGCGTAACTTTTTTTTTATATGCTTTTATATTAGGGCTTTTCTAAAGAAAATCCCTAAAAATAACAATAAAATGATCAACAACATAATGAAGGCCAATGAGTTTTCACAAATAACATTTTGTTTTTAAACATTTAAAAGGGAACGATGCGGAAGACACAATCCATAGATAAGCACTTACAACATGGTCATTTCTTTCCACAAATAGTGGTACAATGTAAATAAGGCTTTTCTAACTGTGTAGATACTTGTGAAAAATATATATATAAGGTGACACAAAATTAGGTCTCTGAATTTGGTGAGATGACTTGGTATCGACAAAATATGTATTTGAAACAAAAAAAAAATATCGGGTAAAATAGTTATATTAGTTATGACCGCGATGAACTCGAGAACGGGTGGACCAATTTTCATAATCTTCGATTTTTTAGATGTGTCTCCCCCTATAGTGTGCCTTTTTGTGGTTTTTTCTGCGCAAATCGCCACTGTTTCTCCCCCGCCGGCCTGCAAAGGTGGTTATGTCGGACTCGAACCGACCAAAAACTCGGGTCTTTGATGCCAGGGTGCAAGGAGATATTCACAAAAATAAATACAGCTGATAAGGGTAACCCAATAACTGGATTCTAAGGCAGAACAAAGTTTGCTGGGTCAGCTAGTATTTTATAAACGTGAAAGTTTGTATGGATGCTTGGATGCACGCAACAACGGCTGCAGGTTCCTGTGGGTCGCGGGAACGAGATCATTATTTCACGCGGGCGGAGCCTCAGACAATAGCTAGTGTGATAATATATTTTCTGCCACAAGAACACAGATAAAATAATGTGGGTTAACATTGACATAGTAAGCAGAACAATTATAGCCTTCACAAGTTTACATTATTATATACAGCATGATTCATTTTCAAGCGTGTGACTAATAGTAAGTATTAGTGCAAGACTGCCTTAATATGTGGTTATTAGCTGTGCCTATGAATTCGTCCGCGCGGACTTTGATACTGGTTTTAAATTAACGAGAAAACCTAAATCTTCGCCTAAAATAAAATTAGCCCAAGTTACGCCTTATAACATCAGTTATCTGCCAGTGATAATCGCGTCAAAATCTGCTCAGGCTTTTCAGTCATTTCTCAGAGACAGACGACCAGTTTAAAAAATTGATTTTTTTTGCTGTTAGTACCGTTTGAATATACGAATCCATAATCAACCTATGGACACGTTTGCACGTGAGTTCACTTAATTTCTATCGTGACCATCTTGAATCCCGCGTCACCGGTTTAACAATAGCCTAGAATAGCCTTGACATTGATCTCCAGTGCTATGAACGCGAGTGCAACAGTGCACTTTAGAAGTAGGTATAAAAGGTCCACCATTCGATCATTACAAAGCAGCCAGGATTACAAATATTTTAAAACCATATTGTTTGCTATGCAGATTGATTTCTATCTTAAATGTATATCTGTATATGTGTTTATCACTTAACTCCTCCTATACGTCTGGACCGATTTGGATGAAATTTTGTGTTCAATGGGTTCCTGGGTGGTATGAAAACACAAATGAAGCCGCTGCTGTCGGTATATCACTAAATGCTTTTCCGGGCCGGGTCCACTAGGATTATTATAAAATTGTAAATTAATTGTGTCTGTTAAAGATATTTAAAATAATACTTAGGTATACAATTTTTAACGTTTCCAGTTATCAGACTAGTGAATAAACCGTACCATAGTAAATGTATGGGCACCGCAAAGTTGCAATTTATAAACACGTAACGATTTTTTTTTTAACTTTTTTTTTTTTTTTGTCATTTTATAGATTAGGCAGTGCAGAATTCATATCAGTTTAAAGTTTTGCAATCTCTTTAAAAGTGCCGAATGCGCCTGTACAGATTTTGAGGTTTTCATCCTGGGTATCCCGATACTCACGTAGAAAATGAAAGTGAAAGATATAAGGCTATTTGATCCGCGACCCACTGATACACAAAGGGTCCCAGTACAAATTCAAATTTATTGATTCAAACTGACCCACACTGTATATTATAAAGTAAATAATAATAATATTGTATAAAAAAATTGTCATTTAATGTTCATGAGTGATAAAACAACACGCTGTATACGCTAGAATTAATTACACCAAAATATGCGCATGAGTCGCAACAATCTCGCGCTGCGTTCTACGCGAACTGTACTTAGTATTCGCGTAACCGTCACCAAGTGAAAACGTCTGCATAAATAATTATTACTTTTTATTTAATAATAGTATAGGCTCATCTGGCAACAGTTTTTATCTCAAAACAACGTGTACAAACAAAACCAAAAAATAATTTTAAATAGATGTATATTTCGACAAATAAAATATTCAAGTGTACAAGAACGTATAGAGTACACTGGAAATAAATATACAGAGTAAAGAGTGAATTCAGGTATGATTTTAAGTTATTAATACATTTACAAGGTCAAGTCTCAGGAAAGAGGGTCACCATTACATACACGTACCATGTTAACAATGGTGGCACGCAGCTTAACGGCCTCATCAAAAGAGGATTGTCGTCGCACCACCGCGTGACACCCACCGGTCCCACTAGTGCTGCGACCACAATCCCCCTGCCCGGCTATGCACTTGCTGAAGTTGCTGACCCCTGAACGCAATCAAACCGAAATTGGATTACTATGGAGGGTTTTTCGCAATCGTGCACGGTTGTACCCACGCGGCCGAATTTTGTGACAAATTTGTGTCATCAAATTTCTACCACCAGTAGGTTCACCACAGTTTGTGGGTTCCCAATCCTAAATCTTTTCTTTTTTCAGATATTAAGATCGTTCGTTTAATGATGAAAAAACTGTTGAGTGATGTTCAAAAATAGAACACTACAGGTTAAATTTTTTAACAGAATTAAACATAGTTTGGTAAGATACAGGAACTATTTAACCTAGTTCAAAACGGAAACGGAGGGGCTCTTTATTTTTTTTAAATTATTTTCTGTTTTTTCGCGGTGGACGCAAAAACTACTGAACGGATTTTGATGCGGATTGAAAGGTCTTGGTCGGACTTAAAATCTGCCGTATGTTTGATTGCAATTAGATAAGTAAAACCGTAGATATGACCAAAGAACTATAACCGAACTCCTCGCGGGCGAAGCCGCGGGCATCAGCTAGTGTTTTATATGTATGTTCATATTGTTAATCGATATTGTCGTCGTTTATGAACCGATTTAAAAAATTATTTATGTATTGTGTTTGGTTCAGATAACAAGTCCCACATAAGTTTTATGGGTAGGTATTGAACTTCCCAAACCCGAGGGGGCCATCTCGAAACCGGAGATGGCCCAGTGTCAGCCGGGGCGCGAGGGATATGCTCTATGGGCAACCTTACACCCCGGCGTTTTAAGACCCGAGACGGCGTGCGGTTTTAGTCGGTTCAAGCCAGACATAACCGCTGGCCGTTGTAATCCGAAGGGATTTCCGCACGAAAAAAAAAGGTATGCATATAAGAATTGTAAAACGGGGGTAGGTATTGGACTTCTGACTACGGAGATACACCACAAGGGCACTCCTCAGAATCATAATTATAGGAAATGTGAAATAATCCAGTTATTATTAAGTTTAATTGTTGAATCTTATTAATAAATAGATTATTCGGTTAGTGTTTTATTTCATGAAATCATTCTTTACACGTAAGAAAACGTGTAGTGCAAAAGTTCATGATGGACTGTCGAGTGTTTGAGGACAAAGTCGAGGTCGAGCGAAATGACAGAGACAAGTAGGGTCGGCTGAAGCAGCAAAGGAAATTGTTTATACAGTCTAGTTTAATTTGTTTTTATTATCAGTGTTTTCATTGACAACTGACTATAAAAATGTTTAAGGTTTTTAAAAAAAATATACTACCGGCACGCTATGATGGTCGTTTTGACACGTTAAAATACTGACGTGAAATATCAATTAATTATCGAAAAAAATAAAGTCAAATGCGAGTCGCATCTAACTTTTTTGGACTTATTTTCTTTTTAAAACATAAATGCCAAGTTGTGTGTTAAATAAGTATACACTGCACCTCATTATTGACAATAAAGAACAGAAATTTGCTCCTTCAAATTTAGTATTTATTTATACGAAACTTCATGAGCGGAGAAACGTCAAAACTGCCATCATAATTATTTGGAAGGTTATTAATGAAAAGAGAACGATAAAATATAACTTTAACTTTAATAAATTGTAAACTTTTGCGACGACACATACCTTTTCGATATTGCCCCAAACAAAAAAAAAATTATGTCTGTTTGTTCCGGGTAATCTCCGAAGTGGCTGGGCCGATTTGCACAGGCTTTTCACTGCAGATAACTGACATTATACGGCGTAACATAGGCTATTTTATTCAAGAAAAAGTATTAGGGTTCCGCGCAAAGAAATTAAAACTCAGATTTAAGTCCAAGCGGACGAAGCCGCGGGTACAGCTAGAAATATAATAAGGTATTGACATACAGCGTCTCCATATCTCTCCCCGTGGATATTATTTAACGTGACTAAGGGTAAGGGATGTTTTCCATTCAAAAGTACACACACAGTCAATGAAAAGTGCCCATCTGATGGCAATACGCTCGTCCCCTACTACATGGGACTGAAAAACATTTCGGCGAAACGTAAATCTTATTACACCTCTGGCTGCAAATTCGAGAATATATATGTTTTTTTTACGTAAAGCACGTCAATATGTTTTCACATCGCCGAATGGTAACTTAAGTGGACGATAAGTACTTAAGTCTCATAAATGGGGGTAATCATTGTAGATAAGCCCTTAGTTTGACGGCCTCAACAGATGCTTCATCACGCTCAAGAAGGAAAAATTCCAAGTTTTGATTCTTGGATCTTGATAGCATTATTTGTACCGTGTGAGGATGATACCTCAGTCTTGCACGTGTTGTCCTGAAGGCCAATTCTCGTAATAAAAAGCTGTTGAAAATTCGGTCTCAAACTAGTCTCGATCTCCCAAATGTAAAAAAGGGTGTAAAAAAATGAAAATTTCAACAAAATTTTGTTATGGGAATACCTTTTTTAGGGATTTTCTTTAGAAAAGCCCTATTGCTATCGAGTTGTCGTCGACGTCGTCGTTGCCAATTTTCTGTCACAGTTTTGGGTATGAAGGAGATGAGCTTTCGAGTTGCTGTTTTCGGTAATAGATTCGTGCTGGGGTGAACCATTGCAAGATAAAGAAAAAATCGCAAAAAATCGCAAAAAAAATAATCGCATAATCGAAAATCCCTTGTATTCGGCTGAGCTCGTCTCAGGAATTCAACTTCTTGACATATGTGAGATTGACATGAGATCGAAACTAGATTGAGACTCAATTTTGAACATCTTTTTATTACGAGAATTGGCCCTCTGTATCTGAAAGAAGAGGGTCCCTCTCCTTGTTAAGTTTAGTTGATAACCTCGTTTTCAACAATGGAGAATCCTTGTGCATATAAGTCCACACATAATTAGATGATTATATAACCAAACAATGGGTAAGTCATTAAGACGTAACGCTTGGCGGAATTCAGGGGTTTCGTTTCTACATGAAACGAAATCGGTTTATGTTGTAATCAGTTTATTAAAATGTGTACCTGCTGCTACTAAGACTGGATTTCACCAGTGAAAATTTGTTCTAATAAATTCTATTCTCGAGTTTTAATCAATGAATTCCATTAAAGTGATAACGCAGTTTAGTATTCATTGATCTGGGTCTATACCATTGGAGAAATCTGCTCTAAAAGCTTGTTCTGGTGAGGTGTTTTACCCACGAGTTGAATCAAACATAAAAATCTCGTCTTATTCAATGAATTTATTGAAAAAAGAGAGAATCCAGTTGAGTTGAACGGATTTTCACTAGTGAAATCCATGTTTACGCTCAGGGGTAAAACGCCTTACCTTAAAATAATTTAGTTTTTATACAATAAAGTTAACGGGAATTAAAGCGATCATGTATAGGTATATGCATACCTTTGCCAGTCAGTCTGTGGCCACGGTCAGTGTAACCTGGTCGAAACGTCAGGCAATCCAAAGGTATGCATATACCTATAGAATCCCGTTAATTCCCGTTAACATTATTGTATATCATGTTTGAAAATAAGTAATATAGTTTTCAGTCATAGACATAGCTCGGAGAACCGATGGCCGTTGGGGCAGAAAGGTCCTTGAGTGGAGACCACGTGATGGCAAGCGCAGCTTAGGTAGGCCTCCCGCAAGGTGGACAGACGACCTGGTAAAGAGCGCAGGGACTCGGTGGATGCAGGCCGCTACAGACCGGTCAAAATGGAAGTCAATGGCGGAGGCCTATGTTCAGCAGTGGACCTCCTACGGCTGATAAGATGATGATGATGGTGATAGTTTTCAGTCAATTAGTTTGAAAAGTTGGATGACACCGCACGAGATGATTTCTTTGACAGAGAGAACGGATGTGCATTCCGCCAGCATCAACAATGACCTTCATCAGTTTGTACTTTCAAATGGAGACCTTGTCATGTGGAATTGTCTCATCATGGGGAACAGAGATAGCACTATTGGATGTCAAAAATTACAGTAACTAAGAACGGTCGAATAATTTACAGAATAATATGCTCTCAAAACATATTATTAGGAGTGTTTATACTATTAAGGTAGCAAATAAGCCAGCAGGCCAGGGTGGCAGGTGAGGCCGCCTGTCACCCCAGCAGAAGCAGGCCGGGACGGTGGGGCGACTGGCGCCCCTCCCCCAAATTGGGGCAAGACGGGGTCACCGTGGTTCCTAAACCCGAAGGGGGGCCATCTCGAAACCAGGGATGGCCCTGGGTCAGTCGGTGTGCGAGGGAAATGCCTTATGGGCCACCTTACACCCCGGTGTCTGGAGAACCGAGACGGCGTGCGGTTTTAGTCGGTTCAAGCTCGACATAACTACCCCCGCTGCCCGGCGGGGGGGGGGGGGGGAATATCAGAGGGGATTTCCGCACGAAAAAAAGGTAGCAAATAAGCCAATGGTAAGACGTAACCGTAGCTTATGAAAGTTTCCAACAGTAAAACACTCCTAACACAAGCAATTTAGCTTAGCTTAGCTCGTTACGGGGCACACTAGTAATTTCAGTTACTAATTCATATTCTTTTTTCTTTAAAAAAAAGTAACGAAGAGAGAACAACAAATAGTGAAATAGAAAAAAGCGACCAAGTGCGAGTCGGACTCGCGCACGAAGGGTTCCGTACTTATTATCTATGCAATGGGAGCCCCCCTTAATTTATTTTATTTTAGTCAGATTATTTATTTTATTTTAATTTAATTATTTATTTTTGAAGTGAATAATACTAAATATTGTGAATATTTCAACCTGTTGCCGTTATAAATATCGAGCAAAAAACGGAAAGTAACATCACGCTTGTTGTATTGGAGTCCCCCTTAAATATTCATTTCATTCTGTTTTTAGTATTTGTTGATAAAAAGACAAGACAGAAATACATCATCTGTGAAAATTTCAACTGTCTCACCATCACGGTTCTTGAGATACAGCCTGGTGACAGAAGGACGGTCGGACAGCGGAGTCTTAATGATAGGGTCCCGTTTTACGCTTTGGGTACGGTACCCTAAAAAAAGCTATTACGAGTACCTACATCTTTAGAAGTATATCAATTACGATGTGTATCGTGCAAGACGGCAGGACGTCCGTGTCTAATAGCAAATGTCCTGTGGCCAGTCACTGTCTGTCTACTCATCGCGAGTTCTTCTTTACGTAATATAATAGCCCGGTGGCGTACGTAACGGACTGCTGAGACGAGGTCTCGAGTTCGATCCCCAGTTGCCCCGGGCACACACCTATGACTTTTCGTAGTTACATATGTGTGTATTAATAAAATGTTAATTATCGCTCGCTTAACAATGTGCCCGTAGATGGCAATAGGCTCGCCCCTATTACAATGGGACCTTAACATAACTGGCGAATCGTGGGTGTGTAATACACCTCTGCCTACCCCTTCGGGGATACAGGCGTGAAGTTATGTTATGTTATGTTATGTAAGCCTTGTAACAGTCCTATAATGAACTCAGATTCGAGGTATGATATTTGGAACAGTGATATTTATCAAGTCTGATTCTTTTCATAACATAAAAGTAGCCCTTACGCTTCATACTTAGTGTCAGCTTATTTCCAGTAAAAGTCCTATCAAAATCGGCGCAGCCACTTCGGAGATTAACCGGAACAAACAGATTGAAGATTGTAATATAGATTTTTTGTTATCAGTACCGTGAACACATTCATATGCATTAATTAAAAAGCTGTTATTTTAGATGATAAACAGACACTTCCATTTCATTCGTTCGTGTAGATACAAAAATGTTCTGTACATGTGTATGCCCACGGAACTGCTCATAAGCACTGTACGGCTGAATCATTTTGATGACAGGAGACCGGCATTCTTGCGTCCTCGGCGTTAGTAACAATATCGTTATATTTTCCTTAAGGAAATCGCTCGATTTGGCACTATTTCTCTAGATAAAACTAAAAATGACTACATTTGTATGTCCTGAGGGTTAAATGTGTAGCAAAAATAAATGAAATTCTCTCAATCAATAGGGTACACTCCTATACGCTTAACGACCTCCGTCCTCATGAGCGCAGGAGCTGCGGTGACAGGTGAGGCCGCCTGTCACCGCAGCAGAAGCAGGCCGGGACGGCGCGCGGTGGGGCGACTAGCGACCCTCCCCCAATCCGGGGCAAGACGGGGACACCGTGGTTCCCAAACCCGAGGGGGCCATCTGGAAACCGGAGATGGCCCAGGGTCAGTCGGGGTGCGAAGGATATGCTCTATGTGCAACCTTACACCCGGCGTCTTAGGATCCGAGACGGCGTAGCCCGACATAACCACCCCCGCTGGCCGGCGGGGGGGTATCCGAGGGGATTTCCGCACGAAAGAAAAGGGTACACTCCTACAGTTAAAAGAAATTATTTAACTGTGCTTATTAAATATCGAATTGTAAAACATTATATCCGTTCTTATTTTATTGCTTTTTATTTATTTTTACTTATCCATCTAATCACTTACAGTAAAATATTTGACACTAATCAATCGTGACGTCATAATTGTTTATTTCATACAAGGTTCCATGAAAACACGTAAGAGTAGGTAAGTGCTAAATATTCAATTGTGTCTGTCTTCATCCAAATTGGACCAAGATTTTCCCGCTTATTTCGGCTGCAGATGCTCCCAATTTTTTTTTTTTTTTAAGTATATTAGTAACCGAAAATACTAATATTCCCCCTAACCCCTCCAGCTAAACTAAATTGCTTGTGTTAGGAGTGGGTTCACGTCGGTAGTGTAATGGCCAGGATTCGAACCCGGAACCTCTCGATCGTAGGGTCGACTCCTTAACCACTAAGCTACCGACGCTTTAAAATTCTTATTAAAATGTACCAAACATTATAATTTAGATCACATACATCTTAGCTAAGTTCTACTTTTGTATTTAAAATGTAACTGGCCGTAGCTCCACCCGCACGAACGTCGGTTATCGTGGTTTGATAATATCTCCGGTTCTACTTAACCAATTGCAATCAAACATACGGCAGATATTAATTCTGACCAAGACCTTTCTAATAGAAGAAACCACATATATACCATTAAGTAGTTTTTGCGTCCATAGTAAACAAACAGACAAGAATTCCAAAAAAAATATTTTTGTGTTCAGAATCGTTTAATTATAACAACCTATATAGGTTTTTTTTAGGTAGATTTCGATGAAATCGATCTACCTTTTTTTTTTTTTTTTTTTTATCGTGCGGAAATCCCTTCGGATACCCCCCCGCCGGCCAGCGGGGGCGGTTATGTCGGGCTTGCACCGACTAAAACCGCACGCCGTCTCGGGTCTTCAGACGCCGGGGTGTAAGGTTACCCATAGAGCATATCCCTCGCACCCCGGCTGACCCTGGGCCATCTCACCACCAACAGCATCGCTCATCCTGTCTCCTCTGAAAGCAGAGGAGTACGGAGAGCGATGTGTTCCCGCCACGTTGGGTATTGGCCGACGATCAATGCCAACCCTATGAAGGGGTGAAGGGGAAGCCATTGACCGCCGCCCAGGGTGTACCGGCCGCTCCGATTCCGTTCCCTCCGGACTGCAGCGGGATCGGAATCGGAGCGACACTCGAGGAGGTTACCCAACACACACCCCGAAATCGATCTACCTATTGGTTTCTTGACTACTGTCGAATTTTAAAAAAAATTCTTCATAGGAGGTCTAGTTATGACCCCCTGAGTCCGAAATGACCACTGGTCAAAAAGTTTATATTTATATACATATATGTATGTATGGTTCCACTTCCCAAAATTTGCGGCACTCTCACGGTCGCATTTTTGCCCCGATCGCTTTCAAACTGCGGTCAAAAATTGCTTGGGTGTAAACTTAGTTTAAGTTCGTGAACGGGTGGAATCCGGCCTAAGGGGACGGTAGAGCCTCACTTTTTGTGAAATCAGTTTTTCCTCAAAATTTCACGTTCCATGAAAGATATTCGAACCGTTCTAATTTTATCCCATAGTATACATGAATACCAACAACTTTTAATTATAAACCTATAAGATTAAAACTTTAACTAAAAGTGGAGGGGGGAAAAACCAAAATTTTTCGGGAAAAAAATCATAACTTCTAACCGGTGAACATTCTTGCTGTCAGAAACATTTTAAAACGATAGGCCATTTTTAAGTCTAAAATAAATGTTTGAAAAGGTTTTCGCTAAAAGTTACCGTTTTCGAGAAAAAAAAAATAAACATGTTAAAAATATTGTTTAAAGTCCGTGGTTCTCCATATAAAATAATTTTAATTGCTTCACGGAATCTACCTGTGCGTTTCCCCTGCGGGAACGGATTTTTTTTAGTATCCCCAATATACAGACACGACTAATTTACAATTTTATAATAGTATAGATGACCTCGTGATATAATAAATAACTAGTAATTCAGTTTAGAGTGCGACTCAAATAAATTGAGCTGAGCGAGCAGGACTTACTTGAAAATAAGACATCTTACTACGGTCGCGCGCTTAGCTAAGGCCGCGCGCCCGTGAAACTGTTTTTCGGTGATTATTCCTCAATGGTACATCGGACATGAACCATCTCGCTTCAAAGCACTCCTTAGTGTCCACACTATCACCGTGGTAAATTTGGTCAAGATCGCGCGAGTGGTTACGGAGGAGTTCAGCCACCAACAAACGGCTATGCCGAGTATAAGAGTCAATCCTGATCGCATTCAAAGCTAATGACGTTTCGAGCCCGCGGTCTGCTCTTACACTTTCTATGGTTTAGTTGGACCTCCCAACTTCAAGAGGCAAGCCTACGCCAGAGCGTCTTCCGTCATTCAGCGGGTGAGCCGGCTTGCAGGTGAGGTAGGCTTGGGCCCCTTACACCATTACAATTGTGAATTACAGATTTAATATTTAGAGCATTTTTTTTTTTAAAATGAAACCTTTATTAAAATAATAACAATAGTGTAAATATAAAGAAATACTGGAATGTTTACATCACAAATATTTTGGGACCTTAAAAAAGATTAAATAAAACATTAAAAAATATAAAGTGCGATTATGTTATTAATAATGAAAGCGAACTTAATAAATAGTGTTAAATGGCAACGGTATTAAAATGAAAATGGCCTAATTATAATTTCCTAAGTGTCTTACCGGGAGGGGGAAAGGTTTTGAAAATTAAAATTATAACCGAGATGTAGTTAATTAAAGGTAGAACCAAAATTTTACTGGTTTATATATCTTCTAAATTTTAGTAAAACCAATATTCCTTCACTTAATACCTCAGAATGCTAAGAAGAAATGATTAACACGACATTTTTTTGTCTAATATTATGTTCATTGACAACACTCACTTTTTTCCCTGATGCGCAGATAAAAAACTGGGTACTGTATTAATATGACAATTTTGTCATTTAACAGTGCAAATGATAAATAATCGAATAATTATTAACTACTTATATCAAAAGTTTAAGTATCTAATATTTATCAGCAAATAATGATAATGCAGAATGACGAATGAATGAGTTTAAATCTTTATACAATCACAGCGTTATACATAATATATTTATTTTTTAACATATATTTTACATTAACCCATACGACTATCATTTTATTTTACTAACTAGTATAACATCAGTTAAAATCTGCTTAATACAACTGGGTTCCTACGTTTTAATCAATGAAATTAATTGAGTAAAACGTGATAACGCAGTTTAATTTTAATTGATATCGTTTATTATTATTGATGAACGCCCTTTGCAGTAATAAAGTGGTTTACATCAAAAGCTGATACAATACAATTTGATAAATATGTATTCTACACTTATTTGTAGATTAAACTAATTTGTACCTTCTAATGAAATTTGTAGTAAGGTTTACTTTTCAATTTCACCCACTGATATATAAATTATATCGCCACCGTGATATGCAAACGTCATAACTCCCTTCGACATCGATTAGTGTTTAGATGTCTGTTATTCAACAACAACATGAATACCAAGAACTATCAATATATTGGATATAGTTAATTATTTTAATAATATATCATCTAGACTATAATTCTTATGCCTAGAAATAAATGGAAAATTCTTACTTTGAATAAGCTTCACAAAGCACTGGGTAAGCACCATAAAATGTAGATTCATAGAAATATTGATATCTGGAACAAAAAAAATAAGTCAGTTTATTTGTAAAAAAGTATAGTGACACAAGTAATACCAGTCTAGTGTCAGTATAGTGGCGTACATAGACTTGATATGTTATGATTTCTGAGTGTTTGGAGCCTCACCACGCCAACCTCATGTGCAAGCCGATCCACCTGCAAGCCGGTACACCTGCAAGCCGGTGCACCTGCAAGCCGGCGCACCTGCTCATTGAAGGACGAGGCTCTGGCGCAGGCTTACCTCTCAGGGTTGGTAAATCAGATGGCGGTCGCTCCCATAAAAGCTGTATAAGTCAAACTACAAGGAGAAGGAGTAAGCAGACCCCGAGCTCCAAGGTGAACGCCTAGGATGCAACCGGTATCAACGCTAAGATGATGATGACAATGATTAAGGTCAATAAAACGATCATTCGACACTCACCTCACCCTAAAGTCCCAGCTGCCAAAGAGGCCAAGACGACAAGCACTGCCGTGGCCACGCCACTGGCCCCCACGTGCGCGCTGTGCACGGCACCGGACTCTGCCGTGCCGGACCCGAAGGAATCCGCTACCGATAACTCGTCTGTCAAACAATCAACCGATTAGTTTTATAGTTCTTAATTCGTTATTGTACACAAAAAAAGACATAAATGTATAAATATTACACGTAAAAATGATGTGCCAAGGCGAGTTTAACTCTATAAGACTTCTCTACCTGCAAACCTTTCAACAGAAGAGGCAATTACAGAGGGAAGCAAAGTGTACATATATGCAGTATAGTGAAAAGTGTATATTAAACAATGAAAACAAAAATAGTAAAAATAAGCCAATAGACATAGGTACTTATATTATTCTTTCAATAAGTAAATATAGTATACTATAAGACTTGATAAAATAATATACATTCATACATGTATATTTTATACATAATTATCTTTCTTTGTCTAGGTTTCCTAAGTTACCTAGATTTCTTTACTTGTCTAAGGCTTACTCATCCACGGAGGCATAGCTTTACACATGATCCAAAATACGCTATGTTGCTTGTGTATATCAGCGTACTGAAGACTGGCTACGAGGCGTATTGCACGCGTACGTTTTCATTTATTTTCAAAATGCCGTCGAATAACGAAGACGTTATTTTGGCTTCTTACTAGTGCGTTCACTCGATGTACGCCTCGGCGTATAACATGCGGTACGGCAGGCGTCATGAAGCTTGCATGCAGTGACGCGAGCGCGACGTTGCTGTTCATTCGACACAATTGCGTTGTTTTGCGGCGGTAATGGCGGTACCACACTTCGCTATGTGTTATTCGTTATTTGCCCTTTTCGGCCGCATACGATGAAGTGTGAAGGGTTCCATAATATATACGTCCACTTGTCCACCATATTTGGGCTCTAAGCCCGACATAACCGCCCGCGCTGGCCGGCGGGGGGGTATCCGAAGGGATTTCCGCATAATAAGAAAAAAAAAGGTACCTACTAAATACCTTATATTGTAAACTAATGTTGAAATATTGCTAAGCTATAAAGTTCAAAAAACTACAAATCTATAATTATTCATCTAGATTTACCCACCCACCAGCGCATGCAGAAGAAATATAACGTCATTAGTTTTCTTCCAAAACCTTTTTTTGTGTTTAACAGTTTTTCATGCAAAATTGGAAATAAACGACTTGTTAATCATATAAAAATTCACCCCATCTTTTGGAGTATAAATCGGAAAATAAACAATCCTACGAAAAAATTATGAGAACCAAAATTGTAGGCAATTTAAAAATCAAGATGGCGGATGACGAAACGGATCGATTACCACGCAGATCAAAATTTAGACTCCCACTGCCTACTTCCCCTCAAGGAATTTCGAAAGAAAATTACTACTTCTAATATTTTCCGGATCAAATCCAAATTTGCAATTGTGACTTAAATGTAATAATAAAAATAGAATTTTGAAACAAACTAAGATTCAACCATACCAACTTCATTTCAATTGTACCCAATACAACGAAAATGTACAAATTACAATATGTATGTATGACAGCAGGTTTATCCCAAAAATATAATGAAAACCTATAAATAGAGTATCATACAACAAGCAAAACATGCAAACAAATTTTGTTTTATGCATTTTACCAAACTACATAGATACAGAACTCGGCGTTTGGGTTGGCACGTCGCGCGTCGGGTAGAAAAGTGAGAGTCCGCTAAGATCGGCTTGCTTCACATTTTTGTAGAGCGTTTTCTCTGCCGTACATCGAACTGACAGTTTGATGGCTTTATAATGAAACTGTCAGGCTGATCTGCGATAGAGATTACGCTCTACAAAACCGAAGTGAGTTGATCTTTGTCGGAATCTCCTTCTTAGGATTCCGTTGCCAAATGACAAAAAACGGAACCCTTATAGATTCGTCATGTCTGTCTGTCTGTCCGTCCGGTGACCCTTTTTTCCGAAACGATAAGAACTATGGTGTTAAAACTTGGTAAGTAGATGTATTCTGTGAACAGCATTAAGATTTTCACAGAAAAATTGAAAAAACATTAAATTTTGGTGTTGCGTTCCTAAACGAAGTAAAAAAAAAAAAACATAATTTGCGTTGACAGATCTACGACTGTCACTTGTTGTCAACTTGTTGAAAGAATTGTCTTGAGAAAACGTTTGTTGAAATAAGTTTTGTTCGAATAAATATAATCCGTGAATATCATATTTGGCCAGTGTTGGATTAGTTATATTTTGGACTAATTAACGTAATCGGTTGGGAGTTGTTCGACCGAATCATATATTTACTTGAGGAAGGGCTCCATTTGTAACATGCGCTCTGCTGATCTGTCCACACAAACCTTCATACACCCCTACACTTCATAAACACGTAAATACAGACACAGACAGGTAAAGCGTTGTGTTTCGGGCGCCTTCTAAGTTGGTAAGTGAAACCTATTTTATAAACAATTTGCTCTGTGAACCGCAGACTGCTCACTTCCCCATTGTAGCCAGGAGGGCGAACTTCCACTGCGCAATATACCTCCTGGCCCGGAATTGAACACGGTTGAACGGTTTCCCCATACTTAGAACTGAAACTCAAAAATTTTTTTTCATCAAACCCATACGTGTGTGGTATCTATGGATAGGTCTTCAAAAATGATATTGAGATTTCTAATATCATTTTTTTTAAACTGAATAGTTTGTGAGAGAGACACTTCCAAAGTGGTAAAATGTCCCCCCCCCCTGTAACTTCTAAAATAAGAGACTGATAAAACTAAAAAAAAATATATGATGTACATTACTATGTAAACTTCCACCGAAATTAAGTTTGAACGAGATCTAGTAAGTAGTTTTTTTTTAATACGTCATAATTCGTAAACCGCAATTTACCTTTCATTCAATCAACTCAAATATAAAAATTAAAACAAAACATTATTATGTTATTTGCTGCTACGGAACCCTTCATGTGCGAGTCCGACTCGTACTTGGTCGCTTTTTGTATCCGACGTGCCAACCCAAGCGCCGTGTCGTGTATAAATTTTCCATTTTAACCGGATATTACTAGGGGCGCAATGCATTCTGCTGTTGCAATGTTGAGCTGAGAGTGCACTAGTTCATCATCATCATCATCATCAACAACCTCTCTTAGTCCACTGCTGGACATAGGTCTCCCCTAATGAGCGCCATAGCGCCCTGCCTTCAGCTTGCCGCATCCAGCATCTGCCCGCAGTCTTATGATTACCTACAATTCACGCGCAATTTTTTTTTCAATTGAATACCATTAAATTGTTTTTTCGGTAGTTATTCCTCCGTTGCTAGACCGATTTTCAATTTTCTTTTTCTGTCTTAAGTCAATAGTTAAGTTGCACATTTTGGCGCCAAATCCGTGGTCGCTACATTGATCATTTTGGAGAAATTAGAATTTTGTAATTTTTGAAGGGTGATTACCTCCATGGTATGTTCGATTTTCAATTTTATTTTTTGTATTTACATGCCAAGTTTGGTCAAAATTGGTCGATCAGTTTAGGAGGAGTAGCGTCACAACCGAAATACACCGAGTGGAGAATAGAGAGCTTTTCGCTCGACTTCGTTTCACTCTCAGCTCAATAAACAAATATATTATCGTGATAAGAAACTTAAAAGCATTTTAAGTAAAATTTAATTAGGCCATCATTTTTTGTGTGGTAAAATGACATAAAACTAGAGAAAGATAAATATGAAGTTATTTGTTTTAGTGTCTACTATTTCTGACGTCGGTTATTTTATAATATTTCCATACCGAATAATCCATAATATTTAATATGAAATACTACTTTGATAACTCGAATACAAATAACACATAACATTACTTAATAGCATGTATGGAAAAATGTGGAATGAATGAACGTACCATTGCCACCAACTTCCATTCGGCGAATGAACGAGGATTGAATGAACAGAAAAATATAATTAATTACAGCACCAATTAAAAATATGTTTAATGTTTAAACTATTGAAATTTGGACAAAATATTTAATATACATTATTGTAATAAATTTACCTATCTATTTTAATACGGTATGCAAAAAATAAAACACTATATTTTCTATCGTAAGATAAATTGTACCACCCTCTTTTTTTTATTAAATTTAACACATTATTATTCACATTCAATAGAAACCATTTCTTTTTAATGTAGTCATCTATTACAATTGAGTAAAACTTAGTAAGAAAATTGAGTAAGACTTAGTAAGAAAATTGAGTATCCTTTAGCATTTTTTTTTGTAATTATGAACACGTAGCATAAAAGCTTACCTCCATATTTGTTCAACAGAGCCATGACAACTCCGTTGGTCCAGCCGAAGCCGGTCTGCACGACGTACTCGCCACCGCAGCCGGAGCCGCCGAAGCGCGTTGCGTCGTACTGCAATATGATCATAATTTGAATACCCAAAGATATCTACGGGTAAACTACTAGACTGGCTATATGGATAGAACAATTTGGTATCCCGAAAGGCCATCAACTGACCATCAACCATGCGCAACTTTTTGTTGCTATCATACAGATGACATTACAAAAAGGCGAGCTATGTCAATACAGATAACCATTAATAGTTATTTGTTATTTTTAACTTTGAATCACGACGCGAGGTGGTCAAGAATTGAATCACGAGCGTAGGATTTTTAGGGATTTTCTTTAGAAAAGCCCTATTGCAATCGAGTTGTCGTCGACGTCGTCGTTGCCAATTTTCTGTCACGGTTTTGGGTATGAAGGAGATGAGCTATCGAGTTGCTGTTTTCGGTAATAGATTCGTGCTGGGGTGAACCATTGCAAGATAAAGAAAAAATCGCAAAAAAAAATATCGCAAAATCGAAAATCCCTTGTATTCGGCTGAGCTCGTCTCAGGAATTCAACTTGTTTTTTAATGTTAGCTTTAAATTTGTCTGTTCCACCTAGTTCACTGACTGTTTAGCAGTCCATATTAGTATCAGTTTCTGATAAGACTGCTGAATACAGTGAGTGATTTAAAGACAGGAGATATGACAAAAATTGCTCACGTGTAAAATATACTTACAACTTTTCACCTCGACCAGAGAGAAAAGTGTTTTAGATTATAGCGGGAACTCATAAAACGGGAATTAGTTTCTAGACGAACCTCCGTTCATTTTTTGCATACAATGTTATGTAGTTTTGTCCGCCGGCACTCGTGAAACCATCAATGCCTACCTTTTCAAACATGGCAGTCTTTTGTCTCCAAACTTCGAAGTTCGACCGGATCCATTTGTAAGCAATCTCGTTGGCGTATCTCATAGCTTCAGGGTGTCCGGTGTCGGCCAGTCCAATCACCACCATGTACTGGAGGGGGGGCCAGGCGTTGGGGTAGTCCCACTGCTCGCCGGAGTGCTCGAACGTCGTAGGTATACCTCCATCGAAGATGTCGACCTTTGGAAGTAAAATAACAATGGTTTCTTTAGAAATGTTATATTAGCTGATATCAGTATACTAATATTTATATACGTCGCGCGTCGGTAGCTTACTGGTCCAGGAGTCGGCCTTACGTTTCGGGACATCCCAGGTTCGAATCCTGGTCATTAAACTACCGCATTTTAATAATAATAATAATAATAAGATAGAATGTATTTAAAAATATAATTGATAAGTATTTAAAGTTAAATAAAGGAAATAATAATAATATCTCTTTATTGTACACCAAAGACATTAAAAACAGGAGCGAATATACATTTTGTGGTATTAGTACAATTGGCGGCCTTTTCGCTCTGAGGCAATCTCTTACAGGCAACCATAGGATGGAGAGTAAAAAGAGGAGAAAGAAAAGGAGTTTGGGGGAATAATAAAAACTTGGAGGTTGATGATTTCACTAATCAATGATGCAATAACTCGCCTTCATTACGGTTACATCCATTTCGTTCCCCTTCCCCTTGATTTGGCGTATTTGGCTTTAGTGGGAGCGACTGGTATCTGACCTCCCAACCCCGAGAGGAAGACCTGCGCCAGAACCTCGTCCGTTACTCAGCAGGTGTACCGACTTGACCTGCAAGCTTGGGCCCCGAAGACCTTGGTTAAGCCCAAAAAAATCCTAATACAACAACTCACCTTCACTTTGTCCAAATAATTGATGACTCTATTGACAGAGCTGTCTTTTGTTGCGAGGTCGTAGCATCCTGTCCATAGGGGGGACAGGTTTGATGGGTAGAAGTAGTCTCGTGGTCTACCAGACTCCAAGTTATAGTCCAGCCAGACTCCTACATCTTCATGCCACAGCACCTGAGAAAAGAATAGTAAGTATGGAATTGGTATAAATTCGTGAATGAATAAGGAAAGATCCGTGTATCTTTGATTACTTCAAGTTAATATTTGCCACGAAGCCTATTCAAAAATGCATTTAGTCAAATAATTACGTATAACTTGATATATGCCTACCACAAATGGTGCAGGATTTAATTGACTAAGCGATTGCTGAAAGTTGTGAAAATGGTGCTTTAGAAATGCTTCCGAAGTGCTCTAATGATTAGCTTCAGTAGATTCAGTTCTGTATAATCATCAAGGCCATGTATGGTTGTGAATCGGGTTCCTCCTTTGTAATAATTTATCTGGTTAATAGCCTCTAGGAACCAGGCATGCATGTTGCTATAGTACTCTAATTTACCTGGTTGATAGCTTCCAGGAACCTGGTATGCATTTTTCTATAGTATTCTAATTTACCTGGTTGATAGCCTCCAGGAAACTGGCTTGCATGTTTCTATAGTATTCTTATTTAACTGGTTGATAGCCTATAGGTACATGGCATGCATGTTTCTATAGTACTCTAATTTACCTGGTTGATAGCTTCCAGGAACCTGGTATGCATGTTTCTATAGTATTCTAATTTACCTGGTTGATAGCCTCCAGGAAACTGGCTTGCATGTTTCTATAGTATTCTTATTTAACTGGTTGATAGCCTCCAGGTACATGGCATGCATGTTTCTATAGTACTCTAATTTACCTGGTTGATAGCTTCCAGGAACCTGGTATGCATGTTTCTATAGTATTCTAATTTACCTGGTTGATAGCCTCCAGGAAACTGGCTTGCATGTTTCTATAGTATTCTTATTTAACTGGTTGATAGCCTCCAGGTACATGGCATGCATGTTTCTATAGTACTCTAATTTACCTGGTTGATAGCCTCCAGGAAACTGGCTTGCATGTTTCTATAGTATTCTTATTTAACTGGTTGATAGCCTCCAGGTACATGGCATGCAAGTTTCTATAGTACTCTAAGTTACCTGGTTGATTACCTCGGTGAACCTGACATACGTGTTTTTATAGTATTCTTATTTACCTGGTTGATAGCCTCCATGAATCTTGCATGTATGTTTCTATAGTACTCTGCTTTGTCGATGTTCCCGAGGCGCGTGTGGAAGTCCCGCATCAGGCGCGCGTTCCAGCACATGATGGCGTTGAGGTCCACGGGTACTATTGAACGAGTCTTCAAGTTTGTCAGATTACCTGGAAGCGGAAATATTATTATATATTAGTGTGTATGAGAAAAAAAGTAATTAATCAATTGAATTCTACTTTATCCAACTGAATTTTGGGGAGATCCGTAGACGAACCAGAGTTACCAACATAGCAGAGCGAGTCAGCAAGCTGAAGTGGCAGTGGGCAGGGCACATAGCTCGGAGAACCGATGGCCGTTGGGGCAGAAAGGTCCTTGAGTGGAGACCACGTGTCGGCAAGCGCAGCGTAGGAAGGCCTCCCGCAAGGTGGACAGACGACCTAGCAAAGAGCGCAGGGACTCGGTGGATGCAGGCCGCTACAGACCACTCGAAATGGAAGTCGATGGGGGAGGCCTATGTTCAACAGTGGACTTCCTGGCTGACATAATGATGATGATGATGAAATTTATTTAATTTACCCAATGTCATCACCATTTTAGCGGTGTTCCTTGTTGCATACAAGGCTTATCTCGGAGCTCAGGGCCCACTTACTTCTTCTTTGGCCTGCAGATCAGGTTGGTTTGGGCCCCAAAGATCTTAGTGGGGCCCTAAATACACCCCTTCTTTAGATCCTAACTGTGGGTAGTTAAGTTGTCTGACACTCACCTTTATTAGTGCCATTGAGGATAAACCATCTGGACGAGAAGTCCCATCCGGATTCAGCAGCTGCTTTAAGTTCAGCGTACAATTCTTCTCTCTCATCATTAGAATCAAAATGTCTGAAATATAATAATATAATAATAATTTTATTTAAGTGTATAAATATTAGTGATGTGATATCCGTATTCCCCGGATATCCGAGAGAGAAGACAGATCCGTATCGTATCCGTCGAACATGTCCTGGGGGCCTAGACAAAGTGACATTCTACTAGCGGAATCTCTACGAAGCGAACCTTCAGAAGTCCGGAATGTATGGCAGTGACATTATTGGTTACACGTGACATTTCGACAAATAATGTCTCTCCCATACATTTCGGAGATTTGAAGGTTCTCTTCGAAGCGATTCCACTAGTAGAATGTCACTTTGTCTAGGTATCACGCAAATAGTCAAGTGGCGTCAACTATGGTCTGAAGGTCACGCGCACCGACACCTATTGTTTTTTTTCTGGATGGTAAGAAGTTAGAGTGAAGTCCAGAAGATACGGGCCACCATTCTAGATGCCGACGATGGCGAAAATGGTGGTCACTACCTTGGTTTGACGGCCTTTAAAAAGTAAAAGAACCCGGGATTGTAAGAAGAAGGAAACACGTGCGCGGGTAGAGCATTCTAGATATAATTTCTTTGTCGCAAGATATTTATATATAGAAATTATATACCGTGCCGCTTGGTGCGATGCGGTATAGTTTTTACAGCATGGGGGTGACACTGATTGAGTGAGAAAGTTAAAATCCGTATCCTGCCGTATCGTGAATCTTGACAATATCCATACTCGGATCAGTATCCGCGGAAATACAATACACAACAATCCGGCACAACACTATTAACTGTATTCTAGTATTTAAATGACGTCATAAGCAAACCTTCATACAAAAAAAAAAAACACTAACCTGGCACAATCAACATCTTCTTTGTAACTCTCCGGTCTTGGCCCCTGCGACATATCATAATACCTCGACATCGTATACTTGTTGCCATTATGGTGGACCTCAACAGAGTGATTGGTCATCCAGTAGTCGAACTCACGGTCCAGGGTATGGATGTGCTGGCTCAGATACTCTACGTCATTCATATCCTCCATTATTAGCTGGACCATGGGGATTAGTAGCGGTGGCTGAGATCTGTAAAAGACAACATTATGTAGACCAATACTGTATCAACATCTGCTGAGCCATTTTCCAACTCAGATGGGGTTGCCTTCAGTCTAACTACGAAACGGCTGATCTTCGATATTTTCCGTGAAACGACTACTATAATGACCTCCATAACCCAGGTAGACCAGGCTTTCGAATTTTTTAGGGCTCCAACTACCCGTAACGAATACCACAGATGTTCGTATGGCAATCAGGATCAACGGCTTAACGTGCTCTCCGAGGCACGAAAGGGTCTCCTCCACGAGCGCAGGCCTGGGGGTGGCAGATGAGGCCAGCAGAAGCAAGACGTGACGGCTAGTAGACTAGCGCCCCTACCCCAAACCGTGGTTCCCAAACCCGAGGGGGGCATCTCGAAACCGGAGATTTCCCAGGGTCATTCGGGTTGCGAGGAATATGCTTTATGGGCACCTTTACACCCCGGCGTCTTAAGACCCGAGACGGCGTGGGGTTTTAGTCGGTTCAAGCCCGACATAACTGCCCCCGCTGGCCGGCGGGTATCCGAAGGGAAGGGATTGAGTAAAAAGGCACGGAGGGGTCTCAATGTGTGAAGAATGGTTAACCATCCTAAGACTGGCTTGTCTAGTATTGCTTCACGTTACAATGTTGGTTGTGATGTTCCTCCAACACAAAGGGAGGACCCTCCGACCAGGCAAGGTGATCACGCCTGGCGGGCTGCGACCCAACGGTTGCCGTTGGGATGTTGTATATATGTTATACTAGCGCGCGAACTTCAATTTCAGGATCCGTAGTGACGTAGTAGTATCGAATAGTTCAAATTTTTGTTACTAGATGGCGCTGGGTATATGTGGTATCGCCTTAATAGTTTGATTTATACGGCTTACATAGGCATGACTGCCGTCTGACCCCCCCCCCCCCTTTTTTTCGTGCGGAAATCCCCTCGGATACGCCCCCGCCGGCCAGCGGTGGCGGTTATATCGCACGCCGTTTCGGGTCTTCAGACGCCGGAGTGTAAGGTTCCCATAGAGCATATCCCTCGCACCCCGACTGACCCTGGGCCATCTCCGGTTTCGAGATGCCCCCCTCGGGTTTGGGAACCACGGTGTCCCCGTCTTGCCCAGGTTTAGGGGAGGGGCGCTAGTCGCCCTACGCCATCTGACCCGCTAATGCTGAGAGGAAAATCTCGTCCGTAAATCAACATGTCTACCTGATCCCAAGTGAGGTCGACTTGCACACCGAAGATCTTGGTGGTACTCCATACAACGGTTCGATAATGATGATGAGCTACTCAGAAAATCCATATTTACCTTTTGCAAATTTTTCATTACTATTCATCCAAATGTTGCCTGGAAGAGATCGCTCTTAGCGAAAAGGCCGGCGAAGGTGTACAATAAAGAGTATTTATTTATCACTATAGTTACCTGATACAATATTTAGAGACTTCAAATGGTTTAGACGTAACGCAACCGCCAGATTTTGAGATTGTTGAGCTTTCTTATAGAGTACCTGGTTTTAAACGACTTCAAAAAGAGGTTCACTGTTTGACCTGTATGTTTATATGTATGTTTGACAGCGATTGATTGAACCAATTTTGATGCAGTTTTTAGAAAATTTGGTTACATTCTAGAGAAGGTTTTAGTTATATTTAACCGACTTAAGTCGGTTCTATATTTTCCATACATTTCCGGTTGCATCCGAGGTTTTTAACTCGGAACCCGGTATCCGTTTATTTCTTCTTCTATTGATTTATGTCATGCAGCTTTCATGGGAGCAACTACCGTCTGACTGAACACCCTTGAAAGCCGCCTGTCAATCAGCAGGTGTACCGGCTAGCAGAAGTTGTCTTAGGCCCCAAAGCTCTCTGAGGGCCCCCCATACACACAATATCAGTCCAAATAATCGATATTCATGAGAAAACATAGCTGAGACATACATAATAAATATATTTAGTCCGTCAAATGACTACACTGGGTGATGAGAAGCTGGGGTGAAGTCCAGAAGATACGGGTCACCATCCCAGGTGCTGACGATCCTAACATGGTGGTCCCTACCTTGACGGCCTCGATAGATGCTTTTCCACGCCCTGCTGGAAGAGCCCAGGATTGTAAGAAACAGGAATATTGTGCGGGTAGAGCATTCCAACTCTTTTGCGTTCGACAAAGAAAGGTTTACCTTTCGAGGGCTTACCCGGGGTGCCCGGCAATGGACCCCGTGTGGTTTTAGTCACTCATCCTATCGTTGGCACCGATGGGGCGGAGCCCGCGGGGGCTTACACACGTAAAAAAAAGAAAAAAAAAGGAAGCACCGAACTGCTTGGTTCGAAACCGTATTTTTCTAACGTATGTGGGTGACACCGAAGTCCAGCAAATGTTGTTCTGGATAGCAAAAAAGATGGCGGTATTAGTTGAAAGAGTCTGCATTCGTAGTTAAACTTACCTCTTTGTATAATAAATTCTTCCTCCATTAGGTATAAAACCGATGCTTTCAACTATCTGGAGGAAGTTGGAGACCATGCCTTTGGCAGTCGATCTCATCTCGGAGAGCAGGAGACCCTTAATGATCCAATATGAATCCCAGTAGTAGAACTCGCGGAACCGACCACCTGTAGCATTGGTATAACAACCCATGTAATAAACATCCGTATGGTCATTAGTCATTCATAATCATCATCTCAGCGCTGTACTAAGTTGTATACGGGGCCTATGAACCCGGAGGCCTCCATGAGCGTAGGCCTGGGCGTGACAGGTGGAGCCGCCTGTCACCCTAGCGCTGCGCGCCCGTCTCTTTCCAGGGGGCCAGCCTCCTTACACCCCGGCGTCTGAAGACCCGAGACGGCGTGCGGTTTTAATCGGTTCAAATCCGATATAACCACTCCCGCTGGTCGGCGGGGAGGTGCCCGGGAGGATTTCCGAAGAGGCTTGGTTAACGGCAGTATCGCTACCTTAAAAGCCGTATGCTTTTAAGGGAGCATCTAACCTACCAAAGTGATAAGCCAGTACTAGGAGGAGGCTTTGCGCTCGGATGAAGTTGTATAATACTATAGATTTAGATCGGAAAAAGAGAACATCTTGGACGGGACTTGAACCCGCGACCAGTCCCTTACTTGGAGAATGCTCTGATTAACTGAGCTACCGAGACACATCCCAGATATTCGTAATTCTCCGATATGTTACATACGTCTCGGGTCGACGCTGGAGCCATCTACTGTAATTCTTGCGAACTACGGAAACTATGAATGATGTTACAATCATTTTTAAACATTGTTTTTTGATTATTCCACAACATTAATTTAATGAATTTTTGAAGCAATTAGTGTGCTAAATATTCCTATATAGATCGGAAAAGATAACATCTGGGACGGGAGAACATCAAGTCCCGTCCTAGATGTTCTCTTTTTCCGATCTAAATCTATAGGAAAACTTAGCATACTAATTGCTTCAAAAATTCATTGTATAATACTGCCAACGAAATAACCGCTATCAGATTTTCTCATCTCATCATCATCGTCATAGCTATTTTCCAGTTACGTCCAAAGATTGTACTTTGGAGCCCAAGGGTCGGCTTTCCCAGAAGCGAATGCCGTTAGACCTTCCAACCACGACAGTAAAGCCTGCGCCAGATCCGTATCCATCATTTAGCTGGTGCTCCGACTAGCACGTGAGGTGGGCTTGATCACTAAAGGTTTTGGTAGGGCCGTTTTCATCCCTATCAGATTTTATCTAATCTTATCTAATGAAACATATTCTTACAACTTACCAGGAACAATAACAGGATTATCCACGTAAATTATAGAGTATAAATCCTGATTTTGTTTGACTTCGTGCTTCATTTTTCGGCCTAGCTGACGCCATAGACCGTTTAAATCGGAAGCCCACTTATGCAGAAGTGGATCCTTGATGTTACGAAGAAAGGCTGTAAAAAGATAACAGAGTTCTGCTTGTAATTTTATTATTCTTACATGCAAAAACGCAATCGCTGATGGGATCTGGATGAAATTTGGCACAGGGATAGATCATAGTCTGGAATAACACAAAGATTACTTTATATCTCGGGAACGGGATCCCATGGGAAGTGGGTACGGGAACATAATTCTACGCGAACAGAGCCGCGAGCAAACGCTAGTACTAAATAAATGTAGCTCGGGGGTAGCCTAAGCATGACGTGTTGCTCCACACGTTGGTGGAGTGCCCTGCGTGGTCGAGTCAACGCCGGGATCTCGTTGCGGTTGGACGTTCTCTCGTTGGAGACCATGGTGAGGGCCGTGGTCTCCGACGGGACCAAGTGGCTCGCCGCCGCCTCTTTCTGCGAGCAGGTTATGCGCGCGAACGAGACGGCGGAGAGGGAGCGGGAGAAAACCCTGCCCCCCGAGTTCCGCAGTCTGCGGCAGGAAGCTGCAGACTCGTCTACGCCCAGGACTACCGACCTCCATGATCGGGGCCTGAGAGCGGCAGTTGGCCGACTCGCCGTCCTTACAGAAGCAGGCCGTGGCGGAGGTGTGTCGTGTGTGTCCTACACACACCTGCCTACTCACCAACGCGGGATAAAACCCGACCCCACCAGGCGAGGCCACGCTGGCGGCCAAGGTCCGCCGGTAACCCTGGGGTTATCCTTTCGAGAGCTTACCCGGGGTACCCGGCAATGGAAACTTGGGAAGGACACCGTGCGGTTTTAGTCGATGCACGACATAATCGCCCGTTGGCCGGCGGGGGGGTATCGAAAGGGATTTCCGTACGTTAAAAAAAAAAGCATGACGTGTTAAAATATCCAAGCTAATTTTATAAATGCAAAAGTAACTCTGCCTGTCTGTTATGCAGGTTCCTTCTAGGCAAACGTGATCCATCGTAGACCACATCGTCACTTACGATCAGGTGAGATAGAGGTCAAACGTGAGCCTATCATCCATTAAAAAAAATGCTTTCCCGCCCCATTTTGATTTTGACCCAAAACCTATTTTGATGAGAGCTTTGGAAAGGACATTATTATTTCAAATGGGGATAGGTACCGGAAGCCGGACTGCCGATCCACCCAAAAAGGAAAGGACATAGACTATGTTTACATTATCTGTATTTAATAACTAGGAATTCAGTGCAGGGTGCGACTGAAATAAATTGAGCTGAGCGAGCAGGACTCTTACTTGAAAATAGCGCGCTAGTGAAACTTTTTCGGTGATTATTCCTCAATGGTACATCGAACATGAACCATCTCACACACTCCTCAGTGTCCACACTATCACCGTGGTAAATTTGGTCAAGATCGCGCGAGTGGTTACGGAGGAGTTCAGCTACCAACAAACGGCTATGCCGGGTATAAAAATGTATCCCTGCAGGGGTGAATTTTGGAAGCAATTAGCATTGTCTCCTTACCGGGGTCACTGCTCCAGTCTGTGGGGGTCCATTCTTCGAACTCAGATCCCTCTGGGTCAAAATTTTGATTGACAAACTCCTGAATGTCAGCCTTCGTCGGCACGGAACCCGTCCTGAATAAATAATATTATATAATAAACATATGAATTAAGGCGTTGGGTTTGGGTTGGGTGTTGCCACACCAATTGGGGTTGGCCGAACAGGCACCAAGCCTGCGGTTTACAATTGTGTGCGGGGATGGGAGGGTCCTCAATCAACCATACGATCCCCACATGTAGTAGAATCTATGGTATCGACGTTTTTTTAATTTTATTTTTTTTATAAGAATGTTAGTAACCGAAATTACTATTATTCCTCCTAACCTCTCCAGCCAAGCTAAATTGCTTGTGTTAAGAGTGGGTTCGCGTCAATAGAGTAATGGCCAGGATTCAAACCTGGAACCTCTCGATCGTAGGGTCGACTCCTTAACCACTAAGCTACCGACGCTTTTAATTTGTATATCGGCTTTTTCAGGAGCGACTGCCATCTGACCTCATCCGTTGTTTCGCAGGTGAACCAACTTTTAAGTGAGATTGATTTAGGCCTCAAAGATATAATTACCTATGCATCATCTGCTTGAAGTGCTCCATGGTGATATCAGGAGAGAACCTCAGCTTCATGTCCACGAAGGTCTTCGAGTCGTTGTACAGCCCTGCCATCTGAACCGTGTCCAGCAGCGGTCCATGGCAGTAGATTAAACTGAAATATACAGAATAATATTTAAAAAAGCGGCGATAGCCCAGTACGTAACGGACTGCTGAGACGTGGTCTCGAGTTCGATCCCCAGTCGCCCCGGGCACACAACTCTGACTTATCGTAGTTATGTGTGTATTAAAAATTTTGATTATCGCTCGCTTAGTAATAGCATATAGGCAATAGGCTCACCCCCAATTACATTGGGACCTAAACATAACTGGCGAATCGTGGTCTGCTTACCTTCTCCTCCTTTTATTGATTTGTTTGGCTTTTATGGAAGCAATTGCGGTCTGACCTCCCAACCCCGAGAATAAAACCGAAAGTTTCGTAAGACCCTACACACCGTTGGAGACTACCTACTATTAGGGGCAGTACTCGTGATCTATGGGAGGTTAGTTTTTTTTTTTGCATTTGATAACCCTCAACATTATAAGCTATTTAACATAGCGCTACGACCGTTAGGAGCCGAGCAATAAAAAAGGTGGTAGAGTCGCCAGTGGGTGGGCATTGTAATAAATAAATAAATATTCTACGACATTATACACAGCGCATTCTAGACCCAAAGTAAGCATAGGTTAACTAGCTTGTGTTATAGGTTCCAGACTGCGGATAAACATACTTAGATACCTTTTTTTTTGTAAAATAATTTGCATTGGTCTGGGTGTTTCTATGTATAATATGTATGTGATATTATACATAGAAACACCCAGACCAATGCAAATAGACATATTCATACACACAAATATTTGCACTGAGCGGGAATCGAACCCGCGCACCCTGTCGTAGTCAAATGCACTACCGCCACAGAGGCCGTCGTCTATGACATGTGACACGGTGGACCTAGAAACAACACCTTTTTATTTTTCGCGCAATAGTCCCCACTCCCCGGCCAGTAGGGGTGTTTATGTCGGAGTCGAACCGAACAAAACCTCACGCAGTCTTGGGTCTCAACCGCTTGGCATAGCTAGTACTACAATTAGATTCCGTAAAAAATAATTATCATTTAAGAGTCTAATGTTGTAGGCATCGAAGGTATTGTCAGTCAAAGGGCCGCCCATTGTACATTCAACTGAAATAATGTGATCCTCAGTTTGTAATTAATGTTGGTGTACAATAAAGAATTGTCTATCTATTTATCTTTTTTTTTAATATTTAGGACACGTCAATTTGACTTCACCTCTCCTGATGGTAAGCTGAAGGTAAAGTCTCAGGAACGAGGGTCACCATTACATACACGTACCATGTTAATAATGGTGGCACTCAGCTTGACGGCCTCATCAGAAGAGGATTGTTGTCGCAGCACCGCGTGACACCCACCGTTCCCACTAGTGCTGCGACCACAGTGCATAGCCGGGCAGGGGGGCCCGGCTATGCACTTGCTGACCCCTGAATGCAATCAAACCGAAATTGGATTACTACCTATGGAGGGTTTTTCGAATTCGTGCACGGTGGTACCTACCCGGCCGAATCTGTGACAAATTTGTGTCATCAAATTTCTACCACCAAACCTAACTATATAAATAACGTGTATCCTCTCAAGTGCCCTTCTTTAACGGCGACTGCGTGTGAAATGTATCTATATCTACTGTGTTGTGTATGTTTATCATTCTATATGTTTATGTCTTGGTGGCGCTTTGGAGAGGAACCAGATATGCCGATATTTGTAATTCCTACGTCAATCGATTCCTGTTAATCTTGTGAATGTCATTAAAGACGTAATAATAATCAAAAGTGACAATAGCGACCACCAGACCAGAGCCAGAAAAAAAGTGGTGCACGCTCAACACAGCGGACGGCCTTAGGACCTATAACGATTCAAAGGTGGTTTCAACCGCGGTCAATTAAATTTTCTTCAACTAAAATACATAAAAACAAAAAAAAATTACATCCGACTTCATAAACTAAAACTTTGACGGTAGGTATTCATTAAAATTCTAGACCGGCACAATTCTGACAACAATAGTTACCCCTTAGAGTTGGTATATTATTCAGAGGAATTTCTAGTTTCGAGCCGCTCAGCTGGCGTTGAGAGTGTATAAAGCTATACACGATATATACTCCATCTCTTTCCCTCGGCTGAGGAACCCGAAACTGAATTGTTTTAGCGCGTCGAGACCCTAGGTGTAAGTACCTACATAATAATACTACAACAGATGTCCGCATCTATAACAAGGCCACTTCCGATATTGCGCGTGCGGCTCTTGATCTATCGCCAACAATTTGCATTGGTCTAGACAAGTACATAGTTATATACTTTACAATGTATAGCGGCGATAGCGCAGTGGCGTACGTAACGGACTGCTGAGACGAGGTCTCGAGTTCGATCCCCAGTCGCCCTAGGCTCACACATCTGACTTTTCGTAGTTATGTGTGCATTAATAAATGTTAACCATCGCTCGCTTATAATTTGCCCGGTAGATATAGGCTCGCCCCCTATTACATTGGGACCTTAACATAACTGGCGAATCGTGTGTGTGTAATACACCTCTGCCTACCCCTTCTGGGATACAGGCGTGAAGTTACGTTATGCAGTACATTTTACCCTGTCTTATAACTTCTATAAAGATTGTGTATGTGGGTTTAGCTCAATATAAAGTCAAGAGAACGTCCTTTCTCCTAGAAAGAGACTTTCTACCTTACCTTCCACCCGAGACGGCGTGCGGTTTTAGTCGGTTCGAGCCCGACATAACCGAATAGATAGGGGGTATCCGAAGGGACTTTCGCACGAAAAAAAGGGTGACTTCGCCTTCTTTGAATTTTTTTGAAGCTGTAGATATGATCTGGTACGTACCTCCACGCAGGTAAGCTCTAACCAAGGCAATACGGACAGATACCATGGTTTATATTAACCGCGAGGACGACTACCTCTGCTTATTAAAGAAACCACTATTAGGCGGTGAGTGGACTGTTTCGCGGTCTACAAATTCAACCACCAAAGGCAAAAGATAAAGAGACACAATAGAAGGCAGACACTAGAGACGATTTTATTTGAAGAAGACAACAGGATGTTCAACTAGTATACCTGTCTAGTAATGAAAATGAGGTCTTCGAGGTTGCCAGGAAGAAACCCTCTTTAAAACATTACTCTGACAGCCTAGTGTTAACTCCATTAACGTTGACGCCAAAAACTGCCATAATGTACCAAAAACGGTTGATCAACCATAACATGAAAACTAGAAGAAGGTAGTAGAAAAAGGTGACTCTTTAAAAAAATGTTAATTTTTGAAATGAAAAAGAAAGTGAAAAATATGAATTTTGTGAACAAATAAATCGAATGACCTCGGAAATCCAGTTGACTTCAATCAGTTAAAGTAGGTCTCCGGTAAAATGCGAAAAACCACGTTTCGATTAATATGAAGAGGTGAAACTTGGACATGTTGTAGCTTGTAGCTGGGGGGCCTTAAAATTTCCTGTAGGTTTTAATAAAATAGATTCATAAGTTTTTGCGTAACGCAGGTCGTATTCGTAGACCAATCGCGAGTATTAAAAAAATTGAAAAAAAGGCATGATGTGTTCTGTAGGTATTGGGGTCTCAGGATTCAGGAATCTGGTCACAGTTGCCGGTCCTCGGCGTTGGGCCGGCTCTATATTAGACAACTTTGTTTTGTTCGAGGAATGCGCACTTCCATATGCTTCTGTAGGGCAATTATGTAAGTACTGTATATATTCTATGGCAATAGTATGTCTTAAGACTAAACAGACTGTCTTGTCTCTAATGACAGCTCAGCCTTAGATGGTAGTCAAACACACGGCCCACCTGATGGGAAGCGGTTACCGCGGCCTAAGGACGTGACCAGGGGTGTCACACTCGTATTGTCGCTGACGTCTACTCATGAGTATGGACCATTGTGCACAATGCTGGGGTCACCATTAAATGCGATCAGGTCCTACCATAGGTTCGTGGACCCTAAGCGGGCACACCGCCTCGATAAACAATAGGTCTGGTTTGGCAACACCTGTGTAGCTTTAGGCGAGCGCTAAACTTCATCCGTAGTTATGCAGGAAAAAAAACTTTAAAAGGGAACAATTATTTGAACCTTACTTTTGTTGGTAACGAAGAACAAAAGTAAGATAAAGTAGATAATTCTTTCAATTCTCAGAATACTTTCTTTTGTGATGGCGTAGCGGAAGCATTTGCTGCTGTGTATCATAAAGGTGTCGGGTTCGATCCCCGATCGGGCAAAGTTTTATTACCAACCATTATTTTTGGGAATTTTTTTGTTTGACAAACTGAGACTGAAAAACACTGGTCTGGTTGACGGTAATCAGTCTGCCCTTACCTATTTGAGACTAAATATACAGTTGGTGGAATGTGGGTGTTCATTCTTCTCTGCCTATCCTATCAGGCATATGTATCCATGGCTATTTAAAAAACTTAGCAAAAAGACTTCTACTTACCTATCACATGTTGGAGGTAAATGACTCCTGTCTGCTCCAACGGCAGCCACCAATAGCAAGATATAGTAAAACATTTTCAATACTATTATTATTATCACTATTTTCAATATTATTATCACTATTAATTCAATACTATTATCACTATACACTTTCACTTATACTAATATCACGAAATAAATAAAAATCATAAAAGGAACGAAAATTTCACTGGAAGCTTAATTAGTTTTTTATTTTTAAATTTAGAATGTCTTTTTACGTGTTAAGATAGGTGCTTAAGATTTTAAAAGCCTTCTTTCTGAATGGTTGGATGCTCATTTTGTCATCAAATTATGCTGTGGGAGTCACTTCAACTGTAAGAAGTAGACATCATAGCCCTGGAACAAGAAAAAAACAATGTTATTTTTTACCCGAGTGCGGTGAAGTCATAAATCGCATGCGCAGGTGAGATTGTACGAAATCCCATCAAGATAATTTGGGCTTGGATCCTAATCATCTTGAAGGGACCTCATACACCCTGGAAAACCTTAATAATTAAAAAAAGATGAAAGACCAGGTGGGAGAAATTTGATGACACAAATTTGTCACAAAATTCGGCCGGGTGGGTACCACCGTGTACGATTGCGAAAAACCCTCCATAGTAATCCAATTTCGGTTTGATTGCGTTCAGGGGTCAGCAAGTGGGGGTGCTTGGTTGGGGACCTCCACGCGGTGCACCATGGGCAACGGAGACGGCAGCGCCTCTCTCCTAGGGTGGGAGAGACGCTGCCGCCTACGGCCAACTCCGACCGAGGCGAGGACGGCCCTGTTGAGGGCTGTTCGGAAGCTTTCCAAGTGTCCCTCTGATTAGCAGATGGCACAGTGGAGAGCAAGTAAGGGGGCCATCTCGAAACCGGAGATGGCCCAGGGTCAGTCGGGTTGCGAGGGATATGCTCTATGGGTAACCTTACACCCCGGCGTCTTAAGACCCGAGACGGCGTGCGGTTTTAGTCGGTGCAAACTCGACATAACCGCCGTCGCTGGCCGGCGGGGGGGTATCCGAAGGGATTTCCGCGCGAAAAAAAAACAAAAAAAGGGGTCAGCAAGTGCATAGCCAGGCAGGGGGATTGTGGTCGCAGCACTAGTGAGACCAGTGGGTGTCACGCGGTGCTGCGACGACAATCCTCTTCTGATGAGGCCGTCAAGCTGAGTGCCACCATTGTTAACATGGTACGTGTATATAATGATGACCCTCTTTCCTGAGACTTTACCTTCAGCTTACCATCAGGCGAGGTGAAGTTAAATTATAATCTATTTCCGTTGATAACTTTATTATTTTTCGTTTTACGACTGAAAGTTACAGAACCAAAGTTGTAGAGAATTTAATTTGCTACGAAACTGTATTTACACATTTTCAGTACCTATAGCAGTATATAGCTTAAAAACTATCCGCACCCTATTTTACAAGATGGCGGCCGCGGGACAAGGGTTAGGACCCCACTAACTTGTATCTTACTTTACAAACCCCGTCTTGAAATTCAATAACTAAAATTGCATTCTCTGACGTTTGCAAGCCCAAATGTAACTTTTCAATAGACTTTAGTTAAAAATCGCCAATTGCGTTGCGAATTCTGCTGAACTTTACAGCATTGTGGCATATAAACTACTAGCTGACCCGGCTAACTTCGTTCCGGCCTTACAATCAAATTATATTGGTTAAAAAAGATTGCTTTATTTGGCCACCTTACACCCCTAAGAGTCCCGAGACGACGTGCAGTTTAGGTCGGTTCGAGTTCGACGTAACTACTCCCACTGACCGGTGGTGGGGTAACCGTGAGGATAACGGCAAAAAAATACTACAATATAGGCGGAGATAAATCTAAAAAATCAAAGAAGAGAATCAAAGCGGACTAATACAACTTAACATAACATAACTTCACGCCTGTATCTCCAAAGGGGTAGGCAGAGGTGTATTACACACCCACGATTCGCCAGTTAAGTTAAGGTCCCAATGTAATAGGGGGCGAGCCTATTGCCATCTACCGGGCACATTATTAAGCGAGCGATAATTATCATTTATTAATGCACACATAACTACGAAAAGTCAGAGGTGTGTGCCCGGGGCGACTGGGGATCGAACTCGAGACCACGTCTCAGCAGTCCGTTACATACGCCACTGGGCTATCGCCGCACTAATACAACTTTGTTATATATAATATAGATAACTGAACGGCACTGCTAAACTTTATATTTCCTGAGTGCAGCTAATAATAAAAGTAATTTAAAAAACAAACTTTACCAGATCTTCAAACAATATTCCACTTAATACAACCACACAAACAATTATCGCACAAGATTATCTTGGCTGGAAATCTATGCGACGTCCACTTCGACCGAACGGCGGATGCCAATTGTGGGATTACAATCACGGATCGTATTGTCGGTGTACAATGACGTGACGCCAACTGCCATGTGACAGCTAGTGACGTCCGTCTTTATATAAAAGCTATCTCTTAGAAATAGAATATGATTGTGATGAATTGAGCTAAATAGCAAATTGGAAGTAATTGCGACGTATATGAGAATTATCTCTTATGAAGTTGGTCTATCAAAAGGTTGCAAAGTAGATTGTGGGTATTGAGTGCAGCAGTCTTGGGTTCGGTTCACAGAACAGATATAGCCTTTTTAAAGGAGAAACCCGCCTCTCCTCTTAACAAGCGCGTACAAAACACGAGCGTGCCGCCTCCTGTGGCCTGTATATAAGGGGACGTGCTGTTCAACCAATGACCGTAAAGCGATTATGGTAAATATTACAGAAACTTATTCCTTGCAACTCCAAAGAGCTACCGTTCCTTGGACGCACAGCGGCGGTCTGTGTGAGACCGAATTCATCCACCTCCCATGGAGTGTTTTCTTTTTTCGCATTGCCAAAGAGCCACCAGTCCTGACAGTTGTGGGCCAGTGTTACGGCTTGGCCGGATGGTTGTCTGTGTAATATCAAATTCGGCCATAGTGTTTTTTTTTCTTACAGTCCCGAAGAACCACTGGGCCTAATAGTTACCGCTTACGTCTTGGTCAGTAACTATCAGGATACGATTGGGACCAACACTGATGATTGATGATTCAAGAACGAAAACGAAAACGGTTTTTTTTTTCATCATTTAGAAAGAAAAATTGGAAATAATATTGAGACTTTATAGATTAAAAGTTTCGAGTGATAGATACTCGTAGATAGCCGGGACGGTGGGGCGGCTAACGCCCCTTCACAAAACCGAGCCAAGACGAGGACACCGTGGTTCCCAAACCAGAGGGGGTCATCTCGAAACCGGAGATGGTCCAAGGTCAGTCGGGGTGCGAGGGATATGCTCTATGGGCAGTCTTACACCCTGGCTGTAGACCCCAGACGGCGTGCGGTTTTAGTCGGTTCAAGCCCGAAATAACCGCCCCCGCCGACTGGCGAGGGGGAGTCCGAAGCGATTTTCGTGTCGTGTCGATTTAATTCTGCTTTTTTTTTATATTTAGGACACGTCAATTTGACTTCACCTCGCCTGATGGTGGCTGAAGGTAATGTCTCAGGAAAGAGGTACGTGTATGTAATGGTGACCACCATTACATACACGTACCATGTTAACAATGGTGGCACTCAGCTTGACGGCCTCATCAGAAGAGGATTGTCGTCGCAGCACCGCGTGACACATACCGGTCCCACTAGTGCTGCGACCACAATCCCCCTGCCCGGCTATGCACTTGCTGACCCCTGAACGCAATCAAACCGAAATTGGATTACTATGGAGGGTTTTTCGCAATCGAAATATTGAATCGAATAATTAAATTGATAAGTACCCAAAGTCGTTGCACCCGAAGCTAAATTAATTGTCGCATAAAAACCAAGATATATGCACAAAGGCACTGAATGACATAACACATTGCACTTCAAATATCAGCAGTTCATATTAATACAAGGGCGCACGTGATCCAGAACGTGGTATAGTTTTGCTTATTAGTCAGTTGTTCATATCGTAGCCATATAAGTGAGCAAAACTAACGGATCTTAAGTTTAGGCACGCTGAATAGGCAATATAAACTGCAGCTTGATGGTTAATTCAGAACCTGAACCATCTCGAAACCGGAGATGGCTCGCCGGCTGACCACTGGCACACCGACCACCGTTACCCACCAGCGTTGGAGACCGCGATGCGCTATAGCGCTGGGGATAATGTCCCCCTGTCCAGAACTGTGCGGCAACCTGACGCCCCGTCTCCCAGAGCCTGCTTCTAATAGAACGACGGCAAGTAAATCCGGTCAGTAGTTTTTGCGTGTATCGATAAACAGACAAGAATTCAAAAAAAAAATCTGTTCAGGACCGTTCATTTAAAATAAGCCAAGTATTTTTTTTTTATATCTCCAATGTACAGACACAACTAATTTACAATGTTACAATAGTATAGAGAAATAGACAATGAAATATATATGTGGCGTAGCGGTAGTGCATTCGACTGCTACGACAGGGGGCGCGGGTTCGATTCCCGCTCAGTGCAAATATTTGTATGCATGAATATGTCTATTTGCATTGGTCTGGGTGTTTCTATGTATAATATGTATGTATTTACAAAAAAAAAAGTATATAAGTATGTTTATCCGCATTCTGGAACCCATAACACAAGCTAGTTAACTATGCTTACTTTGGGTCTAGAAAGCGCTGTGTACAATGTCGTAGAATAATTATATTATATTATTATATTATATAAAAATTAAAATAGTGATAAATTTCGTTACCGTCAACAGGTCAGAAAACTTATACGTGGGACACTCAGAAAGTTTTGCGAAAATAAAAAAAAGTGTTCTATAGGTAAATACATACATACATACATATAGTCACGCCTTCTTCCCGTAGGGGTAGGCAGAGACAACATCTTTCCACTTGCTACGATCTTGGCATACGCCTTTCGCTTCTTCCACTTTCATAATTGTTTTCATACATGCACGCCGGTTACGGGTACTTCTGACCTGGCCCTTCTTCAAAACGTCATCGATCTGATTGGAATACGTACGCCTAGGTCGACCTTTACCGGGTTGCCCAGTAGCCCTCGCCTCATAAATTTGTTTCGTTAATCTCCTTTCATCCATCCTCTCTACATGACCGAACCATCTAAGCATCCCTTTCTCTATCTTGGTCACTACATCTTCTGCCATACCACAACGTTCCCTTATCACACTGTTCCTCACTCGGTCCATCAGGGTCACTTCAGCTATACTTCTCAGACTTCTCATTTCAACAGCATTCAGCTTACTCTCATGTTCCTTCTGCCACACCCAACATTCACTACCATACATAAGTGTGGGGACGAGTACTCCTCTGTGAACAGCCAGTCGTGCCTCTTTAGACACTTTCTGGCTGCTCATAAAATTATGCAGGGCCCCATTCACTTGATTACCAGCCAAAACTCTTCGCTCAATATCACAGTCATACTTTCCATCCCTCGTAAACTTTGAACCCAAGTAAACAAACTCTTTCACTTGTTCTACTGTTTCTCCTTCAATCAGAATTCTACAATTTGTCATGTTTTCTTCTCTTTCAAAAATCATCACTTTCGTCTTACTTACTTCTTACTTACTTTTATTAAATCTTTTCAAAGTACTCTCCACCAGCCTCTATACAAAGTTTCATGCGTTTGAACCAGTTTTCAAAACACTTTTTCCATTCCGCCGCAGATACCTCGTTTACAGCCTGCTCAAACGTTGACAGCGCATCTTCCGGCGACGAAAATTGTATCCCTTTGAGCTGATTTTTTATTTTCGGGAATAAAAAGAAGTCGCACGGTGCAAGGTCAGGGCTGTAAGGAGGGTGACCTAGGAGTTTAACCGGAGTGCTGTCCAGGAAGTCCCTCGTTTTAAGCGCTGTGTGTGCGGGCGCGTTGTCATGGTGGAGTAGTATCCCGCGGAGCCCTGTGTTTGGTCGCTTGTAGCTCACTACAGAGAAAACTTCTGCCAAGCATTTGGTAGTGTACCATTCAGCGTTGATGCTTCTTTGATTTCGTAAAGGGATTGATAACAAGTAGCCAGACAAATTGAAAAAACTCGCGATCAAAATCTTCCCTCCGCTTCTAGATCGCTTCACTTTGGTAGGTGTTAATTCGTTTTGAAACACCCAAACCGTCGACTAGCGTTCTGTTTCTGGATCATACTGATAAATCCACGACTCATCACCTGTAATGATGTCATAAACACGCCGAGACGCGCCTGCTTCAAACTTGTTTATCATATCACGACACCATTCCACCCGGGCCTGCTTCTGAGCATCGGTGAGATTGTGCGGCACCCAGCGTGAAACTATCCTTTATCCGTACGATTCGTCTGGTTTCAGGCGACACTTGAAGTCGTAGCAAATCATAGCGCGAAAATGTTCCCGACGCAGATCCATTTTTCAATGAGACACAATAAATGAAATTATCTTGAAAAAATGCAGAGAGAAATTTTGAAATTGGAACGTACTTATTTTTACTCATAAATAATCATATTTTAGAAATAGATTATAACTGACCAGTCTTTCATATATAAAAAGTTTTTTTCGCAATACTTTCTGAGTGGCCTGGTATATACACATAGAATCGTGTATTCAAAAATAACGAATTCTTTTGATTTTTTTTTTTATCTAATCCTTACTATTATTATAAATGTGAAAGTAACTCTGTCTGTCTGTCTGTTACGCTTTCACGCCTAAACCAATGAACCGATTTTGCTGAAATTTGGTACAGGGGTAGATTAGACCTTGGGAAAGGACATAGGCTATGTTTTGTCGCGATAACCGACATCTACGCGGGCGGAGCCGCGGGCAAAAGCTAGTTCAAAATAAATCAAACTTTAAATGCGCTGTAGTTGAAAAAGTAGTAGTAAAAACGAGAAATTGCTAGAATGATGATGATATATTCAACACAAACGGTTTCAACTACTCCATAAAGGTATGTATCAAGCCGTCATCAGTCCGATATTGTGTAAGAGAGAGCGAGAGAGTCGCGCTCTTATTCTTCATCCCGACGTGACAGAACAGACATGAACCCTAAAAACATTACAGCCCTTTTTTGAGCAGTCGTGTAACTAACCAAGAACCATGGAACGCAATCAGTAATCATTCATAGGAAGTATAGGGCGTCACCAAGAACTTCGCCAATTTCACCTGCAAAGCAGCATGCCTACTGATTAACGGACGAGACTCTGGCGCAGGTTTTACTTTCGGGGTTGGGAGGACAGAAATAATGGGAAGGAGGTTCCTTCTCCTCCTTCCCATAATTCCTGACCTCTCAACCCCGAAATGTTTTTCTTTCAGGGTTGAGAGGTCAGAAATAATGGGAAGGAGGTTGCTTCTTCCCATCATTTCTGACCTCTCAACCCCGAAACAAAAACCTGCGCCAGAGCCCCGGGTTCATAGTGCAAGTTTTCGATGCTACCGGGATCAGTGCTCGTATGAAGAACAGGTGTATAACTAGTCAAGGTCGTGACTAGACTCCAACAAAGGGATCACTAAGGAACAGCGTGAATGGCAAATTCCCTGCAATTGTCCAATCAATTGTGAGCAATCCAACTAAGGATATGTAGGTATCAGATGCAGAAACGTCGAGATGTTTGTAAAACTACTACGCGTTTACGTTTAGGCATGTATACTCACGCCTGTTTAGTCCCGAAAGGATAAGCAGAGAAGTATTCACTTCCTACTAATATTATAAATCTGAAAGTTTGTGAAGATGTTTGGATGTCTGTTACTCAATCACGCTCAAACAACTAAACGGATCTGGCTTAAATTGAATAAGGGATAGGCTACTTTTTATCCCTGGAATAGGTTCTAATGGGTTACGGGAACGAGATCAGAATTCTACGCGGATGGAGTCCCGAGCAATATCTAGTTGTATATAAAATTAAGTAAGGTATATTTTCTGGTCCCATTGCACAAAGGCGAGGCTATTTCCAAAACAGGACATTGCCTGACAACGAAAAGAAAAAGAAACGGCATTGACGGCCTCTGTGGCGTAGCGGGAGTGCATTCGACAGCTACGACAGCAGGCGCGGGTTCGATTCCCGCTCAGTCCAAATATTTGTATGCATGAATATGTCTTTTTGCATTGGTCTGGGTATTTCTATGTATAATATGTATGTATTTACAAAAAAAAAGTATATAAGGAAGTTTATCCGCATTCTGGAACTCATAACACATAAGCTAGTTAAACTATGCTAAATTTGGGTCTAGAAAGCGATATGTAAAATGTCGTAGAATATGTATATTTATGTATTTATATTATTATTTAAAAAAAAATGGAATGTTGTATGGAGCCCCACCAAAACCTCACCTGCAAGCTAGTACAGCTGATTGATAGAGACGGCAGTCACTCCCATTTCCCAGGAAACATAAAGGTATAAGGGGTGCTTGGTTGGGGACCTCCACGCGGTGCACCCTGGGCAACGGAGACGGCAGCGCCTCTCTCCTAGGGCGGGAGAGACGCTGCCGCCTACGGCCAACTCCGACCGAGGCGAGGACGGCCCTGTTGAGGGCTGTTCGGGAGCTTTCCACGTGTCCCTCTGATTAGCAGATGGCACAGTGGAGAGCAAGTAAGGGGGCCATCTCGAAAAAGGAGATGCCCAGGGCTTTTTTTTTTTTTTTTTTTTTTTATCGTGCGGAAATCCCGTCGGATACCCCCCCGCGTGCCAGCGGGGGCGGTTATGTCGGGCTTGAACCGACTAAAACCGCACGCCGTCTCGGGTCTACAGACGCCGGGGTGTAAGGTTGCCCATAGAGCATATCCCTCGCACCCCGACTGACCCTGGGCCATCTCCGGTTTCGAGATGGCCCCCTCGGGTTTGGGAACCACGGTGTCCCCGTCTTGCCCCGGTTTGGGGGAGGGGCGCTAGTCGCCCCACCGTCCCGGCCTGCTTCTGCTGGGGTGACAGGTGGCCTCACCCGCCACCCCCAGGCCTGCGCTCATGGAGGACGGAGGTCGTTAAGCGACCTCCGGCGCCTGAGTTGCCTGCGACGCGCGGCGAGCAAGTTGCGGGCTCGGCGGACCGGGAGAGTTCTAAGTCTCTCCCGGGCGCGCTCCGCCACCTCCTTCGCGAGCATTACATGCTCGCAGAAGGAGGCGGCGGCGGCCCACGCGCTCGCGCTCCGACTCAGGGCTCGTGCCTAAAAATAATTTAATAATTCTCTTATACGCAGCATAGCCGTTTGTTGGTGGCTGAACTCCTCCGTAACCACTCGCGCCAACTTTGATCAAATTTACCACGGTGATAGTGTGGACACTGAGGAGTGTTTTGAAGTGAGATGGTTCATGTCCGATGTACCATTGAGGAATAATCACCGAAAAGCAGTTTCACGAGCGCGCGGCTAAGCGTCCTGCTCGCTCAGCTCAATTTATTTCAGTCGCAACCTGCACTGAATTCCTGGTAATAATATTCGGCAATTATTGTTACCATAGTTATATCGGTTCACGGACTGATTGCCAAGAGCCTATATCAACATCACAAGAGGCTCGCGTTAGGCAGTTGGGTCAAGGGCTTGATGCAGAAGGCAGTGTTTTCGAGACGGCACGTATTGTGAGGAGATTCCTCTCTCTGGAGCCCTAACCACAGGTTTTTTTTTTTTAACGTGCGGAAATCCCTTCGGATACCCCCCCGTCGGCCAGCGGGGGCGGTTATGTCGTGCATCGACTAAAACCGCACGGTGTCCTGCCCAAGTGTCCATTGCCAGGCACCCCGGGTAAGCCCTCGAAAGGATAACCCCAGGGTTGCCTTAACCACAGGTAGCTTGGTCCCTGTACCCGATGCCGGTGGGCCACTAGTTTTTATATTTTTAAATATAATATTTGTTATTTTTTTATATGGAATGTGTTTTAAACTATAATTTATATGTATTTTAATTTTAAGAAAGGAAATAATAATAAAACATTTATTGCTCAAAACACGGTATGTTATAATGATGTCAATAAAATCGATTACAGTTCAACATGTTTCTCAGATAGATTCTCTGCATGCAAAGTATTCAGTTTAGAGTAGACATCTTACTACTATTATAAACGCGAAAGTTTGTGAGTATGTATGTATGTATGTATCTTTGTTGCTCTTTCATGCAAAAACAGCTGAACGGATGTGGCTGAAATTTGACACAGGGATAGATTATAGTCCGGAATAACACATAGGCTACTTTGTATCTAGGAAATAGATTCCCATGGGTTGCGGGAACGGGATCAGAATTCTACTCGGGCAACAGCTAGTTAGACATATAATCCCATCATTTAAGTGGTAACCAAAGGGACCCATTGCAAGATTATGCAATGCGAGCCAGGTCTTAGAATGAGTGACCATTATTAACACATTAAGACCTCTTCTTGCCTCGGAGAGCACGTTGGAGAGTCTCGGTTGTCATACGAACATCTGTGGCATTCGTAAAGGTTAGTTGAAGCAACAGTCGCTTCAGGGGAAATTTCGGAGTTCAGCTGTTTCGTAATATTTTTTTGAGCTGAACGAGCCGAAGCCGAGCGAAGCTCTTATACGCGGGATAGCGGCTTACAAACTCGGACACTCCTTTGCAACCACAAATCTGATTTAAACCAAATTTGGCATGGACATAACGACAATCTAGGGGCATGTTTTGAGACAATAAAATTAAAAATCGGACATACCATTGAGGAATTATCACCGAAAAACAAATTTACCATTGAAACTAATGGAAAAAGTGCGCGCGCGCATAAATTGAATATTTTAGATTTTGAAATAAAAATATAAATGCTCGCTCAGCTCAATTTTCTTGCGATCGGCTAACTGCATCGCATCCCTAGTTTAATCTTTATATATAAAAATGTATTGCTGTTCGTTAGTCTCTCTAAAACTCGAGAGCTGCTGGACCGATTTGGCTAATTGTAGTCTTGAATTATTTGTGGAGGTCCAGAGAAGATTAAAAGGTGAATAAATATGGAAGTTGTTATCGATTGAGGCAGTACGAAGTCTGCCGGGTCAGCTAGTAAAGAATATTAGTGACCGGAATTACTAATATTCCCCCTAACCCCTCCAGCTAAGCTTAATTGCTTGTTTTAGGAGTGGGTTCACGTCGGTAGTATAATGGCCAGGATTCGAACCCGGGACCTCTCGATCATAGGGTCGACTCCTTAACTACTAAGCTACCGAGTTGGGTAAAGGCTCGGACTATTAATGACGTTTTTCTAATATACCTACATCTGTATGTCCCTAAGGTTTTTGACCCCTTTCTTTTTGTTTTTTGTTTTTGTTGTTAGGTTTTTTGTTTTGCTTTTTATTTTTATTTTGTTTCTATTGATGTTTTTCTTTTTGTATTAAGTTTTAAGAACTTATATGTTTGTCGGATGTCCTCCACATAGGAGTCAGTTGAAAACCAGCGCCAGGTACTTGTGCCTGGGGTGCGACTGGTTGGATCACCTCCAAGTTTGGTACACCCTGGGCAACGTGGGCGATGACGCATCATTGATTGCTACTCTGGAGTAGCTGGCGTCAACGTCAACGGCCAAGAGTCTGACCAACCAGCCCTTTTCAGGGCCAGCTGACACCATTGCACGAGGGGGTCGGGGTATGGCGGGCCTGCAAGGCCCGCGGGGGGGGGGGAGGTGGTCGCTCCAGGTACCTCTCTGCTGTTATCAGAGGGGACACTGCGAATGGCCCAGGGTCAGTCGGAGTGCGAGGGATATGCTCTATGGGTAACTTTACACCCCGGCGTCTATAGACCTGAGACGGCGTGCGGTTTAAGACGCTGGCCGGCGGGGGGTAAGGGATTTCCGCACAAAAAAGAAAAGAAAAAAAAGGTACTTGTGCCTGGCATTACTCTGAACTGGCTCCTTTTTTGGTGCAATGTGGAGTACTTATATGTTTTTTACTTTAGTTATGTAAATTGTATTGCACCAAAATAAAGAGGTTTTTCTTTCTTTCTTTTCTTTCTTTCTTCTTTCTAAGGGGTAGGAAGTAGTAATTATTGTATTTCTAGACATTGTATGCGTCTTTTCATCATCACGCAAGCCCCAATTGCCCGGTTGTATTGGAATCCCTTTCCTTCTACGTTTTTCCACAAGTTCGTTTATTCTGGCTTATACACGACTACTGCCTGACGTCCTAAACCCGAGATGAAGGCCTGCGCCAGAGTCTCGTACATAAATCAGCAGTCAAGAACATCGGCTTGAAGTTATGTCACCAAAAATCTTGGTGGGGTCAAACAGCTTTTGTAACGCCCATTACAATCTGTTAACCAAAGGACCAATTATTCTCGCAATAAAAAATGTTCAAAATTCAATCTCAATGTAGTCTCGATGTCCCAAATGTCACAAACAGTGTTCTCATAACAAAATGTTGTTAAAAATATTGAAAATGTTGTTAGGTACACCATTTTTGTCGTTTGGGAGATCGACATGAGATCGAAACTAGATTGAGACTGAATTTTGAACATCATTTTATTACGAGAATTCGCCCTCTGAATTTGACTTTAAAAACATACATAACATAACTTCACGCCTGTACCCCGAAGTGGTAGGCAGAGGTGTATTACACACCCACAATTCGCCAGTTATGTTTAGGTCCCGATATAAGCGAGCGATAATTAACATTTTTAATACACACATAACTACGAAAAGTCAGAAGTGTGTGCCTGTGGCTACTGGGGATCGAACTCGAGACCTCGTCTCGGCAGTCCGTTACGTACACCACAGGGCTATCGCCGCAACGAATTAAATAAATAAATAATAAATATTCTACGACATTCTACACCACGCTTTCCACACCCAAAGTAAGCATAGTTTAACTAGCTTGTGTAATGGGTTCCAGAATGCAGATAAACATACTTATATACTTTTTTTTGTAAATACATACATATTATACATAGAAACACCCAGACCAATGCAAATAGACGTATTGCACGCATACAACTATTTGCACTGAGCGGGAATCGAACCCGCGCCCCTTGTCGTAGCAGTCGAATGCACTACCGCTACGCCACAGAGGCCGTCGCCGAATTCAAAGAATTGTTTACATACATAACTATTTAGTTGCACAGTTATTTACGGCATTGCGAAATAGGCGGGACTGTTATGTATATTTAACTCCAGTTGGAACCAACACTTCTTAGTTCAATTTCATTTACGTTCTACGCTGACGCATCCATCTTGAATCAGTTTCACGTGATCGCTACTCCCACGACAATGAAAGGGTGTGATACCACGAGCAGATCATACCACGGACCTGGCAGCGGTCCAAGAGCTACATGGTCACACCCTCAAATCGTGACGTCAATCCTTAATGGGTTGCATATAATCAAGGTCAGTTTATGCAACAATTGTCAATGCACTTACAATGTCGCGTTTCTCGTGGAACGCAATGAATGGATGAATGTGATGATTTATTGCATTTATTGTTTCTGGGATGCTGGCCCATATCTTCTGGACTTCGCCCTAGCTTCTGACCATCCAGCGGGGTGCAGTCAATTGACGGAACGAATATTAAAAAAAAAAGCGGCCAAGTGCGAGTCGGACTCGCCCATTAAGGGTTCCGTAGCAGCAAGTAACGTGAAAATGTTTTTTTTTTAATTTTTATATTTGAGTTGATTGAATGAAAGGTAAATTGCGGTTTACGATTTATGACGTAGATATTAAAAAAAAACGACTTACTAGATCTTGCTCAAAACAATTTTCGTTGGCAGTTTACATGTACATCATATATTTTTTTTAGCTTTATCATTCTCTTATTTTAGAAGTTACGGGGGAGGGGGGGACACATTTTACCACTTTGGAAGTGTCTCTCGCGCAAACTATTCAGTTTAGAAAAAAATGATATTAGAAACCTCAATATCATTTTTGAAGACCTATCCATTTTCCATATCCATATCCAGATTTGATGAAAAAAAATTTTTTGAGTTTCAGTTCTAAGTATGGGGGGGGGGGTACCCGTAAAATTTATTGTTTTTTTTCTATTTTTGTGTGAAAATCTTAATGCAGTTCACAAAATACATCTACTTACCAAGTTTCAACAGCATAGATCTTATAGTTTAGGAAAAAAGTGGCTGTGAAATACGGACGGACAGACAGACTGACATGACGAATCTATAAGGGTTCCGTTTTTTGCCATTTGGCAACGGAACCCTAAAAAAGTTTACTGTTTACATGACTGCGGCGAAACCAATAGTGTTATGTCATTGCCCTGTTTGCATGTATGTACGTCCTTACATTTCCTCGTGACTACAAAGCAGCTGAACAGATTCTGATGAATGATGATGTCCTTAGATTGGGCCCAACCAAGATCTTTGGCGCCCAAATCATCCTCATCTGCTTGCTGGTGCAGGATTTGGCGCAGGCTGTCCTTTAAAGGTTGGGAGGTCAGAAGACAGTCGCTCCCGCAAAATCCAAGACAAACCAAATCAAAGAAAGAGTATGAGAGCGGACACCGGGATCCAAAATGCAAGTTTTACATGCAATCGGGATTAAGGCTGTGATGATGATGTTATTAATATCTAACGAGGTTCCCGGGGTACCCGAGATTCCCGGGGTTCCCGGCAATGGACGCTTGGGAAGGACACCGTGTGGTTTTAGTCGGTTTGAGTCCAACATCTCATCTCATCAGTCACCGCATCGCTGGTACAGGTGGGGTGAAGCCAGCGGGGGCTGCCGCACTTTAAAAAAATAGGGTTCCTTTTAATACCGACATAATCACTTGACCGCCAGCTCCGATGAACTTGTTGGGAATGTTACAGAAAATGGTAAACTTGTATTCATATTTTGTCCGCCGTTTATATTGCTTTTCAACATTGGTCTTTTCACAACCATGGCTTCTAAATAACCGATTATCAAATTCAATTCAGCAGTTTTGGTGTGATTTGAATCACTTTACAAACTCTACACACTTTTAAATCCCACAACACCTTTCAGTTACCTTGCACTCAATTGCTACAGTAAATAAATATTTTAGAACATATTACACAGCTCCATCTAGACCCAAACTAAGCAACTAAGGTCTATGCAAATAAAAAAAAAAAAAATTACAAAAAAAAAGTATCTAAGTATGTTTAACCGCCTTCTAGAAACCATATGACAAGCTATCATATGGTTTCTAGAAGGCGGTTAAACATACTTAGATACCTACTTTTTTTTTGTAATTTTTTTTTTTATTTGCATAGACCATTAATACGGCACTTACAAAACGTCATACAATACGTACATATTATACATAGAAACACTCAGACCAATGCGAATATACATATTTGAAATGAGCGGCAATCGAACCCGCCACCTATGACTTAGCAGTCGAATGCTCTACCGCTACGCCACAGAGGTCGTCCACAGTAGTCAAGATGACTTGACTACTGTGGACTATTATATGACTATTAAATGACTACGTCATACGTGCATCAGACAAACGTACCTATATCATTGTACTTAAATAACATCCCATCCAATCTATTCTGGTAACATTGACTTCTATTTATACCGACTACTCACTACAAAATTTCGTATCGATATAAGACCACTACTTAACCAGCAACAATGTGCCACTTTTTAGGGTTCCGTTGCCAAGTGGCAAAAAACAGAATTCATTCAGAAACATTCAAGTTTCTGCGCCCCGTTCCAAGTTCACAAGTTAATAAGTAAATTTTTTTATTTTTTTTTTTATTTTTTTTAGTTAGTAAATAAAATAAAATAGTATATAGTAGTTAGTAATTATCAACATAACTTCACGCCTGTATTATCGAAGGGGTAGGCAGAGGTGTATTACACACCCACGGTTCGCCAGTTATGTTAAGGTCCCAATGTAATAGGGGGCGAGCCTATTGCCATCTATTGTTAATAATGTGCCCACCTCTCACCAGAACCAGTGTATTCCAATTTCGAAATCAAAAATTCACTCCCGGCTCACCCAGGAAACGTGACACTATTTTTGTTCTTAACAACTAGCTCAATATCATAAATTCTGCCGTCAAGTGGACCTGCGAGTCCAGTAGCGAGCGGGTGCAACTGACCGAAGACTCATAAAAGTCGTAGTCTGGCATATTGGATGATAATGTTCTATCAATATCTCAATCATGGCAATAGGCTCGCCCCCTATTACATTGGGACTTAAACATAACTGGCGAATCGTGGGTGTGTAATACACCTCTGCCTACCCCTTCGGGGATACAGGCGTGAAGTTATCTATCTATCAACACACAGAGGATTAGGAATTCTATAAAGTACTTGGTACGATTCCATACAATACATAGGCGGACAAAAGTTCAAAGACCCTAGTATAATGGGTAAGATGTTTACAAATCAATCAATGAAACATGAACAGATGGGCAAAATTTTTACTTCGCCTGATGGTAACCTAAAGGTAATGGGGTCACCATTACAGACACCAATAATGTTATAATGTTTTTATGGTGGTAGAGTCAAGCAACAGTCATTTTGGCCGTTGCATGAATGGGCCGACTCGACCGGGGAAGCACCACCCTCTCACAGAATATCGACGCCAAGTAACAGTATTTGAACTGTTGCGTTCCGTTTGGTGAGTGAGAGTGCCGGAGCCCAAACTCCTTTCCCAACCCCTCCCAAACTCCTTTCGCATCCCCTCCCAAACTTCTTTCCCATCCCCTCTCCTTTACAGGGTCGGCAGCGCGAGTGTGACGCCACTGGTGTTGCACACGTCCATAGGCCGCGGTAACCGCTTCCCATCAAGTGGGCCGTGACTGCCACCTTAGTGGTATAAAAAAAAAAAAAAAAAAAAAAGCGGCCACCAGGGTTAAAATGCTACACATTAGTACACAGTAGAGGGAGCGGGAGAGAACCCAGCCCCCCGAGTTTCGCAGTCTGCGGCAAGGCCGCCGCAGACTCGTCTACGCCCGGGACTACCGACCTCTATGATTGGGGCCTGAGGACGGCAGTTGGCCGACTCGCCGTCAGGAGCAGGCCGTGGCAGAGGCGTGTCGTGTGTGTCCTCTACACACGCCTGCCAACTCACCGTCGCGGGATAAAACCCGACCCCACAAGGCGAGGCCGCGGTGGCGGCCAAAGTCCGCCGGTAACCCTGGGGTTATCCTTTCGAGGGCTTACCCGGGGTGCCCGCAAAGGACACTTGGGGAGGACACCGTGTGGTTTTAATCGGTCCGATTCCGACAAGCCCACCCCATCCTTGGCACCGATGGGCTGAAGCCCATGGGAGTTTCCACACGTTAAAACAAACACATTATTACTATTAAGCATGTGCATTTGGTATTCATAAGTAGTAACAAAGGGCTTCATGACAATTCCCAATGGGACAAAAGTTGATACAATGATTCCATCCAACAGCCTCTGTGGCGTAGCGGTAGTGCGTTCGACTGCTACGACAGGGGGCGCGGGTTCCATTCCCGCTCAGTCCAAATATTTGTATGCATGAATACCTATGTCTATTTGCATTGTTCCTATGTATAATATGTATGTATTTACAAAAAAAAACTATATAAGTATGTTTATCCGCATTCTGGAACCCGTAACACAAGCTAGTTAAAGTATGCTTACTTTGGGTCTAGAAGCGCTGTGTAAAATGTAGTAGTTTTTTTTTTTTTTTTTTTCATTTAATATTTGTAGGCATGAATATATATCTTTGAATTGGTTTTGTTTATCCGCATTCTGGAACCCATAACACAAGCTAGTTAAACTATGCTTACTTTGGGTCTAGATAGCGCTGTGTAAAAACGTCATAGAATATTTATTAATTTATTTATATATTAAACAAAATCGTGTTAGCGATGACGGGATAAACTCTAGAACGGGTGGACCGATTTTCATGATCTTTGATTATTTAAATTTGTCTCATATTCATATAGTGTTATTTATATGTTTGTGTATGTGTGTATAGTGTTTTTTTTTTTTTGCGGAAATCGCAACGGTTTTTTTGCCTTTTTTATAGATAATCGCACTTTGCCGGTTCATTTAAGTATTGTCTTTTATTTTTTTTAATAAAATGTGTCTTGATTACGTAACAAAAAGTTGCTGATAGGTGCCTAATTGTTTTGCTACTGTGTTCATTACAAATCATTAGTAATTCATCTATATTTATAAGTAGAAGACCTTGTACAAACGCACTGTCTGCTCAGCCGTCCACGTTTGTAACACATTGATTTGGCAATAGTTGTAAAAAATTTGATGATTCATGCTTTTATAAATCATCATCACCATCTTTTTGTCTTTTTCGTATTCGAGGCTCTGACCTCGGAGACCAGGGTCCGCCTGTCGGCTTCTACTTCTCCACTTCCCACAGTCTTGGACATCTATGGTAGTGAAACCATTCCATACCATCTACGACGCGCGACATCAAGCCTGCGTTCTTGGGTTTACCTCTCCTACCGCACCAGCGCAGGCGACTCTCCTGCATTTTAATTCTTTAACGAATTAATACTGTCCCTTTGCACATCAAAAGCGAATAAGCGAGATAACGGTTTCCAACCCTCCCGGAATATTAGGATTTTTTTTTTAAGTTTCAAACTCCCGAATGCCCAAGCATAAACGAATGAATTTGACAAAAAGGTTATAAAATTTAAGAGTATTTTGATGACTAACAAACTAGGGTAAAAGCACGTAGGTGAGACGTGGTTTTAAAGTACCTAATAGATTCATAGGTCAATGACTCCATCATGTTGTTCATACACTACCTACATAATATCATTATGGAATTGTATTTTTGCGTATAGTGTGTGGGTGTGTGGGTGTGTGTGTGCGTGTGTGTGTAATATGAAATGTATTCTGTGGTAATACGACGTAACCGAGATCGCGTGATTTTTCTCTTGGCAAGCGTGTATAGAATTAAAAAAGTATGAGAAAAAAAGTTTTCCCTACTCACAACGAAACGGCCGCACTTCGATATTTTGGCCTTTCAATTCGATATTAAACCCTGAGCTGTATATGGTTGACCATTTCAACTATCGGAAGACTGGTGTTTTGGAGACTTATTTTAATATAAATTTGCAAAAAAACAACGTTTTATTCCGATTATATTATTTAATCTAAATAATATATGTATGTAGTGTTGGCCTTTCTTACTTTATCTTCCGGTTAAGGCGAAGATCCCCGAGAAACGGTGCTTTTAGATACGTATGCTTCGAAATCTAGACGTCCATAGGTTTTGAAAATCATATAGGTTCTATATTATTCTAGGCTCTTTACTCAAGTCTTTCTGGTTATTCGATACACGATGACTTTTACTTTCCTGGATAGAATTTGCTCGCAAAGATTGGTCTCATCCGGTTTTCCCCAAAACGGTTTACATTGCCATTTATGTTGTTTGAGTTAGAAAAATCAAAATTATACCAAATTGAAAGTCGTAGAAAGTAGAATGAAACACGGTTATTAGAATTTACATAAATTCTGAACTATAAGGTGCAAATTCAAAATACCTACCTTTTTTACCTATAAGAAGCGTTCCGAGAGTCAATCAGTCCCACAGAGTACTTTATATATATGAGGAATCAGTCCATAGCGGAACGTGGTAGAGGCAGGATGTGTGTCAGTTTGCGGCAGACGCACAGCGAAATCGTATATATTTAAAATGTAGCCACATCATACAGAATGTGCCAGATGTACAATTCTGTTAATAAAAGGTGAGATTCGAACTTTTATTTGCAATTATAATGCTAGTGCTAGTGCATTAGTACACTGTTTTCTGTAATGTATAGGTAAGTAGTATAAATAAGTACTAGCTAGCAAAGTTCAAGCCCGACATAACCGGGCTGCTGGTGCTGGATATCGTGCTGAAATCCCTTTGGGAAAAAAAAGGTAGAAGAGATATGAATTCATTTGACTAAATAAATAATCAACACCTAAAATTTCTGGTAGGTCTACGGCAGCCAACAGGTCTTTGAGGTCCAAACCAACCTCACCTGGAAACCGAGGGAATTTCCGCACGAAAAAAAAAGGGCATGTATCGTAATAATAATAGCATTACACAAACTGTACGCGGACCGCCACCGACTTACACGGCGTAAAGTGGCAACTTTGCTATGCCAAAAATACGTAGTCATCGAATACCCTCGCCTTAAGCTGTACCTAGGTAGCGGAACTAAGCACTACAACCACTGAAAAACAATCTAAGTTCCCGTTCACGCCACACAATCACTACGCCTTGATAATGCAAGCACAATAAAAAGTAGTACAGAAGGCCAACTTCAGCGTGCGCGAAAACGCACGCACACACGTACCTTTTTTTTTTTTTTTTTTTATCGTGCGGAAATCCCTTCGGATACCCCCCCCGCCGGCCAGCGGGGGCGGTTATGTCGGGCTTGCACCGACTAAAACCGCACGCCGTCTCGGGTCTTCAGACGCCGGGGTGTAAGGTTACCCATAGAGCATATCCCTCGCACCTCGACTGACCCTGGGCCATCTCACCACTAACAGCATCGCTCATCCTGTCTCCTCTGAAAGCAGAGGAGTACGGAGAGCGATGTGTTCCCGCCACGTTGGGTATTGGCCGACGATCAATGCCAACCCTATGAAGGGGTGAAGGGCAAGCCATTGACCGCCGCCCAGGGAGTACCGGCCGCTCCGATTCCGTTCCCCCCGGACTGCAGCAGGATCGGAATCGGAGTGACACTCGAGGAGGTTACCCAACACACACCCCCGCACACACGTACCTTTGGTCTTCACTCACTTCAATCGCTTGGAATTGCCGTGCTTATACGATATAAGTTCGTAATTAAATGCCTGCTCCTGCCTGTTGAGTGTACGTACCAAAGATTTAGAGATTTAAATACTTAGAAATAGATTTTGATGACAAACTATGTCTAAGGTAATGCAAATCTACTTAAACCATTGCGAATTCCTGCATTTTGGCATCATCATCTCGGTGTTGTGTCCCGGTAGAACCAAAATCTTCACCTTGGAACTCGGGAGTTCGCTTTCGGATATTACCCCGCCACTTCGGACGGATTTCGGTATCCCTGATAATTCCCGCACTTTGTCGGTACGTGTAACTTAGTGTGTGTGAGTGAATGAAGCTGGCCTTCTGCATATATTTCTTTTGTGATACTCGTGTATATTTCTAGGCCTTTTGGCATCAAGGTCAACGACTTGCGAATTTGTATAATTAAAACCACTGCGATATACTACCCATATAAAAAAATTACTGTACTTCGAACCGTCACATAAATTACAGAAGGTATATTGTACTGGTTTGAGTACAAACGCAGAACAAATAAGAACCTACTGGAGGGATTCGGGAGTGTACTTAGTAATTTCAGTTACTAGTATCTTTGAAAAAAGCCTAACTACTTAGAATTTAGTCATTTCTTTAAATAGGATTTAAAAACATGGTTAAAGAAAAATCGCAGTCGGTCGAAGTTTTCGTAATGAAAAAAAAAAAAAATTGTTTATTTCATCCCTTACAATTATATGCAGTATATCATTTTAAACTCTCTTTTAAGCAAGAACTTGCTTGTATTAGAGAGTTCACCTCTTTAGTACATCTATATTGTAAATGGGAGAAGAGTAGCATGCACTTAAATATTATACCTATATGTATATGTGTGTGAGAGAGAGAGAGAGAGGGAGAAAGTGCGTGTGTGTGTGTGTGTGTGTGTTTGTGTGTGTGTACGCAGCATATTAGTTCAGTAGGATTCAGCCCTGTGACCGTGTCTTGGGATCGAGAGGAGTACAACCCCTTTCCTAGCAATTCTTATCCGCCAACATGGTTTCAATTTCCTCATAAGTTTTGTTTGCTAACCATTGAATAAGTAACTTTTTGCAATCATGGTACACCAGCGAGTGTATACCCAATTTTTTGTCGAGCTGGTTATATATGTGTCACGATTGGCGTTAATACTGCCTTGTTGCAAAAGTTGTGTTGACTGTGACCAATGGTGAGGCTTTATTCTTTCTTTCGTAGATGTTCTACATTATCCAGACAGACAGATTGTCTAAACAGAGGCCAACTAAATTGTTAAAGATCTTAAAAAATACGTCTCTTGGGTAGAGGAAGCAGCATCTGAAATCGCTTGACCAATGCTACTTACTGCCCATGGACATGTCAACATGTACTACACATAGCCCACGCAATGGAACCGTGCAGCAAGGATATACTTTGATCTATAAATAGCTAGACCAAGAGACGTAGGTAATGTAAGTTTGAATGCCCAGTCCTGCTGCGTAGGCGCATAATAGCAAGCAAATTAGATCAAATTAGCTCAATTTGTTAGACTCTGAGATATTGGCCATGTCTTAAGTGATTTAACGAGAAAGCAAGAGGAAAGTCCTATAGAATAAGAGAGGCAATTGAGATAATAGCTCAGTCTTTTACCGTTTTTAATTTTGATCAATTTGTTTCTGTAAATCTTGTAATTGTACTAAAATTTTTTGCATGTTGAAACACTCACTCAACAGTCGGGAAGCAGGATCCGGGAATCAGTTCCCAGGGACTAACGGTGGGGCGGCTATGTCGGAATCGAACCTAATAAAGGACAAGGGGACCATGTGTCACCCAAGAGAGAATCGTCACGGAACCTGACAGATCTTGTCCACATGTCGATCAGCAGGCGATTTTACTATGGAGTAGGGGCGGCTCGTCCCTCTTTCATTTCAAGAGTACCTTTTTTTTCGTGCGTAAATCCCTTCCGATACCCCCCGCCGGCCAGCGGGGGCGGTTATGTCGGGCTTGAACAGACTAAAACCGCACGCCATCTCGGGTCTACAGACACCGGGGTCTAAGGTTGCCCATAGAGCATATCCCTCGCACCCCGAGGTTTCAAGAGTATCTGTTCTGCAGTAGAGGTCCTGCTAGATTGATGAGCAGTCCTAACTGTCACTCTTAGAACACTACTTATTAAGGGTAGCTCATTAGGCACTTTCACGCCTAGTAGAGGAGAGAGGGCCTAAGAAGAGTATCTTTTAGTCTTCTCCTGTACATTTTTCGCCATCATCTTCTCACCAAACATGGAGGCGGAGAGCAAATGAACGTAAAAGAGCGAACCCAGGGCTCCAAAGTACAAGCATAAATTATTGTACAATAATGATGAATAATTGATTTTCAACTAGCATAGAATTCCTTTAAACGAGCAATTCTTGTAACGGCTCCAACGATTTTCATGAGATTTAGTATACAGAGGGTTTCGGGGGCGATAAATCGATCTAGCTAGGTTTCTTTTTAGTTTTTTGTTTATTTCAGGCGTGAAAAAATAAGTTTTTCGAGAAGTGAATAATATTTACACTGGCCACAGTCCCCAAGTGTCCATTGCCGGGCACCCCAGGTAAGCCCTCAAAAGGATAACCCCAGGGTTACCGGCGGACTTTGGCCGCCGTCGTGGCCTTGTCTATGGGGTCGGGTTTGATCCCGCGACGGTGAGTTGGCAGGCGTGTGAGGGCACACACAATACGCCTCCATCTTGGCCTGCTTCTGTAAGCCAGCGAGTCGGCCAACTGCCGTCCTCAAGCCCCGATCATGGACGTCGGTAGTCCCAACACCAACCAACACCCCCTAAACTAAACTAGATTTTTTTTCTTTTTTAAAAAGAATATTAGTAAGTAAATTCCTCAAAATGGCATGTCATAATTTAGAAGAGAACGTAAATTATTAGATATTTGTCCTATTCCTAATTCAAAAAAAGGTATTTGTCTATCGCGAATGTCGGTTACAGTGCCATGTTCATCCTCGTGTCTACGATAATATTGTTTTCAGCACAAACAGGAAATAAGTGGTTACGTTGCCGTGTCAATATCAAGGTAAACAGTCAACGACAAAAGTGGATTAACACTTAAATATTTACAAACGATTTATACGTTGGAATATGAATACCCTATAATGAATAAACATGTAGTTTTATAATCCCCAGTGGACAAAGTTAATATTTTTCATGATTTGTTTATTATTTTATGAAAGGTTTAAGATTAGCTCTTAAGCCTTGTGATTAATAAATTAGACTTTGTTAAGCCACTTTTGTCGTACAATCGGTGTCCAAAATTGTTGGAAATATTAAATTTACATTCACCTCTTTTCATCAGATCATGCACCTCTTTACTTTACCGCACCATAAAGACTTAGAATTCTTCACCAGCATATATGTTTAGTCCCTACAGTCCCGTCCATTAAACAGAGGTGTGAAAAGGATCTGATAAGGTCATCCAGCTGAGGGCCACCACTTGTAGCATTATGGGTATCTAATTAAGTAATTGTGACTCTCATTCCTGAGACTTTACCTTACTATCAGTCAGGGTGAAGTCAAATTTGTGTGACCATTATAAAAAAAAACTGTACATTAAAAGGTACAGCTTAGGCTGTACATGACGAATAAACAAATGAGGAGGGGAATCACTACCCTTTTTTTTTTTTTTTATTCGTGCGGAAATCCCTTCGGATACCCCCCAGCGGGGGTGGTTATGTCGGGCTTGAATCGACTAAAATCGCACGCCGTCTCGGGTCTTCAGATGCCGGTGTGTAAGGTGGCCTAATAAGGCAATTCCCTCGTACCCCGGCTGACCCTGGGCCTTCTACGGCTTCGAGATGGCCCCCTCGGGTGTGGGAACCACGGTGTCCCCAACTTGCCCCGGAGAGGGGTCGCGCGTCGCGCCGCCGCCACGGCCTGCTTCTGCTGGGGAGACAGACGGCCTCATCTGTCACCCCCAGGCCTGCGCTCATGGAGGACGGAGGTGGTTGAGCGACCTCCGGCGTCAGAGTAGCCTGCGCCGCGCGGCGAGCATGTTGCGGGCTCGGCGGGCCGGGATAGTTCTAAATCTCTCCCGAGCTCGCTCCGCCGCCTCCTTCTCGTGCATTACTGGCTCGCAGAAGGAGGCGGCGACGGCCCACGCGCTCGCGGGGAATCACTACCCACCGTCGGTTTTTCACTCTCCAAGACAGCAACAGTCAAAGATAAACTCAAAGAATTCTCAGGACGACTTGGCAACGAATAAGCGAATGAACCACTTTTATCGCTGCCTGTACCTACTAATATTAAACACTTACAATGTCTTTTTATTGATATTACCTTCTCAGGTCGTACGATTTAGAATTATTTATGGTTTTACTTTGTCTATTAACTTGTGCTATCTATTAATCGTCTGAGCATGCTATTTTTGGGGTTATGGAGTATGGTTATATGGGGCCAACCAACATCTTCTATGCCCAAGTCAACCTTATCTGCTAGCCGGCTTTTCCTACAGTAACTGTTTATCCCTTTAAACAGGGAAGTCTGCGCCAAAAGTTAGGTTGGCTTGGGCTCCGAAAATCTTGGTAGGGTCATCATCATCAGATCTACTTATCCTAAAGCATTGTAGAACTCAGAATGTCATATCATAAAATCACATAATAACATACATTGTTAGTACCTATACAATATATACACATATTTGTAATGTTGTAATACATGCTATTGTATTACTTGTACAAATACGCAATGCTACATAGTCTGAATACTTTTCTGACTTTATTATTCATATATTCTAAATAATCTAATACATTTTAATAATACAATGTCATGATTATACTAACATTTTTTCACCTCCAGCACAGATGTTTTTTTATATTTGTTCCGTCAATTGACTGCACCCCGCTGGATGGTGAGAAGCTAGGGTGAAGTCCAGAAGATATGGGCCACCATCCCAGATGCTGACGATCCTAAAATGGTAGCCCCTACCTTGACGGCCTCAAAGGATGCTTTTTCACGCCCCGCTTGAAGAACCCGGGATTGTAAGAAGAAGGAAACACGTGCGCGGGCAGAGCATTGCAGCTCTTTATCGTGCGACAAAGAAAGGAAGCACCGAACCGCTGAGTTCGGGACTGTATGGTTTCCACCGTGTGCGGATGGCATCGCAGTCCAGCACGTGTTGTTCTGGATCGAAATGGAGAAGGTGGGATCAGTTGAAAGAGCTCCTCAGAAAGCTCGCCGTGGTAGAGGCGGTCAAATACAGCCAGAGAGGCAATGTCTCTACGCAGCTGCAGAGGTTCTAGGCTATTGGTAATCTCAGGACTCCCAATGATACGGATGGCACGCCGCTGCAGTCTGTCGAGAGCGTCTAATAAGTACTTTGCGGAGCCATCCCAGAGATGAGAGCAGTATTCCACGCAGGGGCGAATTTGTGTCTTGTACAAAAGACACCGCTGCTCCGGCGTGAAAAACCGTCTCACCCTGTTCAGAACTCCGAGTTTTCCTGAAGCTGTTTTGATGACGCTCTCGATGTAGTTTTTATTGTTCAGTTTGCAGCGAACGTCTATTCCGAGCTTGTTAATGTGGTCTTGCAGTGGTAGAGGTGTGTTCTGAAGAGTAGGGAGAGGAAGGAAGGAGGATAGTTTAGCTGTGAACGCGCACGCTTGCGTTTTCTTGGCATTGAACTCGACCAAGTTCTCAGATCCCCATTGGGAAATGCGGATCAGGACCTGGTCGAGCTCAGCGACAAGTTGTCGTCTGTTTTCCACAATATTGGTCCGCTTGGCCGCAGGGTTTCCGTAGTATCACCCATGCAGAGTGCTATCGTCTGCATAGCAATGAATGCTGCCAGTAGACAGCATGTCATTGATATGCAGAAGAAAGAGAGTGGGTGATAGGACGGACCAAAGAGGCACGCCAGCATTAACCTGCATGAACTCTGAAGCTCGGCCGTCACAGAGAACTCGGATGCTGCGCTCATGCAGGAAGCTGGCAACCCAATTGCACAATCGAGTAGGCAGACCGTAGGCCGGAAGCTTGGAAAGAAGCCAGCTGTGCCAGACTCTATCGAAGGCTTTGGCGATATCAAGGCTGATAGCCAATGACTCGCCATGCCTGTCCATAGCCTCACCCCAGAGATGTGTGACGTACGCCAGAAGATCACCCGTTGACCGCTTCGGTCTGAAGCCATATTGCCGGTCATTAATTAATGAGTGATGTTCTAGGTAACGCATGAGCTGTGTGTTTATGATATGCTCAAACACTTAACTTTACAGAGGACTGAGGTGACAGCTATGGGTCGATAGTTGCCCGGGTTCGAACGGTCTCCCTTTTTAGGGACCGGTTGTATGTTTGCCTCCTTCCAAGCCCGCGGGACTTTTCCTGAGGAATAGGACAGGACCGGACAGGACAGGATTGTTTTTGCGCACGTAAAAACTTGCAGCAAAATGCGATTTTGAGCGTGATTAAAAGTGATTCGAATTTTGAACACCACCTTTTGGAATTACTAGGCGTTGAAAAAAAACTGGGCAAAGGTAAAAGTTTAGAAAGTCAGTCTTAATTATTATTTTATTTAATGAGAACTATTTTACATAAATATTGTCTTAATTGTTTTTCTTATCTATAACCCATAAGACTTAGATAAGACACTTTTCTCGCTGCTCGAGGTGAAAAGTATGTTTCGTTTCATACAGAAAAAAGAAATGCTCAAAATACTATATGCATTGCATGCAGTAATAAATAACCTAGGAATTCAGTGCAGGGTGCGAGTGAAATAAATTGAGCTGAGCGAGCAGGACTCTTACTTGAAAATAAGACATCTTACTACGGTCGCGCGCTTAGCTAAGTCCGCGCGCTCGTGAAACTGTTTTTCGGTGATTATTCCTCAATGGTACATCGGACATGAACCATTTCGCTTCAAAACACTGCGCAGTGTCCACACTATTACCGTGGTAAATTTGGTCAAGATCGCGCGAGTGGTTACGGAGGATTTCAGCCACCAACTAACGGCTATGCCGGGTATAAGATTAAACGACACACAGCTGTAGAACTCAACACCTTTGAGGCTTTGAATGTGTGGAAATTCAGTGGCCACGCATCGCCCGGTTCGAGAATGATGAGAGGTACGTGGAAGTTCTACCAATGCATGCAATTTACATACATACATACAGTCACCCCTCTTTCTCATTGGGGTAGGCAGAGACAATATATTTCCACTTACTAGAATCCTATATTACAACTGGTTGAACTGGTGTACAATAAAGTATCCTTATCCTTTGGTTTTTCTACTTTCATAATTCTACATACAACATAACATAACATAACTTCACGCCTGTATCCCCGAAGGGGTAGGCAGAGATGTGTATTACACACCCACTATCCTACATACAAACCTACATTTATTATATAGATATATAAACTGTGTTTTATATTCCCCGTGACAATTTTCGTAACAAATTTTTCGAAAAATTCAATATTTAATCTATTTAATATTAAAGCGTTTATTTGGTTTTTTAACGTGTCATATATTACATAACAACATAGCATAACTTCACGCCTGTATCCCCGAAGGGGTAGGCAGATGTGTATTTAATTACGCACCCACAATTCGCCAGTTATGTTTAGGTCCCAATGTAATAGGGGGTGAGCCTATTGCTATCTACCGGGCACATTGCTAAGCGACCGATAATTCACTCGGCAGTCCGTACTCGACTGAGCTATCGCCGCTTTTGTCATATATTATTTGTTTTATTTCAGTTTTCAAAATTATAAAAAATATTTTTACTTTTTTTTTTTAAAGTAGATAATAATCTATATTTATCTCTATAGAAAGCGGACCTGACACTGCCTTTTGTAATAAAAAATCTTAATTTTATTTAATTAAGTAGGTTTTTATTTCTTCAGTTTAGTTATTAGCATATTTAAGATTATTGAGTCAAATGTAGTGGTATATTCAACATTTACGCAAGATTTTCACCCTCCGGAGTGTCCTGAGTTCCCATTGGGGTAGGCAGAGACAATATCTTTTCACTTGCCGTAATCCTGGCATACGCCTTTCGCGTCTTCTACTTTCATGAATTTGTTCGCATATTTTTTTTTTAATATTAGTAACCGAAATTACTATTATTCCCCCTAACCCCTCCAGCTAAGCTAAATTGCTTGTGTTAGGAGTGGGTTCACGTCGGTAGTGTAATGGCCAGGATTCGAACCCGGGACCTCTCGATCGTAAGGTCGACTCCTTAACCACTAAGCTACTAATGCTTATAACGCACGCCGGTTGTAGTTGCAAACCAGACCTTTCCTTAAAACGTCCTCGATCTGATTGACATAAGTCAGACATCTAGACGATCGACCTTTACCGGGTTGCCTATCCACCTTCATCTCATACGCGACCTCTGTGCCGTAGTGGTAGTGCGTTCGACTGCTAAGTTAGAGGTCGCGGGTTCGATTCCCGCTCAGTGCAAATTTGTATATTTGCATTGGTCTGGGTGTTTCTATGTATTTATTTACAAAAAAAAAGTATTTAAGTATATTTATCTGCATTCTAGAACCCATATAACAAGCTCTGCTTAGTTTGGGTCTAGATGGCGTTGTCTAATTTGTCCTAGAATATTTATTTATTTATAAATCTGTTTCGTCAATTTTCTTTCATCCACTTTTGTAACACGCTGTATATAATTTTAATAGTCTAGACTAGATATTATTTTTTACTGACTGTAAGATTCATTGAATAAATTTGTTATAAAATTTATTTTATTATTAAATTATATGTTACAAAAGTCATCCATTCTAATACCAATTAATTAATCTCGCATTTGTTGACATTCAGACTTCAAGGCAATCGACATTGGCGGAAAAGTTCAATTAACAATGTAAGACTTCTGGCGTCAGACTAGGGTTGAGAAATGATTGGAATTTGCCGAAAGCCAAAAAACTTTCGGCGAAATACTTGACTCGCAAACAGAATGTTTTAAACCGTTCGTTTCAATTGTCACGTTGAGGTGAGTATAATAAAAATCGGCAAGTGGATATATAACTAAATATTCTGTGAATATTTCAAGCGTCTAGCTGGTGCTGTTATCAATATCAAGTAAAAACGAGAAAAAAAATCACGTTTGCTGTATTTTCTTCTGTTTTTGGGAATTTGTAAAGTTTTTGAAATTTGAAATTTATTGAGAATTTCAACTGCCTGGTGATAGACGGGCATGGACAGCTGAGTCTTAGGTAGAGTAACAGGCTCCCGTTTGGGTAAAACGGTATAATATATAAAACGGTATATATAACGTATGTGTTCACGAACATATACGTTACGGCAGCACAGCACTACACGTCGGTCCCAGCTCTAGTCCCCTGCCGCCGAGCGCACCCCGCGCCCCTTTCTTCTTGCCCATGCGCTCACGACCTCACGACGGCACGGCCGTTATTTTATTATAATTAATTCTTTTACTCTGTTTTTCATCATTAAACTAATTATCAAGCAAGAACTTTATTATTTTCAACCGAAGAAGTATAATCTCCAACAATGGCGACCGTGAAAATAAAACGAAGAATTTGCAATCTACGGACGGCTGGCGGACATTTTGTAACACAAATTCAAAGGGCAACGGCGAATGGATTTTGATTCAAGGAAATATATTGTACAAGAAGTGCATGGTGCTACAGTGCTGTTGGCTTCTGAAAGGGAGGTTTGCTTGTTCCTTTTCTTATTTCCTATCCCAATTTATTTTATTTTCCTTTCATTTACAATTGTACAATTGTAGCGTGCTCGAGTTCATTTATAAACTTTTTTACCGTGCTAGCAATGGACGCCACGCCGGCAACCGTGCTTTTCGCCTTTCACAAGCAACAAATACAGTTCATGTAATTTTACACTAAGTTTTTCAGTTTATTTCAAACTAAAAGTAAGTATTTACGTTGCAAAACAATCAACGCAAACTTACATTTTCTCCCCATTGCAATGTTACCTCGTGATAAATCCCAAGTTATTTTTAACAATATATATACATATTCCTTTGCTTATATATAAAACAGTCTTTTCATTATATATGATTCATCAGAGTTGTTGTTTCTATATTTTTCATTGATTACAAGCATTCTAAAACAAGACTCTCATATTTTCAAAAGTAATAATTCTCAATCTCATGGCAAAACAATTGAGCACCAATTTAGAGGCTTGAAATTAATTATTAATTATATCAATTCCAGTACAAAGGTGCATGTGCATTACTTGGCTAAAGCTTAAATAAAACTGCAACGATCTGAAGACGCTTACTATATACTGCACTGGTTGTGGACTGCTTTGAGTGAGCCAGATTTGTGTCTGCCTATCGCTCGAGTTCACAGCTGCTTCAGAAGGTTTGCTTCGAGTACAGGTATTTATACATTTGATATTTTTAGCCTTTGGCCAGAATGACTGCCACAGAGGATTGGAAAGAACTTAAAAATAAAAGAGCTTCAATTAAGGGTAGATTAACAACGTTTGAGAAATATTTAGATGAATTAAAATCATTAGATTCAGTCAGTAAACTCAAATGCAATGAAACTAAGACACGTTTAAAAAAGTTTGAAGCATTGTTTGAGGAATATGATTTGGTTCAAACAAATATAGAAGTAAAGCAGAGCAGTCAGGAAAATGAGATTGAAAGGGAATCTACTGAGAACAGGTTTTATGTAGCTATCTCAATAGCTCAAGAAATTTTGGAAAAACATAACTCACCTTCAATTGAGCCTGACGCACTCAATATAAATTCAAACACAACTCCACAAAATACAAATTTAAAATTGCCTCAGATTAGAATTTCATGATATATTCAGTTCAATGATTCACAGAAATTATTCTATTGCAAATATTAACAAGTATCAATATTTGAAAAGTGCACTCACCGGCACAGCGGCCAATGTGATTGCATCGTTAGAAATATCTAGCCACAACTATGAGGTAGCCTGGAACCTCCTCTGTGACCGTTATAGTGATAAGCGTAAGCTAGTCAGTACTCATCTGAAAGCTTTATTTGAGTTACCAAACGGTAGGGATAGCAATTTCCTTCGCATGTTGATTGACCATATCACAAAACATCTTAGGGCTTTAAACACATTAGGTGAAAAGACTGATAACTGGGATACTCTCATAATATTTTTATTTGCAGCAAAATTAGATGGGGCAACTAGCATAAAATGGGAGGAATACAAAGGGTCTCTTGCAGAGGTACCTAACTTAGAAAATTTTTGTACATATCTCCGTATGAGAGCAGATGTTCTTGAGGCTACTGCAACAAGCAGCAGTGTTCAAGTGTCTGGGCAGCAGGAATCGCAACAACAGTTGCAGCTGCAGCCATTCAAGCGCATGAATAAACAACAAAAGGCATTTGTTGCCACCACACAAACCAACAATAAATTCAACACTAAGTGCTTGGTTTGCAGCGGTGAGCATAACATATATTTTTGCAAACAATTTTTGTCAATGTCACCGTTGGACAGATTCAATTTGATTGTTAAAAACAGATACTGTATCAACTGTCTACGTAGCGGACATTTAGCTCCACAATGTAAATCACAAACATGCAAAATATGTAATAACAAACATAATTCTCTTCTTCATTTTGAGAAAACAAACAAAGGGACCACCACTGAGAACACTCAAGTAGTGTCAAGTCCAATTGCTTTATCAACTTGCATTTCAAATCAAGTTTTATTGTCAACAGCTATAGTCAAGGTAGCAGGTACCAATTCAGATAAACACATAGAAGCTCGTTGTCTATTGGACTGCGGTTCACAGTCAAGTTTCCTCACAAAGAAACTTCAAAACAAATTGTGCATACAAACCGTAAAGGTAAATTCAGTATGCGTCACAGGTATCAACAGCATGTCATTCGAAGCACTTCAGCGCTGTAATATCAAGGTACAGTCGCGCACAAATGCATTTAGAATATCAGTCAATGCATTTGTTATCAATGAGGTAACTGGTTCACTTCCAAATCAGGAAGTTGATGTATCTAATATCAAAATACCAAGTAATATTAATTTAGCTGATCCTAATTATCACATACCCTCACAAATTGATATTTTGTTAGGAGCAGATGTGTTTTGGGACATATTATACTTAGAACAAATTAAGTTAGGTAAACATTTGCCTATTTTGCAGAACTCTTCATTCGGCTGGCTCATATCAGGCCCAGCCATGTGCAACATAAACAATAGCAATTCAACATCACTTTTTTGCAATTTCAATCAGGAAATTAATACTCAACTTCAGAAATTTTGGGAACTAGAGGAAGTTCCTCACAAACCAGTAATGTCTCCAGAAGAGATAGCGTGTGAACAGCAGTTTGAACAGCACACGCGACGCTTAGATAACGGCAGGTTTTGCGTCATGCTGCCTTTGAAAGCGGATCCCGGCACATTGGGTGACTCTTACTACATGGCCCGCAAGCGTTTTGATTCATTGGAACGCCGCTTTCGGAAGCAGCCTGATGTGAAAACACAATATGTCTCATTCATAAATGAGTACGAAGCTTTAGGTCATTTGTCTAGAACTGAACGTCCCAAACAGCCTGTACTCCTACCGCATCATCCGGTACTCAAAGAACGAAGCGAAAGCACAAAATGTCGAGTTGTTTTTGACGCTTCGTGCAAAACAACATCTGGCCTATCATTGAATGACATTCTGATGGTAGGACCCACTCTTCAGGACGATATATTTTCTATTTTGATTCGATTGCGTCAGCACGCTTATATATTTACAGGCGATCTTGAGAAGTTTTTCAGGCAAATTCTCGTTGATGAAAGTCATAGACATTTACAAACAATTTTATGGCGTCAAGATGAACGGGAACCCATAAGTTACCTTCAGTTAAACACGGTAACTTATGGTACGGCATCTGCATCTTATTTATCAACAAAATGTATAGTTCAACTAGCACATGAATGCAACGATGCTCTTATCAGAGATATAATGATTCATGATATTTATATTGATGACGTAATCACAGGGTGCTCAGATGAGATCCAATTGATAAATATTTACAAAAACTTAACTTCACAATTATCATCAGCATGTTTCAATTTGAGAAAAATAAGGAGTAATTCTCATACTCTATTGAATGTAGTTTCAAATGAATCTGATATTGATAATCAACAAGATAATTTAAAAATTTCAGCAGTATCAAACACATTAGGTATTGAGTGGAACCCTAATACTGATTCTATTCTAATTTCAGTAAAAAAAGCTGTTCAAATGCATGAACAACACAATCATTTTATAACGAAGCGTAATGTCTTATCTGTGGCATCGGCCATTTTTGACCCACTAGGTCTTATAACTGTGTGTGTTATAACATGCAAAATTATTTTACAGAAGCTGTGGCTGCTGAAGATTGGATGGGATGAACAGATACCGCAAGATATAGCAATCTCATGGCAAAAGGTTATGCAAAATTTAAAATCCATTGAGAATCTGCACATCCCACGCCAGGCTTTATGCAGTAACCCTGTAAATATACAACTACACACTTTTTCAGACGCATCAATCAGCGCCTTTTCAGCATGTGCGTTTATACGTTCATATGACAAGCTAGGTCACATAACAGTTAGGTTGTTGTGTGCAAAATCGAAGGTAGCCCCACTGAAAACTTTAACAATTCCAAGGCTTGAATTGTGTGGAGCTGTCTTAGCCGCCCGTCTAAACAAAAAGGTAACTGAAGCTCTACGGTGCTCAGTCGATTTCAATTATTTGTGGTGCGACTCAAATGTCGTACTGGGTTGGCTTAGGACACCTCCGCAGAAGCTAAGCACCTTCATTTCGCATCGTGTTGCTGAGATTAACAATTTATGCACTAACAAATCCACGTGGATGTACGTGCCCTCCGCACAAAATCCAGCAGATCTCGCATCACGAGGCGTTTCTCCAGAAGAGGTGCCAAATCTTTCATTGTGGTGGGACGGGCCTACATACCTACAGAGCTCACAAGAGCACTGGCCCGAGCAGCGCAGCGATATACTGTCTGCTTTACCTGAGGTGAAGGTTCACATTTCAAATATTGATACAAATCCAAAGTCTATTATTGATTTTGACAGATATTCGAGTTTTACTAAGTTGCGTCGTGTATTTGCGTACGTCAACAGATTTATTCATATTTGCAAAAATAAGATCAAAATTATTAGTCCGCTATCAGTAGAAGAGCTGAAAAATAGTGAATTGAAGTTAGCACAGTTTTCACAATTAGAAACATTTTCTATCTATAAAAACAAGTTCAAATCCTTACCTGCATTGCATTGCCTGACCCCTTTTGTCGATAATGAAACAAATCTCATTCGTGTTGGGGGAAGACTAGACAACTCAAATTATAATTTTGAAAAACGACACCCGATAGTTTTGAGTAGCAAACATCGGTTTACAGAGCTCATGATGCAGTATTATCACAAGGATTTAATGCATGCAGGACCCCAGTTGCTTCTTTCAACCGTACGAGAGCTTTACTGGCCCATTGGAGGCAGATGCCTGGCGAGGCGAGTATGCAGTAACTGCTTAGTTTGCAGACGGTTGAAAGGAGTCGCTGCGAAGCAAATTACCGGCAACTTACCTTCAGTAAGATTATCACCCGGATTTCCCTTCGAGATAACGGGCACAGACACTTTAGTTACTTCCATAGTCTGATGTCCTATGGAATACTACTTTGGGGGAATGCAGCAGATTTAGAAACTAACTTTATATTACAAAAAAGGGCAATTCGTGCCATTTATTGTTTAGGTAAGAGAGATTCTCTTAGGGAACGATTCAAAAATATTAATATTTTAACTGTAGCTTCCCAATATATATTCGAGAACATACTGTATGTCAGGAAAAATATTTCCAATTTTACAAAAGTAAGTGACATTACAGACAGAAATCTGCGCAATAAAAATAAACTGATCCTTCCATGTTATCGGCTAAGCAAAGTTAGTGATTCTTTTAGGGGGGAAGGTATACGCTTTTATAATAAATTACCTGAATCGGTCCTTGGTATGCCTGACAATAAATTTAAAACCTTTGTTAAGACCACCTTATGTAAAAAAGCATACTATAGGACAGATGATTACCTTAAAGACAAAAATGTCTGGCTTGAGCATGGTGCAGGCCCCTCTTAATGCTACAACTATAGCATAATATTGTAGTAGGCAACCTTTTTTTTTTTTTACCATATTTTAACTTTTTTAAATTATTTTAACGTTTAACTTAGGTTAAATTTTTATTTTAACTTTTGTTTTTTTTATATACCTTTATTTATCTTGACACGAGACAAAAATGTACATTCGTCCATATTTAGTCTTAAGAAATCACTATTTATAATATGACGTCTCGAAAATGCCGCAGTGGAGTTTGTTGCGCCGTTTCTTCTCCACTAGGGCCTAGGAAGCGGTGGTAAACTTAGTTTTAAGCAGATTTTGACGTCAAAAAGATGTAATTACGTTACACTATTTTGAAAAATAAAGACTTTGACTTTGACTTTGACTTTGACTATGCTGGTCCTTTTCATATTATAAACAAAAAGGGCCGCGGCGCAAAGCTAAGTAAATGTTATCTCTGTGTATTTGTTTGTTTCAAGGTAAAGGCTGTTCACCTAGAACTAGTCAGCGACCTAACCACAGAAGCATTTATATTGGCTTTGCGGCGCTTCATGTCTCGACGAGGAAAGCCTCGCGAGATATTTTGTGACAATGGTACCAATTTTGTCGGCGCAAATCGAGAAATTGCTACCCTAGTTAAAAATTGTTCAGACTCTGTGACAGATCTTTCTGGTGAAGGCATAAAATTCAAATTTTCACCTGTACTCACCACATTTTGGTGGTATCAACGAAGCAGCTGTGAAATCAGCAAAATTTCATTTAAAACGCGTGGCAGGTAACGCACATTTCACTTTCGAGGAACTTACAACTTTATTTTGCCAAATTGAGGCTATATTGAACTCGAGACCGTTAGTTCCTTTATCTTCTGATCCAAATGACCTTTGTCCATTGACCCCCGGGCACTTCTTAGTAGGAAGACCACTCACGTCACTACCTGCCCCTGATCTGCAAGAGGTGAATCCATGCCGCCTTCAAAGATACGCCCGCATTGAACAGGCAAGGCAGCACATGTGGAGTCGATGGAGTCGGGAATACATTTGCGAACTACAGCAGAGAACAAAATGGCAAGACAGGCAGCCTAACATAAAACCAGACCAAATGGTTCTTATCAGGGATGTGGCGAGCGCACCGATGAAGTGGCCTTTGGGACGAATCATCGCAGTGAAGACAGGATCGGATGGGGCTTGCCGTATTGCAGATATCAAAACAAGCAGGGGAGTTATCAGAAGAGCTCTCAATCAGATTTGTCCGTTTGGTGATGCAGCAGAAGAATAGCACTTTCAAGGAGGCGGAGATTGTTCACGAACATATACGTGACGGCAGCACAGCACTACACGTCGGTCCCAGCTCTAGTCCCCTGCCGCCGAGCGCACCCCGCGCCCCTTTCTTCTTGCCCATGCGCTCACGACCTCACGACGGCACGGCCGTTATTTTATTATAATTAATTCTTTTACTCTGTTTTTCATCATTAAACTAATTATCAAGCAAGAACTTTATTATTTTCAACCGAAGAAGTATAATCTCCAACAGTATGTGTGTGTGTGTGTGTGTGTGTGTGTGGGTGTGGGTGTGTTTGTGTGTGTGTGTGTGTAGTAGTAGTTGTTGTTGTATAGGATCATCTATTCATGTTCTACAAAACTTCCTAAGTATGACCACCTCTGTTACCGTCCGCATTCATAATTAATACCTTCCTTACAACATTTCTTTCATCCCTACGCACATAAATTTCATATAGACTATGGCTCGAATTTCACTATTTATTTTATTGTTAATAATAAAACACAATTAATGAAAATAATTAAAGCAACAGAATAAAATATTTAAATCAGTATCTACGTATGTTGGTGTTAATTATTATAGAATTTAAGGTACAATTTTATATGCATTGCAAACCAACTACCATAATGTCAATGAACCTATAAACGCGCTTGCATGTGTGTGTGTGTGTGTGTGTGTATTATTATGTACGTAAGGAGTAACATAGATTACGTTTCTGAATTATAAGGTAACTGAATGAATTAGCCCTAAATAATTCCGATATAAAAATAGAAGTATAAAAATAAAGTGGCCATTTTTATTCAGATTCGTTCAGTATTTTTTGTAAAATAGAAACAATCTTTCATCCCTACAGGCATTCATTCAAGCTCGCAAACTTTTCAATACATTATTTTAGTAGGGAGTATAGGATTCAGTCGGGGTGCGAGGGATATGCTCTATAGGCAACCTTACACCCCGGCGTCTTTAGACCCGAGACGGCGTGCGGTTTTAATCGGTTTAAGCCCGACATAACCGCCCCCGCTGGCCGGCGTGGGGGTATCCAAGGGGATTTACGCACGAAAAAAAAAGGGAGTATAGGATTCAATGCAACGCCTAGGGCGTCTTCAGAGCGAAATGGCTAGTGATGAACAAAAAAAATGGGGTACCCGGTAATGGACACTTGGGCAGGACACCGTGCGGGGGTATCCGAAGGGATTTCCGCACGTAAAAAAAAGCGCATTAAATATTTTAAGTAAGACTAAAATTTACCTTCAACACAATTAAAATAGCGTACAAATGTATGCAAATGACGCCAAATATAAACTACATGAAGCTTCAATTGAATATCTTATTCGCATAATTAAATAATATTACTTAGCATAACTTGACATACCAACAATTTTTATGTAAGTTTATTCATAATGTTGTCAAATGCTGACTTGAATATATTGCCAACTTAAGTGATTATTCTAATAAACTAGTTGTGTCCGTAGCCCCGGCCACGTACGTCGCACGTGCGGAGATCTCCTAAAAACCGTAGCAAATTCAGGTGGAACAGACAGACACTTCAAAGTCCTAAGTAACTTAATACTATGCAATGATAAGAGATTAACAAACCGGTTTCAGTAAAACCCGTTCTCAGTTGGAACGCGGCTGTAATAAACGCGAAAAGGCGTTCACTAGACAAAACGCGTTCTACCTAAAAATAGATTCTAGTATTCATAATATACTCACAATAACTAACCACAGAACGTGCCTGTAATACTGAATCTTGAAATTCAAAATAGCGATTAACTGTAGCCCTAAATTACTGAAACGCGACTCACGTTAGTGTGAAAGGGCGCCACATCGATACACACATTGTCGAATGTATTCCAGCGCGATACACATTAGTGCGAAAATATTCCAAATCGATTTGGGTCCTGAAGATCTTGGTATAACCCAATATACTTACCAACCGCTTATTAATAAATAGTAAACAGAATCTGTAAGGAATTCACACAAGACAGTTGGTGAAATGACCACTTCTTTATGCAATCAATAACTTCAAACTGTAGTAACTATGTATAGCACGAAAAAAACATATCCAATTTTGTATTTTTATTATTCTTTTGATTTATTTTGATATCAATATCATAGGCCTCTCCCATTGTACGCCATAGAACCCGATCCTCCGCCTTGTGCATCCAATCTATCCCAGCTACCTTTTACACGTCGTCCGTCCATCCTGCTGGGGGACGTCCTACCTTCCGTTTACCGATTCGTGGCCTCCACTCTAGGACTCGTTTGCTCCATCGGCCATCGGTCCTTCGGCAGATGTGGCCAGCCCATTGCCACTTCAGCTGGCTTATTTTGCGAGCTATTTCGGTGACTTTAGTTCTTTGTCGGATGGCCTTTACGTGTGGAAACCCCCACGTGCTTCACCCCTTCCGTGCCGACGATGGGGTGGACGTGTCGGAATCGGACCCACCTAATCCACACGGTGTCCTCCCAAGTTTCCATTGCCGGGCACCCCGGGTATGCCCTCGAAAGGATAACCCCAGGGTTACCGGCGGACTTTGGCCGCCACCGCGGCCTCGCCTGGTGGGGTCGGGTTTTATCCCACGTCGGTGAGTTGACAGGCGTGTGTAGGACACACACGACACACCTCCGCCACGGCCTGCTTCTGTAAGGACGGCAAGTCGGCCAACTGCGCATGGCCTCATTTCGAACTTTATCCTTCAAAGAAACCCCAAGCATAACTCGCTGCATAACCCGCTGCGCGACTTTTAAGTCGTGGACTAGCCTCACTGTACATGTCCACGTTTACTTTTATAGCAGGTTTTTTTACCAATATGTAATTGTATCTACTTCATATTATTCACGGTTATTGTTTGTTTATATTATTAAGGTAGCAAACAGACAATGTTCCACCTGATGATGTGTCAATCGCACTTAGCTACCTGCACTTAAGAAGGAAAAAAGGGCGATATATAAGATCACTCAGGGTTACAGTAAGGTCTGTTATTTCGCATTTGGTGCATTTCTTAAAATGGGCATTTAGCAAGATGAGCACATCTAAAAGAGACGTTCTGTCAAGAGAACTTTTTTTGTTCGTTTTAGGCGTTTTCGTCGAGCAATTATGCAATTAGGAACCTTAATGTATAGGCATGAGACATCATCATCCTCAGAGCCGTTTCCCAACTCCGTTGGCTTTTAGTTTGACTACAAATCGGCCGAACTTCGACACTTCCGGTGAAGCGGCTGCCATCTGTCCTTTTCAACCCACTGGATCGAAATGATGTGTAGTGAGACCCAGTTGACTTTTTAAGACTCCAACTACCCGTAACGACTGAACGAAAAAAAACAGTGACTGATGAACCTACATTCATTAATTTATGTTTATATTTCAATTTATCCCTATCATCGGGTCTCAACACTGCAAAATTCCATATAGACTATTGGAACGCAAAGGGATGCAAGCGACATCAATTGTTCACAGAGCAAGGAACCCAAACGACATCGTTAACATTTATTGAAAATAGATTTTCTTCTGAACTATCATTGTCACTTAAACCCATTAGCATTTCATTAATGGATATGATTCTGTAGACCAGAAAAGATTCTAAAATAGAATCTAACGTTGAAATTGCATAATAAAATGTGCACAAATACTTATATTCAATGAATTGATGTATGGAAGTAAGGAAAATTCTTCTGATTAATTAAATATCATCGAGACTAACCAATAGGTATAGCCATCGCTCATTGCAAGCAACATCTTCAATACATGAGAAACGAATGTAATGATTTGAATCATTTACTAGACATTAACGCCACGGGAAACTTGACAAAAGGTCAGGACAGGCATGATATTCTAATTACCAGAATTGTACCAAAAGCTAAAGAAACTAAGCTAAACTCTCTTGGAATACATTGACAGATAACCGGAAATAAGCTTGGCCCGATCTCTATCTCTCTCTCGATCAGTCAACGCTTTTGATTAACAAATTATACCAAAACTAAAGACAACGCTTTCTTGGAATACATTGTCGGGAATTTGCATAGGTGCTCGGCCCGACCTTGAATTCAGCCAAGGGATAGGTACTAATTACGAGAATTATACCAAAACTAAACAACAGATAAATATATGCCATGCCAAAGAGCATTGGTGCTCAGCCTGACCTTGTATTCTGTCAGAGAATCCAAATCAAGCACGAAAATTATACCAAAACTAAACTACTTTTAAGTGGCTGAAAGTTTTAATTTTACACAAATCTAAGAACATGGCTTAACATTGCAATCAAATATACCTAAATTACATACAAGTTTGATTTACACATTTCTAACTCATTATCGCAAATCAGAGGCTTCTTAAAATATTAAACGAAATATGCTATTTAAATTGTTACCTATGTGTGTATTCTATGTATAATAGTTCGTGTAAAATATACACGGTGATTATACATCCGATGATAGAGTAAATTAGATTGCTTTAAAAGAAAACAATTGCAAATTAGTTCAGTATCACTTCAAGGGTAAGCGCGGCGTTGCGTGCCAAACCCGTTTATTTCTGGACGAAACAGAATATCAAGATCATGGTTATACAACAATATCAGTTTAAACGTTGACTTACCGAGAAACCTGATCATATATTCACAACACAGCACAGAGCACAGTATTATATATAATACGATAACTTCGCGAGTGCAAATATTTGAAACACAGACGTCCGTGCCTTGTGGCGTTCAGGTATCAACTGAACTGTGAATGACGGACGACGGTGATTTCATATTGTGTAGCGGCGATATTAACACTTACATTGACGAGTTGGATGAAAGTGTCGTATGTGTATAAAAATTTTTATGTGTGCCGATCGGCAACAATACATTATGCCGTGAATAAGGCATACATAGTTTGATTGAAATTTCGTACGGCCAAATAAACGAAAACTCAAAAGATGTTGGTACAATGTATAACGTTAGAACGAGTAGTAGTTCCACCTCGACGGGCTTCCCCGTACTTCTACCTTTTCTTTTTTTCGTGCGGAAATCCTTGTGTGTCCACGGTGTCCCCGTCCTGCCCCGGTTTGGGGGAGGGGCGCTAGTCGCCGCGTCGTCCCGGCCTGCTTCTGCTGGGGTGACAGGCGGCCTCACCTGCCACCCTAGGCCTGCGCTCATGGAGGACGGAGGTCGTTAAGCGACCTCCGGCGCCTGAGTCGCCCGCGACGCGCAGCGAGCATGTTGCGGGCTCGGCGGGCCGGGAGAGTTCTAAACCTCTGCCGGGCGCGCTCCGCCATCTCCTTCGCGAGCATTACATGCTCGCAGATGGAAGTGGCGGCGGCCCGCGCGCTCGCGCTCCGCACCATTGGCTTGATATCGACTTTCAAATGCAGAATGCTGTATGAAAAGATAGCTGGGATAGACTGGATGCAGAAAGCAGCAATCATGTGGACGGGTCTCTAAGCATTTCCAATGCGTTAACTACGTAACCCGGAGTTGCGTTAAGGAAACGCTCGTTTTCATATCATCATCATCATCATCATCATCAACCTATGTTAGTTCACTGCTGGACATAGGTCTCCCCTAATGAGCGCCATAGCGCCGTCTTCAGCTTGCCGCATCCAGCATCTGCCCGCAGTCTTTCGCAGATCGTCATCCCACCTGGCACCGTCGGCATATTATCGCACGTCTATTCTCATCAGAGTGTCGATCCCGGTTACATTCAAAGCACTTGCACTTTGAAGCAAACGTGGCCGCGGTCTGCTCTCCCACCCCAGTCCCCTATAATTTGATTGGATTGGCTTTTACGAGACATTGCAGTCTGACCCCAAACCCCACGGACCCAGTTGAATTATCCAAAGTTGTATTGAGTCAACTGGGTCCGCGGACCGAGTATGGAGTATGGACCCAGTAGACTAAAGAGCCAGCCTGCACCAGAGCCTTGTCCGTCAATCCGCTGTACCGACTTGTACATCATATGATGCTTTCACAAATAAGCATCATATGATGTCAGCGGTGTTCTACAGGGCGTGTTGGGCCCGCTTTTTTCAGACATTGTCTTAAACTGGTACTGAGTGCTTGGCATCAATTTAAACGCGGGTCTCCTCGATGAGTGATTCAGCAATTTGAATAGCCTACTGGCAGTAAATTTGTAAATCTGCCACTAACAAGCGCAATAAATTGTAAAGGTGTGTAAATTGATAACCAAAGGTGGCTTAATGACTAAGGTAGGTGTGGTTCAACCTGGGGTGCTTGGTTGGGGACCTCCACGCGGTGCACCCTGGGTAACGGAGACGGCAGCGCCTCTCTCCTAGGGTGGGAGAGACGCTGCCGCCTACGGCCAACTCCGACCGATGCGAGGACGGCCCTGTTGAGGGCTGTTCGGAAGCTTTCCACGTGTCCCTCTGATTAGCAGATGGCACAGTGGAGAGCAAGTAAGGGGGCCATCTCGAAACCGGAGATGGCCCAGGGTCAGTCGGGGTGCGAGGGATATGCTCTATGGGTAACTTTACACCCCGGCGTCTTAAAACCCGAGACGGCGTGCGGTTTTAGTCGGTGCAAGCCCGACATAACCGCCCCCGCTGGCCGGCGGGGGTATCCGAAGGGATTTCCGCACGAAAAAAAAAAAATTGGTGTGGTTCAACCTCTACCCAGTATACTAACGACGTGAACCAACTCCTGACACAAGCAATTTAGCTTTGCTGGAGGAATTTACACGAACACCAACAATATGTGCTCACGTTACTAGTAGTATTTAAGTAGCAACAAATACAAAGGCTACTCTATCTCCTCCATGTATCACACAGCTGGGATTACGTAAATATTCTATCAATTGGCCTATTGCAGTCCACTACTGGATATAGGCCTCTCCCAATGTACGAAACAGCACGCGATCCACCACTTTTTGTAATTACACTTACAAAACCATTAACCATTGTTCTGGTAAATAAATCTTATTCTTATGCATTTTTATTTCAAGCGGCGATAGCCCAGTGGAGTACGTAACGGACTGCTGAGACGAGGACTCGAGTTCGATTCCCAGTCACCCAGGGCACACACCTCTGAATTTTGCGTAGTTATGTGTGCATTAATAAATGTTAATTATCGCTCACTTAATAATGTGCCCGGTAGATGGCAATAGGCTCGCCCCCTATTACATTGGGACCTTAACATAACTAGCGAATTGTAACACACCTCTGCCTAACCCTTCGGGGATACAGGCGTGAAGTTATGTTGTGTTATGTTATTTTTATTTCAATGTGTAATATTTGCATAAACTTCCGGCAATATCATGTAGAATTTGATGTAAACGAAGAAAATCATTAGGCTTTTAATTAGAATCTGTTTACAAAGCAACTGCAATGGTGTGTGATGTCATGTTGATACAAGTGCCAACTAGGTACCTACCTAGGATTGAGTAACTGATCGCATTAACGAAGCGAATAACAAATAAACTTCAAATGACTAGCCTTTTTTTTTACGTGCGGATATCCCTTCGGATACCCCCGCGCTGGCCAGCGGGGGTGGTTATGTCGTGTCTCGACTAAAACCACACGGTGTCCTCCCCAAGTGTCCGTTGCCGGGCACCCCGGGTAAGCCCTCGAAATAGCCTCGATTAAACTAAGAAAATATCTGCATCTAAAGTTCTAGCGTATAATTAAAAGATTTAGGTTGGTAAAGCTTTTATATTATAATAAATCATTAAACAATAAAAAACCCGACTGCCGCTGAAAATACCGAAACAAGTTTGAAATTACTACCCAATTGCAAATCATTTTCATATCACGACATATCTAATATATAAAATTCTCTGACATAAATAAAATTATATATGAAATAATAATAAATAATATATGAAATAAAATTAACCGCGGTAGCCTAGTGGTATGGGTAATGGACTGCTGAGACGAGGTCTCGGGTTCGATCCCAGGTTTTACCATGGCACATACCAATGACTTTTCGATGCTTTTCGAAGTTATGTGTGTATTTATCGCAGGTTTATAAGTGCCCGGTTAATGGCAATAGGCTCGCCTGGGACCTAAACATAAACTGGCGAAATGTGGGTGCTAGCACCTCTGCCTAGCCCTTCGGGGATATAGGCGTGAGTTTATGTTATGTTATGTAAAATTCTCGTGTCGCGGTGTTTATAGTTAAACTCCTCCGAAACGGCTTGACCGATTCTCATGAAATTTTGTGTGCATATTGGGTAGATCTGAGAATCAGACATCTATTTTTCATCCCCCTAAATGTTAAGGATAGTCCTTGCCCAAATTTTTTTTTTTAATTTTTGGATAATTTTGTTAAAAAATTTTTTTATGATACAGCATTAGAAAATACATACAACCCTGAATTTTCAACCCTCTACGATCAACCCCTATTTTTCGATCGCGATTTTCATTTTCATTTTCTTTTAAACTCGTGGTAAACTTAGTTTTAAGCAGATTTTGACGTCAAAAAGATGTAATTACGTTGCACTATTTTGAAAAATAAAGACTTTGACTTTGACTTTTGACTTTTAGTTTTATTTGTGTATCGATCGTAGCAGTGACTGTTATACGTATTATTTAACTTTTTTGTGCATCTCTCATGTTAATTTTTTAATTTCCAGTGCAATAATTAATAATATACATGGCAAAACATAGTTTGCCGGGTCAGCTAGTATATATATATATTTATATATATATATTTGTTATCTCCTTCTAATTTCCTTCATTTTGATACCCTACTCAATAGGTTTGAGTGACAATTTTTTTTTACATTCTATTTTTTAGCGCCACAAATCCACCCTATAGCTTTTCTTCCAATTTTATTTACCCTATAACACTCGGGAGACTAGTACCTTTCATTTGAGACCTCATTCATCGAAATCCGGCAAGCCATAAGCCCTGTAGAAGGGAACAAAGAAAACTACATACATACATACATACGTGTGAAAAACACATTACCCTCGCTGACGCAGTGTAAAAGAATTGGTTGGTTACAAAAAATATTTACATAGAAAGCACTATTTTGTTGTGCTCGGGACAAAGTCAATCTCACCCTGCAAGCCGGTACAATTGCTGATTAACGGACAAGGCTTACCATCAGGCGAAGTGAAGTCAAATTAACATAACATAACATAACTTCACGCCTGTATCCCCGAAGGAGTAGGCACAGGTGTATTACACACCCACGCTTCGCTAGTTATGTTAAGGTCCCAATGTAATAGGAGGCGAGCCTATTGCCATCTACCGGGCAAATTTTTAAGCGAGCGATAATTAATATTTATTAATACACACATAACTACGAAAAGTCAGAGGTGTGTGCCCGGGGCGACTGGGGATCCAACTCGAGACCTCGTCTCAGCAGTCCGTTACGTACGCCACCGGGCTATCGCTGCTTTTTATGACGTTTCCTATAAAAAAAATCCGTTCCCGCACAGGAAGATTTCGTGTAGCAATTAATATTATTTTATATAGAGAACTACGGACTTTAAACAATATTTCGTGAAGTAATTAATACCTTTATTTTTTTTATTTTTGTTTTTATTTATCGTGCGGAAATCCCTTCGGATACCCCCCCGCCGGCCAGCGGGGGCGGTTATGTCGGGCTTGCACCGACTAAAACCGCACGCCGTCTCGGGTCTTCAGACGCCGGGGTGTAAGGTTACCCATAGAGCATATCCCTCGCACCTCTTCTGACCCTGGGCCATCTCACCACTAACAGCATCGCTCATCCTGTCTCCTCTGAAAGCAGAGGAGTACGGAGAGCGATGTGTTCCCGCCACGTTGGGTATTGGCCGACGATCAATGCCAACCCTATGAAGGGGTGAAGGGGAAGCCATTGACCGCCGCCCAGGGTGTACCGGCCGCTCCGATTCCGTTCTCCCCGGACTGCAGCGGGATCGGAATCGGAGCGACACTCGAGGAGGTTACCCAACACACACCCCAAGTACCCAACACACACCCCAAGTAATTAATACCTATCGGTTAGAAATATTTTTTTGCCCCTCTATGACCTATGCTTCTTCTATGACCCACGCCGAGCGATTTCATCGAAATCTACCTAAAAAGAGAGAGAGAGGAAAACTCTCAAGATTAGGAGATCAGCCGGCAGTCGCTTCCATAAAATCTAATATAAGCCACATTATGCGGAGAAAGTGTATGAGAGAACAGACTCCAAGCACCAAAATGGAGGTTTTGGATGGAATAATCACAGGCTGCGGTAGCCGAGGGCACGCGGTGGCGACGGTGAGCCTACCATGGAGGACTGGCTAGAAAGGCGACACGATCCGCCGAGCCCGCGGCGTGGAGGCGACTTAGGCTGAACGACCTGCGTCCTCCATGAGCGCAGGCATATGAATGACAGGTAGAACCGCCTGTCACTCTATCAGAAGCAGGCGGGGCTGCGACGCGCTGCGCCTCCCCCTCTCTTTCCGAGGACACTGTGGTTCCTAAACCCGAGGGGGCCATCTCGAACCCGGAGATGGCCCTGGGTCAGCCGGGAAACGAAGAAATGCCTTATACCTTGCAGTGTGAAGACCTGGGACGGCGTGCAGTTTTAGTCGGTGCGAATCTGACATAACCAACCCCGCTGGCCGGCGGGGGGTATCAGAAGGGATTTCGGCACGATAAAAAAAAAGTCTACAGTAGCCGCTTCGAATCAGGTGGGCCGTGTGCTTGTCTGCCACCTAAGTGGTACAAAGAAAAACCACTGGGATGATGAAGACTACCTTGGTACCTTTATTATAAGGTTTTATTTAACTTGCACTATTCGTATGTGATGAGGCCATCAAGCTGAGTGCCACCATTGTTAACATGGTACGTGTATGTAATGGCGACCCTCTTTCCTGAGACTTTACCTTCAGCTTACCATCAGGCGAGGTGAAGTCAAATTGACGTGTCCTAAATATAAAAAAAAAAAGTAAGTTGTCCACCAAAATTTGCAAACCTATTTTCGACCATTTGTTGGCATTTGATTGAGCTGTGTTGTTACACGTTCACTTTGAATGACAATTGAAAAAAACTTTGTTTTTTTTTTCTTAATTCTTTATCATTCCTTAGTTAGACCATTGAACAGTCACTGCTCCAGAACTACGTAGTATAAAGTGGCTTTTCCCACCCGTCTGTCCATATGTATGCTTAGATCTTTTAAACGACGCAACTGATTTAGATGCGGTTCTGTTCAATAGAGAGAGTGAATCAAGAGGAAGGTTTATATGTATAGTACATGCATAATATAACGCGGGCGAAGCCGCTGGCGTCCGCTAGAGTTGGTAATATTGTAGTAGGTATACTAATACTATAAAAAGGTATTTGAAATTTGTGAGGTTGTAGGGGGTAATCTCTGGATCTACAGAATCGATTTTAAAAATTATTTTACCGATAGAAAGCCACGTTATTTGTGAGTGTCATAGACTATATATCATGACGCTTCGACCCAGGGGAGCGGAGCAGTATTCATAAATATCAACAAATCCGAAAGATTTCCATACATTATATGAAAACTAATAAATTGAGGGTATTTATATGAGTTTAAGGGGTGCAGCGGGGGTTCGAAATACGCGATAGCCGGAACCGGGACGTGCCAGCTAGTCTATTATGATTTTAAGACTCAATATGGCGATCACCTGTTGTGACGTAACATGCATTTGTTGGTGTGTCTGCAAAACGCTCTGTGATTGGCCGCCGAGTGTCTTACGATCGCCTGCGCACACGTATGTCTTTTATAGCGGTCGGTTATGATGCATTATATATTTATATATGTGAAGCTATTTGAATAGGACTATGTGTTTTAGTAGTAGTAGTAGTAGTAGTAGTATCTCTTTATTGTACACCAAGAATAAGATAAAAAAGAAAGACAAATATTACAATATGGTGTATACAATATCATGAAGGAATGGTTGGAGAGGCACCACGGTGACCTCTCCTACCGAGTGTGCCAGATACTTACCGGACGCGGGTGCTTCGGTAAGTATCTATGGCGCATCCATCGGGAGACAACGCCGCAGTGCCAGTACTGCGAGGATCCTGGCGAAGACACGGCGCTCCACACGTTGGTGGAGTGCCCTGCGTGGGCGAGTCAACGCCGGGATCTCGTTGCGGTCCTGGGCGTGGACGTTCTCTCGTTGGAGACCATGGTGAGGGCCGTGGTCTCCGACGGGAGCAAGTGGCACGCCGCCGCCTCTTTCTACGAGCAGGTAAGGGGCGCGAAAGAGACGGTGGAGAGGGAACGGGAGAGAACCCTGCCCCCCGAGTTCCGCAGTCTGCGGCGAGGTCGTCTACGCCCGGGACTACCGACCTCCATGATCGGGGCCTGAGGACGGCAGTTGGCCGAATCGCCGTCCTTACAGAAGCAGGCCGTGGCGGAGGCGTGTCGTGTGTGCCACACGCGCCTGCCAACTCACCGACGCGGGATAAAACCCGACCCCACTTGGCGAGGCCGCGGTGTCGGCCAAAGTCCGCCAGTAACCCTGGGGTTATCCTTTCCAGGGCTTACACGGGGTGCCCGACAATGGACACTTGGGGAGGACACCGTGTGGTTTTAGTCGGTCTGATTCCCACACGCCCACCCCATCGTCAGCACCGATGGGGTGAAGCCCGTGGGGGCTTCCACACGTAGAACAAAAATGGTATTTACAATTGTATTTGATCTTATTTTATATTTTACATTGATCCCGACGTTTCGGTTGCTTTTCAGCAGCCATGGTCACGGGGAGAATTCGTTAAAAATAGTTTTATTTCAATGTGTGACATTCGCATAAATTTCCGACAATATCTTATTTGCGTGATAACATAACATAACATAAACTCACGCCTATATCCCCGAAGGGGTAGGCAGAGGTGCTAGCACCCACATTTGCGTAATCATATACCTAATTAGAATGGTTTGGTCCTATTAACATCCTTGAGACCCAAGTCTAGCCGGTGCACTTGCTAAGCAATGGAGGAGGCTCTGACGCAGGATTTCCTCTCAGGGTTGGGACGTCAAGCGGCATTTCCTACCGGAAAAGTCGACATAGGTACCGGCCAAAAAGCGGACCTCGGGCTGCAAAGTGAAAACTATAAAAAATATAACAAGGTAAGTGACAAAGGTACCTTTTAGGTTGACAGAACATGTATCGTTCCTCTGGCTCCAGAATTGATCTAGAACAATAAAATACAAGTTACAAAGATCTCGTCTATACAAATAAATAAAATTGAAGTGTCTGTTTATAACATTAAAATGTCAGGTTTAAATTAAACGAGTGTATTTGAGAAACATATAACAAAAAAATTGTCTGTCTATTTGAATTAGGTAGGTGAGTAATCTCTGTAACGGCTGGGCCAATTGTAACAGAACTTTCACTAGCAGATAATGAATATTATAAGGCGTCACATAGGCTACTTTTATGTAGGAAATAAATTAGTGTTTCGCGGTATCGTGTATCTTAATGCAGTTCACAGAATACATCTACTTACCAAGTTTCAACAACATAGTTCGTATAGTTTCGGAAGAAAGAGGCTGTGGCATACGGACGGACAGACAGACAGACATGACGAATCTATAAGGGTTCCATTTCTTGCCATTCGACAACGGAACCCAACAAGATTATACACGATTGTCATAAATACCCTCCTGAACTTATGACTTGTCGCTAGATTTCTTGAAAAGTACTGTGTCATTCCAAACTATACTTTGTAGTAGATACGATACGGCATTATTTAGCAAAGATGAATGTGAACCAATAACATAATCTGTAGTCCCAAGTCCTTGTTTTGTTCTCATTCTCTCCGTGTGGTGTAAATGTATATAGCAATAATTTACTCATCAACTTCTAAGCTTTACGAGAGAACTTCAAGTCTTAAAAGAAGGCTTGGCAAATATAACTAGACTGAACTACTGAATATCATCGATTTTCGTAAGTATGACTTGATTCAACATTTAAATGTCAAATTTCACCGCGCAATTATTCCTGCAGGATCTTAAGAAATACGCACACTTTCAAACCGTCAGCGGTACATTTCTTTGTAGATGTCTTATTGTTCATAGTGTACTGTGCCTTAGTCAAGCCAATTAACACACAATTGCGAAAATAATTCTGCAACCTAATCTGTATGTTACCAAAAAATCCACATCCCTGCGGTTTGATTTATATTCGCAATTATGTTTTGTGCGCTATTGAGGGGTTTAAATGTAGGAACTGACAAGAATCCTAAGGATTTTTATTGTGCTTTCATCAGATTGGACATAACTTAGACAGGAAAATTCTGTAGGAAAAAGCCTTTACGTTGCAGAAAAGACCTTAAACAACACTTTTTGCTTAGTTTTTTATCAGTAAACATGGTCATCTGAGCTTCTTAGAATAGATGAAGAACAAGTGAGATAGCACTGCTTTTTTTTTACGTGTGGAAACCCCCACGGAGTTCACCCCATTCGGTGTTGGCGTGTCGGAATCGGACCGACTAAAACCAAACGGTGTCCTCCCCAAGTGTCCATTGCCGGGCACCCTGGGTAAGCCCTCGAAAGGATAACCCTGGGGTTATCCTTTCGAGGGCTTACCAAAGTCCAAAGGTGGCAGCCTCGCCTGGAGGAGTCGGGTTTTATCCCGCGTCGGTGAGTTGGCAGACGTGTGCCGGACACACACAACACGCCTCCGCCACGACCTGCTACTGTAAAGACGGCGATCGGCCAACTGCCGTCCTCAGGCCCCGATCATGGAGGTCGGTAGTCCCGGGCGTAGACGAGTCTGCGGCATCCTCGCCGCAGACTGCGGAACTCGGCGGGCAGGGTTCTCTCCCGCTCCCTCTCCGCCGTCTCTTTCGCTGATGGTAAGTTTATACCATAGTTTAAGAACGCTTGTGATGGAAAAATATGCAGTAGCCGTGTAAAACAGTATATTTTGTTTCAAAACCGTTCGTAAAATGCATCTTATTATAATCGCAAGATTTTACTAAGGCCAAGATTCTTCTAGCTTATACCACGTTATATAATGCCATGTCTGATTGCCGCTCGCCCACACGTGCATGGACATGAGAAAATGCACTGAGCTCTATTATGTCTTGTGGCTTACCTTTACCTGCGTAGTTTATTGACAAACAACTGATAACAAGAGGCTACGTTATTGAATCCACGAGCATTTTTACGAAATGGAAATGTGTTCATGTGCATGGAAGGTTTAGCTATAATTTATTTTATTCTTCGTCATAATTGTCCAATTTCAATTAAACCTTGGTAAGGCAAGGTGTTTAGCTAGAAAGCAAGTGGCCCATCTAAATTTGGTGAAGATTTAATGACAGGATGTTGAATCAATTTGGAGAAAATCATAAAATTTTTGCAGTCTTCGGCTTGGCATTTACAAATTTTATATACTTACAATATAGTGGCATTATTCGTGCATAGACGATGATAATAGTCATAGGAGTTGCCTCATCGCCAGGGATGCCTAAGACCGTGCAAAGTGGGGGAGAAAAAGTCGGAAGGCGGACTACGAGCAACGAGGTGAACGTCTCGGATGCAATCGGGACAAATCGCGACTGTTGGTGATGAACAGTCATAGAAGTTGCTAAATTTATGTGAACCATAAATTGGATGCAAAAGCACTCATGCAGTGTAAGTGCAAATATTTGCTTTTATTATCATATGATGTCAATGGTGATAAGACTTACTAGGCAGATTCCATGGGAAGTCGCACGGGATTAGAATTAAACGCTGGTGTAGCCGCAGACAACAGCTAGTTATAAATGTTATCACATGCGTATACAGCCACATTCATTTCTCTTGCACAATGCACAAACGGCGGCCATGTCAGTTCGGCGAGCCCCTGAAACCGCGGACACTGATTGGCTGGCCGCAACGCGCCTACGTGACGTCAATGACTCTAGCGCACGTATTTTATCGGAAAACAAATCACATTATCGGCGATAGCGGTTTATAAACAGAACTTATTATCTTCGGAAATAATTTTTATCCATAGCTGCAGCCTAGTTTTATTTAATACTAAGTATAAGTATTTAGGTTGTGTTTCACCAGTACCTATGAATGACTGAATTGATTTTGATGAATAGCGTGTTTTTGGGGCCATACCAAGAATTTCCCTGCAAGCGAAAGAGGAAAAGCGTGCGCCAATCAGCGGATATACTGTACCCGCTGATTGGCGCACGCTTTTCCTCTCTGGATTGGGAGGTAAGACGGCAGTCGTTCGTAGATAATTATGATGATAATATTCATTCCAACGGGAAATGATGGTTCTGGGCGATGCTGGGCACGAACTTATCGATAAAAAACACCTAGACCAAGGCAAATTGACAGTCAGACAACAAATATCAAAGCACAAACGCAGAACATTCATATGATTATGTTGATTACTGACCATTCCATGCCATAAGCGTCCAATTAACTGACCAGTTCGACCAAATGGTTGCGACATTTAAATTATACAAACCATATAGGTATTAACTCGTTTGGGGTGTGTGTTGGGTAACCTCCTCGAGTGTCGTTCCGATTCCGATCCCGCTGCAGTCCGGGGGGAACGGAACCGGAGCGACCGGTACACCCTGGGCGGCGGTCAATGGCTTCCCCTTCATGGGGTTGGCATTGATCGTCGGCGAATACCCAACGTGGCGGGAACACATCGCTCTCCGTACTCCTCTGCTTTCAGAGGAGACAGGATGAGCGATGGTGTTTGTGGCTGAGGCCACCATAGGATCCTAGGAGATCCAGGGGCGGGTTGGCCCACTGCTAACGCAGGGGCCGACGGGCACTTGTGCCGCCGCCGGTGAGAGAGGACTAGCCATCCTCTCGCGTTCCGTAATCGGCAAGTGATCAGCAACGACCTGACTGGTGGCTCCAGAAGGGTACGCTGTGAACTTGCTGACCGGAGGGCTTGCCTTTATTGGCCGGCCCACGACAAGGAAAAGTCTATAACACCCGACAGCAAAGTCGTAAAAACCTATGGATACCAGCCGACCTCCATAGTATATAGGCTTATCCAGGTGCAGGGGGCACCGCCTGGATGGACCACCTTTCCCCCATACTCGTGGGATATGTTATGAACAATATCAACAATATAATAAATAAACCGGACAGGAAAACAAAAAAGAACAATGAAATCGGCGTGAATATGGAAAATGAGAAAGACGGAGTCTGCGTGGAAATCGCGCAGCAGTCATGCGTGGAGGTGACGCTAAATACCTCGGCGGTGTCGGAGAGTTTCGACACCGCCAACGAGCGAAGCCGGGCGAGCAGCCCAGTGGGTCTGGGCGTGCAGCGGACCCGCAAGCGCAGGAGGCGCGCAAAGGCTCGGGCGGGGGAGGACGTGTCGGATGAGGACTTTACCCTCACCGGGACGACCTCCTCCTCCAGCAGCGACGAGGCGTCGAAGCCGGCGTCCAAGGTGGCTGCGGGCCGCCGAGGGGCGCGGGGTGGCGTGAGGGCTGGACAATCCACCCGAGCTCCCTCTGCTCTTGGAAGAGCCGTGGGAAACTCACCGCCGAGGCCTTCCACCTCGGCGGTGTCGGTGTCGGAGCCGTGCGGGAAGACGCGGTCACTCCTGGAGAGACTCCAGAAGGTGCCTGCGTCGTCCCAGGGGTCCCCAGACCCTCAGCAGGAGGAGATGCTGAACATTGTGTTCGGCATCGCCTCCGAAAACGAGGCTCTCGCGGCACAGCTGGCCGAGTCCCGTCGAGAGACGGCTCGGCTAGCTGCAGCTCTGGAGGAGCTGAAGAGGTTGGTGGCGAGCTCCGCCCAGCCGGCACAGCCAGCGCAATTGGCGCAATCAGAGCCGCCGGCGCGGGTGACGCGATCGACGCGGTCGACGCAGCCGGTGCTGGCGAAGCTATCGCAGGCGGAGCAGCCGACGCAATCGGTGCGGCGGCCGGCCCAATCACCACCGGAGGAGCCCTGGGTAGCTGCTACCCGAGCGCTGGAGGAGAGGATGATGAGTCGGTTGGAGGCCTTAGTGGACTCCATCCGCCGTCCGCCTCTGGCGCCACCGGTGGCCGGCTATGCGGTAGCAGCCCGGAAGGGTAATACCCGCCCGGCTGCAGTGGAGGCTCTGTCGGAGCCGGCTCCTCGCCCCGCTCCCGCTCAAGGCCCCGCTCCCACTCAAGGGAAGGGAAAGGGGAAGGGCAAGGGCAAGGGGAAGACGTCCCCAGCCCAGGCCCCAGCCCCAGCCCCAGTCGCGGCTCCGGTAACCCCCACCAGAACCCCCTTGGAAGGGGGTTGGGAGGTGGCTGGAGCCAGTAAGAAGAGGCGGAAGGCCGCCAAGAAGGCCGCCAAGAAGGCCAGGAGGGCCGCGGCCGCCGCGAAGGCAGCGCCGGGGAAACTCCGTGCCCCTCGCACTACTGCCGTCGTCGTCACTCTGACGGCGGAGGCAGCGTCGAGGGGCATGGGGTATGCCGAGGTGTTGGCCAAAGTAAAGGCCAACGTCGACTTGAAGGCCCTCGAGATCCCGGGCGTCCGGTGCAAGAGCACACGGACGGGAGCCCGGCTTCTCGAGGTCCCCGGCGCCGCCAGTGGCCCCAAGGCTGACGCCCTAGGGGCTCGGCTAAGGGAGTCGCTAGATGCAGCCGACGTCCGGGTGTCCAGGCCCATTAAATGCGCAGAAATGCGCATTACGGGCCTGGACGACTCCGTCACGGCAGAAGAGCTCAGGCTCGCCGTGGCGGAGGCCGGGGACTGCTCCCCGGACACAGTAAAGGCCGGAGCTATACGCTTCGGCCGCGGTGGACAGGGGGCAGCAGTTGTCGGCTGCCCTATCGCGGCGGCCCAAAAGGTCGCAGACGGGCGGAGCCTCCTGGTGGGAGGCTTCCTGAGGGCGCAGGCACGGCTCCTGCAGGCCCGACCGGCCAGGTGCTTCAGGTGCCTGTCGGTGGGCCATGTGGGGGTGCACTGCACGGCGGAAGTGACGGCGGGTGACCGTTGCTTCCGCTGTGGCCAACCCGGTCACAAGGCCGGCACGTGCGATGCCCCGCTGCACTGCTTTAGGTGTGCAGCGGGAGGCAAGCCGGCCGACCACAGGGTTGGCAGCAAGGCCTGCGCCGGAGGGGAGCCGAAGCCGGGAGGCCGGCCTTCCGCCTCCAGTTCACAGCGGGATGCGGAGATGGGGGTTCCATAATGGATCCTCAACTCCGCATCCTGCAGGTGAACGTTGGCCACGGTGCCCATGCTCAGGATCTTCTGCGCCAGAGCATGGCACAGTGGGCCATAAATGTCGCCGCTGTCGCCGACCCATACACCCACCGGTTCCTCGGGCCTACCTGGGAAACCGCGCTGGATGGGTCGGCGGCACTGGTGCACAACCCTGCCGCCGGCAGCCCCCCTCTTGCCGTCGTTGCAAGGGGACCCGGCTGCGTGGCGGCAGCGGTTGGCGACATAGCGGTCGTGGCCGCTTATATCACGCCGAACCGAGACCAAGCTGCATATGAGCAGTGGCTCCGTCAGCTGGCCGTCGTCGTAAATGCCTGCCAGCCCCGTCCGGTCCTTGTGCTCGGGGACTTCAACGCCTGGTCGTATGCCTGGGGTTCCCGACACGAAAGGGGCGCGACGGGGCATAGAGGCAGGGCACTGGTGGACTGGGCCGCACGACTCGGCCTAGTCCTCCTAAATCGGGGAGCCGTGGACACGTTCGTGACCTCGAGGGGTAGCTCCATCGTGGACCTATCGTTCGCGAGCCCCTTGTTGGCGCGACGTGTTCAGGGCTGGCGCGTCGTTTTGGGGGAGGATACTAGTTCGGATCACCGATACATTCGGTTTGACGTGTCCCCCCCTGCGAGCGACGCGCCGGCTGCACCGGCTCCACCCGAGCGACGTTGGGCGCTTAAGCGACTTGATCGGGAGCTCCTCCTGGAAGCCGCCATCGTACAGGCCTGGGCCCCTGCGCCGGACAGGCCTGTCAGCATAGACGATGAGGCGGAGTGGTTCCGGGAGGCCATGACCCGTGTCTGTGACGCGGCGATGCCTAGGGCTCCGCCCTATAATCCGAGGGGTCAGGTCTACTGGTGGTCGTCGGAGATCGCGCAGCTCAGACGGGGCTGCGTGATCACGCACCGCCGGTGGGCCCGATTCCGTAGGAGGCGTCGCCGCCCCGCAGATGCGGAGGCCCGAGAGGCGGAGTTGTACGAGGGATACAGGGAGGCCAGACGAGCCCTCCGAGCGGAGATAAGGCGTTCCAAACGGGACGCCTTCCGCGAGCTGCTGGCGACACTGGAGCGGGACCCTTGGGGGCGGCCCTACCGGATGGTGAGGGGCAAGCTGCGCCCCAAGGCCCCGCCGTTAACCCGGTGTCTCCAGCCGGATCTGCTCGGAGGAGTTGTTGGCTCCCTGTTCCCAGCGCGGGCGGTGGAACATGTTCCACCGCAGATGACTCCGCCTCGGTTGCGCATGGCGCCCGACGTGGAAGACGACGACGTGCCCGAGGTCACTTGGGTAGAACTAGAGCTGGCGGTGAGAAGGCTGAGAGCCAAACACACCGCCCCGGGACCCGACGGCATTCCAGGCCGAGCGTGGGTCCTAGCTCTAGTCGACGACGCTCTCGAGCCCCGACTGAGAGGGCTTCTCAGCGCATGTTTGGAGCGGGGCCAGTTTCCGAAATTGTGGAAGACGGGGAAACTGGTCCTCATCCGAAAGGAGGGGCGCCCGGCGGACTCGCCGTCCGCCTACCGGCCCATAGTGTTGCTCGACGAGGTGTGCAAGCTCTTTGAAAGAGTAATTGCGAAGCGCCTCGTCGAGCACCTCTCAAGAGTGGGGCCGGACCTGGCGGATGGCCAATATGGCTTCCGCCAGAGGCGCTCCACCGTGGATGCCATCATGCGCGTGAGGGCTCTGGCGGAGGATGCAGTAGCCCGGGGTGAGGTGATGTTGGCGGTGTCCCTGGACATCGCCAACGCGTTCAACACCTTGCCCTGGAGTTGCATTAGGGAGGCGCTCGTGTATCACGAAGTGCCTCTCTACCTCCGCCGCATAGTCGGGGCGTATTTGACGGAGAGAGCCGTCATCTACCCAACCGTGACCGGTCTCGGTCGGCGTGAAATGTCGTGCGGTGTTCCACAGGGATCGGTCCTGGGGCCGCTCCTGTGGAACATCGGATACGAATGGGTGCTTCGCGGTGAGCTCGTAGGCGGTGCCGCCGTCACGTGCTACGCGGACGACACGCTCGTGACGGCGTGCGGGGCGACGTACCGCGAAGCGACCCGAAAGGCCACGACCGCGGTTGCCCAAGTCGTTAGGCGGATCCGGCGGCTGGGTCTCGAGGTGGCCCTGCATAAAACCGAGGCCCTGTTCTTCCATGGGCCTCGGAGCAAGCCACCCGAGGAATCCAGTCTCATCGTGGGAGGAAATCGCATCGGCATCAAGCCCCAAATGAAATATTTGGGGCTCGTGCTCGACGGCCGATGGGACTTCGGAGAGCACATCCGAAGTCTGGCCCCCAAATTGAAGGGCACAGCTCTTGCTCTGGCTCGGCTGTTGCCCAACATGAGGGGGCCCGATGACTCCTGCAGGAGACTCTACGCGGGGATCGTGCGGTCCATGGCCCTGTATGGGTGCCCAATATGGGCGGAGGCCCTGAAGACCAGAACTGTGCGGATGCTGCGCGCTCCGCAGCGAGTTCTGGCCATCAGGGTCATCCGAGGGTACCGCACGATCTCCTTCGAGGCGGCGAGTCTCCTTGCCGGAACTCCGCCATGGGACCTGGAAGCGAGAGCCCTTTCGCAACTGTACCAGTGGCGAAAGGAGGCGCGGGAGCAGGGATGGAACCCCGAGCCTCGAGAAATCGAGGCCGTGCAGTCCCAGCTCCGCCAGGCCATCGTGGTGGAGTGGAAGGAACGACTTGGGCAACCAAGCGCAGGGCACGCCGCAATAGCGGCGGTAAGGCCCATCATGGAGGATTGGCTGGAGAGGCGACACGGAAGCCTCTCCTACCGACTGACGCAGGTGATCTCAGGGAAGGGGTGCTTCGGGGACCACCTGCATCGGATCAGGAAGGAGCCAACGCCTGAGTGTCATCACTGCGACGCGAGCGAGGACTCAGGGCTGCACACGCTGGCGGACTGCCCGGCGTGGGAGGCGCCGAGGCGTGACCTCGTGGCAGCCATCGGGGTGGGAGTCCTCTCGCTCGGCAGCATGATTGCGGCAATGGTGCGGAGCGCGAGCGCGTGGGCCGCCGCCGCCTCCTTCTGCGAGCATGTAATGCTCGCGAAGGAGGTGGCGGAGCGCGCCCGGGAGAGACTTAGAACTCTCCCGGTCCGCCGAGCCCGCAACTTGCTCGCCGCGCGTCGCAGGCAACTCAGGCGCCGCAGGTCGCTTAACGACCTCCGTCCTCCATGAGCGCAGGCCTGGGGGTGGCGGGTGAGGCCACCTGTCACCCCAGCAGAAGCAGGCCGGGACGGTGGGGCGACTAGCGCCCCTCCCCCAAACCGGGGCAAGACGGGGACACCGTGGTTCCCAAACCCGAGGGGGCCATCTCGAAACCGGAGATGGCCCAGGGTCAGTCGGGGTGCGAGGGATATGCTCTATGGGCAACCTTACACCCCGGCGTCTGTAGACCCGAGACGGCGTGCGGTTTTAGTCGGTTCAAGCCCGACATAACCGCCCCCGCTGGCACGCGGGGGGGTATCCGAAGGGATTTCCGCACGATAAAAAAAAAAAAAAAAAAAAAAAAGGTATTAACTCGTTTTATGTCAGTACATAGTCTTTGTCCTTTAGAAAGTGGATAACCTCGAACGCTATTTGCAACATGACAGCCACGAGCCAATTCGACGGAGTTAATTGACATGAAAATGCATTTCTATATATAGGTTTCCTCTAAATTGCTAGGCCTCCTCGGGTTTGGGAACCACGGTGTCCCCGTCTCGCCCCCGGAAAAAGGGGGGCACTGAGACCTTGAACCTGGCCTTGGAGGCAATATCAACGACCGTGATCGTTGGTCATATGACTTGTTCGCCAACTTGGTTTATTCATTCAATACTCATTGACCATTTTAGTAGTAAGTATACTTAGGTATTGCAAACCCCAAGCCTTATCACGTTCAATTTCGTTATCAGCTGCTTTGGTGAGGCAATTATATTCCTTATCGCCGGCAGATAGCGAGAGGAAAATCTTTTGTAGATAACCAAATGTTTTGTTGCAAACGGCGTTGAATTCAGACAGTAATAATTGGTAAATATTTTACCATTTTTGAGACCATTTCTAGGTACCTGCACAACACAAAAGCCATCCCGTTCCCACGACCCACAGGCGCCTATTTCCGGGATTAAAAGTAGTCCACGTGCTTTTTTTTTAAATGTAAAAAGTATATTAGTAACCGAAATTACTAATATTCTTCCTAACCCCAACAGCTAAGCTAAATTGCTTGTGTTAAGAGTGCCTTTACGTTGGTATTGGTACCGAACCCGAGACCTCTCGATCGTAAGGCCTACTCCTAAACCACTAAGCCACCGACGCTTATAAACGCAGGTGCGCGTACTCATCAATCTGCGTACATAGCTATAAAGCAAGAATACATTGCAAAACTGAGTGTACAAGAGAAAGGTGTAGTAACAGTACGTAAGCGAAATAACTGGAACATAACGGCCTATGTGGCACAAAGTATGTCCAATTGTTCGAACATTGCAAAAACTAGCGCATGTCAATGATAACATTGTGTAATTTTTATCAACGTGTAAAATTAATCGGAAAATAAAATCGATTTGTGAATATCATCAACCTATACTAGTCCACTGCTGGACATAGGTCTCCAGCATCTGCCCTTGTTCTTATATAGATTAAATTCCACGATTTTAGCTAAAGGCCTACATATGCTGCATTTGACGGAAATTCGTTGCAGTTCTTCCTGATCGGAACGCCAATATATATAATATATGTTATTTGTACTAAAATTATAAAGAGGTCTTATAAACTTTATGAGTTTGTTTATATGTTAAGGGTAATCTTCAGAACCACTGCACTTTTTGGAAAAATTCTCTCACCATTTCAAAGGTACGTTATTCCCGATGGACATAGGCTATATTTATTATGTAGGTTGAGTTTAAAAAAAAACATATAAACTGAAGAGAAGCGAGAGCGGGTTGCTAGTTAAATAGAAATAAATAAATGTACTGTCGCAACCGCTATGTCCCTGCATTTTAAATCTGTAATATCTTCGAAAATATTCATTTAAATTACATGCTGGTAAGAGCCATATTGATCTAAATTAAATGCACATTGTATTTAATATACTTAATAGGATAAAGATTAATTGCTTAAAATCGCTTCATAAATAAAGCTATTATTTCTCGTAAAAAGTAAAGGATACAAAATGGTTATGTATGTTATCCCTAAGAGATAGACATATACGATAGCGGACTTTTTTGTAGACCTTTTTAAGGTGTACAATACTGTAGTACATTATTTTGATCTATTTCGTAGGGGTTATCCTTTCGAGGGCTTACCCGGGGTGCCTGGCAACGGACACTTGGGGAGGACACCGTGCGGTTTTAGTCGAGACACGATATAACCATCCCCGCTGGCCGGCGGGGGGGTATCCGAAGGGATTTCCGCACGTTAAAAAAAAAAAAAAAAAAGGTTCATTTAGCGTTCATAACCGGTTCATAACCGCGGTAGCCTAGTGGTATGGGTAATGGACTGCTGAGACGAGGTCTCGGGTTCGATCCCAGGTTTTACCATGGCACACACCAATGACTTTTCGATGCTGTTCGAAGTTATGTGTGTATTTATCGCAGGTTTATAAGTGCCCGGTTAATGGCAATAGGCTCGCCACCTATTACATTGGGACCTAAACATAAACTGGCGAAATGTGGGTGCTAGCACCTCTACCTCCCCTTCGGGGATATAGGCGTGAGTTTATGTTATGTTATGTTGTCATTCAGCGTTTGCAGTGTAGGTAAGCGCGAAAATGTGTTTATTTACGACATCACATTAGGAACCTCTAAAATTACCAGTGTTTCTCAACTATATTATACATATAAACCTTGGTCTTGAATCACTGTATCTAATAAAAAAGCGGCCAAGTGCGAGTCGGACTCGCCCATTAAGGGTGTTACTAGCAAGTAACATAATAATGTTTTTTTTTTTAATTTTTATATTTGAGTTGATTGAATGAAAGGTAAATTGCGGTTTACGATTTATGACGTATTAAAAAAAAATTCTTACTAGATCTCGTTCAAACCAATTTTCGTTTCAAGTTTACATGGTAATGTACATCATATATTTTTTTTTAGTTTTATCATTCTCTTATTTTAGAAGTTACAGGGGGGGGGACACACATTTTAACACTTTGGAAGTGTCTCTCGCGCAAACTATTCAGTTTACAAAAAAATTATATTAGAAACCTCAATATCATTTTTGAAGACCTATCGATACATACCATACTCGTATTGGTTTGATGAAAAAAAAATGTTGAGTTTCAGTTCTAAAGTATGGGGACCCCCAAAATTTATTGTTTTTTTTCTATTTTTGTATTAAAATCTTAATACGGTTCATAGAACACATTTACATCTACTTACCAAGTTTCAACACCATAGATCTTATAGTTTCGGAAAAAAGTGGCTGTGACATACGGACGGACAGACAGACAGACATGACGAATCTATAAGGGTTCAGTTTTTTGCCATTTGGCAACGGAACCCTAAAAAAAACCGCATCACAATTCATTGCGTACTTTCAAAGAGCTAAGCATACATAGGACAGCCAGACAGCGGGACAGATTTTGTTTTATACTATTTAGTTATATCACTTACTAGACCCAAAAACTTGTTTCGATTTTAGTTCTTGCATTTTGTTGTCTTTCTCTGGCGTCGGCGTCTCGTAAATACTACTCTGAAACAAATATTTCTGTATAGATTAGGTACTTCTATACGATGGCGGCCGGGATAGATTTAGAACTCTCCCAGCCCACCGAGACCGCAACATGCTCGCCGCGCGTCGCAGGCGACTCAGGCGCCTTGGAGGTCGCTTAACGACCTCCGTCCTCCATGAGCGCAGACCTGGGGGTGGCAGGTGAGGCCGCCTGTCACCCCAGCAGAAGCAGGCCGGGACGGCGGGGCGACTAGCACCCCTCCTACAAACCGGGACAAGACGGGGACTGACCCTGAGCATCTCGAAACCGGAGATGGCCCAGGGTCAGTCGGGGTGCGAAGGATATGCTCTATGGGCAACCTTACACCCCGGCGTCTGAAGACCCGAGACGGCGTGCGGTTTTAGTCGGTTCAAGCCCAACATAACCCCTCCCCCCGTCGGCTAGCGGGGTGGGGATATCCGAAGGGATTTCCGCACGAAATAAAATGGTACTTCGATACGGGAAGCTGGTAACCTGTAAGCTGGTAAACCTTCTGATTGACGGACGAGGAGCTGGTGCAGGATTTCCTTTAAGGAGTTTTTTTTTAAAGAGCTCTCCAGCTACATTAAATTGCTTATGTTAGGAGTGGGTTCACGTCGGTAGTGTAGTGGACAGTATTCGAACACCGGACCTCTGGATCGTGAGGCCAAATCCGCTAAGCTACCCACGAACTTGGCTTGGAAGGGCAGACGGTAGTCCTTTGTTACTTAATGACGTAAAAAACTTAACTGAAATTTTGCACCGATAACAACCGTAGGAAATACGCAGCTTTTCACCAAGAGAATGGGTTCCTGTGGATCTTGGGAACGTGATAAATATACCAAGAGGCTGTCTCAAGAACATAGGCTATCAGATAATAGTGCATATGAGCTGCAGATGTCAGGCCCATAAATGCTGTACCTACAGCAACATAGGCACTTTCCGCTAACGAAGATGTTAGTAAGTAAACATTTAGATGTGCGAGCTCATAAAATAGCTACTATGGACAAGTGTGATTACACGTGTACGACAATGGAATTTACCGCCAGTTTAGGGCACAAAATATCACACACAGTTATAAATTTCAAGAAATCGCAATAGGAACTTTGAATCAATCAGTAGTTGATATGGAGATGCTAACCTGTTCATCCATAAAAGGTGCATTTAATGTTATTACGTTAATAATATTAATACAATAAGGGATAATGATTTTACTGCCTTCAATGTTCAGTTGATGACAGCAAACTCGCTATCCCTTCGAGGAGAAAATAGATAGGATAGCAAAAAGAGGAAATTTTGATTTTTTCCCCATCGCACTGAGAAAATGATATGTGAAAACGTCCGTTCCGCACAAAATAACACTAAAAGTCTTCTATTTCATTTGTCTTTGCTATCGCTTCATGTTACTTACCGACAGGAGATTGATACAGATGTTGATTGCCAGGATAAAGATATTTAAGTACCTGAGACAGCGCTACAAACTAAACTAAGTACAATAGTACTTAAATTTAAAAAAAGATAAACCAAATCATTGAAATGATGAGAGCGGAAACCAGATTCTAAAGCAAGCTTTGGTTACAACTGGGATTCGTCATCTTCCGAACCTTTTTTCAACACAGTTAGGGTCGACTTTCAGTCTTATCACGAAGCGGCCGTACTTCGATATTCATTAAACCGGATTTGGCGTTCAGATGGTGGACTGTGTTACAAACTGTAAATCAGTGCTTGGCAGAAACCTTCAGCACGTGTGTAGTACTAAAAAAAAACAATTGACATTTTAATGAAAGAATTGACCTTCAGCCAATCAACCGTTTATAGGCTCTAAATAGGAAAGACCAAAATATTTAAGAGTCTATATTCAAACATGACAATAATTGACATCACTATGAACTCAGGAACAGGCGTCTCATTGATATCGATGAAACAGAAGAGTGCGAGGAGTTGCTTTCAATGAATTTCAGAAAAAAATATTAATTTCAGTAATGGTTTTTCCGGAACAGAAACTATTTTAATCTCGTTTAAAAAATAAATAAATAAAACTTATAAAAAACCACGTTTTCAACACTAAAAAGCGTGGGGCGGGCGCTTTGAAATTTTTAAATTATTGAATATCTAAGGAAAACGATACATGAAATGATTAAAGCGCCCGCCCTACTTTTTTAGTGTTCAAAACGTGGTTTTTAAAAAGTTTTTTATATTTTTTTTTATTAACTACTGACTATTTCTGATGATTAAATATGAAAACTACATAAACAATTTCAGAGCTTTAGGGTGATCAGAAGTGGTCGAAAATTAAGTAGTTTTGGCTTCAGAGGGAAAGAAACACAGACACAAAGTGTAACTAAGAAAAACGTGGTAAAATATGCGGGAGGTTCTTGTAATTTTGTTCTTTCATAATTCATTTACTTATTGATTTTAATTATTATTTTTGTGTTAGATTCAATAAAGCTCCTGCTTTCAATATTCTTCAAGTTTCATTATTATTCTACTATGGATTTCAGAAGATACATTCAATGAAATTTTTAAGCAATGAGTATGCTTACTTTTTCTATAGCTCTAGGTAGCTTTTCTAGGTAGCTAAGTTGGTCAGAGCATTCCCCCTATAAGGGACTGGTCGCGGGTTCAATTCTCGTCCTAGATGTCCTGTTTTCCGATCTAAATCTATCAGAGGATACATCTCAAAAATCCTCAAAACCAAATCGGAAATTTGTCATTTTTACCAATCATTAATGAAACAAGGAATTACTTTTAAATTGTTCTAGTACCTATACATTTTTGTTTCTTTTAAGGTAAGTTACTTATGCATTTTGAAGTCAGTTTTTGAGCTATTTATTTGTGAATATTAACGCACAAAAGAACATTACTAATAAGTAAGGTTAAATACTTTAAGAACGTGAAAACAAATATATTTTCAAGGAAGTACATTAAAACAAATAAATTGAAAACTATGTTACTGTGTATGTTTTAATGAGGAACTTAAATATAATGAATGAAGATACAATACTTTACCGAATAATGTAATAAGCAATAGCTCTCTTAACCATAAAATACTGTTCTTATTCATTATATAAAACTAGCTGACCCGGCAGACTTCGTACTGCCTCAATCGATAGCACCTTTTAAACCTTCTCTGGACCTCCAAAAATAATTCAAGACCAAAATTAGCCTAATCGGTCCAGCCGTTCTCGAGTTTTAGCGAGACTAACGAACAGCAATTCATTTTTATATATAAGAAGAAGAAGAAGAAGAAGAAAGACTAGCTGACCCGGCAGACTTCGTACTGCCTCAATCGATAACAACTTTCATATTTATTCACCGCAATTCATTTTTATATATAAAGATGAAAGATTACGTCATCTAAACATGACACGCTTATAAACGTTTTAGAGTAACACAATCACATTATTATTTATACATGAAATTGAAATTAATGATTAACTTGTCTCCTCGACTAAGATAAATGGAACGAATAAATTTATATCGTCCCAGGACGTAAATATTAACCTTGGAATAATAAAATTCATTTCTAATAAGAATACAATGAATGCAATTCACGAAAACGAATCTGAATCTCAGTTTTGATAACATAAAGGCTATATTGGTGTGAAGGGCAATTTTATTAAAAGCAATAGATGCCGAATTTGCGCAGGTTGTGTGACGCAATGTTTAATTTTTTGCTTAGCATATATTTGCGTGTAGCACATTAACTCACAATTGCCATTAAATTGATCACGCGAATTGTTATGTGGATAAATTCGGTTAGAGACCCAGTAAGTGTGTGTTGTTAAGTAGTAACTCATAGCAATATTAAGCAATACTATACTAGCCAGGTCAGTCTTAGGATGAGTGATAAATTTTAACACATTGACGGCCTGGGGCGTCGCGGAAGTGTATTCGACTGCTACGACAGGGGGCGCGGGTTCGATTCCTGCTCAGTACAAATATTTGTATGCACGAATATGTCTATTTGCATTGGTCTTGGTATTTGTATAGTATTTACAAAAAAAAAGTATATAAGTATGTTTATCCGCATTCTGGAACCCATAACACAAGCTAGTTAAACTATGCTTACTTTGGGTCTAGAAAGCGCTGTGTAGAATGTCGTAGAATATTTATTTATTTTGTTTATTGAGACCCCTCTGTGCCTCAGAGAGCATGTTAAGCCATCGGTGCCGGTTGCTATACGAACATCTATGTGGCAGTCATTTCGGGTAGTTAGAGCCCTAAAAAGACCGACAACCGGTCTTACTACAGAACTTCGATATCGCCAATGAGTTACAACAACCAGATTGACGTTTCACGGAAAATATCGAAATTCGGCCGGTACTCTGAAAGCTGCGTTGGAAAAAGTCTTGGAGTATAACGACACATAAATAAATGACTGATTTCATCTTTTGCGGTCCACTCAGTAATGCACCACAGGCTTGCTGGCACAGTAATGAGCGTAAACACATTTAACCTCGAATTAATCAAGACTGCATCAGTGGTGCAGTAGAAGCGACTACGACTGCCGTGCATAAGGTCCCTGTTTCGATTCACGTATTGGGTTCTTCATTAACAGCTCGGAGTCAAGAAACGGCAATAGTTTTGCACCTTAAACATGGAGATCTAAAACAATTTTTAGGTTTGTAGGTATTTTTAGGTTGTTTTTAGGGTGTTTTTAGGTTGTTTACGGTGGAGGTCCGACGGCAATCACTTTTTTTTTTAATATTTAGTACACGTCAATTTGACTTCACCTCGCCTGATGGTAAGCTGAAGGTAAAGTCTCAGGAAAGAGGGTCACCATTACATACACGTACCATGTTAACAATGGTGGCACTCAGCTTGACGGCCTTATCAGAAGAGGATTGTCGTCGCAGCACCGCGTGACACCCACCGGTCCCACCAGTGCTGCGACCACAATCCCCCTGCCCGGCTATGCACTTGCTGACCCCTGAACGCAATCAAACCGAAATTGGATTACTATGGAGGGCTTTTCGCAATCGTGCACGGTGGTACCCACCCGGCCGAATTTTGTGACAAATTTGTGTCATCAAATTTCTACCACCTGGTAGACCCTTAAAAGTCGTATAAGCCAAATCGAAAGGAAGAGTAAGGAGACCCAGGGCTCTGATTTGAAACCTCGGATACATCCAGGAACAACGTTAAGATGATGATGATGAGTTTATTTACCGAGGAGATATTTCGATCGTACGAGTCAGAAATATGCAGGACATGCGTTCCAACAGTCACGTAAGCCACTATGGCGCACGTACTGTCTAATTCCTGGTACACACCAAGCCAACGAATGCGTTTTTCTTGCTCGTTTATTTGTTAGTTCTTCATTGGTATTCATATTCTCATTTGTATTTGTAGTGGACGACGAACGAATGAAACAGTATGGACGTCACGACGAAAGCAAGCCAGTGGGATTTTTCACCATTACTAAACGCTCGATAGCGTACGAGGTATATCAGTTGTGGTCACAGGCTATCCGGGCAAACCACGGCCTGTGTAACCTAGTGTGTTGATTTTGTTTATCAGGTTGTCTCAGTACATACAGACAATCACACCTCTTTCCCATTGGGATTGGCTGAGACAGATTTTTACAATTGAAACGATCCTATCATACTTATTATCCATTTGCTTTTCACTTCCTTATGTACTTGTGCTTCGTGTACACGTGGCGTCGCGTCGTAACAAAGGCGCCATCGGAATATCAGCACTGCTCATCATAGGTATGTTTAGCAGGGCACGCCGCAATAGCGGCGGTAAGGCGCCTGTCACCCCAGCAGAAGCAGGCCGGGACGGTGGGGCGACTAGCGCCCCTCCCCCAAACCGGGGCAAGACGGGGTCACCGTGGTTCCAAAAACCCGAGGGGGCCATCTCGAAACCGGAGATGGCCCAGGGTCAGTTGGGTGCGAGGGATATGCTCTATGGCAACCTTACACCCAGACCCGAGACGGCGTGCGGTTTTAGTCGGTTCAAGCCCGGTCTTCAAAAATGATATTGAGGTTTCTAATATCATTTTTTTCTAAACTGAATAGTTTGCACGAGAGACACTTCCAAAGTGGTAAAATGTGTGTCCCCCCCCCCCTGTAACTTCTAAAATAAGAGAATGATAAAACTAAAAAAAATATATGATGTCCACCATACCATGTAAACTTCCAACGAAAATTGGTTTGAACGAGATTTAATAAGTAGTTTTTTTTTAATACGTCATAAATCATAAACCGCAATTTATCTTTCAACCTCAATCAATTCATGTATCAAATTAAAAAAAAAACATCATGTTACTTGCTGCTACGGAACCCTTAATGGGCGAGTCCGACTCGCACTTGGCCGCTTTTTTTGGTCATATATCCGGTTCTACTTAACCAATTAATATGTTTAATTTAATAATGTATTAATTAATATGTATGTATTTACAATAAAAAAGTATATAAGTATGTTTATCCGCATTCTAGAACCCATAACACAAGCTAGTTAAACTATGCTTACTTTGGGTCTAGAAAGCGCTGTGTAGAATGTCCTAGAATATTTATTATTATTAAAAAAAAAATTGCAATCAAACATACGGAGAATTTCGATAACTAGACGTGTCCAGCTATCTCAATTGGTCAGCGTATTCCCCCTGTAAGGGACTGGTCGCGTGTTCAAGTCCCGTCTTGAATGTTCACTTTTTCCGAACTAATTGCTTTGAAATATCATTGAAATAATATTATAATTATGTGCTTATAATTTTGTCTTTGTAATGAAAATTTCTACTAATATTCTAAAGAGGAAAGATTTGTATGTAGGTAAGTATGTTTGTAACGAATTGGCTCAAAAAGTACCCGAGCGATTTCAAAAATTCTTTCACCATTAGAATGCTACATTATCCCTGAGTAAAATAGGCTACTTCTTATCCCGATATTCCCACGGGATCAAAACTTACGCGGGTGAAATCGCGTGGCGATGCTAGTAAGTAATATAGGTATATGCCATAAATGTTTGATTTTTCCTGTTAAAATACAAATATGTAAAACAATCATGTTTACCGCGAATACATGCAGTGACCAACGTATTCTGCAAAACGAACTTGATAATGCATAAGCCGTGCGTCAGCGCCGCGCCTCTTCGCGGCGTGCTGTGATTGGCCAGCGCTTGCGCGACTACTATCACGTCACCGAACTTTATGTTACGGAATGCATGAGCCTCGCTAGTAATGTGAGGACAAGCATCATATTTTTTTATGTAAATTTATAAATAACCTCATTCGACATTCGACGACAAATTACACAGCGCTATCTAGAGTCAATGTAAGCATACCTTAATTACCTTGTGTTATGGGTTCTAGAGAGCGGATAAACATACTTAGATACATTATTGAATATATTTCGTGAAACGACTGCCATCTGACTTCCACAACCCATTGGCGATATCAAAGTTCTATAGTTTCACTAGTTATAAGACTTTTTAGGGTTCCAACTACCCGTAATTACGGCTTTATGTGCTCTCCAAGGCACGGAGAGATCTCAATGCGTTCTGAATAGTTACCCATTCTAAGACAGACCTAGCTAGTATTGCTTGACCTTGCAATGTGTTAAGCTACATGATGAACACTTTAGCTATCGAGTTGTGTAATTGAATATTGGGTGTAAACTTTATATTATATTAGGTTGTTACATATGAGGGCACGCCGCAATAGCGGCGGTAAGGCCCATCATGGAGGATTGGCTAGAGAGGCGACACAGAAGCCTCTCGTACCGACTGACGCAGGTGATCTCCGGAAAGGGGTGCTTCGGGGACCACCTGCATCGGATCAGGAAGGAGCCAACGCCTGAGTGTCATCACTGTGACGCGAGCGAGGACTCAGGGCTGCACACGCTGGCGGACTGACGGCGTAGGAGGCGCCGAGGCGTGACCTCGTGGCAGCCATCGGGGTGGGAGTCCTCTCGCTCGGCAGCATGATTGCGGCAATGGTGCGGAGCGCGAGCGCGTGGCCCGGGAGAGGCTCAGAACTCTCCTGGCCCGCCGAGCCCGCAACATGCTCGCCGCGCGTCGCAGGCGAGTCAGGCGCCGGAGGTCGCTCAACGACCTCCGTCCTCCATGAGCGCAGGCCTGGGGGTGGCAGGTGAGGCCGCCTGTCACCCCAGTAGAAGCAGGCCGGGACGGTAGGGCGACTAGCGCCCCTCCCCCAAACCGGGGCAAGACGGGGACACCGTGGTTCCCAAACCCGAGGGGGCTGTCTCGAAACCGGAGATGGCCCAGGGTCAGTCGGGGTGCGAGGGATATGCTCTATGGGCAACCTTACACCCCGGCGTCTGCAGACCCGAGACGGCGTGCGGTTTTAGTCGGTTCAAGCCCGACATAACCGCCCCCGCTGGCCGGCGGGGGGGGGTATCCGAAGGGATTTCCGCACGAAAAAAAAAAAAAAGGTAAAGACCTATTGTGTGACTATAATAGTAAAACAGAAAATAAATATTCTGTAACCAAACTATCCCCCCCTTTAATTGATCATCATCATCATCATCATCCTCCAAGCCTTATCCCAAATCAGTTGGAGTCGGCTTTTCACTCTAACTACGAAGCAGCTGAACTTTGATATTTTCCATGAAGCGACTACCATCTGACCGCCCCCCCGCTGGCGATATCGAAATTCCGTAGTTAGACCAGATGTCGGACTTTTTAGGGCTCCAACTGCCATAGATGTTCGTATGGCAACCAGGACCGACGCTTAACGTGCTCTCTGAGGCACGGAGGGGTCTCAATGTGTCAGAAGGATGGTCACCCTCCATCATCCTAAGACTGCCTTGGCTAGTATAGCTTAACTTTGCTATGTGTTAACCCACTCGGTTACTACTTAACCACAAGCCCCTCATTCCCCCCTTTATTTTATTACCTCGTTTAATTATGGTAAAACAATTTTCTGGATTGCCTCCCCACTATGGAAGAAAATTTAAAGACATATTGCCTCCTTTAGGTAATCAGTGTAATCACAGATCAGATTAGAGATTATGTGGTTCTTGGAAGACCTGGAGGATCTGAAGGTGGAAAACAGATGGAAACAGAATTGAAAGGTTACTAGTTGGTACCCCACATACTGTCAACATGAAGCCACTACGAACAAATCAACTAACTAAAAATTATATAAATCCATACAGTTGCATCCAAAGCTTGTGCACGTAGGAGCCTGGAGTTCAATCATCTTCTCATCCTTTTCATTTTTACTTTAGAGACTGCCATCTGATCCTTCTATACAAACTCTTCACATCTATTCTTCTTAAGAGAGTAACACCAACAATAGATGCATCACAACCAGTGGAACAGGCAGGTTTTCGCACAGGTTTCAGTACAACTGACCATATATTCACCTTAGAACAGGTTATAGAGAAATACCAGGAATTTAATAGACCACTTTATATAGCATTTGTCGATTACAGTAAGGCTTTCGACACCATCAGTCATAAAGCAATCTGGGAAGCCTTAAATTCAATAGGAGTGCACCAAAAATACACAAAAATCATTCAAATTATCTACAAGCATAGTGTCAGCAGGATAAAGTTAGAACAAAGAGGAGAAGAGATAAATATTGAGAGAGGAGTTCGACAAGGAGACCCCTTGTCACCAAAACTTTTTCTGGCTGTGTTGGAATTGGTGTTCAGGAAGTTAGACTGGAAACAAAAAGGAATTATGTTAAATGGTAAATTCCTTAGTCACTTACGATTCGCTGATGACATTGTCGTCTTCGCTGAAACGCCGAGAGACTTGGAAAGTATGTTGAACTCACTAAACACTCAGAGTTCCCAAGTTGGATTGGAGATGAATGCCAACAAGACAAAAATAATGAGCAACGGCATACAACGGCCTCTCTGCATTAACAATAACATCATTGAATATGTAACAAGCTATGTGTACCTAGGCAAGCAAGTATCATTCTTAAAAACCAACAATGAGGAAGAGATAAAAAGAAGAGCAAATATTGCATGGAGGAAGTATTGGTCCATGAAAGAAATCTTCAAAGGAGACTATAACATAAACTACAAGAAAATCACATTTGACACCTGTCTTCTACCTTGTTTGGTTTATGGCTCACAGACGTGGACTTACACAAAGACTGTAAAGAACAAAATTCAAACCACTCAATGAGCAATGGAAAGAAGTATGCTGAGTGTATCGAAATGGGATCGAGTAAGACACGAAAAAATTAGGCAAAAAACTAAGGTCACAGATGCACTCACATACAGCCTCCAACAGAAGTGGAAGTGGGCTGGTCATGTAGCTCGACTCTCTGACAAGAGGTGGACCAAACGAGTCACAACCTGGCGAGGCCCACCCGGCAAACGCCATGTTGGTAGACCACATAAACGGTGGGTCTACGATATTGTTGAGACAGCAGGAAAACAATGGATGTCAACAGCAAACAACAGAGAGAAATGGAAGATATTGGAGGAGGCCTTCACCCAAAGTGGGGTCCACAACAGTTTAAAATGAAATTTAAGAGAATTTAACATTACTAATACTACTATATACGGAACTACTAACAAAACTAACAAAGCAAAAGTTAGTGTAAATGTGGAAATAAAAGGCTTTATTATTTATTATTATTATTATTATCTGATCCTTCATTTTGAGAGGAAATCCAGCTCCAGAGCCCGCACAACCAGCAGGTATATTGGATTGCAGCCAAGAGAGCACTCGCAACACTTCCAGGAAGTATGTTAAGGTTTGTTATATTAGAAATCTATCTAGCAGTATGAGATGTGAATTAATTCATTTAGCAATAACCTAAAATTACAGAGTAAAATTCTTATAGGTATCAATCAATGACTATGTATGGTAGACAAGCTGTTGATGTTGAAATGGGAACACGGGGTGGGATACACGAGTTCTTAAGTTTTGAGACCTAACTGTATGGGCAGTGCGCCTTTTTGTCATGTCATCTGTATGACAGCATAACATTAACATAACATAACATAACTTCACGCCTGTATCCCCGAAGGGGTAGGCAGAGGTGTATTACACACCCACGATTCGCCAGTTATGTTGAGGTCCCAATGTAATAGGGGGCGAGCCCATTGCCATCTACTGGGCACATTATTAAGCGAGCGATAATTATAAGTCAGTTAATGCACACCTAACTACGAAAAGTCAGAGTTGTGCGCCCGGGGCGACTGAGGATCGAACTCGATACCTCGTCTCAGCAGTCCGTTATGTACGCCACTGAGCTATCGCCACTTTTGTATGACAGAAACATTAAAAAGCAACATCATTGTTGCATTTGTTGTTGGTTTTGAATTGATACCAAATTTTTTGTTCCGAACATCCAGTCTAGTAGTGACCATACATGGAAGTCATTTGTATCAATATTATTGTAATGGTTTTTGCATAGGTATGTTAACGAGTAGTAGGCAAGCCAACTAACACTAAATTTATCACAAGCTAGCTGATGCCAAAATGATACACAAATAACAAAAAAAAAAATTTTTGTGTTCAGAATATTTCATTTAACATAGCCCAAGTTTATTTTTTTAATATCTGCAATGTACAGACAATTTATTTACAATTTTATGATAGTATACATAGATAGATACAATAGGAGTTAAAGAAAATTTCAAAAAATCTATTACATACAATTTTTTGTTGTAAATAATAAAATTATGAAAACGTTTTTAAAAATCTTTACCGCTACTTCGTCTATCTAATCTAGCACAGAAGTATTTGGTCAAACTGTAAAGGCTAAAAAATAGAAAAGAACAACTCAAGGATAGAATTCAAAAATAACACCGCTACAATAAATTAATGAACAATAAAGTAATTACCGAATTGCCGGTCGTGAATCATATAAGTTCGTGGTAATATAATAATACATTTAACCATTCTAACCGATTTAAGAAAATTATTTCATTTCGATAAGTACATACCTAATTTACACCTCCTTTGTGTGTAGCAACAATACTTGTTTCTTAAAAAAAAAACTAACTTGTTAAATAATTTATTCGAATTAGCCAAACAAAACACGGCGCGATAGTCGATGCTACTTGTGATTTTTTTTTTTTACTAGTCTCTTATGAAATTTAAATTATTAAACTAAACCTTAATTACATAAGTAAATACTGAAAATTAAAAATCTGAAGCCTTGATAATGAAAATAAATATAGGAAATGAAAATGTGACGAAATAGTACTGAATTTCACCAAACATATGGCATTGGGCATTGACGTCGCAGACAGGACAGACACTGACAGCTAGGGTGGCGTGCAGTAAGGGTAAGTTCGCGAAGCATGCTTCAGTACTGCCAGTGCGTTTTGCCCAGTCATGACTAATATTATTTACATTATATTATTATAATTATTGCCTCAGCCGACCGGCAATAGCACGCTGGTAATGCTTACCAGTTAAATTTAGTTAATTAAATGAGTTAAGGAACCCCAAACTACTCACATTAGCTTTGTCAGCTAATAACGTTCTAGAACATTTTATCTAGGACACGCTTGGTTTGTATAAATGACGAATTAGCAATAAATTAGTATTTATGCTCAATAAATTATCAATAGAATTAATTAACGTTTTATATTAATACAAGCTGTTACTCTGTCACTTGAAATAAAGTATTTTTTAAATAACTTCAGTGTCGTTCACTTAATTCGTGCTCTTCGAATTTATTGAAGGTGTATAATACGCTACTGTCTACCGCTTCGGAAATATAAAGCGTGAGTATGTATTGTAAATCATTACCTATTATCAATGATAGTCAGCGGTTTAATTTATTATCGAATTTTGATAACCCTCGTACCTCCTTAAATATCTTTTAGGTATTGACAGTGCGAAATGGTAGATGTTAAATGACACGGAGTTACTTCGACCGAGGTCATGCTTATTAGGCCGTCTGCTGCCTCATGCGGTTGTACACATGCGGGCGCCTGTCTCATATATGTATATATTCTGGTGCGAATTTCATGTTAAAAAATACTTATGATTATACGAACGCCTAACGACAGCCTATCTGTAATATTTCAATATACCTAAATAACACTGGGCAAACTTGTACAACAAAATGAAATATTTTCATTTGATAATTATTTTATTTCATGTTTCTTTTTTTGTTTTTCTTCACTTGCTCATTATATTCTATTCTATATACATAATAATACAAAATACATTAATAAATAAAACATGTAAAATATATAAAACGAAAAATATTTACACATACTGATCAACATAAATACATAAATATTATGGCTCATTTTTATACTATATATATAATAATATATTGAATAATTTGTAGTATATTAATTTCACGTCATTTCCATTTTACACAGCCTGTTATTTTTAAATTAAATTATACTTTTATTCAAACCGAACACGAAGTTGGAACTCTGTACTGTTCAATTTTGGGTATGCCAGCTACTCGAGGATTCTGACCTTGTTTGATTTGCTGCTTATAAACCTGGAACTGCTTGTCTGTCTTGGGTTTACATACCACCTGAGCAGATTGTACCTTATAGTTCTCACCAAGGCAATGGGACTGGCAGGAACCAAGGGGTGTAGTGGTTATACAGATTTCCCCATGATTTTCATGATACTGCACTTTTTGTTGTACCTTACACTGGGTACGGTCTTTCTGATAACTCCTAGTCCTGTATACGTTCTGAGAACCATACTGCTCAACGTTTCTCTCTGCAGCCTGTTTCCATTCTTCATTGGACTGGAAGATCGCTGTGTACTTGGTTTTGGGCTGATACGCCACTTTTTCTGCTTCTTTATTAAGTTTCTGGGTCAGTGGGTCACTGTTCTCATCATCTAAGGCAAAAGAAGCTCCGTAATATTCAGGCTGATCTACTAACAGACCTTTGGGAGTTTTATAGTCGTCCCGTGGCTCACCGGTGTGCTGACCACAGATACCTCTCGTAGTTTTACGGTATTCTGACGTAGAAATAACAAGTCGCTGTCCGTCGAACATGGCGCGTAGCCGTCCATCTTGGATACTAAGAATAAGAACATCATCAGAGTGTGTGAAGTACTGCAAAAGAGGTGCTTCTGCAACATCGTCCCAGTAGGTTATTATATCGCCAGCGGTGATCTTCTGACCGTTAGTCTTCACGTCCACGTCAGCATTATCCTTTGCAGCAGAAGGCTTGATATCAATTTCCAGATCCTTACCCGTCGCAGTCCTAAAAACGGAAAAGGTAACGCTATAGGAAATTTTTCAATAAATTTGTTGATACTTTCTAACCTTCGTAGGAACTATTATATCACAGTGCTGAATTAGATTATCTAGTAATATTTTTCTACTTGCATATCAAACGGAAAAGTGTTATACTGAGCTAAAAAAGATACATTTATTAAACAGGTTGGTACTTACTTAAGCGATATGTAAACTTGTTGTTGTTCCTTACTAGGTCTTCTAGATAGGATGGCTAATTCATCCCATTTGCCTCGTTCTTGAGAATCCTCCTGCTGCATCACCACGTGCCAAGAACTTGACAACACATATTCATAGGAGCGGCTACTGAATGTTTTAACTTTAGTGCCGTCAACAGTACAGAAAGCTGCAATGTAAAATGTAATAATGAGAATTCCATAAACCAAATTACAAGGTGTTTAGGCTTAAATATTGCACTACTTAAACACTTACGTTGATATTGGTTGTCAGTTTTAAAATTGCCGAAGTGCTCATATCCGCTCCATGTACCAAAAGGCGAATAAGAAGACATCAAATAGGGAGCAAAATCGGGAATTGGAATGTTGTTGAGGTGCAAGACTCCTTTTGATGAGATTACCTCAAAACGCAGACTGTTCGCAAGGTATGAAACTTCCGCTCCTAGTTCTAGCTTACCATCAGCTACCTTCTTAATGGGGTAGTCTTCAACGTTTAGATTTTGCTGTTTCATTATTGAATAAACCTGAGAAATCCAGTACAAGTTAGCAGGGCTTACGTTTTTGTAGGTCACAGATGCCTTCATAATATCGGGAGCATGCGCTTTCACGAGCATATCGTAACAAGCTGTTTGGAGCTGGTTATCTTTTTCAATTTCTTGCTCACACTGGCAAGCAGGTTGTTGTTTCAGCTGTTCTGTGTATAGCTGGCTGCGTTCCGCGTTGCCCTTAATATTTATAATTCCATTCTGTCCGAACTTAACATCGACTTCATAAGTTGTCTTCATGTCCTTTTTGAGAGCTTCAAGGAAGTTTAGAGGTGATATTTCAGGCTTTTGGACCTTAGCAACGGCATTGATTTGCCCATTACCATGTTGAGCTGAATTTCTTCCAAGGAAAACGGTAGCTTGAGTCTTTGGATCAACGGGACTATTGGCAAATGCAGCTGTAATTATATACTCCTCTTTCTGTTGGCCTTCAAATGTAGCACTCAGGTCTACAACTCTGGCTTTGGCAATGTTAATACCGGAGGAAACACGTTTGGCCATTTCTTGACGCCGTTCTCCACTATTCACTGTGACGTCATTAGTCTTCTCAGCTTGTCCAAGCTGACCACTTTGTTTTTGGTTATGGTACTCATCTGCAAAGATATGAATGAATATGTAGATATACGATTGTATTTACGAACAACATGAATTTAAAAAAAAATATTTTAACTATACGTTTTAATACATACCGTACACAGCTGTAAACGTGACAGCGTTATTCTTGGATTGCTTTCCAAGATATCTCATGTTATAGTGAGTCAATGCAATGTCGCGGAGGACAATCGAGTCACCGATATTAGCAAGGAATTGCAGTGGGTTATCAAAATGTCTGAAGTTCTGGGAGTACGAATATCCTTGGAGTTGGAATATACTGCCAATCTGTTGACCAAATTTGACGTCAGTGGACGACACCTTCTTATTACGCTCTACTATCTTTGTTGAAGGGTCTTGAGATGTAGGTGTTAAGGAATCTTTATTTTGTTTGGCAGAGTATGGCCACACACTGTAGTGAACAATTGTTGTGTCTTGATCAGGTCGTAAGGGTTCTACTCTCATTTTGTATTCTCCAGATTTCATCTCCATACTCATTTTAACTGGTACGTTCAGTTGATATTTCGTAACAACTCCAGCACTAGCCAGCTGGTTACTGAGGGTGTCCATAAAACCAACATTACCGTCAATATTCCTAGCTACGGTAAGCTGAACTTCATTGGCAATATTTGCAGATAAATCTTGAGGGTTGTCCTTTTCACTGCCAATTTTACCGTTGCTCTTACTTTGAATATGTATAACTATCGGTTCCTTGTATTTGTAGATGAACGGTACACCAGTAGCAATGGGGAACATAACAGAAATCTGTTTTGAATTAAAGACTTTGGTGTAGTGAACCTCAACACCTTTCTCCATCTCTTTCAGGTATTCTCTGGCGTCCTGTACTAAATTGTTTAAGTCTCCTTCATCGAATGCAAAGAATCTTTCCTGGCCGTGGGTATTTATATAGAAAGAGCTTTCAAGCGGGTCCTGAGGATCACGCTTAATGTTTAACATTTCGGATATCTTTTTAGCTGAATAGTTTTGTTTGGCATCTGATTTACGGGGCTCAATAATCATCTGCTTAATATAATCAGCTAAATCTTGAGCACTTGAGAAAGAAAAGGCTACCTGAAATTAAAATGTGAGGAATGAAAATAAATCTTACTTCAATATAAGTTATCAACCTGGATTGCTTTAGTTGACATATGGTTCATTATTTACACTATACGTACAGTATTTTCAGCGGCCCATCCACCAGTTTTGTACCTCCAAGAAAGCCTGTGTTTTTTAGGAACAACGGAGTCTTCACTACCAATATACGAGGTTGTACGGAAAAAGTCTTCATCTTCATTATTGTCGTAGTTATCAAAGAACACTGCGTTGGAATACCGAGTACCAAGATTCTCTGACGTTACCATATCCTTTACAGCTTGGGCTGATTTTGATCTGCGATAAAAATATTTTATTGTAATTCGGAAGTATTAAGGTACTTTTGTTACTCATCGTAAAAAGAAGTACTTGAAACATTACTTACAAATGCCAATAGCGGGGATCATGTAAATTAGCCGCGGTTTCAATACCATACTTGAGAACAGCGCGCACATGAATGCTGGGATCGTCATTCGTCATTTGAGCCATCACTTGCATCATGCCCGTCGATGGATTGGCTCTGAACAAATTCAGTACAGCGGCAACTCTTACTTCGTAAGGTTCTGCAGCATTCACCATTATGCTGTAAAGTACAGCTCGAACGTATTTGTCATTTTGATCTACTAAAGATCTAAGTTCGGAAATCATTTGCACTCTGAGGTAGGTAGACACTTGACAACGACCTTCCAAATAAGGAGCAAATACATTCAAAATCTCATGGTGACCCAAGTTTCCGATAGCTTCAATATACACGCGGGCTTTGCTTCTCTCATCTTTTTCAACAGCTTGTTTCAGCTTCTCAGATAAACGAGGAAGAATATCGTCTAGTACAAATCGATCATGTCTTTGGGCTAGACGTCCGTACATCTGAGTTGGATAGTACGACTGCGCTGTCTCATTATTTACTTGTCCCATGCGTATAAATTTGGTTGCAGCAATCAATGCACTAGAGTTAAGAAGTCTCTGTTCCTGTACCTCAGGACTCAAAGCAAGATCGAAGAATTGAGTCATTATTTCCTTCGTAGGATAGCGAAGAGTTTTGGCTAATATAGAAATTACCTGAGCTGCCTCTTCATTCTCTATCTTCCTGTTTTTAATCCATGTTTTAATTTGTTGGAAGGCGGGTGGTGTACCTGCTTGGACTACAGCATCACGATAGATCATCCACATGTCAGCTTTAACAATATTATTGGAGGATTTGCCAACTTCGATGCTGCGGCTTGTTTGTGTCAACTGTTCAGTACTCATGGAAGCAATAAGACGTACAAGGATGTTAAATTTACCAAAGAAGTCTGCTTTAGGCATGTTATTGGGATTATGCAACTGTTGAGCAGTTTCCAAGAGTAATTTCTGGACGTTCATGGGGTTTTGCTTCTTATCACCGTGAGATTGAGAATTCATGTACAGGGCAGCATATGCTGGTTCGTTCATTTTAGGGGAATCGTCATTAATGTACGCTGATGATGAATCACTGGAACTGGAACTTTGAAGGCTATCTCTGAATTGGTTGGTCTCATCAGATTCATGTTTGTAAGATCGACGACCTGCACTTTGAGATTCTTCGTACTGCACTCTTATGTGTTCATGAGATTCTTCAGAAGACTGTGACGTCGAGGATGACTGATCGTGGATGGCAACCTGTTTGGTCGTCATGGCATACAATAGAGTTTTCACTTTACGGCTAGCTTCCGGTTTCTGCCATTCAGGAGCATTGTCTTGTTCAACGGAGTGTAGCATAAGTTTTATGTAGCTGTGAATTTCGGCTTTCTGTTTACCGTACACGTGGGGGTGCACGTGCACAGAGCTGGTTGTTTCGGCCTTGTAGATAGGACCTTGCTTACCAACCAGGATACGAGAGACTGCACCATGCGAGATAAACTGTTTCTCATTATTCTTGTGTGCAGTTCCTGTCCATTCAGCCCCTTCAGGTACACCGAAGTGGTAAGCGACTCTGTGGTGGCAATGTCCATAGTTTCTACTCTTGGTTACTTCCATTGGGTCTTCTTCTGAACTAAATTTCGGGAGTTCTCGTCGCCACTCAGCGTTCAGGGGAGAAACAGAGTACAAAGTTTCACAGTCACCGGTAACATCTGTTTCGATCTTCCTGAATAGACCCTGTTGACGTTCTTCATCGAAGTTGTTCTGAGGATTATGGACGTAACGGTGTGTAGACAAGTCTACTTGGAGAGCACTGATAAGACCTTTCAGTAAATTCTCGTTGGAGACAGAGAAAGTTGAAGGTAGGTCGATTGATTGGACACGGCCTCCTTCGACTGTTATTTCAAAAGCTTTATCCAGATTGTGTACTGGATTAAACTTAAGGTCGTTAGGCAAGGCCATATTATTAAGCAACTGTTGGTGGAACGGGGCATGTTGAGGGTCTTCCAGCTTGGCCTGTAGGTGGCCTGGGGACTTGACACGGATGATGAATTGAGCTTTAAAAGCACTACCAGAGCTGGAGCCCTCGTGAAGACGAGATAATGTATGGGAGTTCACTTCGTAACGGTATTGTTTGCCAGTTTGCCAGGGAAACTCTTGCTGGTTCCCAGACTGCTGTTCACTCAGGCGGCCTGAGGAGACGACGGCTGAAATATATTACAAATTTGTTATGATAACTGAAGACTATGATAGACTAGCTGTTGCCCGCGGCTCCACCCGCGTAGAATTCTTCATGGTAACATATTCCCGGGATAAAAAGCCGGCCTATGTGTTGTTCCGGACTATAATCTATCCCTGTGCCAAATTTCAGCCAGATCCGTTCAGCTGTTTTTGCGTGATAGAGCAACAAAGATACATACATACATACATATGTACATACATACTCACAAACTTTCGCGTTTATAATATGAGTAGGATTATAATTTAGGTTAGTTTGAGATCTTAAATCAAAGTTTAAAGGGTATATAAATAAATTTGTTAATTTATATAATATTAAATTGAATATAACTAGTCTGACCATAAATACTGTTACATCAAAACTTTTCTTTCTTTTTCAACCCTTTAATTATTTTGAATTTGGAACACGTATATTATTTTAAAAACTTCTTTCGGTTTCGCGCCATTTCACATTTTTTTTCGTGTTCATTATAGAATTACAATATGGAATGGGGTGTTAAAGAAAATAAGATCGCAGTGATCGCCTTGCACAAAGTGGATATGGAGCCGTCTGTCATATTCCAGACGTGTTCGTATATCGTACTATCAATAGATACCTACAACAACACTTCGTCTGTCGAAGACCAGAAAAGATCGGGGCGGCCGCGTGCTGTTAGAACTATAAAGGCTATTAATGCTGTGAAAGCCAGAATTCATCGAAACCCCATAAGGAACCAAAAAATCTTATCGCGAAAAATGAAGATTCCCGCTAGGACTCGTGTCACGTATTATAAAACAAGACCTGAAGCTCGGTACTTATCGTCGATATACAGGACATGCCCTAAATCAATCTTTACGATTAAAGAGAGTGGATCGATCAAAGCGCCTTCTGTCGCGATACGCAGGTGAAAGGCACAGAAATATCCTCGTTACCGATGAAAAAATATTTCACGATTGAAGAACACTACAATTAGGAAAATGATAAAGTGTACGCTCACAGAAGGAAGCTGCTCGAGTGGTCGGAAAGGTACAACGTGGTCATCATCCTGCGTCAGTGATGGTTTGGTGGGGCGTGTCTTATCAGGGAGTCACAAAGCTACATTTTTGTGAAAAAGGAGTGAAAACTTCAGCCAAAGTGTATCAAGGTACTATCTTGGATCATGTTGTGAAACCTCTCAGCAATACACTTCTTAAAAATATACCGTGGACTTTCCAGCAGGACTCTGCTCCTGGTCACAAGGCACGAATTACCCATGCCTGGCTAGAAACCAACGTTCCGGACTTTATTAGAGCTGAAGACTGGCCCTCATCTAGCCCAGACCTCAACCCTTTAGACTACAAATTATGGTCAGTTTTAGAGGACATGGCCTGCTCTAAACGACACGGCGACATGTCTCTTAAAAAATATTTGGAGCAAGCAGTGGCAAAATTTCCCTTGGAAACAGTGCGTAAATCCATAGATTCGTGGCCAAACAGATTAAAGGCCTGTATAAAAGCCAAAGGTGGCCATTTCAAATAAAATATATTTTTATTTTTTGCTAAGACTTCAATAAATATTTCAACACTCATTCGTAATAATAGATTCTAATAATATTACATAACTTCATATAAAAAAAATGCATTTTCATTTGTACCAAAACTTATGGCTGGACTAGGTAGATGTAAGTACATATAAATATACTGTGTAATATTTGCAAGGCAACATGGAACGAATAAATTATGACTTTAGTAAAAGTAGCTTACACCAAAAACACTGCTTAATATAAACCGGAATTAAAATAAGTATTTATTATAGTTTTAGTAATGAGGTAGGTACTAGTTGATGCCAGCGACAGTTTTTGGTCATATCTCCAGTTCTACTTCACAAACTTTATTTTTGCAATGTTTGCAACTTTATTATTGCAATCTAACATACGGCAGTTTTTAAGCCTGACCAAGACCTTTCTAATAGAAAAAACTGAATTGTTCAATTAACATAACCCAAGTAATATTCTTTAAATAACTCCTATGTACAGATACATACCTAACTAATTTACAATTTTAGAATAGTATATAGATAGACGGGACTAGTTAAAACAAACTATAAAGTAATCTATTCGAAGGATTTCCTAATAGCCGTTGAAGAGTTCCACTATTCATATCCTGACTCTGGACTTCACCATCACGGGCCTGATTCAATAACGCCTCGTTTTCAAAACGTTTTCCCCAATAAAAAAATGAACCATCAAACTGCATTGACTATATGCAAAGATATCTAGATTTGGTATTTTTAAAAAAACATACATTCGAATTGAGAACCTACTTTTTTGGAATCTATTAAAAAAACATCTACTTACCGATAAACGCCGCAAGCACCAGCAATTTCATTTTGTCGTCTTCAGTTCAGCTGGCACTAGGTCTTTCGATGGATGAGTGCACAGTGAAGTCCTAGTGTCTTCCCCTAGCTTATATACCAGGTCATCTAATACACGTTCCAATGGGTCTAAAATCGACCCTTGAACCTAATTGATAGTTACAATGTTGATCTAGTTCTAAATTCATGATATCAGTAATTTTAGCTCTGATATTGACTAGCTTGATCCAGTGGCTTCATTGTCCCAATTACCTACTAGGAAAATTTCAAAATGTTTTATAAATACTAAATCAGTGTTTATAAGAGCACGTGTGGTACTGCTAGGGTTCCATGCCATTTCTCCTAATAATTATTACGCATAACACTCATTCGTCATAAATTGTAAGGTATTTTTTTTTTACTCTAGATTTAAAAGCATTATGCTAAAGGTTATCGTGCGTTTCTTGTGAGGTCAGAAGCACCCAGATCCACTCTGTCGCATTGGGTAATCTGGAACGGTGAGCTTGCCTGTGACTCTATTTAGGACTCCTTTAACGCATGGGACTCCTTTGTCATCATCGTCATCCCAGAGGTTACCCCGGTTAAAACCCTGAGCGCGAAAAGCCTGCGCCAGAGCCCCGTCCCTCAATGTCTGGTGGGAGCCCTACCAAGATCTTCTTATAACTGGTTTTATTTTACAATAATGCCAATAGTACTCATACATATTCTAGTACATAATAACATGTGAATATATTTGTCACATTAATATGCGTAAAAATAGAAATACACAACTGTTTACATCAACGCCTTTGCCATTTTATTATTTTTCTTGAACATGTTAGTTGCTACTACAATTTACAAAGGAATTTCAATTATAATATAGTTTTATGAACCAGAAACAAGGTGAGTAGGTATATTTTCAATAGTGTCCATCACCCTCCGAGCCCACTCACAACTCATTTGGAAGTTCACTAAGAAAGAACTTTGATATTGTCCATGAAGCGACTATCATCAAACCTCCATAACTCCATAACTGTTCAGTAAGTAACCTATCCAATGTAAAAAAGTCATACTAAATGTAATCTGGAGCGTAGGTTAGCCGTGTCTTTTTACAAGCTTTGGTTCCGTACCTATTACTGAGGCTCCGCTGTCCGTCCTTCCGTCTGTAACCAGGCTATATCTCATGAGCTGTGAGAGCTAGAGAGTTAAAATTTCCACAGATGATGTATTCCTGTTGCCGCTATAATAAATATTTAAGGGTTGGGGGGGGGGGGGGGTCCCATACAATACAATAAACTGGTGGTAGAAATTTGATGACATAAAATTGTCACAAAATTCGGCCGGGTGGGTACCACCGTGCACGATTGCGAAAAACCCTCAATAGTAACCCAATTTCGGTTTGATTGCGTTCAGGGGTCAGCAAGTGCATAGCCGGGCAGGGGGATTGTGGTCGCAGCACTAGTGGGACCGGTGGGTGTCACGCGGTGCTGCGACGACAATCCTCTTTGATGAGGCCGTCAAGCTGAGTGCCACCATTGTTAACATGGTACGTGTATGTAATGGTGACCCTCTTTCCTGAGACTTTACCTTCAGCTTACCATCAGGTGAGGTGAAGTCAAATTGACGTGCCCTAAATATAAAAAAAAAATACAAGCAACGTGATTTTTTGTCGTTTTTTAATCCATATTAATAACGGCAATAAACAGGCTGAATCTCATGAAAAGCGATATCTAGACAGTTGAAATTTTCACAGATGATATTTTTCTGATGCCGCTATAACAAGAAATACTAAAAAAAAGAATAAAATAAATATTTAACGGGTTGCCCACGCAACAAACGTGATTTTGTTTACTCGATACAATATTAACAGAATATTTGGTTACATGTATATTTAATTTAAAAAACAAGTAGATAATGGTACGTAACTCGTCGTGCGTGAGTCTGAATCGCACTTCGCCGGTTTTATTTACTGTGGAAATATAAATCTAAATAATTGAAACTTGTGTTTCAAACGTTTCATCGACCACTGCGGTCGACATCATCAGTGGTATAGGTCCGGGCGCCGACGAGTGACAGAGAACTCTCTACTCGGCGGCGACTTCTCTGCGACTTTGCTCTGTGAGTTTGTTATTTTATTAGTATGGGTTAAATCTTGGAAGCCTAATTAGAACCACTTCCTAACGTTATATTGGACTCAAATTTGGTATGCTTGCGTATCTTTGGTGACAATGCGATAATATGGTACTATACAGCTGGTCTGAAGATAGTGACGGTAGGTAGTCATAGGAACTTCTGAACTAAATAAGGTAAACCCGTCATGTTTGGGCTCATTTGATTTGTCTTGTTATGCACTTACTAGGAAGCTTGCTTTTCAAAAAGTATTTTTAAATTCATAAGTTATTAAAGTCAGATTGTTTCTCACCGGCATTCAGTATGACCTGGACGTAAATTTAAGAGCATTCATTATGCCGTTCATAACTGCTACTTTGTAACGCGAATTCAATGAATATATTTCATTGAAATATATTCATTGAATTTATTTCAATTTCTAATTTGAAAGTAAATCTGTTGCCTCTTTCTCATTGGGGTAGGCAGAGACAATATCTTTCCACTTGGTACGATCGTGGTAGGTATACGGCTTTCACTTCTTCTATTTTCATAATTGTTTTCATACATGCACGTCACGCAAAAACCGCGCCTTGTCGTGGAGTTGCGGATACCAGCTCGCGAAACCATACCATACATGCACGTCGATTACGGGTGCTTCTGACCTGGCCTTTCTTCAATACGTCCTCGATCTGATTGGCAAACGTACGCCTAGGTCGACCTGTACCGGGTTGCCCAGTAGCCTTCGCCTCATAAATCTGTATCGTTAACCTCCTTTCGTCCATCCTCTCTACGTGTCAGAACCATCTAAGCATTCCTTTCTCTATCTTGGTCACTACATCTTCTACCATCCCAAAACGTTCTCTTATCGCGCTGTTCCTCACTTGGTCCACCAGGATCACTTCAGCCATACTTCTCAAACTTCTCATTTCCACTCATATTCATACTCACACGCTGTAATCGGCAACGGTGCCCACAGTGAGGCATGAAAGACACTTCATTCCACACACGCTCAAACTGTGGATGATCTCCCTGCTGTGGTTCTCCCAAGTGACTACAATATGGGATTCTTCAAGAAGGTTTCTAAAGGGTCGCCAACACAAGTGTGGCCCCCTGGCGTTGCACACGTCCATAGGCCACGGTAACCGCTTGCGTGTGCTTGTCTGCCACCACAGTGGTATAAAAAAAACCTGTTTACTTTCATGTTCGTTCTGCCACACCCAATATTCACTACTATACACAAATTTGTTAGCGTAAATGAAACGCGTTGATACAAACACTTCGATAAATTTGTTATTAGATATAATATAATCGCGTAAACAGGCTGGTTACTAATAATATTGTTTTCGTTAGACATTGTTGCATTTTCAAAACAAAGAGAATTGTGTGTCATCCTTGAGGCGCCGCATGTAAATAATAAGTCAGCTAGTAGCTCAAGACCAGGGGACGAGTGGGAAGCTCAAGCAATCGAAGGGTAGAGTGGGCACAGGGTATGAATTTCAAGGGACCAGTTGGTTCTGACGCAGACAAACAATGTTTTGCGGAACTGCTAAAAATGCTGTTAATGAGTTGGTAGAAAACAATATAATATATAGAAAACAAACAACAAACAAATTCAAAGTTTACCATGAGCCTGAGGTCCGCTTATGGTTTTTAATTGGATGTTGGCTTTTCCGGGGCGACTACTGTCTGGCTTCCCAACCCTGAAAGGAAAGCCTGCGCCAGATCCTCGTCTGTTGTTTAGCAGGTGCAATGACTTGCAATTGAGGTTAGCTTGGACCTCATGGATGATATCTACTGCAATTTATAAAAAAACTGAATTCTGAGTTCAGCCTTGCAGAATTAACTATGGGTCATAAAAGGTTGAACTGACATTGTCCTGCATTAGTGTAGTAACACGTGTCAAAACAAAATTATTGTCTATATCTGTTGAAGTTGCTATCGTATTAATGAGTGTTCAGTTGGGTTATAGATCACTTTGCATACTAAGTTGCACATTTTGTTACGATAACGCTCGTTCATTAGTTTGTTGTCAGGGTTTAAGTGAGTATCAGGTTGCGGTCGGTACCTCACATACTATGAGTTAAATTTATAGTTACGAGGTAGGTAGGTACAGTAGACGCTTTGATGGACAAGCTCAATTTGAAAATATTTTCGATGAAATTCATGCGGTAATTATGCTATTTGAAGTAATTTTCCCTTGAAATTTAATATAGACCCATCTTTTTTGACCTGTGGAAACACCTTCGGGCTTCACCCCACCGGAGCCAACGGTGAGGTGGGTGTGTCTGGTATGAACCGACTAAAACCGCACGGTGTTTCTTACGTCAGCCATGTGGTACGGGAAATCTGGTGTGCCCTAGAAAGGAAATCCCAGAGACCACGACCGGCTCCAGTTGCCAGCGCTGGCGACCCCGACGTGTTGTTGGGATTCTAATCCCCCTCCCCTAAAGAGAGGCACGCGCCCTATGTTTGGCTCTGTGATCATATTTTTAGAAAAAGAATATTAGTAGGTAACCGAAATTATTAGCATTCTCCCCTAACCTCTCCAGCTAAGCTAAATTGCTTGTGTCGGGAGGGGGTTCACGTCGGTAGTGTAATGGTCAGGATTCGAACCTCCCCTCTCGATCGGAAAGTCGACTCCTTAACCGATAAGCTACTGATGCTTCATATAATGATCAAAGGTTGAAACTTCACTGGAAGTTCAGGTGATACACCCTCGAATGAACCTCAGTAAAATTGGGTTATTTGTAAGTTTGGATATTATTAGTCATGTGTATATTTGTTCCAGTGAGTTCGTATGTTGGTTACTGCTGCAGGTTGAAATCACGCAATTCTAAATCCATAGAAAACTTTACTGTGGGTAAAACAAGTACTAGGTAATGTAATTCATTATCATCTTCTTGCTCTTACAGCCCTTATCACATACACTTCTCATCAGAAAAATCGAAACACTTTAGTTTTTTGGATATCATCTGTCCTAATTTAATACAAAAGGGTTTTCGTTCCATTAAAAAAATCACATGATTATATAGCTGGCAGTTTGGCCATTACAGTTGTAAGCGAAAATTCTAAATTCTAAATTAGAATTTCATTGGTTTATCCTAAAGAAGAAATGAATCATTGTTTTGAGACAAATGTGTTTTTAGAGTTGGAGTACATCTCACCTTTGAAACTAAAAATTAGCGTTTATTTTGAAACTTTTTCTTCTTTATTTGTCTACTGTAACTTTGGGACGTCTGAAAAAAAGTTCTTATTCTAAAACTTATAGATACTTCGCCCGCAGAAGCCGCCCAAGTAGTGGCATTGCTGGATACTGGACTTAGTCAGCGTGTTGTGGCTGAAAGATTGCATCTAAGTCTGTCCTCTGTTCATAGAGTCTACAAACGCTATCGGGAGACAGGTTTGTTCACCCGCCGTTCAGAATCTGGCAGAAATCGGGTCACTTCTGAGCGAGATGATAGATTTATTGTACCAACTTCCTTACGAAATCGACGCCCTAACGCTTTTCAACTGCAGCAGCAGCTTCATGTTGTACGTAGAGTGGCTGTAAGTGACTCAACCATTAGAAAAAGGTTGAAGGAACGTGGACTGGTACCGCACAAGCCAGCAAATGGGCCGAAATTAGCTGCAGACCATCGAAGAGCGCGCCTTAACTTTGCACGTGAGCACCATGATCAATAATTAATTAATTAATTGATAATGATAATAAAGGGAATAATAATAATAATGATCCTTAGAAAACATAAACTTGCAAGGTGTTTCGATTTTTCTGTCTGAGAAGCGTATTTATTTGTGGTCGGTGAAACATATCTGCTTTTACCCGACTGCGCCAGAATGAGGGTAATGTTCTTCGAGAGTATGTATGTCTGAATAATTGCTTGGCTTGGTAAGCATAGTTTAACTAGCTTGCGTTCTTTTTTCTTAAAAAGAATATTAGTAGGTAACCGAAATTACTAATATTCCCCCTAACCCCTCCAGCTAAGCTAAATTGCTTGTGTTAGGAGTGGGTTCACGTCGGTAGTGTAAAGGCCAGGATTCGAACCCGGAACCGACGCTTAAATGGGCTCCAGAGTGCAGATCAACATACTAATTTACTTTTTTTTCATAAATACATACATATTATACATAAACACATCCAGACCAATACAAATAGATATATTCATGCATACAAATATTAGCACTAAGCGGGAATCGAACCCGCACCCCCTGTCATAGCAGTTGAACGCATTACCGTTACGCCATAGAGGAGAGAGATTACTCTTCTCCTATGCATCACTAGTCCGAACCAGGACTAGCTAATGTTATATCACAGTTGAAAGAACTGTTCTACTATGGCCCATACATTGAGGCAAATGCTCAAGTAGCTGCCAAAAATCTGGGCATTCTCTCGAAGGTGCGAAGGTACTACACACCGGAACAGCTGCTGCACTCTTTAAAAGTTGGATCGTGTATGGAGTACTGCTCGCACCTCTGTGACGGCTCAGCTTAATACCGCCTTGAAGCGCTTGAGTCGATAAAGAAATGGGCCAAGAGGCTCATCAACGGCGATGCGCAAATTGAGACTAAGCTTCAGAGCTTGGAACATTGGCGTAGCGTTGCTAGCCTTTCGGTTTTTAACGGAATCACTTCGGGGATGTGCACTGGAGTTGCATAACCTAATTCCTCCAAGCCCCTTCCACCACCGAACGACTAGACGTATGGCGACGCGCCACCGATACATGGTGGATAGTCCACTCATACGCACAAAACGTTTTGACTATACATTCATCATGCGTACTGCTAAAGAGTGGAATGCCCTGTCTCATCAGTCTTAGCTGAGTGTCAGCTGCAGCTTTCAGGCTCAGCTTGATCATTGAGTTCTAGTTTAAAATTGAAATATTTGTTGTTGATTTTAGGTGTTTCTGAGTTATGTTCAAAATTAAATACTTCTAGTTCATCAATATGTAACGAACGAATAAAAACATTTAAACATAGCATTTTATTTATTTCACAATGGGACACAAAACAGTTATACATTGTACCATACAGTAAAAAGCATAATGTAACAAACTTGGTAAATGTATAACCCACACTCATGTCCGTAGAATAATGTAGTAGGTGGACAAAGTTAAATTATGCTAAATGTATTTTCAAATTAGAGAAGTGATTTAGCTATTATAGCTTTACTGGTGGTAGAAATTTGATGACACCAATTTGTCACAAAATTCGGCCGGGTGGGTACCACCGTGCACGATTGCGAAAAACCCTCCATAGTAATCCAATTTCGGTTTGTTTGCGTTCAGGGGTCAGCAAGTGCATAGCCGGGCAGGGGGATTGTGGTCGCAGCACTAGTGGGACCGGTGGGTGTCACGCGGTGCTGCGACGACAATCCTCTTTTGATGAGGCCGTCAAGCTGAGTGCCACCATTGTTAACATGGTACGCGTATTTAATGGTGACCTTCTTTCCTGAGACTTTACCTTCAGCTTACCATCAGGCGAGGGGAAGTCAAATTGACGTGTCCTAAATATAAAAAAAAAAAATTGCATTTAAAATTCATTGTGCGAAAGTGCGAAAATATTCAAATGAACAAAGTGCGTGTTATAATGATCTAGCAGGCAACGCAGAGGCGCGCGTACTCCTGCATTGGTTCTACACTTCGCAGTGTGAAAAAGCCTCGGTACACGCGCCTCTCGCCGGTTTACAGTCCTTGGTACAATATAGCATTTATTATTACAAATATAAGAACAGTCAAATCTATTGTTACACATTCCATGCAGCATCGTAACTTTCAGAAGACAACGTCTAGACTCCAGGCTGAGCAGCGTATGTTCTTTAAGGATTTCAGGGTACGTCAGGGTCAATCTAGCGCGGTAGCATCTGTAATGCATTGATTTAAGAAATGTTTTCTTTACCGTTTCAAGCCAGTCTTCGTAAACTTTGTAGAAAGGAGACCAAATTGGAACTGCGAATTCTAGTCGGGAACGTATTATTGTTTGCATTGAAACACATAATTTCAATCTGATGATACCATTTGTCGGATGCGTTCTTTGTAAGTATATTCATCGATAATCGTGAACCCTGAGTAATTAGTCAAATCAATGAAAAAGAGGGGCCTGATGATTACAATATCCTTTAGGCCGATTATTGAGTAACAAACATCTTCACAAACTTTCACATTTATAATATGAAATATTAGGATTACTTCAAATCATTAATTAAAAAGATATTAATTTTCAATATAATTACAATATATGCTTCGTTCTGTATTATTTCAATAAATAAATAATTCATAACTTATTGCATTCAATGCTTTTCACGTACTATAAATTAATCAATGTTATATCAATTATATAGAATTCAAGTTCTTTACAATAACTTTTTGTGACACGTGCGACGTTTTGCTCCAGTCAGAATCAAAACTAAGAACCTTGGTGAACTTATTTTTAGGTTCATATGACTTTGTTTTAGCTTCTTTCTTCAGTACAACGGTCTTGGGATCACTAAATTCGCCTTCTAGAGAGAAAGATGCTCCGTAATATTCAGGTAGATCAACGAGGCCCCATGGAGTCATATAGTCGTCGCGAATCTCGGTGCTGCTCTGTCCACAGATTCCCCAAGTACTGCCATAGAAGTCATCGGTAAAGATGATCAATCTGTGTTTATCATACACAAGATGAAGACTTGTGCTATGGACATCAAATACATAAATACCATCACCAACAGTGTAATACTCTAAGAGTGGAATTTCTTCATCACTGTCCCAGTACATCGTGAGGGCACCATCTGAAGTCTTATTAGCGTTGCTCTTAACTTCAATATTGTCAGGTTTGATGTCAAGTTCAAAGAACTCGCCGAATTGAGTTCTGTGAAAATTAAAATTATTTAATAAATAAATTTCAATTAAAATTCAATTATAAAGATCATAGTAATCAACGAAGCAGATTTAATCAATTAAAAAAAAAACTCATTACTTATACAATAGAACAATGTTTGGGGAATACGTACTTGTAAGAAATGTAGATCTGTTCTTGGTTGGCGCTGGGCCTTCTGGCGAGGATCGTAAGATCCTTACCTATGTCATTTGTATCCACCATTACCACATGCCATGAATCAGTGAGAGCATAGTCGTAGCTGCGACCACTAAACGTCCGCACCTTGTTATCGTCAATAGCGCAGTAAGCTGTTAAAGATATCGAAATATAATGTAAAACAGCAGTTATAATAATACTTACAATTATGAAATAAGAAGGACAGAATCTAAAATGGGGGTTTCTCTAAGTCGTTAGATTAAGTTGCTAGCGAGAAAAAAAAATGTCATGTGGTCTATTCTTATTTTTAAAACAATAAAAAAAGCGTAGTGCTCAGACGGATCTTCCAATATTCTCGGTCAAAAATCCAATGTACTCTTATCAGTCACGTGAATTCCTTTTTTCGAATCTTATCGCTTTCTTGAATCCAATTTCATTGTGTAACTTCATCATTGTGTAGGTAGGACACAGAATTAACAAATTCAATACGGACGAAATTGTTAATTCTGTGTCCTACCTACACAATGATGAAGTTATTAATATTAAATGGAAGCTTTGAGTAAAAAAATTAGGAAAATATGCCTGTGTGATGCGATCATATGCGATAACGATGCCGTCGAATACTATTATAGAAAGAGGCAGTTGCTATTAGTAATACTTACGCTTCGTTAGGTAGTCATGTCTCCAGTCATATGAACTTAAGTCGAAGTAATTAACCGGTGCATATATAGACATAGCGTAGTGATAGTCCGATGTAATTGCTACCTTGTCGAAATTTAATGAACCGTAATTAGTAACAAATTTATAGTTTATATAATTATCATAATAGAATACTTGAGCTTCTATTTCCATTTTTTTATCGCCAGTCTTTATAACGGCATTTATTTGCTCGTCCACAGAATATTTGTGTTTTATGTACTGTTTGTAAGCATAGCCACCAATATTAACAATTGTAGGATCTATCTCAGTGTATGTAACTTTAGCCTTGAAATAATCAGGGGCATATGCTTTAACAATCATGTTATAGCAATCCTTTTGATAGAAGTTCTGATTGCGGATATCTTTTACGCAGTGTTTTGCCATAGGCTCCTTCTTAAGCAACTCAGTGTATTCTTTGGAACGAGTACCATAACCCTTAATGTTGAAGTCATTGTTTTGATACTTGATGTTGCCTTCATAATACACCTTAAGATCATTTTTCAGAACTTCCTCTAGATTTAATAAAGCAAGTTTAGTATCTTTTGTATCGATTTTGAATACCGCATTAACTTGCTCTGAGCCATGAGCAAATAAGGCGGCTTGAAACTTAGGATCAACCACGCTATGGGCTATAGCACCAGTAAATATAAACTCTTCTGTCTTTTGACCATCAAATTTAGCGCTGAAGTCTAATAATTGTACTGTAGCAAAATCGATGCCTGATGAAACTTTTTTAATCAGTTCTTTACGACGAGCTTCGCTATTGGCCTTCACATGTTCAGTGGTAGTAGCTCTTCCCATTACTCCACTGTTTTTGAGATTGTATAGTGTATCTGAGAAGAAAATAATTTAAATTGGTAAATTAACGGGAGCTGCATCTGTCAACAAACTGCAATGCAGTTTGGAGGAGGTAAATTAGAAATTTGTAATTTGTTATGTGAATAAACGCTTTCAGTTTCATTTTTCTTTTTTTTTCACTAATTTAGCTTGGCGGGAGGGATTAGGAGGGAATATTAGTAATTTCGTTTACTTTTAATGCTCATTTTCTCAGTTAAACAAAGCTACAGACTATACAATGATTCCGAAAGCAAAAGAACATCAGCTAACTGCTATTATTAGGTATCAATTGTAGTGTACCAACCCATTAGGTAAATAAATCGTCAGTAATTTCCACAGAACAAAAAGAACATGTCATTTGAAACTAAGTGCCGGTTTTACGGAAGAAGTTATTTTTTTAAGAATAGTAAAAAATTGTATTTTTATTTATCTCTTGGTATATTACATTAATATTTCTGAACTCAGGATTTTTAATTTTTGTAATTTTTTTTTTGACGGCTCACTTTGTTCTATTTATCCTCCTTTATGTTGATATTATTCGCATCCTCAGGAGTTATCCGCTTCCTTAGGAGGAGGTAGGACACGACGGTATCTCCCGTCCTAATTGAGCAGTCCGACTGGGGTAGTACCTCCGCCCTACAGAAGACCGCGGCCATAATAACCCTTGTGTTGTGTTCCCGGCGGTGAGTAGGGTAGCCAGAGCTCACTGGAGGGGTTTTGTGCTGTCAGCGGGGAGACCAGAGGTTTTAGTAATCGTCACCGACTTGTATGGGCGTGAAATGCTGGCGTGGCGGTCAGGGAGACCCGGTGAAACGGCTTTCCGCTGGCCGCCCGCAGGCTTGAACGGTTCCCGAACCTGGGGACTACATAATCTCCGCCCCAGGAGGCTGAACCAGCTGCCTGTGAAAAGTGCCTGATACTGTGGTCGTGCCGGAGGAGGAGACCGGAGTGGACCCGGCTACAGTATTCAGGAGGGGACCGGGGGCCCTTCCGCCAGCCTCGCCAGCCAGTCACACAACCCTAACTTGTCGGTGGTCGCATAGAGTCTTGCTTTGTCTCCTGCACTGTCAGCACAGAATCTCTCTTAACCTTCTCCCCCACCAACCCTTCTCAAAATGGCCAGAAATAAAAGGAAAAATATTTCGACAGCGGCATCCTCGTCCACATTACAAGTGGACTTTTGCAACATCAGGGGATTGCATACCAACCTCAACGCGGTCCACCAACACCTTGAAACCGCTCAGCCGACCTTGTTTTTCCTAACGGAGACACAAATATCATCCCCTGCCGGTGCAGCCTACCTAATGTACCCTGGGTACAAACTCGAGCACAATTTTTTGAGGCGTGCCGGGGTATGCTTGTACGTCCGGGATGATATTTGTTGCCGCCGTCTTAATGGCCTTGAAGACAGGGACCTGTCTATTTTGGGGGTACGTATAGATCACGGGGGTCACACCCGTATCTATGCGTGCCTTTACAGGTCTCATAGCGGTGACTTGGGAACGACTCAACTGTTTGAGTACCTGCAGCGGTCGGCAGACAAGGCTATTGAGCAGTACCCCACCGCGGACTTAGTGTTCTTGGGAGACTTCAACGCTCATCACATTGAGTGGCTGGGGTGGGTCCTCGAGCACTGATTTTGCGGGAAGGGCTGCTCACAAATTTGCCCTGACCTATGGGTTCTCGCAAGTGGTTCATTCTATCACAAGAATACCAGATATCGAGACCCATAGAAGCTCTCTACTGGACCTTCTGCTGACTACGCACCCGGATGAATACTCCATAACTGTGGAAGCACCACTTGGCAAGTCAGACCATTGCCTCGTCCGGGCGCAAGTGCCTCTCGCACGGCCACAACCACCTCGGCCACCCGAATGGCGGCATGTTTGGCACTATAAGTCGGCAGACTGGGATGGATTGCGAGAATTCTTCGCTTCGTACCCGTGGAGGCGGCTCTGCTTCACTTCTGAAGATCCAAGTTCCTGTGCAACAGCAGTTACTGAGGCGATTCTAGCGGGCATAGAATGCTACATTCCCAACCGCTGGATCGCAACAGGAGCAAGTAAGCGCCCGTGGTTTAATCGGCCTTGCAGAGAAGCAAGACTTCACAAGCAATGTGCTTATAAGGTTTGGACCACGGCACTTGCTAACAAGGATCCTAATATCACTGAGGTGAAGCGGAAATTAAATGCCGCCTCGAGATCCAGTAAAAGAGCAACGGCCAGGGCTAAATTTGAATTCATCGGCAGAATTGGTGAACGGCTGGCGCGGTACCCATCTGGTAGTCGTGCATTCTGGTCGCTTGCCAAAGCTGCCGAGGGAAATTTTTGTCGGTCTTGTCTGCCGCCGCTGCAAAAACCCGACGGCAATCTGGCCCATGGCGCAAGGGAGAAAGCCTGTCTTTTAGGTGACCTCTTTGCGTCAAACTCGACCATGAATGATGGGAATGCCGAGCCACCCACTATCCCCTGGTGTGGTGTTTCTATGCCAGAAATCAAAATCACACAACGGGTGGTCCGGCGGGACTTGAAGTCCCTAGATGTTCGCAAGTCGAGTGGGCCTGACGGCATATCGGCGATGGTGCTTAAGCAGTGTGCTCCAGAGTTGTGCCCTGTTCTTACACAGCTTTTTGCGCTCTCTTACTCCACGAGACAAGTCCCAGCTTCGTGGAAGACTGCATTCGTGCACCCTGTGCCTAAGAAAGGCGATAGGACAGACCCGTCCAATTACAGGCCTATCGCTATCACCTCCCTTCTCTCGAAGGTAATGGAGCGTGTCATTAACATACAGCTCCTGAGATACCTTGAAGGAAGCGATCTATTGAGCGACCGACAGTATGGCTTCCGCCACAGTCGCTCTACCGGTGACCTTCTTGTGTATCTCACACACCGCTGGGCGCAAGCCATCGAGAGTCAAGGTGAGGCACTAGCGGTCAGCCTCGATATAGCGAAGGCCTTCGATCGGGTCTGGCACAGAGGTCTTCTTTCGAAGTTGCCGTCTTATGGACTGCCCGAGGGACTTTGCGAATGGATCGCCAGCTTTTTGTCCAATAGAAGCATCCAAGCCGTCGTTGACGGCAGCTGCTCGGACCACATGGACATAAACGCTGGTGTTCCACAAGGCTCCGTGCTGTCTCCGACCCTGTTCCTCCTGCATATCAATGACATGCTGTCTGATGACTCCATTCATTGCTATGCGGACGACAGTACCGGGGACGCATTTTACACGGGCCGAGCTAACATCCCTCGGTCCACAGTGGAAGAAAGTCGCGAACAACTTGTGTCTGAAATCGAGACTACTCTCACAAGAGTGTCCGACTGGGGTGGACTAAACCTGGTCCAATTCAACCCCACTAAGACACAAGTATGTGCATTCACCGCTAAGAAAACCCCATTTATTGTAGCGCCACAATTCCTGGACACACCACTTAATATCTCTAAAAGTATCGGGATCCTCGGTGTCGACATCTCCAGCGAGGTCCAGTACCGTAGTCACCTGGAAGACAAAGTCAAGTTGGCATCTAAGAAACTTGGAGTGCTCAACAGGGCGAAGCAGTACTTCACTGCGGAGCAAAGACTTCTTCTTTATAAGTCGCAAGTCCGGCCCCAGATGGAGTACTGCTGTCACCTTTTTGCCGGAGCACCTAGATACCAACTTGACCCGTTCGACTCGGTGCAAAGACGGGCGCTGAGGATCGTCGACGATCCCATACTTACAGGCAGTGTGGAACCGCTTAACCTTAGGAGAGATTTCGCCTCCCTGTGCGTTTTCTAGCGCCTTTATAACGGGGTGTGTTCAGAAGAATTGTTTGATATGATGCCCACGGTCACATTCTATCATCGCACTGCTCGCCACAGACAGGGAATTCATCCTCACACGTTGCGACCGGAAACGGTGCGTACAGTTAGATATGAAAGGCACTTCATTCCGCGCACCCTCAGGCTGTGGAATGATCTCCCTGCTGTGGTTTTCCCAAGCGACTACAATATGGGGTTCTTCAAGAAGGGCATTAGAAGGTTTTTACAGGGTCGGCAGCGCGAGTGTGACGCCCCTGGTGTTGCACACGTCCATAGGCCGCGGTAACCACTTCCCATCAGGTGGGCCGTGAGCTTGTCTGCCACCTGAGTGGTATAAAAAAAAAAAAAAAAAAAAAAAAGTTAGCCTATTGCACCCAGAGCATAATACTGAATCGATTGATCCCTCATTAATTACAATCAGTTCAGTATCTTAGGAGCTTCAGTGGAACATACGTAAATAGCTTACTTAGACCGCCAACCACATACCATGCTACAGACGCGCGAATGCGGTTTGGAATCGACTTTTATTTTAAATCTGTTTAGAAGGATAGGCAGATACGAAAGCTGACTTACCAAGGTACAGTGTGAAAGTAGTTGTTTTCACTGTTGTCTCTTTCGCAAGGTATTTCAAAGTGAACTCGGTTAGTGCGATATCTTTTTGTTTATGAAATAATGGGCTGGCGATAGTCTTAAAGGCATTGTCCAACAGTTTTTCCCAGTCATCGTAGTCAGCAGAGTATGAGTACCCTTGAACTTGATAGGCCATACCCATCGATTGGCCAAATTTAACATCAGTATCTACAGTCTTCGCTGCACGCTTGATAGGCTCCATATCATATGTTAACGTTTTACTGTTATATATACCAGTATTTGGCACAACATTGAACTGCAGGAGATTGACATCTCTATCGGTGTATAAAGGTTCAAATTGTACTTTGCCTTGCCAAGGACTAAACTCTATATTTATTTTAAGAGGAATCTGGAACTGTAGCCAGCTCGAAATACCAGCAGCGTTGTATATATCTCCGAATACATCTATAAAACTAATATAAGTTTGTACCTCATGCGCATATGTGAAATCAATTTTAGTTTTTAGTGATCCAGTTGTGAATAGAGTTTTTTTATCAACGGCAACTTCTGCATGTGTTTGAGCCATAATAATGGCAGGTTCCGTGTATTCATACACGAAGGGTAGTCCGTTAGCGAGGGGGAAGCTAACAAGGACATTTTTTAAATATTTTATTTTAGAATATTGAGTATCAGTTCCTTTTAATAAATTTGCGATGCCGTTAGCCGATTCAGATAAAAACGCGTATAGATCTTTTTCATTGAAAGTTATGAGTTCCTGCTGGTTTGCGTCGTTGATATATATGGCGCCTTCTAGGGGTTGGCGAGGCATACTTTTAATTTTTAGCATTTCAAGTATTTGTTTTGCAGAAAATTTGAATTTGTGGTCGACTTCAGTGGGTTCATAAAAAACTTTCGCGAAGCTATTGATAAAATCTTGCACATCAGATATAGACATCGTCACCTGTGAATAAAAATTAAAATTATGTATAACAAATAACGAAATATGTTGTAACGGAACGTAACTATTGAATGGAAGAATTATGCACCATTCACACAGTATACCTACTATGTGTATGAAGTAGTTCGCAACTGCATGGGTAGATGGGGTTAAAAATTCAAATTCAAAAAAGCATGTGTAGTACTTAAAGGGCTGGTAGATGGCACCACTGTTGAGCCATTTCCGTTAACATAAATAAATCAAAATTCTATGTTTACATTTTATTGGAAGCGAATTAACGTAAGATTATCCGTTAAAAATTGAAATAAGATTTAATTCCAACTCTGTTGTAATGAACAAGTATTGTAGCTGATTTTGATATTGTCGGTATCGGAAATCTTAATTGGCCGCATGCGGTGTGTTACTATGTTTGACGCGAATTCTAAATATTAGAATACGAATAATTAACTAGAAAATTAGTTAGACATTTTCTTGGAGTATCTTTAACCTAATCGTATAAATTAAGGAGTAGTTATATAAAGGGAACAATATTTGACTCGGGCGCACACCGGAACTCTATCGCGATTGGACGAAGGATGTAGGTAGGTTCTAGAAACTGCGAGGTTAATTTTGTGGGGGAGAATGGAGCCTTGGAAGTAGTTTTCTGGAGGCGTGGAGGATTATTCATTCGCGTCTTGCTAGTTTGACACGGGGTATGGGGCATTCTGGGGTGTGTGTTGGGTAACCTCCTCGAGTGTCGCTCCGATTTCGATCCCGCTGCAGTCCGGGGGGAACGGAATCGGAGCGGCCGGTACACCCTGGGCGGCGGTCAATGGCTTCCCCTTCACCCCTTCATAGGGTTGGCATTGATCGTCGGCCAATACCCAACGTGGCGGGAACACATCGCTCTCCGTACTCCTCTGCTTTCAGAGGAGACAGGATGAGCGATGCTGTTAGTGGTGAGATGGCCCAGGGTCAGTCGGGGTGCGAGGGATATGCTCTATGGGTAACCTTACACCCCGGCGTCTGAAGACCCGAGACGGCGTGCGGTTTTAGTCGGTGCGAGCCCGACATAACCGCCCCCGCTGGCGGGCGGGGGGGTATCCGTAGGGATTTCCGCACGAAAAAAAAAAAAAAAAAAAAAGGGTATGGGGCATTCTATTTTTAACGTGGGATACGGCAGGTTTATTGTTCTTTTCGGAGCCTCATCTGCAGGCTATCTTTGTAAGATATATATATTTCTATCAGTGTGAAGAAATAGTGTTAAATCCCTTTTCGCGAATTAAAGCAAGTTGTTACCGGGGTTGTGAAATAAACGAGTTATTACTTTATAACTTTGCTTAACGGGAACAGTTTAGAATGTTTTCAATGTACCGTGGGGTGATTATAATTCCGTAAAAATTATAGATCGTTGAAATTAATTGTAAATCTGGGGTTTGTGTGTTTTGGGTCGTGCAATTACGTACAAGAGAGCACGATTAAGATATATGCCTACATTTAGTTATTCTTTGACCGTTTATAACGTATTTGTTTCGATTAGTGGGGGGGGGGGGGTAGGTGGTTATCGTGACGAATAATGGGAATGGGCAGGGGTAGTACGTGTGAATGCATGCGTAATACTACTGTCTTGTTCTGTTGAGTTTGGCAGTGCATTCGTAAAGCTAATGCTGTCGTTTTATCATCTTTTATTATTTTAGAAATTGAGGGTAGGGCTACGGCGTATTAGCTAGTTTTCCGTAGGAAATCCAAGGCGATGTGCTTTGGTTATGGAGGGATACCTAACGGTGGCAACGACTCCATATCCCTCTGATAATTCGCTAGAAGCCGATAACCTTTGTAGCGGGCGGCATTCCGATTTTACCTGGGGAAACAGGATCGGATAACCTTCCTGAATGTGGGTGACTGTTCGTTCTGTGATGGGTCCGTCCGGTACCGTCGAAGTGGAACCGTTCTATTGGGCCTGGATCAGAACTTACGGAGCTCGCAGTTCAGTATTATATATTTATTTATATATATACTAACTATTATCTCGTTAGGGTTTCAGTTCACATCCCTGAGCCTCGGCTCGTGGACTGGGACAAGAATAGTTATGAGGGTAGGCCAAGTCAAGCCTAACTAGCTTGCACCCATATCAGAGTAGGAAGCGTTGATGGAAATCATTAAAGCATGATGGGCTCATTACACACCACACCTTTAAATGTAAATAAGACGACGTACACCTAGTTTTGATTGAACAGAAGTTCTAAGTTGGGGTTAGACCCAGGTACTCACACAATGGGGATAGGTTGAGAATTGAGTTAGTTAGGATTAGTATTGTAACGATTCTGAGCTAACCAGACCCTTGCTTAGCAACATATCACTCCTTGGTGATGCTTGTGATTGATTGAGTTAGGGCTTAAGTGCGTTAATGCCGTAGTGAAATCGTGATTGGAGTATATTGTATTCGAGCTATCGCGTTGTGTAGCTTAGTAGACAGAGCCGTCGTTAAATTGCATCGCTAATGTTATCGGTCGAGGGTAAAATGAAAATTCTATTTGCCTAGCAACTGACTTAGTATGGTCTCAATGAAACTTGGATTGGTGAGTTAAAATATTTTAAATCCACCTACATATAATTATTAAATTCGTATTGGAAATTATTCCGAATTGCGAAGTTTGTTTCACTGATGTACCAATCGACTTTAAATAAAATACTATGCTATTACTACCTTTTTTTTGTTTTTTATCGTGCGGAAATCCCTTCGGATACCCCCCCGCCGGCCAGCGGGGGCGGTTATGTCGGGCTTGCACCGACTAAAACCGCACGCCGTCTCGGGTCTTCAGACGCCGGGGCGTAAGGTTACCCATAGAGCATATCCCTCGCACCCCGGCTGACCCTGGGCCATCTCACCACTAACAGCATCGCTCATCCTGTCTCCTCTGAAAGCAGAGGAGTACGGAGAGCGATGTGTCCCCGCCACGTTGGGTATTGGCCGACGATCAATGCCAACCCTATGAAGGGGTGAAGGGGAAGCCATTGACCGCCACCCAGGGTGTAGCGGGATCGGAATCGGAGCGACACTCGAGGAGGTTACCCAACACACACCCCCATGCTATTAATACCTATTACTCGGAGCGTCGTAGTCGGGGAATCATTTTGGAGAGATACACCTAGCTCACGATAGCTGAGCGCCCTGCTAATTTGGAACTCGTATCGAACCTTAATTGATTTGGGCATTTGGCCCTAGATATGGCTGTCTTTTACACCAGGGACACTGTATCGATCTCGATTATGTGTGTGAAAAGTATAAGTCAGATCGTCAGATCTGACGTATACTGTCAAGGTTAAAAGATCCTATTTTGGGACACTGAAATTCATCTAATGGATTGGTCATCGGACTGCGTTACGGCATGAAACTATTAATTGAATCCGTACTAATCATATAATTTGACAATATTGAGAAAGAAGTAATCTTATCTCGAATCTAACTAACCATGCCCTTTAGCGGTAACATCGCGAGAATGAGTCTAATTGGACGTATACATTTGTCTGGATTCAGACATTGGGGTGGGAAAATACGAGTCGGCTATCTTGACTCTCATAAGGCACGGCAGATTCAATTGGAACTACGTGGCCTACCAAATGATAAAAGGAGGATATACAAAGTTGGTAGTATCCTACTGCACACGGCGATTGGCCGGGCCTGTGCCAAACGGGGAAACCTTATAAGTTCTAAAGTAAGATGATCATTAACTGAAGTATGCAGTTTGTATGTCTAATTCGTCAATGTAAGAAGTTATAGATCACTAAAGTTAGTCGAGTTGTTTGCCACAGTAGTAGTAATTAGGGCGATGCTAGGGATCGCGTCAAGGATATAATTTAGTACGGTTGAGGTAAGTTTTGCAGAGAATTATTTGTGAGAGATTCATTTGATGAGAAATCATTGTTCGAGAAAGCAAGTAGGGTAAGCGGGGCTAGAATTAAGTCATTTTTTTTTTTTTTTTTTTACGTGCGGAAATTCCTTCGGATACCCCCCCGCCGGCCAGCGGGGGTGGTTATGTCGTGTCTCGACTTGTATTAGTATTTGTTCTCATTAAATGAATACCAGCGTTCCTAGAATCCTATAGAATCCGGGATATACGAAGCACATTAAGGGTCATCTCTGATCACTATACGATCATTGGCCAAAGTAAAATTAGTAATATAGACGATTTAATTAGTATGTGGGTAGGCAGGTGAGGCGAGCTAGGGCGCGGTGCAAGTAGGTGTATAGGTGTAGGATAGGGGTCCGGTGCAAGAGCACACGGACGGGAGCCCGGCTTCTTGAGGTCCCCGGCGCCGCCAGTGGCCCCAAGGCTGACGCCCTAGCGGCTAGGCTGAGGGAGTCGCTGGATGCAGCCGACGTCCGGGTGTCCAGGCCCATTAAATGCGCAGAAGTGCGCATCACGGGCCTGGACGACTCCGTCACGGCTGAGGAGCTTAGGCTCGCCGTGGCGGAGGCCGGGGACTGCTCCCCGGACACAGTGAAGGCCGGAGCTATACGCTTCGGCCGCGGTGGACAGGGGGCAGCAGTTGTCGGCTGCCCTATCGCGGCGGCCCAAAAGGTCGCTGACGGGCGGAGCCTCCTGGTAGGAGGCTTCCTGAGGGCGCAGGTACGGCTCCTGCAGGCCCGACCGGCTAGGTGCTTTAGGTGCCTGTCGGTTGGCCATGTGGGGGTGCACTGCACGGCGGAAGTGACGGCGGGTGACCGTTGCTTCCGCTGTGGCCAACCCGGTCACAAGGCCGGCACGTGCGACGCCCCGCTGCACTGTTTTAGGTGTGCAGCGGGAGGCAAGCCGGCCGACCACAGGGTTGGAAGCAAGGCCTGCGCCGGAGGGGAGCCGAAGCCGGGAGGCCGGCCTTCCGCCTCCAGTTCACAGCGGGATGCGGAGATGGGGGTTCCATAATGGATCCTCAACTCCGCATCCTGCAGGTGAATGTTGGCCACGGTGCCCATGCTCAGGACCTTCTGCTCCAGAGCATGGCACAGTGGGCCATAAATGTCGCCGCTGTCGCCGACCCATACACCTACCGGTTCCTCGGGCCTGCCTGGGAAACCGCGCTGGATGGGTCGGCGGCACTGGTGCACAACCCTGCCGCCGGCAGCCCCCCTCTTGCCGTCGTTGCAAGGGGACCCGGCTGCGTGGCGGCGGCGGTTGGCGACATAGCGGTCGTGGCTGCTTACTTCACGCCGAGCCGAGACATAGCTGATGACTCGTATGAGCAATGGCTCCGTCAGCTGGCAGTCGTCGTCAATGCCTGCCACCCCCGCCCGGTCCTTGTGCTCGGGGACTTCAACGCCTGGTCGTTGGCGTGGGGTTCCCGTCACGATAGGGGCCCGGCGGGGGATAGAGGCAGGGCACTGGAGGACTGGGCCGAAGGACTCGGCCTAGACCTCCTAAATCGGGGAGCCGTGGACACGTTCGTGACCTCGAGGGCCAGTTCAATCGTGGACATCTCGTTCGCGAGTCCCTCGTTGACGCGACGTGTTCAGGGCTGGCGTGTCGTTTTGGGGGAGGAGACAAGTTCGGATCACCGATATATTCGGTTTGACGTCTCCGCCCCCGCGAGCGATGCGCCGGCCACACCGGCTCCACCCGAGCCACGTTGGGCACTTAAGCGACTAGATCGGGAGCTCCTCCTGGAAGCCGCCATCGTACAGGCCTGGGCCTCTGCGCCGGACAGGCCTGTCAACGTAGACGATGAGGCGGAGTGGTTCCGGGAGGCCATGACCCGTGTCTGCGACGCGGCGATGCCTAGGGCTCCGCCCTATAATCCGAGGGGTCAGGTCTACTGGTGGTCGTCGGAGATCGCGAGGCTCAGACGGGCCTGCGTGATCACGCACCGCCGGTGGGCCCGATTCCGTAGGAGGCGTCGCCGCCCCGCAGATGCGGAGGCCCGAGAGGCGGAGTTGTACCAGGGATACAGGGAGGCCAGAGGTGCCCTCCGAGCAGAGATAAGGCGGGCCAAAAAGGAGGCCCGCTGCGAACTGATGGAGACGCTGGAGCGGGACCCTTGGGGGCGGCCCTACCTAATGGTAAGGGGAAAACTGCGCCCCAAGGCCCCGCCGTTGACCCAGTGTCTCCAGCCGGAGCTGCTCGGAGGAGTTGTTAGCTCCCTGTTCCCAGCGCGGGCGGTGGAACATGTTCCACCGCAGATGACTCCGCCTCGGTTGCCAATGGTGCCCGACGTGGTTGACGACGACGTGCCCGAGGTCACTTGGGTAGAACTAGAGCTGGCGGTGAGAAGGCTGAGAGCCAAACGCACCGCCCCGGGACCCGACGGCATTCCAGGCCGAGCGTGGGTCCTAGCTCTAGTCGACGACGCTCTCGAGCCCCGACTGAGAGGGCTTCTCAGCGCATGTTTGGAGCGGGGCCAGTTTCCGAAATTGTGGAAGACGGGGAAACTGGTCCTCATCCGAAAGGAGGGGCGCCCGGCGGACTCACCGTCCGCCTACCGGCCCATAGTGTTGCTCGACGAGGTGTGCAAGCTCTTTGAAAGAGTAATTGCGAAGCGCCTCGTCGAGCACCTCTCAAGAGTGGGGCCGGACCTGGCGGATGGCCAATATGGCTTCCGCCAGAGGCGCTCCACCGTGGATGCCATCATGCGCGTGAGGGCTCTGGCGGAGGATGCAGTAGCCCGGGGTGAGGTGATGTTGGCGGTGTCTCTGGACATCGCTAACGCGTTCAACACCTTGCCCTGGAGTTGCATTAGGGAGGCGCTCGTGTATCACGAAGTGCCTCTCTACCTCCGCCGCATAGTCGGGGCGTATTTGACGGAGAGAGCCGTCTTCTACCCAACCGTGACCGGTCTCGGCCGGCGTGAGATGTCGTGCGGTGTTCCGCAGGGATCGGTCCTGGGGCCGCTCCTGTGGAACATCGGATACGACTGGGTGCTTCGCGGTGAGCTCGCAGACGGTGCCGCCGTCACGTGTTACGCGGACGACACGCTCGTGACGGCGTGCGGAGTGACATACCGCGAAGCGACCCTGAAGGCCACGACCGCGGTTGCCCAAGTCGTGGAGCGGATCCGGCGGCTGGGTCTCGAGGTGGCTCTGCATAAAACCGAGGCCCTGTTCTTTCATGGGCCTCGGAGCAAGCCACCTGAGGGATCCAGTCTCATCGTGGGAGGTAATCGCATCGGCATCAAGCCCCAAATGAAATATTTGGGGCTCGTGCTCGACGGCCGATGGGACTTCGGAGAGCACATCCGAAGTCTGGCCCCCAAACTGAAGGGAGCAGCTCTCGCTCTGGCGCGGCTGCTGCCCAACATGAAGGGGCCCGATGACTCCTGCAGGAGACTCTACGCGGGGATCGTGCGGTGCATGGCCTTGTATGGGTGCCCAATATGGGCGGAGGCCCTGAAGGCCGGAAGTGTGCGGATGCTGCGCGCTCCGCAGCGAGTGATGGCCATCAGGGTCATCCGCGGGTACCGCACGATCTCCTTCGAGGCGGCGAGTCTCCTTGCCGGAACTCCGCCATGGGACCTGGAGGCGAGAGCCCTTTCGCAACTGTACCAGTGGCGAAAGGAGGCGCGGGAGCAGGGACTGAACCCCGAGCATCGAGAAATCGAGGCCATGCAGTCCCAGCTCCGCCAGGCCATCGTGGTGGAGTGGAAGGAACGACTTGGGCGACCAAGCGCAGGGCACGCCGCAATAGCGGCGGTAAGGCCCATCATGGAGGATTGGCTAGAGAGGCGACACGGAAGCCTCTCGTACCGACTGACGCAGGTGATCTCCGGTAAGGGGTGCTTCGGGGACCACCTGCATCGGATCAGGAAGGAGCCAACGCCTGAGTGTCATCACTGTGACGCGAGCGAGGACTCAGGGCTGCACACGCTGGCGGACTGCCCGGCGTGGGAGGTGCCGAGGCGTGACCTTGTGGCAGCCATCGGGGTGGGAGTCCTCTCGCTCGGCAGCATGATTGCGGCAATGGTGCGGAGCGCGAGCGCGTGGGCCGCCGCCACCTCCTTCTGCGAGCATGTGATGCTCGCGAAGGAGATGGCGGAGCGCACCCGGGAGAGGTTCAGAACCCTCCCGGCCCGCCGAGCCCGCAACACGCTCGCCTCGCGTCGCAGGCGACTCAGGCGCCGGAGGGCGCTTAACGACCTCCGTCCTCCATGAGCGCAGGCCTGGGGGTGGCAGGTGAGGCCGCCTGTCACCCCAGCAGAAGCAGGCCGGGACGGTGGGGCGACTAGCGCCCCTCCCCCAAACCGGGGCAAGACGGGGACACCGTGGTTCCCAAACCCGAGGGGGCCATCTCGAAACCGGAGATGGCCCAGGGTCAGTCGGGGTGCGAGGGATATGCTCTATGGGCAACCTTACACCCCGGCGTCTGCAGACCCAAGACGGCGTGCGGTTTTAGTCGGTTCGAGCCCGACATAACCGCCCCCGCTGACCGGCGGGGGGGTATCCGAGGGGATTTCCGCACGAAAAAAAAAAAAAAAAAAAAAAAGGTGTAGGATAGGGGACAGTACAATGTCTTTTAATAATTCCCTTTTATAAAAATAATGAAATTAGTATTCTGTGACTAAAAAGATCGTGCTATGACTTGTATATTACTTAAGCTCAATTATTCGTTTACTTATTCTTTAAATAAAAAATACAATTTAAACTAACCTCCGTATTATCGTATCCCTCTCTGATTGCACTCCTTAGGTATTTGGGCAAAAAGCTATTTTTACTGCCAATGGACGAAAGTGCAATAAAGTAACCATCATCGTCTTCACTCGTATATCCTTCTTCAATTTCAACGGTCGAGTAAATCTCGTCAAATTTCTCTTTCGTGATCATGTGCATAACTGATTGTGCGTTATTAGCGCTGCAATGTTATTTAAAAACATTATTACATTAAGATTTTTTTTCAACCAATTTATTAGTAATTCTTACTTAAGTAAAGACTTACAGTTCTGCAAAACGTGGGTCCTTCAAACCAGCAGCTACTGTAATACTTTTTGTGAGAATAGCGCGGACATGAGTACTGAGATCATGTTGTGTCATGAATGCTAACACTTGCATCATCTCAGCTGTAGGATAAGTTATGAAGAGGTTCAGAACAGCTGCCACCCTGACTTCGTAAATCTCAGCAGGATTCCTTACGATGCTGTAGAGCACCGCTCTGACATACTCATGTCTCAGGTGAGCCAAATCTTTGAGATTTGTAACCATCTGAGTGCGAATGTATTTGCTCACTCTGATATGTCCCTCTAGGTAAGGAGCAAATACCTTTATTATACTAGGATGAGCTAAATTACCAAGAGCTTTTATATAAACCTGAGCGTTGTTGGTATCGCCGTTTTCTACAGCATGTTTTAGTTCCTTAGCAAAGTAAGGTACTATCGTTTCATCTATAAATTGATCCTCTTTAAAATAACGGGCCCACGATTTGCTTGAAGCCAAAAGAGCCGAATTGTTAACAAACTTAAGTTCCACAACTGGAGAACTTGTAGAAAACTTGAAGAAGTCCTTCAATAGATCCTTGGAAGGGTTGCTGAAACTAGCGCCCATAACAGCGATCACTTCAGCTGCTTGCTCACCTTCAATTTTTTTACTTAAGATCCATGCCTTGATTTCTTCGTATGCTTCAGTAGTGCCTGTTAATGCTAAAGCATCACGGTAGATTGTCCACATGCCACTTTTAACTATTTTCTTTGAAGTCCTAGCAATTTCAATACTATTGCTCAAAAGAGTTAGTTGCTCAGAATTAAATGAAGAAATACTATAGACCAGGATGTGGAAATTTAAAAGGAATTTACTCTTTGACATGTTATTGGGATTTTGTAGTAGAGGGGCTAACTCCTGTAGAAGATCCTGGGCTTTGGACACGGCTTGCGGGTCACCACGACTATATAAAGTTGTTTTGTCATATGTGTACAAAAGAGAATTAATTGAATCGTATTTTTCAGATTTCTGATAGGAATCACTGGTGTCTTGTTCTACGGAGTTCAAATAGAACTTAATGTAACTGAAAACTTCAGCCTCTTGTTTGCCGATAACAACGTGACTGGAGATGGCAGTGCTGGTGACTTCAACTTTGTATATCGGACCTCGTTTTCCGGCAAGCAAACGAGCCTCGAATGTGCGTTTTAAGTGTTCGTCTTCATTACCGTAAGTACTCTGCGACACTGTACTTTGCGGCACACCCTCGTAATAAACTGCAGATTTTTTACATTTGCCATAGTTTCTGCTTTTAGTGATTTCGACGAGGTCTTCTTCGGCGACGAAATGTGGCAATTCCCGTCGCCACTCTGATGCCATTGGGAACACTGAATACAAAGTCTCGCATTGGCCAGTGACATCGGTCTCCAGCTTCTTAAAGAGTCCTTGGAAAGTATTTTTATCAAAACTGTTTCGATAATTAGGGACCAGGTCGAAAGGAGAGAGATCAACTTGAAGAGCGCTAATCAACCCTTTAAGGAAGTTAGTGTAAGTAACAGAGAGCGTAGAAGGCACATTGATTTTAACCACGCGACCACCATCAACGAAAATCTCGAAGATTTGGTCCATTTTCTTTAGTGGTTGATACTTAAGATCGGTTATATTCATTTTATCGGGTATATGAGACTTGAACGGTGCATACAAAGACTTCTGAAGTTTTGCAACTAGGTGACCAGGAGCTTTCACACTGACAATGAACTGAGCCTTGAAGGCACTTCCTTGGCTGAAGCCCTCGTCGAAATTGGTGAATGTGTGGGAGTATACGTCATAATGGTATACTTTGCCGACTTGCCAAGGCCATTTTTGTTCTTCTAGGACAGGACTTGATGTGGCGGCAGCTGAAACAGATCAGTTCGATCCACATTTTATGGCATAACTACCTGTTTAGATTAGCTCTATACTTTTTGTATAGAGTATATACAAAGGAATATAGAGCGCCCTAAAGGAGTGTAGGCTGATATACATTTTACTCTCCTTCACGATGCACGGTCGCATATCTGATCGTTCCCACTTGAAGAACATAAGCATTAAAAACAAAGATAATTGTGAACTTGTTATCTGATCAAAACACTAAATAAAATATTATTCACTAATACTTGGACCAATAATTTAATGTATTAATATAAATATCCTTCTAAAGCCTATAGACGCCATTACACCCCATTGCCATGCAAGAAAATGTATAAAAGATAGGTTTTTTTTAATATAAATATTATAAAATATAAAATAGGTTTCATAAATTCTGAATATTCAGAAATATTGTGCGCTTGTTTTTGTGTTGTAATAGATTGCATACAAAATAATTTAAATATAAAGTTGCAGAAACATCATCTGCAGATCTACAGACTCCTCTGGTTCTGCAAATCTTGGTTTATCTCAGCTTTTGTGGGAGTGATTGCCGTCTGTTCCCACAACCACTAGAGGAAAGCTAGCGACATGTTGAGAAATAATTATACCAGCAAGTGTATATTATTAATTATAATTGTTAATTTTATTAAAATACTAGCTGAGCCCGCGACTTCGTCCGCATGGACATAGATCTGGGTTTCAATTTTCTTGCGCGGAACCCTAATTATTTTTCTGTCATTAAAGTAACCCATGTTACGCTTTGTAAAATTATCTATCTACCAGTGAAATTCCCGTTAAAATCGGCCCAACCGTTCCAGAGATTACCTCTTTCAAACAGACAGAAAGACAGACAGACATACAAAAATGTTCTAAATTGTATTTTTGTTAAAGTACCTTGTATACATTCATGTGCAATTATTAAAAATCTGTTATTTTATTATCACAAACAGACTCTTCAATTTCATTTATTTGTACAGATTATTTGTATAGATATCAAATTAAGTGATATTGGATAAAAAGTAAAAAGAATAAAAAATAGTTAGTATATAATATCTAACTTACCGATAATCGCTGTCAATATAAGTAGTGACTTCATGATGCCCAGTCTTCAAGAGCCGTGATGTTGCCACGGCCACCTTATAATAAAATTCTGGCACATTCTGTACCTACACTCAAGCTTATATACTTTTATTAGGTCACACTGATGACTCCCAATGTGCAAATATTGATACGTTGCTGATAATTTTTAAAGAGTTACAGTTGTTACTTTTTAATTAGACCTTATTATTTTTTATCTATACAAGACTTCTGTTATACTTACATTGTTCGCTATCTTCTTCTTCCCATTAGTCTTGGTCACAGTCGAGGCTCTTGCCTTATACTCCTGGGTTCGTTTGCCGGCTAGTATTTCTCCACTTTGCACAGTCTTTGACATCCATGGTAGACTATTGGCACACATGTGTCTTCTACGACGCCAAGTCAGCACTTCTTGGGTCTATCGGAGACCAGTGGAGGCGGCAAAGCCAGACATTTATTGCCCACGTAGCCTGACGGACGCTGTATGAACGTGGCCGCGTCATCGAAGGCGACTCTCCTTTTATCCGCGATGTCACGGACATGAATACTGCGAGAGTTTTCACCCGATTAACGAGTGACTCTACACATTCACCGTTGTATATTCATCTTCTTAACATATAGCTCATGCTTGAGTCACTCCAGCAATACCAGGCAACTCACGAAACTTGTCCCACGCGGCGCCATGGAAATATCCTGTGCCACTTAGACACTAAAACGCGCCATCTTATAGATGAGCTTCCACCTTACCTTTAACGATCAATACTTATATATAAAATGCCACGCGTAATGCTAACTAAACATTATTGTCGGAAGTTTACGCGAATGTTACACATTGAAATAAAACTATTTTTAACGGATTCTATCGCGGTTTATTTGATGTTATTTTATATTTTACATTGAACCCGACGTTTTGGTTGCTTTTTAGCAGCCATGGTCACGGGTAGCCGTGACCACGGCTGACCTGTGATAGAATCCGTTAAAAATAGTTTTATTTCAATAAGCATTATTGCTTACTCTTGGTATTGAGTGTTACTTTAAGTTAGACAGAATAAAATTGGGTTTGAAACAAAAAGTGACGTCTCATTTACACGACAGTGCATTATACCGCCCCTCAGACGATTCCAACTTATCATAAAAAGCTCTGACTACTCTGTATGCTTGCAGCTCTGTACGCGTCGTGATCTTAAGGAGATTTAGACGCTTTCTTCTTTTTAAACAGGGCTTTCTTCAACATAGTCGCCCTCTAGACTGTGTCGTTCCATCATATGCTAAGCACCGACTTAATCGCTTCAAGAATAGTTGCCTGAATCTTGTTCCAGCAGTCCTGAACAGGTTCATTTTCGGCTTTTCTGAGCAACTGCCATCTGCCCTCCGGAAAAAAAGCCCCTGAGGCTTGTAGGTGGAGTTGGCCTTGGCCCCGAGATCTCGGTGGTTCCTCATACACCCAAATAACATTCTTTACAATGAAAATCTTATATGTAATATTCAATTCAGGTTATAATATCATCTGAGCATGATGCATCTCGATACATGATGACGCACCTTTCTGTATTTAGTGTGATTAAATACATCTTTTAAAATGTTTTCGCTATATGATACGTAACAACTGTTATCGAAACTTATTCAAGAAAATAAATGATTATAGATAATAATGTTTTATGAGCGTAAGTCACATTGTAAATAATTATAAAGTGCGGAGATGTAATTTATGTTTGTTTATTTATTTGAACATAACCACTTGTGGATATGCGCTGAACTTATTTACCTCTAAGTATCTACAAGTTTCTATAATAGTGTTACAACGGTCGTCGATATCTCGAAAACTACTGATCGAATCTTCTAGAAATTAAAACGCATTGTTAATGTCGAAGTACTCTATCGATCCGTGTAGAAAAATCCAGAAAAGTCAATACAAAATCACAAGCCCTTTGTCTACCTATAACTACTTTACCTACAAATCGCGATAACAAGGGCATTCACCTCTATCGTCGGCACGACTGTGTAGGTACCTGTTTTCTCGAACGTCCCAGTAAATACCTACTATTCTCGAACGCTCCAGTTCCTTATCTCTAGATGATTCCCGAACATTCTACCCTCTTTATTAAGAGCTATAAAAGGGCGCCCGGCGATCGACACGAGTCAGTTTTATTTTCGAAAGTGAAAGCGAACACATCTTACCGAAGTGAATCAAGAGAGTTATACCTGCGACTTAAGGAACTACTGTGGACTACTGTGAACTGCTGAGCGACTGGAACTGTTGAAGAGTACTGTGTGTGCTAGTTATTTAGTTGTCTAGTTTGTGGTGAGCGAATAAACCTCTTTGTTGTGTAAACGGCATTTAATTTGTACCCCGCGCACGTAACAATAGATTGAAACAGGAATAAAATGTAGAAGAATAAAGGTTTAAGAGATAATGTCCTTTTACACGGCTGTGAAGCGTGGTCGTTGTTGGAACAGGAGCAGCTCCTGCTTGTGACGTTCTAGCAATGACGTGTCATGGAGATGAATACACTGCGGTGGATGTGTGGAGTCACGTGTTAGGATCGCGTGAGGAATTCTCGCATGCGCGGCAGCCTTCATGTCTGTGACAACGCAAATAAAATACAGCAGAGTTGTCTTCGCAGGTGCGGCGTCGTTTAAGGAGGCGTCTATGTGGCAATGGGTAACAAAATTTCTGGCTATACCGCCTTCACCAAACCCATCTGGTTTGGCGTTGTAATGACATGCGTGCCAATGGTATAACTGCAATGGATATCCTAAATCGTGCGAAGTGGAGGAGTTAAAGCTGGATAGCGGAACCGGACTGCGAGGTGAGGGCCTGGGATGTAATCGGGATACTGCGCTAAGGTGATGTTGATGATAGAAAGTGACAAAAAGAAGAAATACTTTAACCTAGATATTTGATCTAGATCAGAATCTGTTTTTTTATATAGTATAGTTAGTCCTTCAAATTGATTGTTGATGGTAAGCTGAGATGAAGTCCAAAAATTAGTCGCCACCATTTCCAAAGATTATCCCTAGAATGGTGGCCCCTACCTAGACGGCCTCAACAGATGTTTTTTCACGCTCCGCTTAAGAGCCCCGGTTTGTAGGTAGAAGGGAACACGTGTGTGGGTAAAGCGTTCCAGTGCTTTATGGTCCGACAAAAAAAGGAGTCACTAAACCGCTTGGTTCGTGATGGTATCGATTGCACTGTATGTGGATGACACCTAAGTCCTGCACGTGTCGTTCGGGACAAGAAGGGAGAAGGAGGAATTAATTGGAATAGCTCATTGGAACATTCAGCATGGTATATGCGATAAAATACTGCCAAGGAGACTATATCTCTAGGCAGCTGCAGAGGCTCTAGAGAACTGGTGACCTCAGGACTATCAATGATCCGGACTGCCCATCGCTGCAATATATCGCGAGCGTCTTACAAGTACTGAGCGGAGCCATCCCACAGGTGGGAACAGTATTCTACGCAGGGTGAGTCTTATATAAAAGACACCGCTGCCCCGGCGTGAAAAACCGCCTCACCCTGTTCAGCACTCCGAGTTTACGTGAAGCTGTTTTAATAACGCTCTCGATGTAATTTTGTTGTTAAGTTTGCAGCGAACATCTACTGTGCTATAGTGGTAGTGGTGTGTTCCGAAGAGTTGGAAGGGGAACGAAAGGAGATAACTTTGCTGTAAACCAGGTTCTCAGATCCCCACTAGTAGCGGGCTACTAGCCCACTAGCTAGCTGGCACCCAGCTAACAACCACCATAAGACCTATTAATAAACATATTTTATTTTAACTACATTATTTCATTCCGACATTATGAATAGATAGATAGCAGTTTCTCCTCAATGTCAGTCTGCTTGGCCGCTGAATGTCCGAGATAACGCCCATGCAAAGACCTGTCATCTGCATAGCAATGTATGCTGCCCACGGACAGCATACCATTGATATGCAGAAGAAAGAGAGTGGGCGATAAGACGGACCCCTGAGGCACACCAGCATTAACCTGCATGAACTCAGAAGCCCGGACAGTCCGTCGCAAAGGACTCGGATACAGAGCTCATGCAGAAAACTGGCAACCCAGCTGCACAGTCCAATCTCGAGCAATAAGACAGGCGATACAGTAGCGTCAGCGTTGGAGCTAACTCCGCTGCGCATTTTTTAAGAACCACCGCTGGGATACCATCAGGGCCACTGGCTTTCCGGACGTCGAGTGACTGTAGTGCAGCGCGAACGTCGCATTGCCTGATACGGATATCAGGCATTGAGTGGTCACAAGTGACAGGTGTTTGCGGCTGCAAGCCAAAGTCGTCGATTCGGGAGTTAGCCGCAAAGAGGTTAACCAGCATATCTTGCGGCTCGTGAGCCAGTGAACCGTCAGGGTAACTCAGCGGGGGCAGCGAAGGCTGGCAGGAGTTAGATTGCACGGCTTTGGCAAGTCGCCAGGACCCACGGCTACCCGCGGGATGTGACATGAGTTGCTGACCAAGCCGTGCTATGCGCTGGGCATCCGCTCTGACGTATGCCCTCTTGCAGTCCTTAGTGGCCCTGTTATACGCCGCCTTGAGGTACCCCGCATTCGGATAGCACTCGACTCGTGCCCTAGTCCACGCGCGGTACGCCGACTGTTTTCGTTGAACAGTATCAGCGCACTCGCGCCCAAACCAAGGCCGAGTTCTGCGGGCACTGGTGACTTCAGTGTGTGGAATATAATATTCCAAGCTGATTTCACCAGCGACGGCAGAAGCACAATCCGATGGGTTCTTTCCATCAAAGCAGCGCTCAGTCCACGGAACGGATGCGAAATAGTCTCGCATGCCGTCCCAATCCGCTGACGAATAATGCCATAGCCGTCGCTTTATCTCCACAGGTTGTGGAGGTGCAGTAACTGGCACGTTGGTGCAGACCAGATAGTGGTCGGAGGAACCCAGTGGGGCTCGTAACGAAACACTGTACTGGGCTGGGTGGGTCGTCAGCAGAAGGTCTAGCAAAGAGGGCTTGCTATGTCTGGTATCCGGGTGGTCTGTTGTACCAGTTGAGTCAAGTCATGCGTCAGTGCGAATGCGTGGGCCCGTCCCGCGTGGTCAGTTTTGAGAGAGCCCAGCCAGGTCTCGTGGTGGGCGTTGAAGTCTCCCAAAAATACCATTTCGGCGGTCGGAAACCGCTCCTGCGCAACGTCTGCCGCCTGACTCAGGTGGTCGAAGAGTCGAGTTGTCTCGGTATTCCCGTGATGGGAGCGGTATAGGCTCATGTAAATCCGGCTAGAAGAGCCATGGTCCACGTGTAGCCAGAGGACAGAAAAGGATGGGTCTCTAGGCAGTGCAAGCGGCAACAACAAACATCCGCCCTTATATACACGCACACCCCGGGTTTTGCAAGGAAATTTCCCTCTACCACATAGCCGGGGTAGAATAAGTAAGACGTATCATCAGGGCGGCGTATTTGCGTCTCGGTGAGAAAAAACAGTGCCGGCCGTACCGTCTGAAGGTGCTGATGGACGGCTTGGAGGTTTGTATGGAGTCCACGAATATCGTGTACTCCACCTCAAAAAGTGATGTGTTGGTGGGAGAAGAGTATGCCGCTGTATTATGTGTTCAATTTCTTATTTGCGCTGCCATAATTATTTTAAGTGGAAGTGAAGGCGTGAAAAAAAAAGAGGAGACAGACGCCACAGCAGAGTTTGACAAGCGCAGGGTTTGGTTTCGCCTATGGATGCATGGCATGGCGGTAGCCGACCCGCCGAACGGAAGGGCCCCCGTACCCTCACGAGTGTCATCGCCGGACCCACCATCCGGTCACCAACTGGTACGACGAATCACATCGGGATTATGCGCGACCTGGTGGGGCAGCCTCCCGGGTTGGTTAGTCCCGGTTGGGCCTCTGTACTATGCCGCGGGCGGCCAGCAGCACCACCATTTTTACGTATCTCCCTGTCAGGCGGGTCGACTCACACCATCCACACTAGACTCCGCCAATACCCCACTGGTCCCACAACGGCTGTGTCGGCTGGGTCCTCATCCCCGGCTGTGCAGCTGCTAAACCCTGAACACAACCCAACCAATGTTGGGCTATTTGGAGGGTTTTTCGCAACTGCATGGTGGTACCAACCCGGACCATAATTGTGCCACCAGTTTCCAGACCCATGTTGGCCCCACCAGTGATTACTAGGTCACGTGTCCGCTCTCCACGTGGGTCAGGTGTCCGACCCGGACGTATGGTTGGATTATAGAGAGCAAAATATGTTTTTTTATTCGGTAGCAGAAGTAGCACGTATTTCCTTATTCTTTCAATTCCGGGTTCTTCAAGCGGGGCGTGAAAAGGCATCTTTTGAGGTCGTCAAGGTAGGGCCACCATTTTAGGATCGTCAACATCTGGGATGGTGGCCCATATCTTCTGGACTTCACCCTAGCTTCTCACCATCTAGCCGTCTAGCGGGATGCAGTCAATTGACAGATTGAACATAAACAAAAAAAAGTCTGAGTTCTAGAGTATTGCATTTCCACACGTAGGTGTAGCCGCGGTCAATAGCTAGGTAATTTGTCACCAATATTTTAAATATACGCAAAGAGTCAGGGTCAACACTAATGTTTACTGACCTCTTGAAAGAGGTAATAGATATGGAATTGCCCGTAATACATTATGTAGGTAAGTAGAATTCATAACAGATGAAGGTTTTTGTTTCAACGCACCAATTTCTGGCACTACCAAAATCCGCTTTGCATTTGATAAAGGTTAGGGATAGGTCCAACAAAAAGTCAAAAATCCGTTCCCGCAGGGGGAACGCACAGGTAGATTTCGTGAAGCAATTAATATTATTTCATATAGAGAACTACGGATTTTAAACAGTTTAATTTTTTTTCTCGAAAACGGTAACTTTTAGCGAAAAACTTTTCAGGCATTTATTTTAGACTTAAAAATGGCCTATCGATTAAAAATATTTCGGACATCAAGAATGTTCACCGGTTAGAAGTTATGATTTTTTTCCCGAAAAATTTTGGTTTTTCCCCCCTCCGCTTTTAGTTAAAGTTTTAATCTTATAGGTTTATAATTAAAAGTTGTTGGTATTCATGTATACTATGGGATAAAATTAGAACGGTTCGAATATCTTTCATGGAACGTGAAATTTTGAGGAAAAACTGATTTCACCCCCCTTAGGCCGGATTCCACCAATTCACGAACTTAAACTAAGTTTACACCCAAGCAATTTTTGACCGCAGTTTGAAAGCGATCGGGGCAAAAATGCGACCGTGAGAGTGCCGCAAATTTTGGGAAGTGGAACCATACATACATATATATATATATATATAAAAGTTTTTGACCAGTGGTCATTTCGGACTCAGGGGGTCATAACTAGACCTCCTATGAAGATTTTTTTTTTAAATTCGACAGTAGTCAAGAAACCAATAGGTAGATCGATTTCATCAACCTACTTAACTTACTTAACTTAGAACTGAAACTCAAACTTTTTTTTTCATCATACCCATACGTGTTTGGTATCTATGGATAGGTCTTCAAAAATGATATTGAGGTTTTTTTCTAAACTGAATAGTTTGTGCGAGAGACACTTCCAAAGTGGTAAAATGTGTGTACCCCCCCCCCTGTAACTTCTAAAATAAGAGAATGATAAAACTAAAAAAAAGAAATAATGTACATTACTATGTAAACTTCCAACGAAAATTGGTTTGAACGAGATCTAGTAAGTAGTTTTTTTTTTAATACGTCATAAATCGAAAACCGCAATTTACCTTTCATTCAATCAACTCAAATATAAAATTTTAAAAAAACATTTGTTACTTGCTGCTACGGAACCCTTAATGAGCGAGTCCGACTCGCACTTGGCCGCTTTTTAATTTGTCGGGAGCGTGGAATATTTCTTGGGGTAGGCAAAGATTATGTTCCAATTGAACTAACTAAAACTACGTGATGTTTCGCCATAGGTAGGCTGTTATCGGTAATCAGGTCTAGCTAAGTAACTAAGAAAAAAAAAAAAGAAACTTCGGTACACCTCAACCACCTGTACAGAAGAGGATATAACCGCACACCTCGACTGCTTTAATAGCAGACTTTGATAGTATTAACACAGATTATATCGGCTTAACACAGATAAATCTGGAAGTTTGCAGACAGGCGAGGGAAGCACTCCCCGTGCTTGAAAATAGACTGACCAGGCGTCTTCGACAACTGACCAAACGGCAACTGCGCACGGCTACAGCTGCCATCACGGGGCACGGCTCCTTCAATAAACACCTTTTTATTTTAGGAATCACCGACAGCTCTCTCTGCAGAGCTTGCATGAGAGAGGAAGAAACAGCGGCACACGTGCTACTACACTGCCCTGCAACCGCCACATACAGGGTTAAGTACTTCGGAAATACAGGTACGCTCCGGGAGATCGCCAGCAGCCAGCAGCGTGAATAGCCTGCTGGCGTTCTTCAATGAGTTGGGGTGGATCGAGTGAAATGCCCACCCTCACGCAAAAACCGCGCCTTGTCGTGGAGTTGCGGATACCAGCTCGCGAAACCATACCATACCATACTATAATATATCGGCTTTTAAGAATAGTTTCACTTTATACTTTTTCATGTTATACTTCTTTTGGCGCGTTAGAAAAAAATTATGAGAGTAAATTTTTACAGTGCGCGCGCACACCGTCACGAAAAACCGCCTACTTGAAGTTAGCTAGTCAACATTTTACTTTGAGTACGTTTGTAGAATTTGAGGTTAGTTGACGGTATGAATTATTTATTTACATCATTAACTAAAATCATTTTTTACCTTATTATTTCTACAAACGTAGGATAACGCGAAGGATAATCATAGATTCTCCAAGATTACTAAATCATATTACTATTAATATTAAAATTAGCGCACGTACCTAGGTCTTTGAAATAAATTTATTTTCCCTTCAGGTTTATAAGAATAATATTTCCTTTCCTTTAACAAGGATGGCCCCGTCAATATAACGAGGTGGCAAAGCGGAACGAGCCTCTTAACATATTTGAGTCCAACTTTAACAGATTTAATAAAATTCTGAAAGACGTCCTCTATAGCAGTTTGGCCTTAAAAGACATTTAAACATTTTCTATTATTATTATATTATTTTAACTGTGTGCACATGTATTCATGTTACAATCCAGAACGGATCTGTGTTTTATTGTTATTGTTTTTAATTGTTTGTAATGTGCTTTGTGCGCCTGAACAAATAAAAAAAAAAAAATAAGATAACGATAAAGATTTTTATCTCGTTACGCCAAAGAAGTATAACTTCTTACGTGCGTACACACACACACACACGTAGTTAACACGCACACGTAGTGCATACACACATAAGTAGGTAAGACCCGAGACGGCGTGCGGTTTTAGTCGTTTCAAGCCCAACATAACCACCCCGCCACTAGCGCCGCCGCGGGGGGGGGGGGGGTTACCAGAAGGGAAAAAAAACGGGTTTCGAGGGATATGCTCTATGGGCAACCTTATACCCCGGCGTTTTAAGACCCGAGACGGCGTGCGGTTATAGTCAGTTCAAGCCCGACATAACCGCCCCCGCAGGCCGGGGGGGGGTATGCGAAGGGATGTCCGCACCATAAAAAAAAAGGTACATACACACTTTTTTTTTTGTTAACAGGCAATCTGTAAATTTTTAGATGTACCCATCTCCTCTCCTTAACCCCTTACAATCACCTTCGCACCTGCAGATGGCAACGCGTGAACTACAATCACGACCTACCAATAACTTGGGTAGATATCGTTCCTCTGTAGGTATACATTACTGATATTGATATTGAAATAGAGGTTATAAGGCCGGCTTTTTTTATAAGGAATGGAGCAGAGGACTTCTAAAAGATCACATGTAAACAGATATAAATAACTAGGTCTGCATTCATTCTGCTGTTGCAAATAACTTTTTCAAACAGTGATAATTCCTTAATGGCTAGTCCGATTTTCGTTTTTCTTTTTTTGTCTAGTGTATAATATATGAACAAATTACTGAATTTAATAATACCAATCGTGTGAATGAGGCTTTTTTGTTCATTGAGAAATCAGATTTTAAATTTTATTTCCGCTGATTATTCCTCCGTGGTACTTTTAATTTTTGATTTTCCTAGCCTATGGCCTTTGCATCAGTAACATCTTTGTATGTATGAAATTTCATTGTAAGCGGTACAGCCGTTTGGGAAGAGAAGATGGTCTAATGAAATACATGAGTCGTCTAAAAGAGAGCAAAGCTCTGACGAGCTTCGCTCAAAAAAGTATTATTTGCATTTTTATCGATTCTATTAAATTTGTAAATAAAGTTATTTTCCGCTTTTCAGTATTCTCTTTTTGTTTTTGTTACAATTGTATGTATGTACTGGCTCATTCTGCGCGGAGGTCAGCTATCGTTTGGTCATACCTACGGTTCTGCTTAACCAATTGCAATTAAATGTATGCCAGATTTTAAGTCTGACCAAGACCTTACTAATAGGAAAAACCGACAAGAATTCCAAATAAGACGTTTTTCTGTTCAGAATCGTTCATTTAACATAACATAAAACACATAACATATACAAAAGCGGCGATAGCCCAGTGGCGTACGTAACGGACTGCTGAGACAAGGTCTCGAGTTCGATCCCCAGTCGCCCCGGGCACACACCTCTGACTTTTCGTAGTTATGTGTGCATTAATAAATGTTAATTATCGCTCGCTTAATAATGTGCCCGGTAGATGGCAATAGGCTCGCCCCCTATTACATTGGGACCTTAACATAACTGGCGACTCGTGGGGTGTGTAATACACCTCTGCCTACCCCTTCGGGGATACAGGCGTGAAGAAGTTATGAAGTTACATATTCCCAATGTTTTTAAATATCTCTAATGTATAGACACATCTAATTTATAATTTTATTATAAGTAGTAGGTATAGATGTCATGTGAGTTTATTAATTCCACCATAACTTGTAAATGCCTGAATTCATTTGGATATTTGGTATCGTTCGGATCCTTACATCCTCCCAACTAACCCTACATATTTTTTTTTTACTTTTTAGTTCGTATTCTTAGGAAGGGCTGTTGTATTTTTTATATATTTTAATATTTTCAATTATTCAAGAAATGAAACACATAATAATAATCGTAACTTATTTTTTATTTGAGCATAAAATAATTATCAAAAACAGTAACTGTTTTTTAACATTAACATATAATATTACAATAAAATGAGCAAATGAAGAGATCTCAAAACGGAAAATACTTGTGTAATCCTAACGAGATTCTTTGGAAAGCAAATATTTGTACATTATAACTAAACATAACATAATGCTATTTAAACTTAAGATGATAATATTATCTGTATATAATATATCTGGAATAAGCGCGGCCTCTGTGGCGTAGCGGTAGTGCATTCGACTGCTACGACAGGGGGCGCAGGTTCGTTTCCCGCTCATAGCGAATATTTGTATGCATGAATATGTCTATTTGCGTTGTTCTGGATGTTTCTATGTATAATATGTATGCATTTACACACAAAATAGTATATAAGTATGTTTATCCGCATTCTGGAACCCATAACACAAGCTAGTTAAACTATGCTTACTTTGGATCTAGAAAGCGCTGTGTAGAATATCGTGGAATATTTATATTTTTTTATAAGTCTTTATTTATTTAGGGTACAGAATTAACATATAAGAAAAGCAAGTTGAATGCTTCTACACTTACAGCCAGAATCGGAAGGCAATAGGAGGTAGCATAGAAAAGAATTTGCAATAAAAGTTCACGATCACTCTTGTTTAATCGCCAGTAATTTGTTAAGTCATTGTAACATAACATACCATGTTATGTTATGTTATGTTACAATGACTTAATAAATTTATACATGCATACAGTCACGCCTCGTTTCCAATGGGGTAGTCAGAGACCACATGCTACGATCCTAACATGTACGTCTTTTACTTCTACTTTCATAATTATTTTCATACATGCTCGCAGGTTGCAGTTAGTTTTGTCCTGGCCTTCCTTTAAAATGTCCTCGATCTGATTGACATACATACACCTACGTCGACCCTTACCAGGCTGCCCATTCTTGCTTCATAAATCTGTTTCGTCAATCTTCTTTCATCCATTCTCTCTACGTGTCTGAACCATCCAAGCATCTCTTTCTCTATTTTGGCCACTACATCTTCTATCATACTACATTTCGTTTCACACTTCGTCCTTCAATGTTACTCCAGCTACACTTCTCAGACCTCTTATCTCTACAGCATTCTATTTACTTTTATGCTTCTACTGTCAAACCCAGCATTCAGTACCATAAAAAGGAGTGAGCAATCGGCAATCAAAATGCTACAACTAATTTTATCAACCATGAAGCAACGACATTAATTTCAATTGCGTGCTTAAATTTTAGTACAGATAATTATCAACTCGCATATTTATTTCTAGCACTTAAATAACTTAGATTTAATTGAGCAAATATAGGTGTACATGGAAGTTTTGTTTATATCTAAGTAAGTGCTTACTTTAAAAACTAACATTCGTTATTTTATGGTCTTTTGAAGGAGATCTACGTAACATTGTTTAAAATAAATGTTTTAGTAAAAACGACAAAATATAATTCTATAATAATTAGATATAGCTAAACTCTTTGGTAAGAAATTAATAAAAATATTTAAGAATGTCAGTTTACCATTCCTGTTGGTAAACTGACATAGATATTTTATGCATTGTAATAAAACTATTTTAACGGATTTTATTACGATTTACAAAAAAGGAGCGACAGTTATATGTGTATTAATAAATGTTAATTATCGTTTGCTTAATAATGAGCCCGGTAGATGGCAATAAGCTCGCCCCCTATTACGATGGGACCTTAACATAACTGGCGAATCGTGGGTGTGTAATACACCTCTGCCTACCCCTTCGGGGACACAGGCTTGAAGTTAAGTTATGTAAATATTATAATTTAAATTAAAATAAGGTAAAGTAACACCTTATTTTAAAGTTATAACATTTGTCGCTCTTTTTTTGTCTCATTGTAAAATAATAAAATTTGTCGCGATTTATTTTGTTATATTAAAATTATCTGTTAAAAATAATTTCATTTCAATATCTGAAATACGTTCAGAATGCACAGGTTTACTAAAATCTGTTCATATACAATGTAGTACTTTTTTAATTTATCAGACACAGATAATTTTCGTGAGTGTAAGTCAAGACACATGACTTATGTCTTAAATAAGACATTACCAATGAATTTGCTTTCGAATTATTTACAATTTTTGTATGTTTGTTTATGTTGAATTAGGGGTAATATTACTAATAGGTATATCGCCATTCATAACCGACCCCGCTAAAAAAAAAAAAAAAAGGTATATCGCCATTATTTATTCGTGTAGAAATCATATGTCGGTAATAGATATCTCGCGTTTCCTACATATTTTCCACATTTTACATGTTCCCTCTACAATTTTGGTGCACATTGAATAGCTTTTTAAAAGAAATAAAGGGTTATGCAATTTATCTAAATTGATTTTTATCTTCCTATCCTACTCAAAGGTGTAGTTTGATTTCTTTCGTTTGTAGTTGAAATACTTAGTTATACTTTATCCAAAGATAATACTAAGTTTACATAATAATAGCGTGAATCTTGGGCTCATAAATAGCTAGGTAAACTTAGTTTCGTTGTGTTTTAAACACACATCAACTAATTTGTAATACTATCTAAAAAATTGAGCCAATCAAGTTACATCAGTCTTTGTTGAGCTTTTTATCGATATACGCTAAATTATTTAGTATAATTTCATTATTCTTTTTACATCATTCCTACATTAAATCTTTGTAGTATTTTAATTAGATCTAGATTAGCCTAAAACTAGTTTATTGATTATTATGTACAGAATATTCGCATCATGATCGAATACAGCTAGTTAGTAGTAGTAGTTAGTAATATTATTTTTACGTTTATTCCTTGTTGAAAATTATCACTAAGTATCTGTTATTGCTCATGGCTCCACCCGCGTGGAAATCTGATTCCGTTTCTGCAACCCATGGGCACATAATCATTATCCATTAATCCATCCCTGTACCAAATTTCAGCTACATCTGTTCAGCCGTTTGAGCGTGATAGAGTTATGTCACTCATTGACGCTCAAACGGCTAAACGGATCTAGCTAAAATTTCAAATAGCTAAATAAACCTTCACGTATATAATATTATATATATATATATATATATATATATATATATATATATATATATATATATATATATATAGTAGGATTACATCACTATTTTGTGTGATATGATTGTGCAGAGGCTTTAAAGGAGTGGTAAAAAAACCAACGTAGTTATTATATCTAACACAAATACAAAGCTCTTGCAATTATCTAGATCTATAATTTCTGCAATCTAGGTACCGTCAACTTGTCTCTGATGCATCGAAGAGTTGTCAGTTTTGCTGGTGATCTTGGCACGGTCTGTTCATGATCTGGTTTCCTCATCGGTCTAGAGGGTGGTATGCAAGTTCTAGGAACGTTGGTGATGTGGGGATGGGTTTTGACGTGCTTTCGGAGAGAAGATGGGTCTGTGTACCTCTTACCGCAGCCGATGGCACCGCAAGCGTAGGGTCTCTGGAATGGACACAGATTCAGTTACTAGTGACAATTATAAATTGATCATCATAGTCACAATTGTAAAAAAAAAACTAGGACGAATTACACAACGCCATCCAGACCCAAACTAAGCAGAGCTTGTCATATGGGTTTTAGAATGCGGATAATAGTTATTTATGCAACTGTGGTATAATGAGGGGTATTAAAACATGAATGTGGGTTTATCACACGAAGCGAAGCTGAGTGTGATACGAGTAATAGTATCACATGAGTGTTTTAATACCTAATTATACAGTTGCATACAAGACTTTATCTACACCCATGATAAACTAATAATACATCTTCAGAGAATGATGTACTGCCCTTTGATATTTTCCAATTCATGAAATATTGGTACGCCTTTTCATACTGTTTTCTAGATTCTTCCGGTAGTAATTTGTTAGATATGTCCTTTGCTGCATTCGAAATGTCTGGAGGTGTGTTATCAAAACTTGGATCGCTCATTTTCGTAAGTAAACAAAACAATTTGCAAAAATAATAGCGAAGAAAAATAGCGGGCATTCGAATTCGAACGAATAAGCTTTAATTTTTTTTTTACGGCGCGCCGCCGCTTTGGTAGTGCAATGCAACGCGCGTGAATGACACTTCTTTTTTTGAAACTCATACAGATTCCACGCATCGAGCGGTAAGAAGTTGGCTGTCTGATGAGTAACCCTTTGCGCGGAAGAGATTGAAAAAGCGAAAGGAGTGTTATTATGAAATTTCATACAACATTATAACACCCGTTCGGATGATATTATGGTTATTTCGACATTGAATGTATTAATGTTGGCAATAAGCTAACTGTTTCAGAATCTTTTATAGAGGATTTAAAGCATGGGTGTAGATAAACATACTTAAATACTTTCTTTTTGTAATTAAATACATATTATACATAGAAACACCCAGACCAATGCAAATAGACATATTTGCACTGAGCGGGAATCGAACCCACGACCTGTGACTTAGAAGTCAAATTTTAGCCCTGGTTGTACCTTTTTTTTTTTTTTTTATCGTGCGGAAATCCCTTCGGATACCCCCCCCGCCTCGTCTCGAGTCTTCAGACGCCGGGGTGTAAGGTTACCCATAGAGCATATCCCTCGCACCCCGGATGACCCTGGGCCATCTCCCCACTAACAGTATCGCTCATCCTGTCTCCTCTGAAAGCAGAGGAGTACGGAGAGCGATGTGTTCCCGCCACGTTGGGTATTGGCCGACGATCAATGCCAACCCTATGAAGGGGTGAAGGGGAAGCCATTGACCGCCGCCCAGGGTGTACCGGCCGCTCCGATTCCGTTCCCCCCGGACTGCAGCGGGATCGGAATCGGAGTGACACTCGAGGAGGTTACCCAACACACACCCCAGCCCTGGTTGTACCTATTCAAAGTTTGCACTTTTGAACCCGAAGTTTGTTCACCTACGCTTTCTCCTCCTGATGTAACTTATCTTGATAGATAGATAGATATAAACTTTATTGTACACCAATCAGAATAAGCATATATCGTAAACTTAATTAACATATGTACAAATGGCGGCCTTATCGCTAAAAGCAATATCTTACAGGCAACCTTTGGATGGACATGAATCCTAAATAAGCTAAATCGTACATTGGGTAGTTATTGATGTAACAGGAAATGAAAGAGAACTAACGTAGTCATATAATAAATAGATTGGATTACAAACACGACTTTTACTGGAGCGAATACCCTCTGACCCCCAAACCCTGAGAGAAAAGCCTGCGCCAGTACCTCATTTGTCACTCAGCAGGAGTACTGCCTTACAAGTGAGCTTGGCTTAAGCCCCGTAGATCATAGTGGGACCTCATATTCTCAGGTAAACTATTAAACTTAATAAAGCTTGTCAAAAGCTACTGAGCAAATAATGAGAAGATCGTTTGACAAACAGACAAGAAATTCGAACAAAAGGTTCTGGAAATTTTAATTTAGTGTATTAATACATACAAATAAATGAAATTGAAGTGTACAGCTTTTTAACATATGAATGGAAACTAAACGATATTTTTTAAACATTTGTGTCTGTCCCTCTGTCTGTTTGTTTCGGATAATCTCCGAAGTGTCTGGGCTGATTTTGACGGATTTTTTACTGCAGATATCGGATGTTGTAAGGCGTAACTTGGACCAAAATTCATTTTAGGAAAAGTTTTAGGATTACGTGCAAAAGAATCAAAAGAAAAATCAGATCGTATTAATATAAAAATACTTACAGCATTAAAATGTGTTCTTTGATGCTTAGCTCGGTCCGAAGAGTTGGAGAAGGCCTTCCTGCAGTGCGGTGCGGGGCAGGCGTAGGGCCTCTCCCCTGTGTGCGAGCGCACGTGGATTTTCAAGTTCTCCAGACGGGAGAACGCCTTGCCACAGCCCGGATGCTGGATAGGATAATAACAAGGATTAATGATAATATTCTGGGATACACAGCACTATCTGGACCCAAACTAGTAGTAATATGGGTTCTGAAATGTGGATAAACCTACTTACAGACAAAACAAATTCATACACAGAAACACAACCATACAAATTCATGCATATCTATTTTTCCATATAGAAAAAGCCAAATATTATCTAGAACCACATACTATCAGTTGTTTTCGGTACCACGTTATGATGAATATGGACAGACCTCATCCCCTTCTCCTTCTTTGAAGGAAGCTTAGCATGTCAGGTCTTATGTTGGAAGCACTTATTAACCATAGTAACCATTTCACATCAAATGGATTGTCGGAAGTTTACGCGAATGCCACACATCGAAATAAAACTATTTTTAACAGATTCTATCGCGATTAATTTGATGTTATTTTATATTTTACATTGATCCCGCCGTTCCCCGTGACCATGGCTGCTGAAAAGCAACCGAACGTCGGGATCAATGTAAAATATAAAATAACATCAAATAAATCGCGATAGAATCCATTAAACATAGTTTTATTTCAATCAAATGGATTGAGTAATTGAGAGAAAGAAAACAAAATATCCAATATATACCTGCTAAGGGTAAGCTTTCTTCTCTACAATTTGCGTTATTTTGGCTAAGTGTCGCCTAGTGATAAAGGAGTTAGCCTTAAGATCGAGAGCCCCGGGTTCGAATCCTATCCAATATACTCCTGCCGTGACCTCACTCCTAACACAAGCAATTTAACTTAGCTGGAGAGGTTCGCGTGAATTATAGTAATTTCGGCAGCTAATTTTTTTTTGACAAAAAACAAGTTTTGCGTAAGCAACTGCTGCCTAACCACCCCAACTCCAAAAATCAAAAGTCAAAAACCATTTATTCTGTATACCATTAATACGGCACTTACAAAATGTCAAAAAAAATTAAACTAATGTTTGGCAAATGGACCACCGCGGCACCGGTTCGAAACGCGGCCCTGTACTGAGAAGACTCCGGCAAGAAACTCAACGGGCTGTTTTTTTCTTTGGTCTATGGTCTCCAAGAGGAAAGCCTGCGCCAGAGTCTCATCCGTCAATCAGCAGGTGTACCGGCTTGCAGGTGAGGTTGGGTTGCCCTTGTTTGATTGTATGTGTAAATAAATTAAAAAACTCACATGGCACCGATTAGGCTTATGTCCGCTGTGCACGCGCATGTGAATGAGGAGCTTGTATCTCGCGTTGAAGGGACGTCGCGCTCTTGCGCAGTCCCGCCACAGGCAACTAAACTCATCACCTGAAACAAAACAAAACATGATTGGTTAACATTTATGGTCCTCGGTGGTGGTAACTGCTGTGTATGAAGGTTCCTGGTTCGATCATCAGAAAAAGTGTTATTGGGTTCGATTCCCGCATCAGAAAAAGTGTTATTGTATTTTTTTTAAAGAAATTATTGAATTAAGAAACACTTTTTCAATCCACTGGGTGAACAGGGCCCTATTAACAACATTGAGGCCCAAGTCAACCTCATCTGCAAGATTGTGCGCCTGGCTCCCGGAAAAGCCGATATGGCAATCAAAAACAACAAGCGGACCTCCTCGGGCTCCAAAGAGCAGACTTTGGAAGCAACTAGAAATCGCTATGAGGGTGATGATAATTTTTTTATCCATACAAATACTCACGCCTGTCAAGGGTAAGCAGAGATACCTTTTAATATGTAATTACTCGACTGCGCCAAAGGGGGGTTATGTTTTTCGAAAGTATGTATGTATGCACGCTCTGCAGCCTGAACGGATCGATGAGTTTTAGCTTGAGATGTGTCGATAGATTCGTATTCACTGTGAGACTGCTACTGGGTATATCATGATAAAAATAAAAAATACCGTCTTTTTGGTGCATGCATGCATGCTGTTACAAAATATTTTCACTCAAACTTATCGAGTAGGGTATCAAAATGAATATCTTAAAAGATTGATGCCAAAAATATATATATCATAAGTAAAAAGTATACAATAAAATAATTAATTAAAAAATAAAAAACCCGACTGCTTAAAAAGACCGAAGCAATTTTGATAACAGCACGAGTCACGACCCACTTACAAACAATTGCAATCATCAAAAATTAATGGGTCGAACTTTTCAGAGCAGTCGGGTTTTTATTTTTTTAATTAATAATTTTATGGTTAAATTAGATTAAGTTACAAATTTTCTACGTAGATCTATGTATAGGCAAACAAAGAGTTATCTGGGCAAGGCACACTACAAATACACATGTAAACCTGCACATCTATTTCGTTTGCTGTATGTACAATAATCTATACATATTTAACAAAGTCGTATTAGTGGTGACCGCGATGAACTCGAGAATGGTGTACCGATTTTCACGGCCTTTTAATTTTTTAGATTTGTATCCACACTATCCTGTGCCTTTTTTTTGCTCTTATCACCACGGTTGCCCCACCGCCGGCAGAGTAGCGGTAAATATGTCGGACTCGAACTGACCAAAACCACATGCCGTCTCGGGTCTCTAATGCTGGGGTATAAGGTGGCCAAATAAGGGAATTCCCTCGCACCCCGGCTGACTCTGGGCATCTACGGCTTAAATCCCCCCACGGGATACTGTGCCTATACTAGCAATATGAGACATTCACGAAATAAAATCAGCTGATAACATAACATAACTTCACGCCTGTATCCCCGAAGGGGTAGGCAGAAGTGTATTACACACCCACGATTCGCCAGTAAGGTAACCAACATAACTTGATTCCAAGGCGGAACGAAGTTTGCTGGATGAGCTAGTATTGTAATAATCTGCAATCACATAATAGATTTCTGTTAAGTTTTAAATAGATTTTACCTTTATAGGTGTTGACATGGGCTCTCTCAATGTGCTCCACCAGTAGGTTCTGATTTGGATACCTTTCGTAGCATTGCTCCCATAAACATATTCTCTCTCCTGAAAGAAATTATAGATATTTTATCTCTGTATTTAGTAATACAAAACTCTGCAACTTCAGACATAGAAATTTTATAGTTCCCGGGTCGCAGGGCTGTACAAGAACCAACTCAGCTATCCCTTGGCTATCGTAGTATGTAAACCCAAAACAATGCTTCCACATTTACAGTAACAGCCAGATTCACAAGTCAAAAGATTCGTTTATCATAGGCTTTATAAGAAAAGAATGTGCCAATGAAACCAAAGAGATATAACTGTTCTCTGTCCCGCTATTATCAAGCAGCCCATATAAAGATTATCCTAGTTAACAACAATAGACATATGATAACGTGGAACTTGAAAAACAATTGATCAAATATAGTTACTTGTGAAATACATACATCTTTGGCAAATATACAAAGCGTTACCTACCTTGAACTTTTTCCTTGTCATTTTTTCTGTGATTCACAGATTTAATCTCGTTTGTAGTCACATTGCTATTCTCCTCAAACGTCAATCCAAAATCATCCAAGTTTATGAACAAATCATCTTCGTCAAAATTCTCAGAATTTTCGTCATAATAACTTGAACTATGAACATCGCTTTCAACAGATTCTGATACTGATATTTTCCTTTCGTTCCTATCAAAATTGAATTCATTACAACTTGTCGGTGTATCTGGTAAAACATATTTCTTCTCTTCTAAATTGTATAGTATATTGTTAGGGTAGCTATAATGTTCTAGACTATTGATAGGACAGACGGTTTGCTGAACAGAAACGTTTTTGTACTCTTGGATATGAATATCTTCAGTATTGTAATTACAATAACGCTTTGAAAGTACAGTGTCTATTGATGGTAAAATATTCTTTTCTGCTGTACTAGGACTTAAATACTCTTCATTAAAATCAGGTGTTAGTCTACAAGATTCACCGTCTTCTCTACAAAGTTCATCTATCAAGCATTCGTCATCTATATAGTCATTATCCGCCTCATATATTTTATTCTCGGTACCTTCGCAGGTATCTATTTTGTAGATTTTATCCTCGAAATCAATACTGTCTAGGTCTAACAGAACTTCCTTAATGTTCTGTTCATTAATATTAGTTTCCATAACATCATTTATAATTCCAAATTCAGTTTGATTATCTGTTGGCGTACTCCAATTATCTAATACTTCAAAATCGAAACTTTCCTCAATTCCACACTTAAAACTGTCAGTTTTTTTATTTTTATTACTGTTTTCTAATTCTAAATTGAATTGTGACATGTAGTAAGCGTGCAAATCTTTTACGTTGTCGTTTCCGTCGTCAAACATATCTTCTTCCTCGTAGCAAGGTATGACATCATATTGCGCCATCTTCATAGGTTCATTTGCCTACTAAAGTTCAGTAATCTCTATATGGAGAGGTGTTGACATGTGGTGTTTACTCGTAGTTTTGCACATATGGTTTTGCTATTATTATAAAAATAAACTTTCTCTGTATACCATCACGCGTGGCCGGAGCATCTGCGAATTATAAATTTAATCGTCTCTTTAGAATTATTATTTTGTCTCAACACGTGTTAGTTAGTTGAGTTACTGCTTACTATTATTTGAGTGAGGAAGCTTGTTCATCGTCGAACGGGATTATTTTAGAAACGTGAATGGACATTTTTGGTTGAAATCACGTTGAATTTATTTTTAATTTATGAGTATGGCTATCAAATTTATTATCAACCAAATGTGGAAATAAAATAGACTTTTAGTGCTACTTTAAATCTGGGATTAGATTTTAAGCTGAAAATGTTTAATCTAATGAATCATTTTATGAGTAGGATGAATTTCAAAGCTCTAATATGACAACCGAAAGAGAAAGTGAGACACAACATGTGAACGACACGGTCAAAACAAGCGAGTTTGACGAATATAACACGTTTGTGTTCGTTCGGTTGCTTCAGACCTTCAGTCCTCTAGGCTTACTTTATTTCAAACTATTGTCCTTGTAATTTAAGTATTGGGGTAGCAAATAAGCATACTCCGGAGTGTAGGTGCTGTAACTATGAGCTGTAAATATGAACGCTTGCATGACAAAAAGCATTACTTGAGCGTTACCACCTGCTGTAGGGAAGACAGGAGATTGAGGAAAAGATAAAACAATGGACGTAAATCATCCAGTACTCTGTCAAACCTTTTGATACCCTATTGACGCTTAAAGTCCATCCATAGTTGCGTAGCGGTAGTGCATTCGACTAATACAACAGGAGCAGTTATTTGTATGCATGAATATGTCTATATGCACTGGTCTATGTCTTTCTATGTGTAATATGATTAATAATAATAACACAAGCCAAGTGAACTATGCTCAGTTTGGATCTAGAAAGCGCTGTGTAGAATGTCGTAGACTATTTATTGATATCAACTGAGACCACCATGGTCGACTCCATTGAGAGAGAGACTCCAGAGAAGTACCATCGTACTCACACTTCATGGTGTCTACTGCTATAGTATAGAATAATATCATGTAATTTGTGATAGTAGTACCAATGGAGCCTGCCCATTCGCGCTGAAAAATCATGTCCCTGTCACATAGTGTCGATATTTTTTCTTCAATGCTAAGTAATAGGTATGTGTCAGTCAGATAATTTTTGGTGGGCCTGTGGTTAAGTCATAACTGAGTAGGTTAACAAAGTGTAAGGTTGAGTCAGTCAGGCCAGTCAGTCTTAGGATGGGAAGTCATTCTTAAAACACATTGAGACCCCACCGTTCCTTTTTTTTTGTGCGGAAATCCCCTCGGATACCTCCCCCCCCCGGCCAGCGGGGGAGTTTATGTCGGGCTTGAACCGACTAATACCGCTTGCCGTCTCGAGTCTTCAGACGCCGGGGTATAAGGTGGCCCATAAGGCATTTCCCTCGCACCCCGACTGACCCTGGGCCATCTCCGGTTTCGAGATAGCCCCCTCGGGTTTGGGAACCACGGTGTCCCCGTTAAGCCGTTAAACCCATATACCCATGTACATATAGACATCTGTGGCATTCGTTACGAATAGTCGGAACCCTAAAAAGTTCGACAGGTCTAACTACAGAACTTCGATACCACCAGAGGATTGTGGAGGTCAGATGGCAGTCGAGTCAAGGAAAATGAGGTTATGCCGTGTCTTAGTTAGTTAGACTCAAAGCTGACCCCAACTGAGTTGGGAAATTATGTCGGAGGATGATGTATCAGACATTTTTTATTCGTTTACATCATGTTTGTATTCGAAAACACTTTTTATCCCGGGAATATGTTCCCATGGTTTGCGGACAACAGCTATATCAGTTTAGAAAAATGATCAGTATATTTTTATTGTTCTAGCATAGTCTTCTGTTCTGGTGTAGCTAAGAGACTAAATTAATAAGAGAATATCAAAATCAAGAATATCAAATTAACTCTTATCTTTTATCAAGTTGATTTTTGTTTTCTAATTAGTATACCCCGCTTTTGTCTCCCGCTCATTTGTCTATGATACTAATTAAAGAAAAATTATCAGTGTTTAATAGTCTTTAATAGTCTAATAAACAGCCCGGAAGCAGTATATTGTTCAAGTCATTTTTTATTTTACTTTATTTTTTACATGTAATTTAGTAACAGGGTCAGGTTATGTTTTCGGGTCAGGTTAGGAATAAACCGTTTTATCATGTCATGTAATTATTAATTTTATTTTGAATTCATTTAAATTGTAATACTAACATAAGTATAAGTTAAATAGAATTGTTACTAACTCTATTGAGTCCTAGTAACTTGAAAATTAAGAAATGGTTACATTATTATTTGTAAGTAACTCTACTGAAAACGATTTCTATCACAATTTAATTTTAGAAACAAGTCTATCTTAGAAATTAAGTTATTAATCTTTATTATATTAAACTATTAAATAATAAAGTGTGCAATTACACTCACATAAGATTACAGCTATCTTCAGAAACACACTTCACACAATTGGCGCGAACTATGACACATAACCTAACTTTTTAAAGGGCTGCCACACGAGCTTACTACACCGTGACTTCGACAGGAATAGTACAGGAGCTACAAGGATCGTAAAAACGCCTTACTGAAACCATAAGACGCCATGGAACTATGGAGTTCTGGAAGAGGTAAGAAAATCTAAGGGAAAACATATATGGCAAACAAACTTCAAAAATTATGACTTCATTCAATTTATAAAATGTATGATAAAATGATAAGAACTATATGACTAATTACAAAGATTTCTAGAATATATTACAATAAAGTTCTTTTACATTAAATTTATCCCATGGGAGTCTATTCCAGGCACAAAAAGTAGCCTATGTAGTGCAGACTATAATCTATCCATGTACATACTAGCCAGATCTGTTCAGCCATTAGAGCGCGATTGAGTAACAGACATCTAAACATACAAACATCTTCACAAACTTTCACATTTATAATATTAATAAGTACTAACTGATACCCCAGTCATAGCTTGTGTGGACTTCTGATCCCGTTCCCGCGACCCATGAGAACCTATTCCAAGTATAAAAAGCGGCCAAGTGCGAGTCGGACTCGCCCATTAAGGGTTCCGTAGCAGCAAGTAACATAATAATGTTCTTTTTATAATTTTTATATTTGAGTTGATTGAATGAAAGATAAATGGCGGTTTACGATTTCTGACGTATTAAAAAAAACTACTTATTAGATCTCGTCCAAAATCAAATTTCGGTGGAAGTTTACATGGTAATGTACATCATATATTTTTTTTAGTTTTATCATTCTCTTATTTTACACACATTTTTACACTTTTGAGGTGTCTCTCGCGCTGACTATTCAGTTTAGAAAAAAAATATTTTAGAAACCTCAATATCATTTTTGAAGACCTATCCATAGGTACTACACACGTATGGGTTTCATGAAAAAAAAAATTTTCAGTGTCAGTTGTAAGTATGGGGACCACCAAAATTTATTGTTCTTTTTCTAATTTTGTGTGAAAATCTTAATGCGGTTCACAGAATACATTTACTTACCAAATTTCAAGAGCATAGTTCTTATAATTTCGGAAAAAAGTGGCTGTGACATACGGAAGGACAGACATGACGAATCTATAAGGGTTCCGTTATTTGCCATTTGGCAACGGAACCCTAAAAAGTAACGAACATCGTATTAGTACTAGCAGTGTTAATTTCTATAACTAACAGTTCAACAGTTCAGTTCTAAGTATCATCCAGTTTCTTTAGTTCTGCGTTTAAACATGTGCTTTTTACAGAATGATCAAATCTACAGCCGTACTTTAATGAAAATAGGGGGTAAAGGGTCTTATGTCTATTGAAATAAGTTTTAAACTGGATTTGTTCTTTCAGTCTCTATCTGCAAAAGTATGTACATGATTTGGTTTACAATCTTTTGGCGCCAAGTTTATTTTATTGATTCTGTGTACGATGTATAGTGGTATTTTTATAAGATATAATTTGTAATAAAATTTGGCTTGATGTAGTACAAGATGTACAGATATATTTACCTAAATGTAATTTAAATTATTTTGTAAGATATACTAGACTAGGGGCGCAATGCATTCTGCTGTTGCAATGTTGAGCTGAGAGTGCACTACATGATTCCCTATTTTTCTTTTTCTGTCTTAAGCCAATAGTTAAGTTGCACATTTTGGCGCCTAAATCATGGTCTCAACATTGATCATTTTGGAGAAATCAGATTTTGAAATCTTTGAAGGATTATTATTCTTCCATGGTATGTTCGATTTTCAATTTTATTTTTTCTAAACCATCAAGTTGTATTTACATGCCAGGTTTGGTCAAAATTGGTCGATTAGTTTAGTTTACCTCTGACTTTTCGTAGTTATGTATGCATGAATAAATGTTAATTATCGCTCGCTTAATAATGTGCCCGGTAGATGGCAATAGGCTCGCCCCCTATTACATTGGGACCGAAACATAACTGGCAAATCGTGGGTGTGTGATACACCTCTGCCTACCCCTTCGGGGATACAGGCGTGAAGTTATGTTATGTTAGTTTAGGAGGAGTAGCGTAGGGGTGCGACGGAACACCTCCTCGCGGTGCACCCTGGGCAACGTGGGCGATGACGCATCATTGATTGCTCCTCTGGAGTAGCTGGCGTCAACGTCGACGGCTAACGTTCCAGCCCTTTTCAGGGCTAGCTGACCCCATTGCACGAGGGGGTCTTGGTATGGCGGGCCTGCTAGGCCCGCGAGGGATCCGCGAGGATCCCAGATCCGAAAGGATCGAGGGACGGGTCGGCCCACTGCTCGCGCAGGGGCTGACAGGCATTCGTGCCGCCGTCGGTGATGGGGGGAGTGGCTGCCCTCCCGCATCTCGTAATCTCCGGGTGATCGTCAAAGACCTGCATGCTAGCCACATGCGGGAAGATGTGATCTCGGGGGACGCGGGGCTTGCCTTCATTGGCCGGCCCGCGACAAGGAAAAGTCTGTAACACCCGACAGCGAAGTCGTAAAAACCTGTGGACACCTGGGGACCTCCACAGTATGTACCCCGCTTCCCGGAATGAGCGTCACCCGGGAAGTGTAGTCATTTCGTCTCATGCTCGTGGGAATTTCATGGATAATTTAAAATTAAAACCCAAAACCCCAAACACAAAAAAGAAGAGCTCCACAGCGAGCACCGTCGCCCAGTGCGACGAAGAGCTTCTTGAGGCCACTCCGGCTTCAGGGAGCGACCAGGTGAGGACGGCAGCCTTTAGGCAGCCAACAGTAGAGTTGCGGCGTTCATCCCGCCTCCGTGCTGCCTCGGTCGGCGAGTCGGAGGCGGACATGGATTCCGCGTCGTCGGATAGGGGTTCAACGACTTCGTTGAAACTCGTGTCCAAATTCTTGAAGGCGCAAAAGCGCCCACTGGAGGGCTCAGTGGAAGCTCTGGACGGCTCCGTCGAGTCCGGCGGGGCTGCTCAGCCTCCTGCTAAGCTTTCCAGCGCTGGAAGGGGCCGATCGGGGCCAGGTGGTCTCGGCTCCACCCGCAAGGCGGATCTGGCCCGTCGGCGTGCCGATGAGGAGCAGGCTGCGCTCGAGCGGGTGGAACAGCTGTCTGCTGAGCTCGACTCGAGTGCAGATGGTAACCCGCACTCGGCAGCGGAGCTCCTGGAGAGGTCGTCGAAGAGTGTGGCCATAATCTTGGATGTGGCCACCAAGTCGACGCACCTCAAAGGTACGTACCAAAAGGCCCTTAAGCTAGCGGCCTCGGGGTTGAAGGAGGCGGTGGAGGCCCTGTCAGGCCGCACCGTCTCAGACGAGACGAGGCGGCTTTTAATAGCCAATAAGCGGCAGGCCGCCGAGATTCTGGCTCTCCAGGAGGAGATGCGGCAGATGCAGGTGGAGATGCGCCGCCTGACTAAGGCAGTGGGAGCGCCGGTTCCTCCGCCTGCATCGGCTGCGGTGCAGCTAGCTTCGCCTGCTCCACCAGCAGCGCCAGTGCTGGAAGAGGTGGCTCCAACGCCCCCACCCTCCGTGGTACCTCCCTCGGGCCTGCTCTCGCAGGAGCTTATGAGGGAGGTGATGCTGAGCGTGGGCTTTATGCTGGACGCAAAGCTCCAGTCGCTGGAGGCGAGGCTGCCTCCTGAGCCCCGCCGCCTTACAACGGCGGCAATGAGGTGGACGCAGGCGGTGCCAGCGCTCTCCTACGCGGCCGCTGCGCGCCCGTCTCAGGGCAGTGCGTCGGCAGTGCGACCAGCGGGTCCCGCAGCAGCCGGCCCAAGTGTGGACTTTCCACCCTTACGATCGGTGCAGGCGCCCTCGCGGGCCCCAGCCAGGGCTCGACGTGCCCCCCCTCCCGTGGCACTTACGCCTGTCTCCTTAGCTCCCGTCCCCTCGACCTCCGCTCAGCCGGACAGCGAGGGCTGGCAAACGGTGAGCCGGAGGAAAAAGAGGGGCGGGAAGAAGAAGCGGAAGAAGGCTGCGGCAAAGGCAGCCGCTGCCGCCACTTCCGCCGCTGCCCCACAAACCAGTGGCAAGAAGCCGAGGTTGTCACCGCCCAAGTCCGCCGCCGTGGTGATCACGGTGGCGCCAGAGGCGGTGGAGCGAGGCCTTGGCTACGGCGAGGTCCTCCTGCGGGCCAAACAAGGCATCGACGTCTCCGATCTCGGAGGCGTTGGTGCCCGAACACGCCTCGCCCGCACGGGAGCTCGAATCCTCGAGTTCCCGGGGGCGGAGGGTGCCAGGAGGGCCGACGTCGTGGCCGAAAAGCTGCGGGGGTTATTCGAGGGTGTGGACGGCGTGAGGATCGCCAGGCCCACCAAGTGCGCCGAGGTGCGCATTTCGGGTCTGGCGGACTTCACGACTGCCGACGACGTCCGGTAGGCCATAGCTTCGACTACGAAGTGCAGCCCGGACCACGTCAAGGTCGGCACTATCCGCCCCGGTCCCGGAGGCGTTGGTGCAGTGTGGGCGAGCTGTCCGGTCGCCTCGGTCAAAGTTTTGGCCGATGCGGGCAGGCTCCTCGTGGGCTGGATCTCAGCCAGGATTACTATCCTGGGGAGCCGGCCCATGAGGTGCTTTAAGTGCATGGCAGCCGGGCACGCTCGCGTAAAGTGCACCAGTTGCTTTGACTGCAGCGGATTATGTTTCCGCTGCGGTCAACCCGGGCACAAGGCGGCGGAGTGCTCCGCCCCCCCTCACTGCCCGGCATGTGCCGCGGGCAAGCTGCCCGCTAACCACTTGCTGGGCCGTGAGGGTTGCAGACAACCCCAAACCACGGCTTCTACGCCACGCCTGGGGGCTGGTCGATCGACCGAGGCCGCTCCCAGCGCCGTATCGCCGACGTCGCCGTCGCAAATGGAGGAGGATGTAGAAACCGCGCTCCAATAATGGATCGCGGGTGCAACATCCTCCAGGTGAACCTGAACCACTGCGCCGGTGCGCAGAACCTCCTCATGCAAAACATGGCGCAGTGGTCCATAGGCCTTGCCGTAGCCGCGGATCCGTATATCGTTCCGAACCGCCCGAATTGGGTCGGTTCGTATTCGATACATGGAAACGTGGCAATCGTCGCCTCCACGGCGCTTCATTTCCCCCCCTTGTCGCCAAGAGACAAGGGTCCGGGATATGTCGCTGCCGGCTGGGGAGATATCACCGTTTACGGTGTATACTTCTCCCCGAACCGGAGGTTGAGCGATTTCGAGGACTTCATCTTTCGACTGGAGACCTCGATGCGGCAAGTGGCCTCAGGTCACGTGCTGGTCATGGGGGACTTCAACGCCTGGTCTGAGGCGTGGGGGTCCTCCAGTACCAGTGGCCGCGGCGACGTCGTGCTAGAGTGGGCAGATGCGGTGGGCGTCTGTCTCCTAAACAGAGGCACCACCGCAACGTGTATCAAGCCGTGGGGGTGGTCGATAGTGGACCTTTCGTTCGCTACCCCCGCGCTTGCTGCACGTGTGAGGAACTGGCGTGTCCTGAACGACGAGACGACCGATTCGGATCACCAATACAATCCGATTTGAGTTGTCTCGATCGCGGGACGCCAGTAGGGGTCACAGGGTTGGCAGCATCTCACCTTTTAAGAGGTGGGCTTTGGGAAGTCTCGACAGGGACCAACTGGCGGAGGCAGCCATCGTGCAAGCGTGGCTGTCTCTGCCACCTCCGACTGAGGGGGTGGACGTCGGTGCAGGCCGCTTTCGCGACTCGCTAACTGCGGTTTGCGACGCGGCCATGCACCGGGTCGGACATAGGCCTCCAAAGAAGGAGGTCTACTGGTGGTCCCAAGAGCTGGCGTCCCTCCGCGCGGCATCCAACCGTGCCAAGAGGGCCGTCACCCGAAGCCGTGGGCGTCACAGAGACGCCCAACACCCGGAGGTGGTCCGCTTGAGGGAGGTGGCCAGAGAGGCCGAAATCACCCTCAGGCGGGCTATAGATGCTGCCAAGGAGCGCAGCAGAGCCGAAATGCTGGAGAGTCTGAACAGGGACCCCTGGGGTCGCCCTTACCGCGCGGCGCGTGACAAGCTCCGCGCGCAGGGCACCCCCCTCACGGAGACTCTCCAGCCCAGCTTCCTGACGGAAGTGGTCGAGGGCCTTTTCCCGGATCGGGCGGAGCATACACCCCCGTCCATGGCTCCTGTGGCCGAGGACGAGGGGGTTGTAGGGGAGGATGTTCCGCCCGTCACGGAGACGGAGGTGGGGGTGGCCGTTCTGCGAATTCGTTCAAAGAACACCGCCCCCGGGCCTGACGGGATTCCTGCCCGTGTGTTGGCCCTGGCCCTCGACTACATGGAGGACCGCCTCAGGGAACTGCTGGACGCCTGCCTAGCGTCCGGCCGGTTCCCTGATTGCTGGAAAAGCGGGAAGCTGGTATTCCTGCAGAAGCCTGGACGGCCCGCCAATTCGGCATCAGCCTTTAGGCCCATAGTGCTGCTCGACGAGGCGGGTAAGTTGTTCGAGAAAATTCTCGCTGCCCGCATCGTCGAGCATCTCACTACAGTGGGGCCCGACCTGTCGGACGCACAGTTCGGCTTCAGAACGGGGCGTTCGACGGTAGATGCAATCCTGCATCTGAGGGCTGCTGCCGAGGAGGTTGTGAGCCACGGCGGAGTGATGTTGGCGGTGTCTTTGGACATCGCCAACGTATTCAATAGTCTGCCGTTCAGCTGCATCGGGGAGGCGCTCCGCTATCACGGGGTGCCCGTCTACCTTAGGCGGCTAGTAGCAGACTATCTGCAGGAGAGGCGTGTATTGTACGAGGACTGCGACGGACGTGTGCTGCAGCGACCCGTGTCGTGCGGTGTTCCTCAGGGGTCGGTCTTAGGGCCGCTCCTGTGGAACATCGGCTATGATTGGGTCCTTCGCGGAGTCTTTCCTCCCGGGCTGGGTGTCATCTGCTACGCGGATGACACTCTCGTCACGGCCCCGGGGGAAAGCTTCGAGGAGGCGGCGCACTTGGCCATCGTGGGAGTCTCCCAGGTGGTCGGACGTATTGAGGCGTTGGGCCTGCGGGTGGCGGTTGAGAAGACGGAGGCCGTGTTCTTTCACGGGCCTTATCGCCGCCCGCCGCCCCGCGCCTCGATCGAGATCCGTTCGGTCCTCGTACCGGTGGCGGCCCAGATTAAGTATCTGGGCCTATATATCGACTCCAGGTGGCACTTCGACGAGCACTTCCGTAGGCTCACCCCGAGACTCGTCGGCGCCGCATCCACCCTGGGGAGGCTTTTGCCAAACCTGGGCGGAGCCAGTATCGGCTGCCGACGGTTGTATACCGGGGTGATCCGGTCAATGGCGCTGTACGGCGCACCGGTGTGGGCGGACGCCCTGACTGCCCGCAATAGGCCCTCGCTTTTGAGGGCCCAACGCATCGTGGCGGTCAGGGCCAGACGCGGGTACCGCACCGTGTCCACGGAAGCGGCCTGCGCATTGGCCGGAACCCCTCCGTGGGATCTTGAGGCGGAAGTGCTCGCCGAAGTATATCGACTGACGACGCAGCATCGGGCGGATGGTGGCAGTCGGCCTCCGCCCGAAGAGGTCCGCGGGTGGCGAGATGCCGCCCGCCAAGCCATTATGGCTAAATGGTCGTCCCGGCTGGAGTCCCCGAGTGCAGGTCATCGCACCGTGGCGGCGCTCCAGCCGGTCATTGTCGAGTGGACGGAGAGACAGCACGGGACCCTTTCCTTCCGACTGACTCAGATGCTTTCCGAGCACGGCTGCTTCGGAAAGTATCTGTACTCGGTCGCCAGGAGGGAATTGAGTCCCGCCTGTCATCACTGTCCCTGCCGCGAGGACACGGCGCAGCACACGCTCGAGGCTTGTCCGGCCTGGGCGGTGCAGCGCCGTGATCTCGTGGCAATAGTGGGAGTCGACCTCTCGCTGCCGGCCATCCTGCGCTCCATGGCACGCAGCGAGAGGAGTTTTACCGCGGTCGCGTCCTTCTGCGAGGATGTCATCTCGCAGAAGGAGGCGGCGGAGAGGATCAGAGAGGCAGACGGCCTCGCGGATCCGATCCGCCGCCCGCGAGCTGGGCGGCGTGCGCGCAGATTCCTGCGCCTCATGCCGCCCTAGTGAGGCCGCGGGTGGATGGGCCGAGGTTTGCCCTCCACCCGCAGTAGAGCCCCCCGCGAAGGGGTGATGTCCCGGTGTGTCTGGACATCGCCTAGAGACGGGCCCGCACCGCACCTTGCGGGCCGGCGCATGAGTGTTCCGTCGATGAGTGCGTAGTATTTCCGACGGTTCACTCACTAAGTCGCGGTGTATGGCACACGGCAGGTTGTTTTAGTGTGGTGAGAGCCCCACATAACCGTGCGGCGTCCCCGCGCCGCGCGGTATGCGGAAGGTACATTTTTTCCTGCCTGAACAAAAAAAAAAAAAAAAAAGGAGGAGTAGCGTAGGAGTAGAGTTGAGCTTTTCGCTCGACTTCGTCTCTCTTCATTTTGGAGCAACTAGTAAGCAAACTTTTCCTTTAAATCAGAAAAAGTCAACTTGAACACGTCACGTCACCAGGTACTTTTTAAGGGGAACGGGGATGACCAACTGAATAGCAACACCCTTTGGACTGTCGAAATTTTCCTATGCGTATTTCAAACAACCAAACTCCATTTTAAGGTTATGGTTCACTGTGCCTAATGATTTCTTTGTGACTATACTTGTCCGGCTGTATGGAACAAAAAATTTGGTGACGTGAAAGACCACAACCCGACGAGTAACTTTTTGTAGCTGTCATACATGATACATTTACAAAAACCGGCCAAGTGCGAGTCAGAATCGCCCATGAAGGGTTCCGTAGCAGCAAGTAACATAATAATGTTTTTTTCAAATTTTATATTTGAGTTGATTGCATGAAAGTTAAATGGCGGTTATGATTTATGACGTTAAAAAAACTCGTTCAAACCAATTTTCGGTGGAAGTTGTAACGTTGTGGATTCTTTACAAATCAAATTAAAATTATATCCATAAATTAATCGATATTTTAGTATGTTTCGATAACTTATTACTAATTATCTATGGTTGTGCAAGCGAGATTGGACAACACTAGCCCAGTTATCAACTGAAGGCTTTTAAATCAGCCTTTCCTTGGTAACCTTCGCCGAGGAAGGTCAATTTGACCCCGTGGCCAACTGCTGTCGAGTTTTGAGATCACCATTTCCTACTTCTTTCTACAGGTGAAGACTTTCCAGCGGTGCAGCTTATTGCCTGCTGAAATGCATGGCTTAATATATTTTATTTTATTCTGTGTGCTATTTCAGCCTACCTAATTAGTGCCACGAGGCCGATGACCCCTACGCTCAGAGGTCGCGGCACCAGCTTGTGCTGCCTATTTATATTCTTTTTAGTTATAGCTTCTAGCTACGCTGCATTGCCGCTGGGAGATTCTCTTCACCTGCTATTTTAGCGGGTCACTTGGACGTAATTGCCTAGTGACAAACTGACCCGCACTTTTTCTATTTCCAGGGTCTTTGCACCGGGCTTCGCACCATCATGGCGGTAGCGAGGCACACCAGCGGAGACCCTGGCACGCCGGCAACATCCCTAGCCACGTGTCCACTAGCTAAGTGCATACTACCATCTTTGCACAACGGACCGAACAACGCCACGGCAGAATATTTATTACCTATCCATTCCCTGAGGTTCATTTACTCAAATACCTAATATAAATTCATGTAACGTTCTCTAACACCGATTATAATGACATATATTGTAATCAACCTTTTATTTATCTCTGCTCGCCCTAGCCAGTAGTTAGTCTCAACTACATTAATTATTTAATTAAATTTTACAGTGCATAAATCACCTTAAAATTATGTAAACTTCTTAAAAACTCACCATAAAACATTAACCGTTACAAAGTTTACATCATATATTTTTTTTAGTTTTATCATTCTCTTAGTTTAGAAGTAACAGGGGGGGGGGGGGACACATTTTACCATTTTGGAAGTGTCTCTCGCGCAAACTATTCCGTTTAGAAAAAAAAATGATTTTAGAAACCTCAATATCATTTTTGAAGACGTATCCATAGACACGGGTTTAATGAAAAAAAAATGAGTTTCAGTTCTGGGGAACCCCCAAAATATGTTTTTTTCCATTTTTGTGTGAAAATCTTAATGCGGTTCGCAGATTACATCTACTTACCAAGTTTCAACAGCATAGTTCTTATAGTTTCAGAAAACAGTGACTGTGACATACGGACGGACAGACAGACAGACAGACATGACGAATCCATAAGTGTTCCGTTTTTTGCCATTTGGCTACGGAACTCTAAAAAGGTGTCTATGTTACAGATAGGTGTCAAAATTCATTAACTCATTTATCTAAATGTTCAAAATTTGTGTCCATAATGTTTTTGGTGTACAATAAAGAATTATCTATCTATCTATCTAGGTATCTAGTTGCTGCATCGCGATTTAAATTCGAAAATCAAAATTCATTCCCGCCCTACCCGGATACAGACACAATCAATCAAAGAGACAGACAGTCATAAAATATATTTATGAAACCTTAAAAAAAACACTTATAACCAAGACATTATATTTATTTCGCTAAAACATTAAGTGTGCTCAAACCGGTTCATAAATCGTTAATAACAGGCTTATTAATTTTAATCTTCCTGTAAATTGCATAGAAATGTAGACAAAAAAGCTCCTGTAAAATTAACACATGGTCGTAAAGTTTGTAAGTAAAAAGCCGTAGACACTTATGTGTATCGTCAAGTTGTTTTATTTACTAGTTCTAGTATTTAATCTGTGGTTCTAGATCAAGACAACATAAAAACAGCCAATCATTTGAAAAAATTTAAGAAAGAAAAACCAAAAAGACCTAAAAACTCGTTTTGAGAGAACATTGTCAAGATTTTTGCTTATATTTGTACTACTAAGACTGGCTGTACGGAACAAAAAAATTTGTGTCGCGAAAGAGGCTGGCCGACGAGTATTATTTTTTTAATTTTATAATGCTTCAATATTCTGACAGTGTCCGAATTATCAGAATTCGTATACTGTCAAAATATTGAAGCTATTTTGTTAAGTTATCATAGTACAAAATAGCTTTAATATTTGGTGTCCGAAATGTCAGTAAAAATATATTAAACTTAAAAAGTATCAATACGGATAATTGGACTAGACATAGTCCCTAGGGGCAATAACAGCGGATAACCGCGAAAGACCACTGCTTGACCAATGCACAATTTTTCATGGATGGTGTAGCGATAAAGCGATCAGTGCTACGTCAGTCATCTCTCGTTCTATGAATATATTTGAATATATTTTACCTATTTGCATTGGTTTTTGTTTTTCTAAATAATAGGTCTTTACCTATGAAATTGCCGAAATTTTCTTACAAATTCATGAGTTCGTTATTCCTGTAATTTAATAGCTATTTCCCAACCCATTCCCAACCGCTGGATCGCAACAACACAACAAGTAAGCGCCCGTGGTTTAATCGGCCTTGCAGAGAAGCAAGACTTCACAAGCAATCAGCTTATAAGGCTTGGACCACGGCTCTTGCTAACAAGGATCCTTATATCACTGAGGTGAAGCGGAAATTAAATGCCGCCTCGAGATCCAGTAAAAGAGCAACGGCCGGGGACTTGAATTCATCGGCAGAATTGGTGCTCCAGAGTTGTGCCCTGTTCTTACACAGCTTTTTGCGCTCTCAGACTCCACGAGACAAGTCCCAGCTTCGTGAAAGACTGCATTCATGCATCCTGTGCCTAAGAAAGGTGATAGAACAGTCCCGTCCAATTACAGTCCTATCGCTATCACCTCCCTTCCCTCGAAGGTAATGGAGCGTGTCATTAACATACAGCTCCTGAGATACCTTGAAGGAAACGATTTATTGAGCGACCGACAGTACGGCTTCCGCCACAGTCGCTCTACCGGTGACCTTCTTGTGTATCTCACACACCGCTGGGCGCAAGCCATCGAGAGTCAAGGTGAGGCACTAGCGGTCAGCCTCGATATAGCGAAGGCCTTCGATCGGGTCTGGCACAGAGGTCTTCTTTCGAAGTTGCCGTCTTATGGACTGCCCGAGGGACTTTGCGAATGGATCGCCAGCTTTTTGTCCAATAGAAGCATCCAAGCCGTCGTTGACGGCAGCTGCTCGGACCACATGGACATAAACGTGTGTTCCAGTTCCACCAGTGTTCCACAAAGCTCCGTGCTGTCTCCGACCCTGTTCCTCCTGCATATCAATGACATGCTGTCTGATGACTCCATTCATTGATATGCGGACGACAGTACCGGGGACGCATTTTACACGGGCCGAGCTAACATCCCTCAGGCCGCAGTGGAAGAAAGTCGCGAACAACTTGTGTCTGAAATCGAGACTACTCTCACAAGAGTGTCCGATTGGGGTGCGGGTGGCCTAAACCTGGTCCAATTCAACCCCACTAAGACACAAGTATGTACATTCACCGCTAAGAAAACCCCATTTATTGTAGCGCAACAATTCCTGGACACACCACTTAATATCTCTAAAAGTATCGGGATCCTCGGTGTCGACATCTCCAGCGAGGTCCAGTACCGTAGTCACCTGGAAGACAAGGTCAAGTTGGCATCGAAGAAACTTGGAATGCTCAACAGGGTGAAGCAGTACTTCACTGCGGAGCAAAGATTTCTTCTTTATAAGTCGCAAGTCCGGCCCCAGATGGAGTACTGCTGTCACCTTTTTGCCGGAGCACCTAGATACCAACTGTCTCGGTGCAAAGACGGGCGCTGAGGATCGTCGACCATCTCATACTTACAGGCAGTGTGGAACCGCTTAACCTTAGGAGAGATTTCGCCTCCCTGAGCGTTTTCTACCGCCTTTATAACGGGGTGTGTTCAGAAGAATTGTATGATATGATGCCCACGGCCACATTCTATCATCGCACCGCTCGCCACAGACAGGGAATCCATCCTCACACGTTGCGACCGGAAACGGTGCGTACAGTTAGATATGAAATGTACTTTATTAAGCGCACCCTCAGGCTGTGGAATGATCTCCCTGCTGTGGTTTTCCCAAGCGACTACAATATGGGGTTCTTCAAGAAGGGCATTAGAAGGTTCTTACAGGGTCAGTAGCGCGAGTGTGACGCCCCTGGTTTTGCACACGTCCATAGGCCGCGGTAACCGCTTCCCATCAGGTGGGCCGTGAGCTTGTCTGCCACCTGAGTGGTATAAAAAAAAAATATATTTCATTTGAAACTTGATTTCAAGATTTTACAACTCTGTATTAAATTTTGTTTTTATTGGCCGCTTGATAAATTAATTCGATCTTTAAAAAACAGTACTTCCTAAATGCTATCCATTTTGATGATAAATTTCGTATTACTTAACAGCTGTCACTTTTCAAAAATGTAATAAAAGTTGCTGTTTGTTAGCTTAATGTTGTCTCATTCATACACAAAAAAAATCATAAAATTTGGATTTGTCATTCCTAAAAAAAATGCAAAAATGTTAGTACTGAAAATTGGGTTTCCTCCAATTTCTTCAAGAAATACGGCAATTTCATATGTTACGACCTAATAGTTGGTTGCGAGTTAAACACTAGCAATTGACGAGTTCTGTGGCTTAGCGGTAGAGCATTCGACTGCTACTACTGCCAGTGGGGACGCCGTTTGACCAGACGGGTGATCAGCCCTTCTATGTGGGGCCATTTCACCCAATTCCCCTATAACGACTGTCATACATATTCATATGGCAACTGGGACTGACATCTTAACGTGCTCTCCGAGGCACGACCAGACCAATGCAAATACTCATATTCATTCATACAAATATTTGCACTGAGCGGGGATCGAACCCGCGCCTCCTGCGTAGGGGCCGCGTTCAATACCGCCACGCCACGGAGGCTGTCGACTGCTAAGTCGGAGGTTGCGGGTTCGTCACGCTCAGTGCAAGTATTTGTATGTATGCCTATTTGTATTATTGATCTGGGTGTTTCTATGTATAATATTTACGTACTACCTGATGCTTCGGTTATCGTTTCCGGTCAAGTTCTACTTAACCAATTATAATCAAACATACGGCAGATTTTAGGTCTGACTAAGAGCGCTTCAAAATCCGTTCAGTAGTTTTTGCGCCCATCGCAAACAAACAGATAAACAGACACGAATTAAAAAAAATTGTGTTCAGAATCGTTCATTTAACACAACTAACGCTCATGGAGGACGGAGGTCGTTAAGCGATATGTCTTCTACCTCAACGAAATCTTTTACATTATATTCTTGACCAAAGATACTACACGGTGCCAACTAGACCCAAATTAATTATCAATTATATATATTATGTATCATTATATAATTTTATGTAAATAACATGTACGTAACATATTCATAAATAAAATTATTTACACTAAGCGGGAGTTGATCCCGCTTACTTAACAGTCGAATGCGTTACCGCTACGCCACGCAGGTCGCTACATAACAATACATTTATAAACTAATCATTTGAAGGTTTACTATAATACTTATTAATAAAAATTGTGAACATTTAAATGCAAAATTTATAATTTCAACACAATCTGAATAACAGATTTCAGATACTAAAAGTGATTCGCCTTACTAAGAAAATAAATAAAACCAATAAACCTTTCTTTTTATAAAAAAGTAACTAACCGTTTCATCAATTCGAATTTCGAATACTACCGTTTAAAAAAAGAAACCATGTTTATAAGTGCGTCGACGCATGCGCGGTACGATGTTTTATTGTTACTGCACTTGCGCACCACGTGTGCTATCCCGCCATTTGTTATAATGATCAGCTCTTTTTGTAGTAATAATCGTAGAAAGACTTTTACTTATTATTATCTGTGGAACATGTTTATGTTACTAGTGTATTTGTTAGTATTATATGCTAGAATCATAATCAACATTATCTCAACGTTGAGTCGCGGTCGGCTTTGTAAAGACGCTGGTTTAAACGAACCTGTCTTTCTAACAAAAATCACTATCATTAAGCTACTAGAGACAACAATTTTGAACAACGAGGAATAGTTCGCTCATGTGCACTAACTGGCCAACCAAAAAACTTATAAAAGCGGCCAAATGCGAGTCGGACTCGCCCATTAAGGGTTCCGTAGCAGCAAGTAACATAAAAATGCATTTTTTTAAATTTTATAATTTGAGTTGATTGAATGAAAGGTAAATTGCGGTTTACGATTTGTGACGTATTAAAAAAAACCACTTACTATATCTCATTCAAACCAATTTTCGTTGGAAGTTTACATGGTAATGTACATCATATTTTTTTTAGCTTTATCGTTCTCTTGGTTTAGAAGTTACGGGGAGGGGGGGGGGGGCACATTTTACCACTTTGGAAGCGCAAACTATTCAGTTTAGAGAAAAAATAATTTTAGAAACCTCAATATCATTTTTGAAGACCTATCCATAGATACCCTACATGTATGAGAAACATGAAATAAAAATTTTTAAATTTCAGTTGTATGGGGAGCCCCCAAAATTTATTGTTTTTTTCCTATTTCTGTGTCAAAATCTTCATGCGGACATGACGAATCTATAAGGGTTCCGTTTTTTGCCATTTGGCAACGGAACCCTTTAAACCCATGACTAGTTTTATATATCTATTATTGGTTGATTGGCACGCCTCTACCGTCGCACCCTGCCCTTACTACCAGACACCTAAAAACTTGTTCTGCGCCTCTAGAATACATTACAAAGATTTTTGCTCATAATTATACTACATATTAACTGACAACTGACAATGTTTTTTTAATAAAACATCCGAAAGGCAAACAACAAACTTCTAAGTCATTTTCGTCATTTCTGTCCATTGGATGAGCATTTCTGTCCATTGGATGAGCATTTTCTCAACATGGTCATTAATCATCCAGATATATATTCTACGATGTCCTCGGCTATTTTAATATTTGCTCGTGTCCATCGAAAACGATTGTTTAAAAGTCCGTGACCCATTTTTATTACTGCTTATTTTGCAAAAATGGCGTACGAAACTGGCAACATATTGTGGTTATTAATTGTGTGTTTATGAGATAATATTAATATCTACGTTGAGTTTATCTAGGACACATATAGACGAGAAATGCTTACACTTGTTTCGGTAATGTGGTTCTCAAAGTTTAATGATAGAAAAACGAAATGTGATATTTATTCTTCTTGTTTTTTTTTTCTTGGAAAGGCTTGGATCTGGCCTCTCTACTTTCTATTGCAACAGTGCAGTCTCCAGGCAAACGTCTCTCTACTTTCTATTGCAACAGTGCCGTCTCCAGACAAACACCTTTCTACTTTCTATAGCAACAGTGCTCTCTCCAGGCAAACGCCTCTCTACTTTTTATTGCAACAGTGGAGTCTCCAGACAAACGCCTCTCTACTTTTTATTGCAACAGTGGAGTCTCCAGGCAAACGCCTCTCTACTTTCTATTGCGATAGTACTGTCTCCAGGCAATCATTATCATCATCATCTTAGCGTGATTCCCGGTTGCATACAAGGCTTGCACCTCGGACCCTGGGTTCTGCTTACTCCTTCAACCTCTTTTAGTTATGGTTTTTGCGGCTTCTATGGTTGCGACTGCCATCTGACCGCCCAACCCCTCGAGTCACGTCCGTCCATCAGTAGGAGTATCCGTTTGCGGGTGAGCTTGGCTCCAGTCAATGTCGTGTTTATAACAGATTGGCCGACATTTTAAATTACATAACATAACATAACATAACTTCACGCCTGTATCCCCGAAAACACCTGTAAAACACCTCTGCCTACCCCAGGCAGAGGTGTTTTACACACCCGCGATTCGTCAGTTATGTTTAGGTCCCAATGTAATAGGGGGCGAGCCTATTGCCATCTATCGGGCACATTATTAAGCGAGCGATAATTAACATTAATTAATGCACACATAACTACGAAAAGTCAGAGGTGTGTGCCCGGGGCGACTGGGGATCGAACTCGAGGCCTCGTCTCAGCAGTCCGTTACGTACGCCACTGGGCTATCGCCGCTTTATTTTACTTTTTCGGTTTGTGAGTATGTCTCTTTGATTAGCAAAGGCCTCCGTGAAAGAACGTCGAGGTGTGGGGCGGATTTTGTCATTATGAATTCTTTCAGGTTTGTGGACATGGTTGACAGGAAACAAGAATGGTACACTTAAGAAATGTAAAGATGAAAGAAGCCCATGGCCTGATGTTGATGAGATGGTTAGACCGTCACTTTCTTAGATAACAGACAGAGAAGGCGCACTCGTATGTCGTATTTCTCAAGAGAGAGTCCATTTCTTCTAAGGTTTGCTCTCGCCCAAGATAATGCTGTCACTAGCAATGGTGGCCAGGACCTACAGGGGGCTGGTCCGGTCCTACTTCTATAATTCACAAGCATCACAAGTATCATTATAATCTAAGGGCTTCCTCCGCGTGATATAAATCGGTCCATCTGCGTAGCTGCTTAAACGTACTCTCTGTTATGTGGTAACCAGCAGTTCCAAACAGCATGATTATTATGCATGTCGATGTATTTGACAAGTTTTACGAGTCCTAAAAGTATATTAATTTATATTGTCTTTTTATAGAGAAAGTATAAAAATTATAGTTGAGGACCATTGATCGTCGCGGTGGCACACCAAATTAACACACTCGTGCGCATCATGGTGGCTCAACTGCGGCCCGCTTTTCCAATTAATAAGAACACCATTATGAATATTGTAGACATTACCATATTAGGGCAACTTTTGATACTTAAACATTTTTTAGTTAGTATGACAGTTTAGTCAAATTTAGTTTGTATTTCAGTTGGTATAGTCTACAATCACAAATATCGTTTATGTATATGTGCATGTATTTTTTGTACATGTAATTTTTCTATTTATATATTTAAAATTCTAAATATAGCGCAGGATACTACCTTTTTTTTTTTTTTTTTTTTTTTAAAACGCCGTCTCGGGTCTTCAGACGCCGGGGTGTAAGGTTACCCATAGAGCATATCCCTCGCACCCCGGCTGACCCTGGGCCATCTCACCACTAACAGCATCGCTCATCCTGTCTCCTCTGAAAGCAGAGGAGTACGGAGAGCGATGTGTTCCCGCCACGTTGGGTATTGGCCGACGATCAATGCCAACCCTATGAAGGGGTGAAGGGGAAGCCATTGACCGCCGCCCAGGGTGTACCGGCCGCTCCGATTCCGTTGCCCCCGGACTGCAGCGGGATCGGAATCGGAGCGACACTCGAGGAGGTTACCCAACACACACCCCGCGCAGGATACTACCTAAGGTATTTGTGTCCTATTTAAACTTTTAATTCCTTTTTTCAAACTTCAATATTAATCTGAAAATCATACCTTTGCTTCAATTCGATGGCCTTACGATTGAGAGGTCCCGGGATCGAATCCGAGCACTCATACCTAACCTAAGCAATATGGCTTAGCTGGAGGATTTAGGAAGAATATAGGTAATTTCGGTTACATTATATTAAAAAAACAAATCGTTTCAATAATCGCAATGCCAAAAAATCATATATTTTTCCTTCCAGCGACCCGCTGTTTGCCGCCCCAGTTATAGGTACAAATGTAAGCGCACGCGCACATGTGGACACACAGAAATAAACACAATACTTAGTGTTAGTAGTAATTGTGCCACACGCCCGTTACAGCCATTGGACAAAAAAACATCACGATTTTTATATAAATAAACTCTCTTTGAAAACTCTGTAGATAATACTTGAAGATTTTTTGTTTACTTCATACATGAAGTTTGTAAGATAAATATATAATTAATGATCGGTAAAAGGGTATGGTTTATTTAACATACCATTGATTGGTTTTCGTCAAACTGATATGAAAGGGCGCCGTGTTGTTGGCCAGATATCGTTCAATTCTTATATATACGAATACATCAATGCTTGTCGTTTGTATGAACATGTTAACTTGAAAATAATGTCGTAAGGAAGGCATTAAGTATAGCTGTGATTACAAGGGGTGTGAAAAGACCTAAGAGAAGGTGGAAAGTCTGTGTAGAAGATGTTATGGCTCGGAAGGGATTTAATGTTGTGAGGACTAGACAAGACAAGACGAGGAGCAACACAACTTGCACCGATTCCAAATAAATTTAGGATAAGGGTTGAATTAATCGGATGATCAATATTGAATTGATGAATGATGAGTGTGTGAATGCACGAATAGGTCAGCTTGAATACATCATTTCATCAGGGGTGATGCGATAAATCGGCAGTGCAATTTCTAAATCTAATAAAGAACTTTAGGCGAATTTTAATGTTTACTATTTTTTTAAGGGTGGGCTGTGTATTTCTTTTTTCGAGCACCTCTGACTTAGAGTTTTTTTTATATATTTTACATCAATTTAACTGCATCCCGTCTGTTGGAAAGCCGTAATCAATCTACAAATCATTGGCCATCATTTCAGAGGCTAAGAATTCTAGATTGGTGGTCCCTAGTTTGACGGCGTAGACAGGTGCTTTTTCATGTCCCGCTTAAAGAACTCTTGGTTACAGATTTAGTGATCTTAGTGATTTTAAAAAATTAAGTAAGGTAAATGTACCGATAAGTGACACTGCACCAGTAGTTTATAAATTATAGCAGCGTTATCTGTTGATATAGACAAGAACTATTGCAGTCTTGATTAAGTTTTAAAAATTGTATATTTCAATGAGTGAATAACGTCGTCGTGTTCCCTTTTCGACGTTTTTCCTATCGGGTTCGTTAAAAACTCGTTCCAGTTAAAACCTCGTTACACAAAATAGGAGCTTTTTATTAATAAATTGTGTAACACCACAAAGCTTAATACAAGGAAAGTTGCTGTCACCCGCGATAGATGGCGCTGTGCCGGTCGGCTGCATCGCGCTAACAAGATTCTCCGCAACCGAATGACCTCCCGCGTAAATTATTTATTTTGATTTGGGATCGGATATACCTACATCTCTGCTTCCAATTCACGCTTCCACTACGTGGGACTTGTCTTGGGACTGAGATTGTAGCTAGGCCATTCGCAGATTGCAAGCTTCCACCTGTGGGACTTGCAATCCTCAGTGGATACCGAATTGTATTAGCTAGGCATTCGTTTGATCAAATAAACTTACGTTTATCACATTTCATAACGTACGTTTTCTCTCCGTGCCTGATTCCGTCTCCCGTACATTGGTAACACCCGGCTTGCCTTCTTACAATTGTTATTTTAATATCTTTTGTATTGCAAACAGTAGCTAAAAGTTTTATTTTCTAACAAATTGCATAGTTATTAATCGAAATACGATGATATCAACATCAAGAAAAATAATTCCCTGAATTTCAGTACTTGATGCGACAATCAACTATGGATCTTTAACAATTTTAATTTTTACATCTTTTACCTACCGTAAGCTTAAAGGTTAAGGTTTATTTTTAGACATGTGTACCAAATATCGCTATTCTAGCGTAACTCTTCCTAACAATTGATAGGAGGTAAATCATATCAATTACTATTAGTAAAACATATATGAAATTACTGGTACAGATATTTTTTTCCGACAACCCCTGTGGTGTAGTGGTAGTGCGTTCGACTGCTAAGTCAGAGGTCGCGGGTTCAATTCCCGTTCAGTGCAAATATGTAAATTTGCATTGTTCTGGGTGTTTCTATGTATAATACGTATTTATTTACAAATGAAAAAGTATCTAAGTATGATTATCCGCATCCATATGACAAGCACTGCTTAGTTTGGGTCTAGATGGCGTTGTGCAATTTGTCCTAGAGTATATATATATATATATTTTGTTTGTATTGAACCTGCATCAATGTAATTTTAGTTCTTCTAGCAATCTTATAAACCCAGAAGTTGCTAATAGTGCAGCAAAACCTGTATTATAATTCCACCTTTTAAAAAAATCCGGTCAAAACGAAAAGGAACAAATTCTGAAAGATTTGTCCTACCAAAGTAGTAGGAAATTCAATTCAAACAACTTTGTGATTACCATTTTTAATGCGAAATTGAAAGTGAACGAGTTATTCAATAAAATGAAATTGAACCTTAAAATCAAGTTGGTGGATGACGCAACGGATCGATTACCACGCAAAACTTAGACTGCCAGTAATCCCCCCCCCCCTCCCCCAGTGAATTTCTAAAGAAAATTTCTACTATTTTTTTATTTTTTTTTATAATTAGGACACGTCAATTTGACTTCACCTCGCCTGATGGTACGTCTCAGGAAAGAGGATCACCATTACATACACGTACCATGTTAACAATGGTGGCCCTCAGCTGGACGGCCTCATCAGAAGAGGATTGTCGACTATTTAGGTTATTTATTAATTTTACCATCAAGTACTGGAATATTGCGGCTAAAATGCATAATTAACTACTTGGTCGAACGAAATTCTTATTATCAATTATTGCTACAATTTTAGACCCATTAAGTTTGACCCCGCCCATACACGTAAAGGTTTTTATACCTAATTAGCTGATGCCCGCGGCTCCGCCCGCGCGGTTGTCGGTTATCCTTTTCTGGCCATATTTCCGGCTCTACTTAACCAATTGCAAAGGGAAGAAGGGATTTCCGCACGTAAAAAAAAAAGGCCAAGTATTTTTGTTTAAATATCTCCTATGTACAGACACAACTTATTTATAATTTTACTTAATAGCTACAATAAATAAGGTAGGTAGTTATATTATCAAACTGGCCAAAGTCTGCCGGCAACTCTGGGGTTACCCTTTCGAAGGCTTACCCGGGGTGCCAGGCAATGGACACTTGGGGAGGCCACCGTGTGGTCCGATTACGACGCGCCCATCCCATCGTTGGTACCGATGGGGTGAAGCCCGTGGGGGTTTCCACACGTAATTAAAAGGTAGTTATGTTACGTACCTACCTATATAGTCTGTGGTTAGATTAGTATGTATCTATACTTACTGGTATGTATTGTGAACACATGTCAAAGTTAAGCAATACCAGCCTGGTCCGTCTTAAGAGGGGTGACCATTCTTAACACGTTGAGTCACATCCGTGCCTCAGAGAGCACGTTAAACCGTCAGTCCCGGTTGCCATACGAACATCTAAGGCAGTCTTCAAGGGTAGGTGATTCGGTGAAATCCTAAAAAGTCTGACAACTGGTCTAACTACAGAACTTCGTTATCGCCGAAGGGTTGTACAGGCCAGATGCTAGTCGCTTCACGGAAAATATCGTCGCAGCACCGCGTGACACCCACCGGTCCCACTAGTGCTGCGACCACAATCCCCCTGCCCGGCTATGCACTTGCTGACCCATGAACGCAATCAAATCGTAATTGGATTACTATGGAGGGTTTTTCCAATCTTGCACGGTGGTACCCACCCGGCCAAATTTTGTGACAAATTTATGTCATCAAATTTCTACCACCTTTATGTAGTATGTAAGTATATTGTACCTAAGTATTAGAGTTAACGGGATATTTACCATGTGTTTCTAAGAGTGTCCGATATTTCGGCACTGTTGCAAGCGCCATGATCACAGAGGAACTGTAGAACTAGAACTTTGCAGTGCCGAAATATCGGACACTCTTAGAAACACATGGTAAATATCCCGTTAACTCTAATACTTATGTTAGTGACCATGATAGTTTAAATACCTATATTGTACCTAATCTAAACCTAATCTAGGTTAACAGGATAAATTTACATGTAAATATATGTATTGTGTATAACATGAATAAAAAAATTAAAAAGAAAATCGAAGTTTCGCTTCGTAGTTAGATCCAAAAGCCCGGAGGATGACGAGTCTATGGTTAGGTATACTCATGCCCAAAACATTTACAGGCTAGGAAATAAACCAGTCCGTGCAGTCTAAAAAAACTCGTTCTCACGTGTTTCGTGTGACAACACCAAATCATAGCCACATGTCCGATCATTACTCATCTCTTTAACAAAAACTACTCTAAAATAACACTAAAATCTCGAAATATACTAAATTAACCCCTAACTTACCATTTCGAATTGAAATGACAATTTTTTGTCCAAAAAAACTACCATCTTACGTTCTTAACCCATTCGTAGACATGTGGACAAAAAAGTTAATTTTTTATTTGAGTTCAGTAACCAGATATGAATTAAAAACTACAGTTATTTTAGATTTTTTGTCGGTTCACTAGTTTTTAGACGTACAACTCCAGTTATAATTAAGAGCCACATGTCACTTTATAGACGCACACGTGTCGATGGAATAGCGATGTCGATAACCTTAATAAACGTAAATCATAAATTACATTTGGTAAATAGTATATAATTGTAATAAGTTCAAAAGTTTTTAAACTCTGCTTTTACGGGTTTTGGTTTGATCAAAATTGCATTTAATATTATAGATAAGAAAGTTTGTTATTTAATAATGACGGTTCAATTTGGCTGAAAATTTACACGGATTCTCTCGGGGAGTTATTACTTAGTAATAACTTAAAAGTAACTAAGTTAAGAACAGCGTCATTAAGATATGTTACAGTGTGGTAGAAATTGTAGTGACCAAGATATTGAAAGAGATACGTAGATAGCTCCAAGAGATACGTTGAGTGGATGGAGAAAGAAATATTGATGAAAAATATTTACTAGCTCCTGTAAATAATTGCAGTTTTTCAAAACTAGCTCGATAGTCAGGAATTTTGACACATGTTATCTTTATTAATCTGTATTGACATATAGATACAGTATCTATATGTTAATAAAGATTATTATTGTCTTTAACATTTAACTACATCACGCCTCCCCCAGATTTTGGGAGATGTCAAATTGATAAACTCCTTCTTTGAAGTCAATTAAAAAAGAAAGGATTTCATATTTATCGATAAAAACTTTCTCAGACTACACATGTTAGAGTTACATCCCTAATACACTTGTTTCGTATCATAAATCAAGCGGGCGCGCGCATACGACGTATCGATAATATTACACCACATTTCGGTAATAGTTTTATTCTGTTGATCTATTCAGCCTGCAACCACTTTGATGTTGGGTTACTTAAAATTTCATGTGTCGCTGAAAGCTAAATTAGTGCGACAATAAAAAGAGGTAGTTGAAGAAAATGTTTGGTGGATGTTTTCTTGCTTTTAGGGTTCCGTACCTCAAAAGGTAAATAAGGAACCCTTATAAGATCACTCTCTTGTCCGTCTGCCTGTCTGTCAATCCGTCCGGTTGTCACCATCGATTTTCGCAGGAACGGGTGGACCTAGCAAGTTGAAATTTATACTAAATACTGAAGTATATAGTCACTATTAGGAGTATTGAAATCAAGGTCCTAAGTCAAGAATCAAAAAAGATATTGGCATATTTAGATTTTCGTGAAAACTTGCCAAAAATTACCTTAATTTTCAACTTATTTATTTGTCTGAATTATCCCTTTACTTGTGATGTAAGAACTTGCTTTTTACAAAATTGAAAATTCTAGGTAAGTATACCATAGGTTTCGGGTCAAAAACCTATATGTTAGTTCCCGTTGACCTAAAAGCAAGGAAAAGGAAAAGCACAAATAAACGAAAAAAAAAATGTAAATCAAATCCCGATACATACATAGATAACGCCAATTAATATAGACCTCTGAGTTGTATGGGCGCTCAATTCACTAGATGTCTAGCTTAATTGGCCCCAACCTCAAATAAGGTATCCAGTATTATAGATGACCTGATGGGAAGCGGTTACCGCGACCAATGGACGTGTGCAACACCAGTGGCGTCACACTCGCGCTGCCGACCCTGTAAAGGAAAGGGGATTGTAAAGGAGTTTGGGAGGGGATGGGAAAGGAGTTTGGGCTCCGGCACTCTCACTCACCAAACGGAACGCAACAGTTCCAATACTGTTACTTGACGTCGATATTCTGTGAGAGGGTGGTGCTTCCCCGGTCGAGTCGGCCCATTCATGCAACGGCCAAAATTACTGTTGCTTGACTCTACCACTACCAGACTCCTGGCAAAAGATGTTCTGTATCGCCCTATAGGACAGGTGAGTTGCCTACTACGTTTATTAGGGTTCAGTAGAGGTACACTTTTTTTTTTTTTTTACTTTGATCCATATGTAAGTATATGTATGTATCTAAATAATATTTTTAAGAAGAAAAATATGAATAGGTAGGGTTTCAATCCTGTTTGTCAAATAACAAAATACGCCAATTCCCGCAGCTGCAATAACGTGATGTTCAAACGTGTTATAACAGCAGCGGATACGTCACTCAGCGGATACGGAGATGCTTTTTATTTGATACACATTAATTATAGCACTCAGGCGCAGCACATAGGTGCATGCGCGACAAATGTGCTCGTTTCGCACTGACTCATTACAATGTTAAAGATTTATAATATAATACCGTAGTATACTTTATAGGCAGTCAATGGGGGAGGCCTATGTTCAGCAGTGGACTTCCTACGGCTGATAAGATGATACTTTATAGGATGTACGGGCCCTTCGGAGCTGAGTCAAACTCAACTGCCAGGCAGGACACCTGCAGATTGACGGATTAGTCTAGTTTAGATTTTCTTGACGTTTTGTAAGTACCGTTTCAATAGTGAATTCAGAATAAATTATTTTTGACGTTGACTTCTGTCTGACCCCCCCCCCCATCGCGTGGGTATAGACTGCAACAGGGCCTCATCCAGTAATTAGTACCTGCTCATAACCAACCTCCCCTGCTAACCGGGACGCTCATACCAGCTACCAGGGGAGGTTGACACATTGTTTAAATTTGGTATGGGCTTTTAACCTGTAAAAGAACATAGGATGGGTACTGTGGAGTCTGGGGTTTGACTTCACAGCTTATTGTCGATCAATAATAAATTATAAGACAAGGATTTTTATATGATGAATATATTTATTCATAAATATAACTCTACTGAACGTGTTTTTAGGAGATTTACGCGATATTCTTTATATTTACAGAACGAACTAGAGAGGGTCGCGAACTCTGCTCAGTGATTGAGCCTAATGCACTTTTTACTTCTTGATATTCTCTTGTCAGGATCAAGGTCGGTGGCTCGAGGAGGGCGGTGCCTCTGGTCATCCACCGACTCGATCTGTCCGCAAACCTTTTTGTTTCTTCCTAAGCTCTTAATTCAAATTCATTTATACATTGTTATTTTAATATCGCTGACGCATGGTGGCCAGGCAACTAACTATAGTGTACGAAGGAGTCCGAACACTACAGTACTTATTAATAGGTATCTGAAATCTGCCCGCAACATGCTTACCGCGCGTCGCAGGCGACTCAGGCGCCGGAGGTGGCTTAACGACCTCCGACCTCCATGAGCGCAGGCCTGGGGGTGGCAGGTGAGGCCGCCTGTCACCCCAGCAGAAGCAGGCCGGGACGGCGCGGTGGGGCGACTAGCGCCCCTCCCCCAAACCGGGGCAAGACGGGGACACCGTGGTTTCCAAACCCGAGGGGGCCATCTTGAAACCGGAGATGGCCCAGGGTCAGTCGGGGTGCGAGAGATATGCTCTATGGGCAACCTTACACCCCGGTGTGTTAAGACCCGAGAAGGTAGTCGGTTCAAGCCCGACATAACCGCCCCCGCTGGTCGGCGGTGGGGTATCTGAAGGGATTTCCGGATGACAAAAAAAAAGGTATTTGAAATCTGATATAAACTCATTAAAGAAAATGATGATCACCATCATCATCCGAGCGCTAGTTCCGATTGCATCCAAAGCTTTAATTCTTTATTGTACAAAAATTCAAGAAACACAATACAATATAATTAGTACAATTTAAAATTAATGTACAAAGGCGAGCTTAACCACTAAAATGGGTTGTAAGCTTGTACTTTGGAATCCGGGTTCCGCCCTCCTACTCCTCCTTATTGGTTTATCTTGGCATTAACAGGAGCGACTGCCTTTTGACCCCTCAACCCGCCCAAGACGAAAACCTGAAGAAAATTATTATAATGAAACGTAAGTTTAATTGTAATGATTTCGTTTAATACAACACTAAGTAAGTATAATTTACAATGATCAATAAAAATATGCGTGTTGGCGCGCGCCACAGACAATGAACAAGCACTCGGTTTGGTACCATGCGTAAAACGGATCGTAACATAAAGGGCGACTCACACTACATCGCACGTATCCGCAACACATCGCACTCAATCGTATACGAAGTTCTCCAACATTCAGTACAAAATTCTAATATGGCGACATTTTGTTTGTATGCGATGCAGTGTATTATAACAAAAAGGTCATTTTAAACGCTAAACAATATAAAAAATAATGTCATAATAATAAACAAAAATTGTATCAATTCCAATATTTTCTGCTGTGAGTTTTCGTGCATGTTCTTATCAAAATTATAAATGAACATTGTACTTAAAATGTTAAGTAGTTTCACACGTATTCGTTCATTTAATTTTATGTCATATATATATATGATAAGGCAGCTGTACACATTAGGCCGTCCCGTCGTAAACCAATTTGCGACACAGTATATATTTAAATTATTATCAGAATATTGAACCACCGTAATTTGCGTAAACTTATCGTTAAAATCAAAACATGTTACAAAGCGAATAGTGTACAGTCAGGACCGGAAAAAAAATGACCAACAAGCCACTCGTACGCAGATTTTCAGTGCATGGCGTAAAGCCGGATCTAGACAGGTGCAACGCGTAATGTAAGCTTAGGTAGTGTCGTCCACACGCCAGATTCATGTTTCAATACACGATAGATTACAATGGTTTAGACCAGGCTGAACGCTCGCTGTGAATATTAAAATACGCCTCGTAACGCCGCGAGTCGTACAGTGCACACTTGTTTTCGGGGCATGCCATTAAGCGTATCACATACTAATTCAAATCGTACAAAAATTACCCCATGGATGCAGAGTGTGATACATGGAAAGTCCCTCGTTTTCACGACGACGAATTCATTTTGCTTAGGGTATCTAAGAAATTATATTTTTTGAATTACGTGTGTACGTAATAAGTACACTTTTAACATCACAATATACCTTTTTTTTTTTTTTATCGTGCGGAAATACATTTTAATATAGGATCATTGGTTGTAATATAGACAATCTGTGGACAATATTAGTGTATGTTGGGCCAATGTGTACAGCTATATTTAGCTTTTATTGCAGCATACAAATTACTCATAATATGTAAACAACTTATTGTGTAATGACGTCAATTATTAAAAAAATATTATATTCTTACTAACGCGCTTATTACATAAAATAATTTCAAACAAATTAATTGATGTTTTTTTGTAAATGAATTTGTGACGAATGCGTGTGAAGAAACAATTTGTATTCAGACTATGGTATTTTAAAACTATTTGGAATAAAGGTAAACGGTGGTTTCAGGTCTGTAATCTTATAGGCGGATGAATCTCACAATCAAAAACTTTGATTCACTTTTATCTGCAAGATTATTGTACCATAGTCGAATTCATTACGTTTCTGTGAATATGGCCGCATTTTGTCAAAACTCGTAAGTGATTTTGAAGCCGAACGAAGTACATAAATAATATAATATAGTAATCGTATTAGAACAACAATATTTGAATATGATATATAAAAGTCGAAAAGTTAATAGAACGTTTTTGCTATATTATGTATCTTTTTGGCTATTCATTCAATGCTCATGTTAACTACCTTTAGCTAACCAGGTGACGTCACAATGACGTACCATAGATATTTTTTTAATCATCTTTGACTATTGAAACTTTGGAACAATTGTAAATTATCTGATTGGGGTTTTTTTTATTTATCCACTTAAAGAAATCTTTAAATAGAAGAATAAAATACTTAATATACTAAAGGGCATCTAATTATTCATTAAATAGATTTTACATTTTTTTTTTTATATATTTAGGACACGTCAATTTGACTTCACCTCCCCTGATGTTAAGCTGAAGTTAAAGTCTCAGGAAAGAGGGTCACCATTACATACAGATAGTACTATGTTAACAATGGTGGCACTCAGCTTGACGGCCTCATCAAGAGGATTGTCGTCGCAGCACCGCGTGACACCCACCGGTCCCACTAGTGCTGCGACCACAATCCCCCTGCCCGGCTATGCACTTGCTGACCCCTGAACGCAATCAAACAGAATATTAGTAAATATAACAAAAAACTGTAAATTGGACTGCAGAGTTTGACAAAACGCAACAAAAATCACCGAAAACGTGCGAAAATGTCTAGTTTGCGTACGAGTGGGCCTTTAGCTTGACGAAGTGAATGTAATGTTTATAATAATTTGAACAAACGTGACACCTACATTGCTAATGTATACGTTATTTAATTCCAAAGTTATCGCGAAATCGAATATACATTTTACATACTCATTTTACAGGTCTACGTTAAGTATACATACAATGTGTGATATGGTTATTTTCACCCTTCCCGACATTATAATCATCGAAAAAGTAACATAATTGAACATAACACGTACTAATAATATTTATATTAAATGCAAAATCGAAAAATGCACGAAAAAATAGAAACTTTTAAACGAAAATTAACATTATCAGAATACAGTGAAAATTGTTTAACTACTAAGTATTATTTTTTCTAATATTTTTTTTTCTACAACATGAACGATTTAATATGTAATAGTTAAGTGAACGCTTACACTTGTCTAAATATTATATCATTTTCCAAAAAGTTTTATACAATTCATGATAAATATTTACATCCTAAACTTAAACTAAAAACAATTCCTTGGAATCACAAACTAATAAAAAAATAATGCCATTAAAAATCATGGCACGGCTTCAAAAATATAACTTAACATCAGATCGTTAATCACAAAAGTATGTCTGTACGCTGTCTATGGTGTATAAATTTTGAAAAAAATATTGAGATCTCTTTGTATTTTTCTGTTTGAAATATACCTATAGATTTTAATAGTCACAATATGACAAGAGCCACTCATGTGATAGATAGAATAAGATATATAGATATCTCACTCTATCATGCGTGTGACCATATTCACTGTCTCTTTCTGGCATGCATGCACGGTGATACTGAAAACTGATTAAACTCTTTATCACGCGTGATAATAAATTCATCAAATCATAACATATGTTTGCTATAATTATATTCATAGAGTTGACTTTCATAAATGTAAAACAAAATGTGACAATTGAACTGAAACGCTTGGCGTCTAATTACCTTACTTTAGCATACCAATAATTACTACTTATTGTTCTTATTACTTGTATATTACAAATAATGATTAAATATTTTTATTTAAATATTGATATGGACCTTTTAAGGTTATTTTATCGTTGAATCAATGATTATTTCCGCAATCCGTTTCATCCAAAATCTTCCTAACACTTATACGCTAAAATATTACTACAAGTAGAACTACCTTAGCTACCAAACCTAAGAGGAAATAAAAATAAAAAATCGTAAAACCTATAATACTTGAAAACCCCGTTAAAACCGGGTCAATTTAAAAATAAACAAAAAATATTTGGTAAACTCTAACTTACAATTCCTCACACGAGATCGTCCATATTTTTTTTTATTATAAAAACTTCCAACAGTGAACACATTACACTTTCTAGAACACCATTTCTAATAACTTGAAATAGATCTACACCCGTAATTAATATAGTATTATATACTGTGATAATAAACGCCAAATATTCAAATGTTTGAGTGTATACTATTACACTTTCTGTCCATAAAACACTTGAGCACACTACACTGCGTGCATACACTTGACACTACGCGTTAGTTACAGGGCCTCACACTGACGCTCGCTTTGCCTTCAAGTACGGGATGTACAAGGCAGACTGTGCAGCATCCAAGGCAGTTTATTTGTCAGATCTCTGTTCGTTGAGTGAGAGGTTCTCGGCCTCGTCCTTGATATGAGACATGGAGGCGCGGTACCTCTCGTCATGGCGGGGGTAGTCGTCGTAAGGGCTTGTTTCCCCAGAGCGATTGCTGGAGGACTCTTTGTTAGAGTTTGAATAGTCTCCTGTAAAACGAAAATATTTGACCATTTTTACAATATTAGCATTAGAGATAAAAGCGCAATGATCACGGACACTCAAAACAATACCATGGTAAATATCCATATCAATTAGGTACTTAAGGTAGGGTCGACTTCCCAGAAGAACCGACGAAGACTGCAGAAACCGTACGATTCTCAATATAGTTGCTTATAACATATTGGTACTTCCTTGGTCGACTCGGCCCATTCATACTGAGCAAAACACGCTCTCTAGCTGCTAAACCACCTACAGGATATAATGAAATCGCTCATTACCCTTATTAGAATAGTCCGACGCTTGCATCTCGTTCTTGAGCGCGTAGATATTGGGCTTGACGTCCTGTGGGTCACTGGTGAGGTCCTCGGCCTTCACGTCGTGGGATGAGCTGCTGCTGCCGTAGCCGTTCATCATTGGTGGTCGGCTATAGACACATAAACATTAATGTGACGAAATATACTTTCGGTAACTAAAGCTAAGAGTAAATAATGTTTGTAAAAGTTTATGTTCAACTAAAAAAAATGTCTATATTGCAGATAGTGTGGAAGGCGTTTAAGGCATTTCACAGATACTATGAAATATCACATTAATGAATAACCAACATGAACAACCTGAAAAAATTATCAAAAATCTCTAATTTAAAATACAAATTGTCAATTACTGATAGTTTTGCCAAAATTAAACCGTTCTTAGCATTCTCCCCTCGATTTGATTGGGCTCCTTCGTATGCACCATAATCTTCTGCCTTATATAGCAACTAGTATCACTAGTATAACAAGCGACAGATTAAAACCAGCATATATTCTCACCCAGCGAATACTCAATCAATTAATCAATCAATTAGCCTATTGCCGTCCCCTGCTGGACATAGGCCTCTCCCATTTTACGCCATAGCACCCGATCTATCAGTCTATCCCAGCTACCTTTTTCAGGTCCAAATAATACTGATAAATATTTAAATACCAGCTTATGCTCGCGGCTCTGCCCGCCTATGTGTTATTCCATACTATCATCTATCTCCGTATTATCATATTATTATTTTAAGCCAAATCCGTTGTTCTTTTTGCGTGCCCATATATCCATACTCACAAACTTTCGCGTTCATGATATTAGTAGAAAGTAGGAAACGATTATTGCAAATCCGTTATCTGTCCGCATCCGTTAAGATTGAGTTGAGATTTTTACTAAAATTAATTATATCAATTATAACTGATAATATAGTTACCTGTAATCATCGTGAGCAGATGGATAATCATCCGACTGCATCATGTGATCCTCACCAGACATGTAGGACAAGTTGCAATCTTCCATCATTCCCTATTATAAAAGACAAAAATTTAGTGTTTCAGATGACTACAAATTTTCTTATTTTACATAGGAATTACCACCAATAGTTTTCGACTGGTTAAACCAACCTGAAGGTTTCGCTTGAGAGCTTCACTGTATCCATGAGGACTGGTCATCATTGGTGGACTTTGAGCTCCCATGAACCTGTGAGAATATTCGTTCATTATAACATTTGCGAAATCATCCAAGCTATCAAAAATAAATCTTTTGAATTTTCATTTCAAAACTTTAATACTACATTATTTATTTGCAATGAAATTAACTATTTTGTAAAATAAAATTTAAAAAGTCATACCCCGGCCATTTCAGACCTCTTCCAAATCAATTTATAAGAATTAAGACTATTTATAGTGATTTATGTATGGTGTTTACTTTGTAGAGTGTATAATTTCGAATATAAAGTCCAATTAACATGTACAAGAGTTCCAGTGAATGTGTATGTGTATTAAAGAGAAAGATAAATAGAATAAAAATAGTAAGTAGAAAAGAGCAAGCTTATTTATAAAATAATGTTAGTAAAATACTATTCTATCATGCGACAAAAATGCACAGGCAAAGCGAAAAAGCCACACTTACCTGAGGAGTAACGTGCACAAATATTATCATATTGGGAATAATAAAAGATTAAAATGTATTATTTAATCTTACTTGGGTATCCAACGACGATCCTTTACAATATATCGTTTTAGATGCAATACATGCAAGTCATTGTAGAAACAAACATTGTTCATAATCATCGATATAGGCCCGGTGTACCATCAGATGTCAATCAAAATATTCTTTGTAATTACATCAGCAAAATATGATTTAAGCTAATTTATTAAACAAGTTATTTGTTGTAATGTGATGTTAAAAACTATTGCAAAACAATTGGTTATAGCTTCGCACTCTAGGAGTCTATAATACTAGCGTATGCTTAAATTACTTACTTCGATGATTTTTTATTGATTTTGCGACATTTTGATTATAATTGTCAATCAGAATTAACTATGTACTGACAAATTAAAATTGAAATAAAATTAACTGTCACCTTGGTTTTTAAAGACTGATTATGATTTCAGTAATATTACATTCCTTTCAAATGTGTAATAAAATTTAATATTCGATAGAAAGAAATATAAGCATACACATGTATGTTCATAATCTTCTATATTATAAACAATCACGTGTCTAGTTACAGACTAACATGACATGTTGAATTAATCTAAGCTTACACGGTGATACACTTTACAATAATGGTCAGAAACATCAAATCTAGTGTGTAATCACCGAGAATTACCTATCCATATATTGTGATAATTCTCGGTTCGTCTCATTTCACATACAATAACTCTATTTTGGACGCGATCGTCCAACGATTCACGTTTACTTTTTAATCGTTAACACATAATTTAAATCAAATATAAAAAAATGACTTTTTGTTAATAGTGTTCCTATAGCAATCATTATATGGCATCTAAGTACAATGTGTTTTAGTCAGCTTTTGTATTCTAATGTTCATGATTTCATTATCTACTATCAGCTTTTAATTTACTTCAATAATAGTGACACTTACAGCAACACGATTACACTTTCAGATACTATATTAGTATAACTATACTATACTCTACTAAAATCATGAACATCTAAAAAAGCACAACTAAGTTGATTCGTTGGACGGTCGCAGTAAATGGGCGGCGCCCTTACTGTGGCGGGTTGTGTCCGGGGGGCCCGGGGTGCCCGTGGGGCCCTGGGTGTCCGGGGGCCGGCTCGTACTTCCGCGGCCGGCCCCGGCTCAGGTGACGTCTCTTCACGAATTCCGCGTCGTCCACCATCCAGAACGAGCCGAAGTCGTCCTCGTACCGCACGAAACATTTGTGCAGTGACAGGTTCGTCCGGATAGCGTTCTATAATTGCATCTCCGTTTAAATATCTATTATAGTTATCCAAATATCTGTAAGTCTTAAATTAAAGTTTGTGCTTTCATTGTTGGTAATGTTGATCCAAAAATTAAAAAAGAAAACAATGAAAGTACAAAAGATCGTCGTGGAATGGAACATCGTACCATGCAGGAGGAGAGAGCCCCAGAAACCCAGAAGGATGTACAGGAAAGGAGTTTAATAGGCAAGCGAGAAAACGTTATTGACCGTTGTGCTGAAACCCACGCACACACACATAAAACCTAAATACGATAAAACAATTTACATGACCTCACATATTGGTGACATCATAACAAATACGTTATGACGTCACTCACAATAATCAAGAGCCCACTACACAAATAATTACATATTCAAATCTGAAACGAGATGAAAACGTTTATTTACACAATAAGAGTTAGATACATCGCTAGGTTAGATAGAAAATATTTAAGAGAAGATTAAAATGTACTGAAATTTTGTGTGGTGTATTTGAGCAGTGTTTGTATACCACTAACGTGGGGACCTGATAGTGAAGGATCACGGTATTCATCGTATTCACCGATTTTTTTAATTGCAAATATTTGTGCACAATACTTTAGTGTTCAGGTTTTTGCATCCTGACTATGTGTACTGTAGTATTTTGAATTATAGAAATATTCTTTTGAATTCAACTGTTTCCTGTTCTGTACAATGTACATGTTATGTAATTTCATGAATTTGGATTTTACAGATGCCGTTTAAGTAAATGCACTTTAGAAACATTGAAAGCAAATATGATAATATATTTTTCTATTATTAATATTTTATTTTTAGTGAACTTGGTGTTTTGAGTAGGTTATCAGCGATACTGATATATATGTTTCAAAATGTTGGCTTAATAGTTATCAGGTTATTATTATACTTTGAGCTTTGTCGATTGCCAAGTTCTTATAATATTTTTTACGAATAGATCAGTGTTAATAATTTCAACGTTTTATCTTATTTATAATAGAATTGTATTAACTTTGAGTTATGATAGAGTACAGTATTTGCATGGAATTATGAAGTATTTTGTAGTGAATTTGGGTAATCAGTGTATAATAAATTACTATATTAGTTAGTTATATTATTATATTAGTAGAGAAAAATAGAAATTGGTTGAAATTAATAATTGTATAGTGATTTTGATGTTTTTGTGAAAGTAATGTAGATGTAAAGTATGAAAATATAATCTGCCATAACGGAATTTGTTTCAGTCTGCTGTTAAGGCGAAAGATAATTTTTTTGTATAGTGATGTGTGTGATTTATAATTAATATAACATTTATTGAAAAGTGTACTTTTATGTAAACGTGGTACATGAATCGGTAAGACTGATTAGCATATTATAGTTGTGTAGTCAATTTGTATGTGTAAGTGTAACGTTAAGTAAGTCTGAATATGTAAAGTGTGTCGTTGAAGTCAAAAGTCTGTGAAATGTGAAGTATAACGTTGAATTTGATTGAGAGTTGTGAGGTCTAATTTGTTTGAAAAAGTAAAGTGTGATGTTGAATATGTATACAAGAAATGTAAGTGTAACATGAAAAAAAAGTCACATGTGAAGTGTAACGTAGAATAAGTCTGCGGAATGTGAAGTGTAATGCAGATCAAGTTAAAAAAATGTGAAGTGTAACGTGGAATAAGTCTGAAAAAATGTGAAGCATAAAGTTGTAAGTGAAATATGACTAATAAATTGAATTTATTAGGTAGAATATATCTGAAAAATGTGTAAAGTATGTGAAGTCAACGTTGTAAAATAGAAAATGTAATGTAAAGTTAAAACTGGTTAGTGTAGCTGTGAAGTGTAATGCAGTGTTCAAAAAACGAGCTAGAATCGGTCTTAATGGCAGGTAGGCCGAGGCCAGCAGGCAGATGGGTGGCCGTACCCGGCGTGCATGGGCGGCGGGTGCGCGTGCGCGGCGCGCTGCGGGCGGCGCTTGTAGAACTCCACCTCGTCCACCGTCCACACGGCGCCCTTCACGTTCTCCACGCGCATGAAGCACTTGTGCAGCGACAGGTTGTGGCGCACCGCGTTCTGTCGCCCACTCAACCAGCTCTTTATTTGCTCACGTTAAAGCTACTGAACGATGCGCTATGTCTACATTTTAAGGAACTTGAAAGTGTATGGTGCGAACTTAACACCAATAGGTACTTTTCGAAATTTATAATGACTTTAAAAAAATGACAATTTCATAGCGCATCGCAGACATAGGTAGAATATACAAAAGGATTTGGTCACAACTTTAAAATCTTACTTAAAACTAGAAGCGTCTTATTATTAAAATTAGAACAATCTTCAAATTAAACAGTTGTTATCGAGACTAGATAAAATATTACTAAAACCATTTAACTAAAGATTGTACTAGAACTACGAGAGTATATAATAATAAACTTGACCAAGTTACCTTGCCTCTTTGCAAACAGTATTTTATTCAAAAAGAAATTATTTGTTAATATCTATATCTACACAAAATTATTATTCAAATTTCTGCTTATTAAATTAATATACAATAATCTTTTCCTCATCAAATATTTTTTTGTTAAACTTTATAGAATTTACTTCCGACAATATCATTTACTTCTTGATTTACTTTTTTCTATATAGTTTTGTAAATACTTTATATGATATGGTGAGTGCTATATATTAATTATCTAAGACATACCTTCCATGTAGCAGCGTTTCGCCTGAAGTAACAGAATGTAGTCTGAAACCAGTTGTAAATCTCGTTCAAAGTCAACTGCTTGTCCGGAGATTCTATTATTGCCTGAAAGTACAATAAATTCTATTAAGCAATGATTACTTATTACTCAAAGAAGCCGAATTATAATCCTAACCATATGATTACAATGATGTTAGAATTTATCACGTGGAAATCAGTATTCTACTTGTAACGTAGACACTTCCTTGCGAAACCTTGTCCCATCACAATAACAAAATCTAGTGCAACCATTATAATCTACATTTTGATAGTACCATGCAATTCTTTACAGACTTAATAATTCTTAATTTAATTATTGTGTAGTAAGCAACTTTTTACTGTAAATTTTTAAAAGTTCTACTAATAACTTCTAGACAGCCATAAAGTCAATTTAGTGCATTCAGTGCAGGTCCTCAGATACCTCTTTCCAATTTTGTGATACAAATCAAAGGAATTAATCAATCGAGACCGCTAAAATAAAACGGCAGTACACGATCAGCATGACCATCCACACATTCTGTAGTTTGTAGTTTCTTTAAGAAAGAACTCTTGCTAACCGAAATAAAACTAGTATTTCCGCTCCTCTCCAGCTAAACCCAATCGCTTTTGTTACGAATGGGTTCACATCGGAAGGGTAATTTCCGAGTTCGAACTCAGGACCTCTCTATCGTAAGTCCGACTCCTTAACCACTAAGCTACAGACGCTTTCTATTCGTTTTACGTTGTTAGTATTACTTATTGTTACTACTAATTATTGTTTGTACTAATTATTGTTAGTACCTACTCATTTTTGTCAGTACTCATTTTTATTAGTACTCATTTTTGTTAGTAATAATTATTGTTAGTACTAATTATTGTTAGTAAGTACTCATATTTGTTAGTACTAATTATTGTTAGTACTAATTGTTGTTAGTACTAATTATTGTTAGTACTCATTTTTGTTAGTACTCATTTTTATTAGTACTCATTTTTGTTAGTACTAATTATTGTTAGTACTCATTATTATTAGTACTCATTTTTGTTAGTACTAATTATTGTTAGTACTAATTGTTGTTAGTACTAATTATTGTTAGTACTAATTGTTGTTAGTACTAATTATTATTAGTACTCATTCTTGTTAGTACTCATTTTTGTTAGTACTTATTTTTGTTAGTACTCATTTTTGTTAGTACTAATTATTGTTAGTACTAATGTTAGTACTACTTATTATTAGTACTACTTATTGTTAGTAAAGTTTCGTTAAGACTGAATTCTACTTAAAACTTATTTTAACCGCATTGTATCTATTACTATCACTCAAGTTGCTGTTATCAACTTAATAAGATATTCGTGAAATAATCCAGCATTGATACAAGCCTAGTTTAATGTCTAAAGATTATCATTCTTAATATCATTAACAAATTATGCTAAACACTAAGTTTTTTATGGTTTCTGAGGCTGGTTTTACTAGGACATAAATTTTTTTTCGTCGACTGATTTATGCAGTGGCTGAGTGAATTAGAGTATTTATTATTTAGTATTTTTTTAACTCGTTGTTGTTGTTTATGTACACGTTTTTTTATACTTGTGACCTTTAAGTCTTTAGAGTTTAGATTCATTTAGAGTTACTAAGTAAGTTTGTTAGATCTGTACAACTAGTTTTTCGAGACATATTACAAAATGACGGATTGAATATACTTAAGCTGTTTTACTTTTGTTTAACTACTAAAAAATGTAGTATTTCTGTACTTCAATCTATGTATACAAATACTATACAGAGGAAATATTTGTTTAATTTAAAAATAATCTAAAATTCTTTAATCATTAGAATGCTATATTATTCCTGAGTAACATCGGCTAGTTTTTATTTCGACATTCCCACGGAATCAGGACTTACGCGGGTGAAAAAAACTAACAATGTTAGTTTTCTATAGATTGAAGGTACTACTCTAATCTAGGTACAGAAAAGTAGGCGGCTCCAACTTCTCAGGTACCTTAAAATATGTCTCGCCTTAACATACCGTCCTCCATGAGCGCAGGCCTGGGGGTGGCAGGTGAGGCCGCCTGTCACCCTGTCAACGGCGCGGCGACTAGCGCCCCTCCCCCAAACCGGGGCAAGATGGGGACACAATGGTTCCTAAACCCGAGGGGGCCATCTCGAAACCGGAGATGACCCAGGGTCAGTCGGGGTGTGAGGGATATGCTCTATGGGCAACCTTACACCCTGGCGCCTTAAGAACCGAGACGGCGCGCGGCTTTAGTCGGTTCAAGCCCGACATAACCGCCCCACTCGACGGCGGAGGGTATCCGAAGGGATTTCCGCACGAAAAAAAAAAAAAATGTACCTTAAAATAATCCCATTTCTTTAGTCATCATCATCATCCAATACCGTCATCTTAAGCTCAGCCTTTCATTATTGATTGGTTTACTAGGCTTTGTTTTTATGAGAGTGGCTGACGTCTGCCTCCTAACACCAAGAGGAAAGTCTGTACCAGAGTGTAGTCCATCAATCAGCAGGAATTAAATGGGGCCCATACTGCCCATACAGCCATTAAATTGTAGATTTATAAATTTCTTACTAAATGTCAGTATGTAAGTGATATAAGTAAAGTTTGTATGAAATTAAAAAGGTAACTAACCTGTCGGATAAGCGACGCGTAAGTGAAGGGAGGCCGCACATCCGCTGATTTGTAAAACTCGCGGTTGCGTTGGATTTCTGTAAATTTATAACATTTGGATTGTTAAAATCATTTCTTTACTTTGAAGTCTTTAAAATAAAATTATGTGATAATAAAAGGAAAAAATCCTCTAACATGGATTTCCGTATGAAGTAACCGACTCGTGGTCGATGACGCATATATGCGTCAAAAAAGCTCCAACTATGTGAATGACGCATATGTGCGTCATTTGAAATTTTTTTGTGTTCAGTGGGAAAAATGAAGATGGCAATAAATCTTTTAACACTATTCCTTATACCTACGTGATTTAGTTTTTACCTTGTTGTACATCTAATCCAGCTCTTTCGAGCATATATGGCAGACCTTTCGAACAGAAATGATAAGCTTACAAATGCAGATATTACAAAGTACTTCGTTTGTGTGTTGTGTAACGGTATAGGGCTGAAAACTGTATTTTTTAAACAAATAAGATGTCATTCACAATAATAATATAATGTTAAATAAAATATTCCCTTTATTATATTGTAACATAAGTTTAAATGTAATTACCTCCAGCTATAGCAACCCCTGACTTATCAGAAACACGACGTCGCACCGGCCCTGGAGACGCACCTTCCGCAGCACCACCTGTCAATTGTAGATCAACATTTTCTAAACCTGAACATCCACGAAGAGTTTAGCAGAGGTGTATAAATTATGTGGACACACATTTCGTACGCTATTTATGGATATATAACAGAAAGCGTGAATCTATTTCAACAAACTGCGCAGTCGATGGCAACTGCTTTTTTTTTAGTTCGCTTCACTCCACGAACACTAAGTGCACAGCGCAGGTCCCCTCCCTGCGCCCCAGAGTACGTACCGTGCGCGTGCGCGTGCTTGGCGGGGTGGTGCTGCGTGTCGCGCGCGGCGTGCAGGTGGCGCATCATGGCGGCGAGGCGGTCGCGCTCGCGCCGCAGCTGCAGCTCGAGCTGCGCCACCACCTGCATCTGCACGCGCGCCTGCGCCGCCGACCGGTCGTCCAGCGTGTGCGCCGCCTCCAGGTGCCTGGGGGAGACGGGGGGTTACTTCAAGCTTAGTGACCTTTTTGACAAGAATTATTGTTTATATAGCCATCTATTATTGCGTAACAGAACTTGCATGTATCGTTGCGCCACCTGTAGTTGAGCAAATAATATATAGAGAACACGACGCAGTGTTTACAATTTTTTTTTTTCGTGCGGAAATCCCTTCGGATACCCCCCTACTGGCCAGCGGGGGTGGTTATGTCGTGTATCGACTAAAACCGCACGGTGTCCTCCCCAAGTGTCATAACCCCAGGGTTACCGGCGACCCCAGGGTTGCCGGCGACAGTCTATACCATGGAATATAATTAGAGCTGTTGCTTTTTACTATATTTCGCGATCCGTCTAGATCTATTGATCTAGAGTACTCTGAAATATTGTTAGTATGAAAACTAGTGACTCCAAACTGTTACATATCAATCACGTAACAAAAACTTTTTAAACATGTAAATCGTGAAGATGAGTCACTTACAGCCAATTGCGTTATGAATTATGTAGAACATCTTCACAGCATTTAAACACTATATTCATTTGACGATAGTGGCTTCCTCTTTGACACCCGTGATGGCGACCAAGGGTATCAACCATACTAATACTATAGTTTTAGACTTTGCTTGTATTATTTGAAGTCCCTATCATGCTTGCCACATTGCGCGAATTAAAATAATTCAGGACAAGTTTGTGAAAAGTCTGAATTTTCGTTGGCATAATGAACATTTTTGATCTAGTTTATCTATTTTAAATTCTAAATAGCCTCGTTGATTCTTCTCACATTTGAGAAAGAATATCATTTAGGTTTCTTACGGAAATCCCCTCGGATACACCCCCCCCCCCCCCCCCCCGGGTGTAAGGTTGCAAATAAAGCATATTCCTCGCACCCTGATCACTCATTTAGGATACCCAACCCTAACCACCGCTTACATTAACTATTCTCTGTTCCTTTCTATTTTAATAACTTTTCAGTCGCAGTGTTAATGATTATAATAGTGAATGCAATCACTTGGACATGTTTAGCAGTAGTCTAAATGTTTATAAGACAGAATTACGAGCAATTTTTTAATTATGTCAAATAATTTACCTTTTTCTTTATATTTGGTTTGTGCAACATGCAAGTTGTTATTGTTATTATTAAGTATCGTAATATTTTATGGAATCTCATGTCATTCAACCTTATAAGAGTATGACTGTTTGTTTCCTAAATAAATGAAAATAAAATACTTTCGTAAAATTAATGAAATACTCATAATACGAGATGTGATCGAGACTACAGAAAGATCTATTCCGAACTTAACACGAACAAAAGCCAGCATAAGAGAAAATAGAAGTGAAGTAACTCATTTACTTGAGGAATGCTTGGTAGTCTTCGGCGAGGGCATCGCAGCCGGGCCACTTGCAGACACCGCGCCCGAACAGAGGATGCTCCTCCATCTCACTGCCCCACAGCATTAGGCCTGTGAAACAATCAAAATTATATCCGAAATTAGTAATATGAAATGCATGATATTGTCGAAAGTTTACGCGAATGTCACACATTGAAATAAAAATATTTTTAACGGATTCTATCGCAATTTATTTGATGTTATTTATACTTTAGAGACTCTCGATTGGTCTCCCCGTAACCATGGCTGCTGAAAAGCAACCGAAACGTCGAGATCAATGTAAAATATAAAATAACATCGAATAAATCGCGATAGAATCCGTTAAAAATAGTTTTATTTAAATATGACATGCAGTCGACAATTTTAAATTGTGTTTTAATCTTCTTCTCTCATCAAATCAAATCAAAACATTTATTGAGGTATGGGTAATGGACTGCTGAGACGAGGTCTCGGGTTCGATCCCAGTTTTTACCATGGCACACACTAATGACTTTTCGATGCTTTTCGAAGTTATGTGTGTATTTATCGCAGGTTTATAAGTGCCCGGTTAATGGCAATAGGCTCGCCACCTATTACATTGGGACCTAAACATAAACTGGCGAAATGTGGGTGCTAGCACCTCTGCCTACCCCTTCGGGGATATAGGCGTGAGTTGAGTTTGTGTGCATATTCACCACTGGTATGTGAGACTCCAGACATAATAAAATTTTACATAATTCATTCTCATGCAAAACAAGTGGAATTCGAGTGCCAACCTCGGTTGCATCCAAAAGCTTGCACTTTGGAGCCCTAAATCCTCTCTCCCACACCCCTTCACAATTATTCTTGCATTTAAGGGACCGACTGCCGTCTAACCACCCAACTCAGAAAGGAAAACCTGCGTCAGAGCTTCGCCTGTATTAACAATCAATCAATCAATTAGCCTTTTGCAGTCCACTGCTGGACATAGGCCTCTCCCATTTTACGCCATAGCACCCGATCCTCCGCCTTGCGCATCCATTCTATCCCAGCTACCTTTTTCAGGTCGTCCGTCCATCTTGCTGGGGGACGTCCCACCTTCCGTTTACCGATTCGTGGTCTCCACTCTAGGACTTGTTTGCTCCATCAGCCATCGGTCCTTCGGCAGATGTGACCAGCCCATTGCCACTTCAGCTTGCTTATTCTGCGACCTATGTCGGTGACTTTGGTTCTTTGTCGGATGTATTAACAGGTGTACCGATTTGGAGGTTTGATTGAAGTTGGTTTGGGCCCGAAGATCTTAAGCCCCATACAACCTAACGGACTTATTTAGATGATTTCTTGTACAGAAATCGAAATTTGAATTTCTACATTGTATTGAATATTTCTACCATAATAATAGCCATAAATTGGTATATTTTAAGTCATAGAAAAGAAAATTCAGCTTTACTCCGTGACTATACTAATGAAGAAATTGGGTAATTGGTAGAGTCGACCGATTCAAGATCTGATTCGGTTAAATGGTCCAGCTGGTTCAATTCGAGCGAATCCACTTGACTAAAGACTCTTACAGAACACCCACATCCCTTGATAAAACAGACATGGACTAATGCAAATCGAATCAATCAAAACAATTTGACAAATTTTAATTTTTTTTTTCTTTTTTTTTCATTTATTTACTTTCTTAACAATCCTTACATTGTGTTGAAATGTTACTATAGTCTAACTTATTCTAAACATCTGGAGTATGATAATTTTAATGAATTTTGTATAAGTAACCATAATTAAGACACTAACCATAACACTTTTGCACACCAACATGGTAAAACATGAATTGGACAACCATAGTTCTAACACCCTACTATGTACCCATGAAGTACCAAAGGGTTATATAGTGATATTAAAATGATATTTGGTACCTCCTTTCTCCACCTCCTTAATTAATGTTCCTCTATATATTTTTAAACCATTTATACTCATCCCTCAAATATTTCTAGCTTGTAAGAGATAAAGATAGTAGTTTTCTGACCTGCCATATCCAACTGACCTGGCGGCGCATTGGGCGGCACGGAGAGCGGCCCGTGCATCAGGTATTGGCGCTGCACCGCCTGCAGTTGCTGCACAAGCTGCTGCTGTTGAGCTCCCAACTGCTGCTGCAGGGAACCTGGGGGAACAGCTGGATGCTTGAAATGTACATTTGTGGCAGCCGTCAGGTTACCACGTCCCACGCGAACATTTTACTACTCCCGCTGCCTTATGCTCCTTATCCCGTACGGGCGGGATAAGGGGCATGGGAGTGTCTGTCACGCATGAATTTGTCAAGCTAGCATCACAATATGATTTTTGCGTCGGTGGATTTTTATTTGTCGGCGGCGATAGCCCAGTGGGGGCGGCGATAGCGCAGTGGTGTACGTAACGGACTGCCGAAACGAAGTCTCGAGTTCGATCCCCAGTCGCCCCGGGCACACACCTCTGACTTTTCGTAGTTATGTATGTATTAACAATGTTGATTATCGCTCGCTTAGTAATGTGCCCGGTAGATGGCAATAGGCTCGCTCCCTATTACATTGGGGCCTAAACATAACTGGCGAATCGTGGGTGTGCAATACACCTCTGCCTACCCCTTCGGGGATACAGGCGTGAAGTTATGTTATGTTTTGTTTGTTCCACCTAATAAATAAATAAATATTGTAGAAAAAAGTACACAACGCCATCTAGACCCAAACTAAGCATAGCTTGTAATATGGGTTCTAGACTGCGGATAAACATACTTAATTACTTTTTTTTGTAAATAAATACATATTATACATAGAAACACCCAGATCAATGCAAATATACGTATTTGCACTGAGCGGGAATCGAACCCGCGACCTCTGTCTTAGCAGTCGAACGTACTACCGCTACGCCACAGAGGTCGTCAGCCTCCTCAATAGATGAATAGTACGTTTTTGTGATTAGTTTTCTTGGTCCGTCCTTCATGAGCTCGATCCATTCAATGAGCGGGACTTGGGGGTGACACCAGCAGAAGCAGGCCGGGACGGCGGGGCGACTAGCGCCCCTCCCCCAAACCGGGGTAAGACGGGGACACCGTGGTTCCCAAACCCGAGGGGCCCATCTCGACACCGGAGATGGCCCAGGGTCAGTCGGGGTGCGAGGGATATGCTCTATGGGCAACCTTACGCCCCGGCGCGGCGTCTTAAGACCCGAGACGGCGTGCGGTTTTAGTCGGTTCAAGCCCGACATAACTGCCCCCGCTGGCCGACGGAATAAGTTATAAGTCGAAGTAGTAGTAGTAGTAGTAGTAAGGCCGAAGAAATTTCCGCACGACAAAAAAAAGGGTATGATCTTGGTCTTAGAATAACACGGATGGCGTCGTGTAAGCAACCGGGTACTACAGTCATTTTTTTAATTTATTTAATAAGGATAGTTTCTTCGGTACTGCATTCCAACATCATCACCCTCATAGTCACAATTTCCCGTAGTGTGTGTTTTACAACTATATTTCAAATAAACTTGATCTGCTGTGAAAGGACATCACCCGGATTGGGGCAAATTTAGTTTTTGCCGGCCAACAAATAAAAACTTATTATTTAGATAGAACTCACTATTGTGAACATACTAATAAAAACACTAAACAATAAAAAAAATAACATACCAAGCTAAAACTTCAAATACGAATTATTTCGTCCAGCGATAAAGCATACCTACATTTTTAATTTAAAATTATTAATATAATAAATATATATTTAAAAAAATAATTATATTTTTTAGCATCGCGCTAAAAATAGAAACAGTATTTTCTTTCATAAATAATAACAATAAATTTATTATTATTTATTCAAGAAGAGACTATTCCTATTTTTTATTAATTTATTTATTAATTTTAAAACGATATTATAATTTATTGAAGAAGAGACTGTTTCTATTTATAGCGCGATGCTAAAAAATTGAAAGATTCGCTTCTTTAGACATAATAATATCTCACCAGGCGAGGTGTCGGGTGGAGGAAGATGCGATTGCGATAGGAGGTTGAGGTTGATTTGTTCCTGTAGCCGTGACTGCTCCAGTTGTCGCTTTGCTGCTTCCGAAGACATGTGCTGCACCAACAATATTGTTATCACAAAACAATTCACTACTTCCAGTAATCTTCTCCAAACATCTAAACACTTTTTCTACTAGTTCTTCTGAGAGAATTCACACTTTTGTGTTATTTACATCTTCTACGCTGCCTACTTCACTTCTGACTAACCTAATACATTTTCTACTAAATTTTAAATTCCAAAGCAGCCTAAAATCAACTTAATGTTGAACTTTTCCTGTAAAACTTGTTCGTCCATTTTCTAGATTTTAATCATAAATTAGTGGTACTGATTGTGTTTTGTATGGTTAATCTTCATGTTTTAGTTATTTACTCCCACACACATATTGTTGTTCAAAACAAGCAATTCGAGTAAAAAATACTAGATAGCGTACATTTACATACTTGTATGATTATGCGTCTATTTATAATATGAACGGCACTTGCTCCAAAGTCCAACACATTTTTTTTTTCGAATTAGGGACAACTCACAGTGCAATAAATATAGTAAAATAATTCAAGAATAATACAGACATTCTTTAGGCGATGTTTGCAACCCAAGTACCCAGGGTGCCACCAGAAGTTATATTTTAAATTTTCAACGCTTCGGACTTAATAGCTGATATTACTATTAACTTTAAATGATACACATTTTAATGAAGCAAATTGGAAAGACGGTACATTGACTACCCAGGACCCCAGCACTGTCACCCCAGCAAAAGCAGGTCCGGGTGCGAGGCGACCAACACTCCCCCCCCCCTCTTTCCTGACCCTAGCGGACCATCTCGGAACCGGAGATGGCCCTGGGTCAGTCGGGGTCCGAGGGAAATGCCTTACCTTACACCCCGGCGTTTGAAGACCCGAGAAGGCATGCGGTTTAAGTCGGTTCAAGCCCGACATAACTGGACGGCGCCCGCTGGACAGCGGGGAGGAATCCGAAGGGATTTCCGCACGACAAAAAAAGTGCTGTAACTACCTCGATGCAGATGCACGATAAAGTCCTGGGTTGTTTTACCCACACACGGGGTTCTTTATGCGAGGTTTGAATAAGTATCTGTCGAGGCCCTTAAACTAAGGACTACCATTTCTGCCTCTGTTTCTTCTTCTGAAATGGTGGCTTTTGCCTTTCGGATTTCACCTTATCTTCCTTAACTATCAAGGGATGCAGTTACATTGCGATTAAAAAAAACTCGCTTATTTCATCCGAATTATTGAATTAAGTAACACAATCTACTACAATAAGTTGATCCTATTAACATTTCAGGGACGGTCACTATTTTATGCAAATAATTATTTGTTATGTTGGCTTTTCTTAATATAAATTGAAAATGCGCTAAAACTGGAATCTGTTTATAGCAGTCACGCTGAAGCATGAATATAAATTAATTGTTTTGTTTTAGAAATTCATTCTAACTAAATATTTGAAACAAATGTATCACTTGTACTTTTCCACAATTATATTTAATTTTATCTATTACTTGCACTTTTCCACAATTATATTTCATTATTACACCTGACCGGTTTCGCATCACGGCATTCTTTATGCATTTAAGTTCTTACATCTGAGGATCACTATACTTGTAACATGTAAATAAATATTATATAAAAACCTTTGAGAATGCCGTGAGGCGAAACCGGTCAGGTGTAATAATTAAATATAATTGTGGAAAAGTACAAGTAATAGATTAAATTTGTTTCAGTATGTGTAGCAAGTTCCACCAAGTGCCATCAATCAACAGTATAAATAACTAAATATTTGGTAATTTTCTCAGCATCATCATCTTGGTTCCTGGTTGCAGTTCCCGGAGCCGGCGGTCAGCTTACTATTTCTCCTTCCCTCGATTTAGCTTTTGTGGCGTTTATATAAGAACTGTCGTCTGATCTCTGAGCCCCGAGAAGAACCCTCGCGCCAGAGCTTCGTCCGTCAATCAGCAGATGTACCGGCTTGCAAGTGAGGTTCCCTGGGCCCAAGGGTCTTGGTAGGTTACTCAATTGGATAATTTTCTATTCGTACAAAAATTCAATTCTTATCTAAACTTAGAAATATATCTAAACCTAAATTTCCACAAAGTTAGAATATTACTATTCAGTGGCAGATGACTCCTGTTCTAGCTTGTATCTGAGGTGAAGCCAATCTGTGCCTGAGATACGAGCTGGAACAGAAGAAGAACTACTATCCAGCCAATGCGATGGACACTATAGTGGGCACGGTTGACAAATAGTTTAATTATGTAATTTTTATTTTATTTAATGGTAGAGAAATTCTTATTTGAACAAGTACCTGCTTCTGCATGTGATGCTGATGGAACAGGCGCTGCTTCATGAGTGCCTGCAGTTGCGTGTGTTGGTCTAGCAACTGCATCGCCAGAATGTCTGGCGCTACGAGCGGCAGCGGGGAGCGAGCCCCGGCAGCGGCACCCACGCTACCCGCGGGGGAGACAGGCGCAGGGCTCGAGTGCGCTGAGCCTCCGGTAGGTGAGGTTGGGGCTGATGCCTATATTGATATGTTGAAATTTGAAAAAAAAAAGAACTGTGTTTTAAATTTCGAAAACAGTATTACCGGTGAATATTTTAATCATAGGTCAGCGAGTATCAATCCCGGTTATATCAAAAGCTTGCATTCATGCATCTTGCATCTAGAGCCCAGGGTCCGCTCTCAAACCCCTCATTTCTATAACTTGGTGTATGGTGGTTTCTACGGCAGTGACTGACGTGAGAGGGAATACTGCGCCAGAGCCTCGTCCGTCAATCAGCAAGTGTGCTGGTTTGCAGGTGTGGTTGGCTGGTCCCACCAAGATCGAAAAGATATTTGTGGGACCCCAATCATATTATATGTATCTGCTGACATTGATGATCTCGTATTGTAGCATGAAACTTCACTCGAATATAGGTATCTACCTTATTTTAGGGATACATATGTAGTTTCGAATAGCGTCTTTCGCGACTATTTCATTCTAGTCCATGAGCTTTCGAACCTGTGAGGTAGTGGACAAATAATTCGCAACAGCGTGTGTCGCCACAGCGGCGTTCGAAACTACATACGAATACGTTTATTTTAGATATTTAGGCATTTAAAACACTAAATAATATTTTTTTGTCTTAACAATAATACATACACGTGCAAGCGCAAGCGGCTCATGGTCGCGAGGGGGTGAGGCGCGGCGCGGGGGCGAGCTGCGCCGGCGCCGCCGCGCCGCCTCGCCGCCCCACCTGCCGGACTCCTCCCTGAAAAAAAATTACATTTAAATCTAGTAATAAATTAAATGAATATTTTATATTATTATATGATATATAATGAAGTACCTATTGACCTTTGTCACTAAAAATCTTCAGTAGGTAAAAAGGAGACGTATTATATTTTATAGTTTAGGTTGGATTTCAACAGTGAATATAGTTTTGAATAGATGAAATTAAACTGGATTCACTAAGTTTAGAGTTTAACGTGACCCCGGTTCAACATCATTGATGAAATCAACAAGTTGTAGATGATAGTCCTGCTTATAGGTATACAATATGACATATGAAAAACGTCTATAAAGTGCAAGTTCGATTGTGTATGGAGTACTCGCACATCTGTCGATAGAGAAACGGGCCAAGAGGCTCATCACCAGCGATGCGCTTGTTTTGAGACTAGGCTTCAGAGCTATGTTCCACATCGGCATAGAGGTGCTAGCCTTTCGATTTTTTATCGAATGTACTTCGGGGAGTGTGCACTAGAATTGCATAACCTAATTCTTCCAAGCACCTTTCATCACCGAACTACCAGACGTACGGCGGCGATGCTCCACCGATACATGGTGGATATTCCATTCATACTCACAAAACGTTTTGGCAATTAATTCATGATGTATACTGCTAAAGAGTGGAGTGTTTCCGGAAAGCTATAACCTGGGAGTCTTCAAATCTAGATTGAACAGGTTACTTCTAGGCATACGTGCTTCACCTTCGACCACATCATCACTTAACGACTAAAAAAAAAGTCTACAAAAAATCAGTAAAGGTTTTGAGGAAGAAGGTATTAATATCATTAATTTACTAGAAGAAATAACAAAGATCCTGAAATCAATCCTTGAAGAACTCTTGAGATTACATAGTGTGAAGAAAGAATTAAAGCTACTAGTCTCAAATCTTTTACTTCAAGACTATTCGCTAACCATCTAAATCATCACTATTTCATACAATTATGATCAGGAACAACTCATGTATAACCTTGTCGAATGCTTTTTATAAATCGGTTTTTGTAAGTATCCAATCGAATTTGATAATTCATTGACCATATAAATAAGGGGCTTTTCTTGTAGTCTCATTTTAACAGAACCATGTAGCAGTAGGACCACTTAATTGTGAATAACAGACATTGAGCTAAACGATAACAGAGAGTTAAACTTAATGATACGTTCATCTGTCAAAAGCTTTTTATAAGTCTGACAAAACTAACACTTAATTCGGTAATACATCCCAACATACTTCTTAAAGGATTATTCTTTTAACAGTTGCAGTATTGCAAGCGTTGCAAGCAAAACATTAGGCTAGTAAGTTATATATTTTCCACCAGAGTTAAAACGAAAGAACTTAAAGATATATCTAAACTTATTTTTGTAAAAAGCTGAATCTGTTTGAGTGAAATAACCAAGAAGTAGGTAATTCACGTAACTCACGGTAATATTCTAACCATGATCACAGGCAGTGCTAACCCCAATCATTTGGAGAAACGCAAATGGCTCTTTTCTTCGAAAGTGTAAATGGTAAGTATACACGTATGTCTGCTATACATGAACTGATGATATCATCCTTACAGACGTTACAGTCATACTCGTTCACTATTGTAAGACTCGTAATAGTAAACAAACGTCGGAAAAGTTCATGTTCTTCTAAACTGTATATATTTCTCATGATTCTAGTAATAAAAGAATCAATAGTATCACCATTATCTTGTCGTTACCCCAAATATTTTGTGTTTTAGCGCACTTTTGTGCTATCTATATTTTTTTACACACGTCGTTCATACAATCGTTTTGATTCTGGGAACTTTTTCTTTAATTATATCTAGTCTATTTTTCTTAGAACCAATGTATCATCTCCTAATGTCTGCAGCGTTAATATTAGAACATCTACTTATAATATTACTTTCGTCCCGTTTGAGTATAATACTTCCCTTGCACAATTGCTGTCCCTGCGGTAAAAACATGGCCAGAAATGCTTTCCAAGTCTAAGCAAACACGCCAACTATTTTTACCATCCTTTTTTTAGTTTCCAGTGATCACAATAAACGAGTTATATTTCTTTTATTAATAGCAGGCTACATGAGTATTTGCCAAGTTGAACAGTTTTCTATATTGTAAGCCTTAACAGAAATAAAACTTACTATATTTATATATTGTGAAAATCGGGTGAAAATTCTAGTACGGTGTTTGAATTCTGAGTATTTTAAAAACATTTGCGTACTGTGCTTTACAGATGGAATTTTCTTCTGTGGACGGTCAAGTTCTGAATATACTCACCTTCTTTGGCTTTTCCAAGTAACTGATATATAGTTGTTTTCTTCTGATGTCGCTATCGAGGAGATAACCACGGTGTGTCAAACATCAATAACCTACGATCACGAATGTACCATCTGTCTGCCGTCTTAGGGGTATTAAAAATTATATATACACTTACCGCTCCAGACACCGGTCCAGCTCGAATGAGTTGATCAGCGGCGGCTTCGCGGCGCCACCTGGGTTTGAGTTCAGTGCCGACTCCGGACCCTGCAACAAGAAAAGACAATATTAATTATAGTACTGAAAGTGCCAGCTTGATGTCCCAGATCCCACTGTTGCCAGAACTCACTTATTTTTACAATAAAATTATAAGATGTATGGGATAAAGTAGTGTACCTTGGGTGTATGCATGTTTGCTAGCATGTCCAGGTGGAACTTGTCAGTAATCAGGTGCTAAAGATAGGTAGGTTTTTTTGTTAAAATGAGATATTTCTGTAAGTTTGTCGTACGTTATTACTTTCCAGAATTCGTTTCTTACTAGCGGCACTATCGAATGGTGTCATAATATAGGGTGTATTTTTACCCCAATATTAAATATTGATTTTCCTAAATTCAAATGCCTCATTTTAAGCTTTGTTTGCAAACTTTAGTTTTCATCAAAATCGGGCTCGCCAGGAATCAATCCCGTTGATTTTGAAAAAAAAGGTCACCCTCGCACCGCGGCACTATCGAATGGTGTAATAATACATATTACACCATTCGATAGTGCCGTTGATAAGGAACGAATTCTGCGAAGCAATTATACATGACAAACTTAAGGAAAGATCTAATTTTCAACAAAATACTTTTTGGGAGCTTCCAGGGTTCTGGTAAAAGTTACCACCGACGGAACGTACCAATTTTTAACAATATTTTCTAACACACATCTTCACAAAATTTCACATGTATAATATTTTCTTTGTTTTACTTCCAGCAATCTGGCACAGAAGAAATATCTGGTCCCAGATCATGGCGCACCCATTATACCTAACTAGAATTTTTATTACATTATACCTTTTTTTTTGTGCGGAAATCCCTTCGGATACCCCCCCCCCCGGTCAGCGGGGGCGGTTATGTCGGGCTTGAACCAACTAAAACCGCACGCCGTCCTGGGTCTACAGACGCCGACTGACCCTGGGCCATTCGCAGTGTCCCCTCTGATAAGAGCAGAGGGGTACCTGGAGCGACCACCCACCCCGCGGGCCTTGCAGGCCCGCTATACCCCGACCCCCTCGTGCAATGGGGTCAGCTGGCCCTGAAAAGGGCCGGTTGGTCAGACTCTTGGCCGTTGACGTTGACGCCAGCTACTCCAGAGGAGCAATCAATGATGCGTCATCGCCCACGTTGCCCAGGGTGCACCAAACTTGGAGGTGATCCAACCAGTCGCACCCCTGAATATCTATTTTCATCCTGGAAATTATTTTGCAATCTATTAAAATATAGCGAGTGGTTCCTTGTGAAGTAAATTACACGGACCAAATGATTTTTCCCTTATAGGTACAGTTACGACAACACCCTCGCGAAAAACCCACGTAATAGAGGGCAAGCCTATTATTGTCGTCAACCGGGTTCTTATCTATGGGTTGTATTTTCACAATTGGAAGAGATTAGGGTAGTAACGTATATCTACTTTGACTTCTTTTGACTCTCTGACTTTGATACTTAATGTTACAGAGGCAGTGGTGCTGTACATAAGATTGGGAGTTGGATTTCAGGGTTACAAGGAGTCATTGTTTTACTTGATATTGTCGGAAGTTTACGCGAATAGCACACATTGAAATAAAACGATTCTAACGGATTCTATCGCAGTTTATTTATTGTGGTTGGTTTATTATTTACATTGAACTTGACGTTTCGGTTGTTTTTCAGCAGTCATGGTCACGGGGAGACTGAAGATGGTGGCTGTCTTATAGTTTAAAGTTATCTCAAAATACCTAGCCCTTTTTTTTGGAGAATCGGAAATCGGAAATCCCCTCGGATACCAAAGGCCTGCGGGGGAGGTTATTTCGGGCTTGAACTCTCTCTCGGTCTCGGGTCTTCAGACGCCGGGGTGTAAGGTTGCCCATAAAGTATTTCCCTCGCACCCCGACTGACCCTGGGCCATCTCCGGTCTCCCCGTCTGCCTCTGCCGCCTGCTTCTGCTTGGGTGATAGGCGGCCTCACCTGCCACCCCCAGGCCTGCGCTCATGGCGTCTGAGTCATCTGGGGCGCGCGGCGAGTATTTTGCGGGCTCGGCGGGCCGTACCCGAACTATGTTGAATTGTTGGCGCAGAATGAGCTTCTGAAAAGCAACCGAAATGCAATGACTTCTCTGTATACTACACTGTTCAGAACAATAAAATTGATATAGTTTTTTGCACGCTTCTGTACACAACTTTGGCACCACTTTTTGTTGCTGTCATAGCCACAGAGTATATTAAATTTATTTTATACGATTTTAAATGCGATCATCACCTGACAACGTTAGTGTAAGGGCGCCAAAATTATTAATCTATCGTGAGACGCCCCGTTCCCCCGTTCCTGCCGTTCACCCCCGAAATGTGACAAAGACGTCAAAAATCATCATTATCATCAAACGACTGGGAAGTCGCTATGGGGATAGCGACTTCCCAGTCGTTTGCGTTTTGGAGACCGGGGTCCGCTTATTTTTTTTGACTGGTATGTCAGCTTTTCCAGGAGCGACTGCCGTCTAACGTATCAACCCCGAAAGGAAAGCCTGCGCCAGAGTACCGTCCAGTATGTAGCAGGGACACCGCCTAGCAGGAGGTTGACTTGGGCCCCGAAGATATTAGTGAAGAGCACCAAAGTCACGTTAAAAAAAAAAGCGCACCATTCACAGCCTTACACATTATTGAACCTCGACGGCCTCTGTGGCGTAGCGGTAGTGCAGTCGACTGCTACGATAGGGGGCGCGGGTTCGATTCCCGTTCAGTTCAAATATTTGTATGCATGAATATGTCTATTTGCATTGGTGTGAGTGTTTCTATGTATAGTGTGTATGTATTTACAAAAAAAAGTATAGAAGTATGTTTATCCGCATTATAGAACCCATAAGACAAGCTAGTTAAACTATGCTTACTTTGGGTTTAGAGGGCGCTAAGAAACCTACGACAATTTATCTGCCCTTATTGCTAGCTTTAACAATAGTTAAAGCTAGCAATAAGGGCAGATAAATTGTCGTAGGCCGAATATTTTCATAACAATAGTTATGAAAATATTCGGTTCCTAGACGAGGGTGGTACAGCACTAGTTCTACACAATCGACGCACGCTTTTTTTGGCACTAGGGATGCCTAGTGCCAAAAAAATAAGATAGTTGTACCGTTCCCGCCAATTTGAACTGCTCATTGATAAAGTTGAAATACATTACTTGTGCTCATTTAAACGTGTGTTTTCTGTCTAATACTATATATTTACAGTAAAAATAATCTAAAAGTGCTTTAAGTTGAAGGAATGAATTAGGATATATTTAATTTAAAATTCTACTATTTTATACTATTCTACTATATTCATTATGTAATTTTAGTGTTGTCACATTTTAATCATTACGGTGGTAAAGCTTAATCGGTTCATATGACAAATCATAAGTTACCAAGGGAGTTGCTAAACTACGAGTGAGCTATGCTATACTCTACTTAGCCATAAGAACTTATGGCTAAGTAGAGTATACCTAGCTCACCTCATTCCAAATTCATTCGTTTACGATACACACGCAATTTCATCGTTAATGTTATTAAAATAAGGATTGATGTAGCGCGCACCCGCCGGCGGGGTTTGACGCAGGCAAATCTGCTGCAATCGATTATTCCCACAATTGATTTGTAGACCCAACACTAAACAAAAGCTGTCAAAATGCACTTCTTAGATTATTTCAACTGAAAGTCGGTAAAAATCAACATCTATGATGGGACTTAAATCCGTGACAGTTGTTTCCCATGTATATTTATACTATACTAGCTGACCCGGCAGACTTCGTTCCACCTTAGAATCAAGTTATGTTGGTTACCTTAACAGCTGAATGTATTTCGTGAATGTCTCCTTGCACCCTGGCAATAAAGACTCCAGACGACGTAAGGTTTAGGTCGGTTCGAGTCCGACATAGACGACCCCGTAGACCGGTTTTTTTTTTTCGGTTAAAAAATCAAAGCTCATGAAAGTCGCATCAGCTCGCGGTAACTGCTGCAGTTCGATTGCAGCTCTCTACAGATAACAATTTATTTCTGCATCGTACGCTCCGTATTAGTTATCATATTCGTATCTTTTTTTTTATATATTTAGGACACGTCAATTTGACTTCACCTCGCCTGATGGTAAGCTGAAGGTAAAGTCTCAGGAAAGAGGGTCACCATGTTAACAATGGTGGCACTCAGCTTGACGGCCTCATCAGAAGAGGATTGTTGTCGAAGCACCGCGTGACACGCACCGGTCCTACTAGTGCTGCGACCACACTCCTGCCCGGCTATGCACTTGCTGACCCCTGAACTCAATCAAACCGAAATTGGATTACTATGGAGGGTTTTTCGCAATCGTGCACGGTGGTACCTACCCGGCCGAATTTTGTGACAAATTTGTGTCACCAAATTTCTACCACCAGTAAAAGATCTGTAATCTATGTATACCTTTACACCTTCCTATAGTAACTCATCTCTTTTAAATATCATTGCTATTCACTATACAATTGTTATACGATCACAATAGCAAATTTAGCCCCCCATCCTAGAATATTTACCTTTCTAAGTAGAGGATGTTTATAAAAAAAGTGTATCTGCGTTTACAATATGTTAGGTTTCATGTTTATAATATGCTTGGTTATTTATGAAAACAAATCTCACCACGAGCTGTAGGTGACCTCATATTGTAAATATGTTTACGTACACCGATAGCTGCTTGAGTACTAACAATAACATGGTGGCTGGTACCGCGACACTATGTGCTGGGTGGCTGGTTGGAATACCTACTTGAATTTCTCTATTGCATTGTTATAAAATACGCCTACGATAGCCTGATATAATTGGGAAATACATATAAGAATCTTATTTCTAAAATAAAGTAAGTTTGTAGAGATGGGAGGATGGTTTTTTGGCGCGCAAGCAAACCGAGCCAGCTGATACATCTGCTGATGAAGAAATGAGGTTCGGAAGCTTTACTCTCGGGGTTTAAATGTCAGCCTGCAGTCGCTCCAAGATAAATCAAATATGGAAATCAGCGTTAACGCTGGAGTGAAGAAGAGAAACCAATGGCTGTGAAGGCATTTTATAACTAGGAATTCAGTGCAGGGTGCGACTGAAATAAATTGAGCTGAGCGAGCAGGACTTTTACTTGAAAATAAGACATCTTACTACGGTCGCGCGCTTAGCTAAGGCATCTCGCTCGTTGAACTGTTTTTCGGTGATTATTCCTCAATGGTGCATCAGACATGAACCATCTCGCTTCAAAACACTCCTCAGTGTCCACATTATCACCGTGGTAAATTTGGTCAAGATAGCGCTAGTGGTTACGGTGGAGTTCAGCCACCAACAAACGGCTATGCCGCGTATAAGAGGTGAGGAGAACCAATAACATGGGGGCTGGCACCGCGATACTAAGTGCGCTGGGTGGTTAAGTGGAATTCCTGCTTGTACTTTTCTATTACATTGTTACAAAGCCCGTCTACGATAACATGATGCAATGAGGTGTACTATAGGTTGAATTGTGGCCATAATCCCACTAACATCATAAATGTGAAAACCTGGATGGATAGATGGATATATGGATAGATGTTTGTTACTCAACCACGCCAGAACGGCTGGATGGATCTGCCTGAAATTTAGTACAGCTATAGATTATAGTCTGGAGTTGGACATAGGCTTTCCTTGGAATAGGTTCACATGAGAAGCGGGAACGGTATCGAAATGCTACGCGGGCGGAGCCGCGGGCAATATCTATCTGTACATATAAGAATCTAATTTCAGCATAGGTACATACATACATATACTCATGCTTTTTCCCTCCGGGGTAGGCAGAGACAACAGCCCGCCATCTGCTTCTGACCTTACATACTTCACAAGCTTCCTACATTGTTATTAAACCTTTCATACAAGCCCCCCGGTTTTGAGTGCTTTTGATCTGCCCTTCTATTTCTATAATAAATACGAAAGTTTGTACAGGAGCGGTGGATGGAGTTGCACTAAGATCTTTAGCGCCTAAATCAACCTAGCTAGCTGGTACAATTGCTGATTAATGGACGAGGCTCTGGTGGAGGTTCTCCTCTTAGGATTGAGATGTCACAGGCCTGGGGGGACAGGTGGAGCCGCCTGTCACCCTAGCAGAAGCAGGCCGGGTCGGCGGCGTTTTGCGTGCACACCCTTAACCGGGGGCAAGACGGGGACACCGTGGTTCCAAACTCGGGGGTTCCATCTCGAAAGCGGAGATTGCCCTGGGTCAGCCAGGGTACGGGGAAAATGCCACCCCGGTGTTTGAAGACCCGAGATGGCGTGCGGTTATCCGAAGGGACTTCCATAATGTAATAATACATATAAACATTATTATACTCTTTACGTTGTTCCCGATTGCGTCCGAGGTTTTCACGTCAGCGCCCAGGGTCCGGTTACTCTTCCTACTCCTTTTGGGTACGCTTCTATGGTTCTTGTAGGAGCGACGGACTTCCAAACGCCGCCGAGAGGAAAGCACTCAGGGTTTTGACAGGTCATACGATCAGAGGCAGATCCTTCCTCTTCCTTCAAGAGTTCGAAGTTTTTTTGATGCGTTAAAGATAAGAAAAGAGGTGGTAAATCGTTAAGTCTCTAAATACTACGAGTGAGCCTTTCACCTTTCTCCCATGGGCGTAGTGTAGGGGTTTTGGGGTTGAACGCCTAAACTAAACCAAAACCAAAGCTATCTTTTTTCATGAACAATAATATCATTGTCATGACGGCCTCTGTGGCGTAGCGGTAGTGCATTCTACTGCTACGACAGGGGGCGCGGGTTCGATTCCCGCGCAGTGCAAATATTTGGATGCATGATGCCTATTTGCATTGGTCTGGGTGTTTCTATGTATAATATGTATGTATTTACAAAAAAAAAGTATATAAGTATGTTTATCCGCATTCTGGAACCCATAACACAAGCTAGTTAACCTATACTTACTTTGGGTCTAGAATGCGCTGTGTAGAATGTCGTAGAATATATATTTATTTATTATTTATTGTATGTGCAAGTTATTTTGTTTTCTTAAACAACCCCCCTTGCCGCCTAATCTAAAACCTGACTACGCCAGACAAGCAGCTACGCCAAATGCTTTCTTTACACCACTTAGGTAGCTGATACGGCGCACCTGATGGGAAGCGGCTACCGTAGCTTATCGACTTGTGCAACACCATGGAGGCGTCACACTCGCGCTGCCAACCCTGTAAAAACCTGCTTATGTCCTGATTGTATATAATTATAAGAAATAATAGGTCTTTACATATGAAATTGCCGAAATTTTCTTACAAATTCATGAGTTCGTTATTCCTGTAATTTAATAGCTATTTCCATTATTTATTTTTTGTTTGAAAGTTGATTTCAAGATTTTACAACTATGTATTAAATTTTGGTTTTATTGGCCGCTTGATAAATTAATTCGATCTTCAAAAACAGTACTTCTTAAATGCTATCCATTTTGATGATAAATTTCGTATTACTTAACAGCTGTCACTTTTCAAAAATGTAATAATAGTTGCTGTTTGTTAGCTTAATGTTGTCTCATTCATACACAAAACAAAAATCATAAAATTTGGATTTGTCATTCCTTAAAAAATGCAAAAATGTTAGTACTGAAAATTGGGTTTCCTCCAATTTCTTCAAGAAAAACGGCAATTTCATATGTAACGAGCTGATATAATGGATATCGTAGTTGGGAAAACTACAGCAGGGAGATCATTCCATTGCTTGCCAAAGATTGGTACCTACGTAGAGCCGCCAGTATTCGTGATACTCAGCACGTGTGTATTTCGATACGTGCACGTACAAACAAAAACATGCATTACAAGAACGTTAGTAATAACAAAAACCGCTGAGTAACAATGATTCGAACACGTCGCGTCTCCGGACGTTATCTATACGTGACGAAACGTAAACACACAAATAAAAACTTCTTAGGATGGTATTATGTCGTATGCTTAACAGCGGAGTAGCTCCCGTAAAAGCCAATATAGATGAGAAGGAGTAAAAGACCGGACCATGGGCTCGACCGTGCAAGCTGTGAATACACCCAGGATGGACCTTGGGATGAAGGATACATTGCCCAAACACAGCCCCAGTGGCCTTTTTTTTTGACCCCCCGCCGTCTAACGGGGGTGGTTATGTCGGATTCGAACAGACTAAAACCGCACGCCTTCTCGGGTCTTCAGACGCCGGGCTGTAAGGTGGCCCATGGCCTCTGTCAAGAAAAAGTGCCCGGTAAGCAAAAATAGGCCCACCCTTATTACGAAGAACCGAATATAGAGATAAATATTCTAGGACATATTACATAGCGCCATCTAGACAAAACTAAGCAGAGCTTGTCATATGGGTTCTAGAACGCGTATAAACATAAGTAGATACCTACTTTTTTGTAAATAAATACATTTTATACATAGAAACACTCAGACCAATGTAAATATACATATTTGCAATGAGCAGGAATCGAATCCGCGACCTCTGACTTAGCAGTCGAATGCTCTACCGCTACGCCACAGAGGTCGTCAAGATTGTTAGGTAAATGTGTGGAAATGAAGATATCTGTGGTGTCTTTTGTACAAGACACAAATTCGCCCCTGCGTGGAATACTGCTCTCATCTCTGGGACGGCTCCGCAAAGTACTTATTAGACGCTCTCGACAGATTGCAGCGGCGTGCCATCCGTATCATTGGGAATCCAGCGATTACCAACAGCCTGGAACCTCTGCAGCTGCGTAGAGACATTGCCTCTCTGGCTGTATTTTACCGCCTCTACCACGGCGAGTGTTCTGACGAGCTCTTTCAACTGATCCCACCTTCTCCATTTCGATCCAGAACAACACGTGCTGGACTGCGATGCCATCCGCACACGGTGGAAACCATTCAGTCCCGAACTCAGCGGTTCGGTGCTTCCTTTCTTTGTCGCACGATAAAGAGCTGGAATGCTCTGCCCGCGCACGTGTTTCCTTCTTCTTACAATCCCGGGTTCTTCAAGCGGGGCGTGAAAAAGCATCTTTTGAGGCCGTCAAGGTAGGGGCTACCATTTTGGGATCGTCAGCATCTGGGATGGTGGCCCATATCTTCTGGACTTCACCCTAGCTTCTCACCATCCAGTGGGGTGCAGTCAATTGACGGAACAAATATAAAAAAAAAATATAAAAAAAAAATAATAAAAATATGTTTTCACCTCTGATTATCCATTCTGGGATATCGAGTGACTGTTGTACATGAAAAGATAAGACTTTCAATTTCATAAGAATATAAAAATAAACACATTTATTTAAGAGTCGGTACAAGTGGTAGTTATACTTACGATCGAGAGGCCACGGGTTCGAATCCTTGCCATTACACTACTGACGGCATACTCTAACTTAAATTATGACCAATCACATCACATTAAACAGTGATGTGATTGGTAATAATTTTGGGTTAGTGGCATTATTCCCCAGGCGCGAAGGCCGGGACGGCGGGGCGACTAGTCCCCCCCAAACCGAGGCAAGACGGAGACACCGTGGTTCCCGTGTGGACAGACGCACCGTGGTGGGCATATTAGTAACCGAAATTACTAATATTCCCCTTAACCCCTCCAGCTAAGCTTAATTGCTTGTGTTAGGAATGGGTTCACATCGGAAGTGTAATGGCCAGGATTCGAACCCGGGACTTCTCGATCATAGGGCCGACTCCTTAACCACTAAGCTTTGAATTTCAAATCAAGAGGCTCAGGGTCAGTCGGGGTGCGAGCCTGCGTCTGACGACCCGAGACAACGTGCGGTTGTAGTCGGTTTAAGCCCGACATAACCGCCCCTGCTGGCCAGCGGGGTATCAGAGGTGATTTAAGTAAGAAAAAAAAAGGTACAGTCGTGTTCACAATTATTAGCCTAGGTAGATAGAATAATAAACAGTTCTTTTAACAACTACTAAAGGCTATTGAGTGTCTTACTTCTTAGTAATCCTGCTAATATTATAAATGTGAAAGTTGGTGAAGATTTTTTTTTTTATATTTAGGAAACGTCAAATTTGACTTCACCTTGCCAGATGGTAAGCTGAAGGTAAAGTCTCAGGAAAGAGGGACACCATTACATACACGTAGCATGTTAACAATGGTGGCACTCAACTTGACGGCCTCATCAGAAGAGGATTGTTGTTTACATTTTAGATGTTTGAATGTTTATTACTTAATCACGCTCTAAAATATCTTTCTTTGGTAAAAGAAAAGATGATAATATGGAATAACACATGTTTATCCCCGGAACAGGCTCCCATGGGAAGCTGGAACGGTAACAGAATTCCACGCTAACTGAGCCGCGCGCGACAGCTAGTTTGTGTATAAACCTAAAAGGTGGATACGTTCGTTCTAGTGGTTTATAGGTTGCTAGTAGTTGTATGTAATATCTAATAGAGCTGATATTGTCGAAAGTTTACGCGAATGTCACACATTGAAAGAAAACTATTTTTAACGGATTCTATCGCGATTTGTTTGACAGTATCTCCGAAACGTCGGGATCAATATAAAATAACATCAAATAAATCGCGATAGAATCCGTTAAGAATAGTTTTATTTCAATCCTAATAGAGCCGCTAGTAAATGTCAGTTTATAGCTAATCGCGTTGTTAATTATGTTGGACATGTTTAAAACATTATGACACAAACGATAGCTGCCTCTGGATGACATACTCCGTTTCTAAACCTTTATTACATCTACACGACTACATCTATCGACACTTCTTCTCTTATTTTTCTACTTCCTCCATCATGTTTATCTTTCTCTGAGCCTTTTCCCTCCACTTGACTTTCACTCCAACTACAAAGAGACTGAACTTAGATTTTTTCCTGGAAACTGCCATCCACAAACCACTGGCAACATCGAAGTTCTATAGTGAGACCATGAGGTCAAATAAAAAAAAAATGAAAAAAGTTGGTTGTAAACTTTTTTAGAGCTCCTACTACCCATAGTGAATGCCTCAGATGTTCACCGAAACTGACGGCTTAACGTGCTCTCTGAGGCACGGAGGGGTCTCAATGTGTTAAGAATGGTCACCCATCCTAAGAATGACATGGCTAGTACTGCTTAACCTTCCAATGTGCTAACTTACTCGATTGCCACTGAGCCATTAGCTCCTCTTCCACTTCCTGCATATTATTACCACGTTATCGTCTTTTTTTCGTAGTTATGTGTCTATTAAAAATGTGGATTATCGCTCGCTTAGTTATGTGCCCAGTAGATGGCAATAGGCTCGCCCCCTATTACATTGGGACCTAAACATAACTGGCGAATCGTGGTTGTGTAATACACCTCTGTCTACCCCTTCGGAGATACAGGCGTGAAGTTATGTTATGTTATTGTTTTTCCCGGTTGCAACCGGGTTTTCACCTCGAGGCCAGGGGAAGTCTGGGGTGCTTGGTTGGGGAGGGGTGCTTGGTTGGGGACCTCCACGCGGTGCACCCTGGGCAACGGAGACGGCAGCGCCTCTCTCCTAGGGTGGGAGAGACGCTGCCGCCTACGGCCAACTCCGACCGAGGCGAGGACGGCCCTGTTGAGGGCTGTTCGGAAGCTTTCCACGTGTCCCTCTGATTAGCAGAGGGCACAGTGGAGAGCAAGTAAGGGGGCCATCTCGAAACCGGAGATGGCCCAGGGTCAGTCGGGGTGCGAGGGATATGCTCTATGGGTAACCTTATACCCCGGCGTCTTAAGACCCGAGACGGCGTGCGGTTTTAGTCGGTGCAAGCCCGACATAACCGCCCCCGGTGGAGACCCCCCGCTCTCCAGCGGGGGCGGAATCTGAAGGGATTTCCGCACGAAAAAAAAAAAGGCCAGGGGAAGTCTAAAACTTATTCCTTCTCGTCCTTCTGATGCCAAACCACTTGAGAATTTGACCTTGACCAATCAACCAATCATAGATATATAAAACTCAAAAGGCTCGCGTTATTGGTTGATCAGTCCTATTATGAGTTTCTGATTGGCCAGTTAGTCACATGCGGAAGCCATTTTTGTCAAGTTGTTTGGATTTGACTACAACTGTGTAAGCGAGTGTCGTCTCACCTCCTAAACCTGAGAGGAGAGTCTGAGTACCGTCTGTTATACAGCAGTTGTACCGGCTAGCCGGGTGCTTAATACACCTCTGCCTACCCCTTCGGGGATACAGGCGTGAAGTTATGTTTATGTATGTATGTATTATTGGCTTGGGCTATTCTTTTCCACATTCTAATATTGCTATTGTGACTATTGTTCACAACTTAAGGCAACATACTACAGCTCAAACTTTCAACACAACACACACATCAAAAGAAATGTACAAACGTGTTTGTTTAAATTTCGATGCAATGTTTGAGTCAGCAATTGTTTACTTATCAAGTTACTTTGTTTTATTTTTTTAGGGAAAACACGGCGTCGCGCGGTTGAATGCGAGCGTACGGAAAACAATAACATGGAGGCAGTATGCGTTGATAAAATGCAAATAATGTGCCTACGAGCGGCCTAGCACATGTATTGTTAAATACCAACTAGAGAAGTGCATATTTTAGTGCTTATTCTTCGATTTCAGTAACCTACCGCACGCGAGGAATACTGAATCTTCATTATGTTCATAACGATTGTACAGTTACATAACTTTACATTTTGGAATCCTATGTCCGTTTCTTGTTCTTGTTCGCGACGGCCGTCTGACCTTCCAACCTTGAGAGGAAAAACTGCGCAAGAGCCTCGTTCGTTGTCACACCTAGAAATGTGCCTACATGTGGAGTAGCACATGTATTGTTATTAGTATACCAACTGAATTGAAATAAAACTATTTTTAACGGATTCTATCGCGTTTTATTTGATGTTATTTTATATTTTACATTGATCCCGACGTTTCGGATGCTTCCCCGTGACCATGGCTGCTGAAAAGCAACCGAAACGTGTAAAATATAAAATCATGTAAAATATAAAATATCATCAAATAAATCGCGATAGAATCCGTTAAAAATAGTTTTATTTCAATGTGTGACATTCGCGTAAACTTCCGACAATATCATACCAATTAAAGTTGTGTATTGCATTCTTGCATCACCCAGGAACCGTGACACAATTTTTTTCTGAACATCTTATCCAGTAGTAAAGAATTTCAAGAAATACTGTCCTAAAGCAAAAGGTTTTATCTCATGAAATGAAAATGGCATGTATAAACAATTCCATTGAAAAAAACTCTTTAAGAATTAGCTTTTATTATGTTCTTGTTAATAATTAGAACTAAAAAATTAAAATCAAACGAGCCGAAACTCGATGCGGTTGCATCTTTTCATTACAGAGTTCCTATGAACACCTTCAAGCTCCATCATAAGACCCTGGTTACCATTGAAAGACTAACTACTCGTCAAAACGATTCAAATGAGTTCAAACGCGATGAGGTTGTGTCGTTTCACTGCGAAGTTCCTATGGCCACCTTCCAGCTCCATCATCAGATCAGCACCATGTTATCATAATGTGACACTGTCACGCGATTAACACATGTATGCAAAATATCTACTCTATCGGTAACCGCGAGGTGGATCAAATTTAATTTGCAAGATTTGATGATAAGCATGTATGCATGTATGAAATGTGGCAGAAGGAACATGAGAGTAAGCTGAATACTGTTGAAATGAGAAGTTTGAGAAGTATAGCTGAAGTGACCCTGATGGACCGAGTGAGGAACAGCGTGATAAGGGAACGTTGTGGTGTGGCATAAGATGTAGTGACCAAGATAGAGAAAGGGATGCTTAGATGGTTCAGTCATGTAGAGAGGATGGATGAAAGGAGATTAACGAAACATATTTATGAGGCGAGGGCTACTGGTCAACCCGGTAAAGGTCGACCTAGGCGTACGTATGCCAATCAGATCGAGCACGGTTTGAAGAAGGGCCAGGTTAGAAGTACCCGTAACCGGCGTGCATGTATGAAAACAATTATGAAAGTGGAAGAAGCGAAAGGCGTATGCCAAGATCGTAGCAAGTGGAAAGATGTTGTCTCTGCCTACCCCTATGGGAAAAAGGCGTGACTATATGTATGTATGTATGTATGATGACAAGCATCAGGACAGGTGAAGCTAAATAAAAGCTTATAAAAAGTGTCATATTTTAGAGGATGACTTAGGATTTGCAGCTTATAAGAGACGTACGGTTCATTATATCAAAGTGAAAGTCTAAGATGACTTTACAAAAAGTCGCGCTATATCTATACAGATAGGTTTCAAAATTCATTAACTCATTTATCTAGTTTCTGGGTCCCGTTCTAAATGCGAAATGAGCGGCAGGTGAGGCCGCCTGTCGCCCCAGTAGAAGCAACCCGGAACGGCGGGGCGACTAGCGCCCCTCCCCCAAACCGGGGCAAGACGGGGACACCGTGGTTCCCAAACCCGAGGAGGCCATCTCGAAACCGGAGATGGCCCAGGGTCAGTCGGGGTGCGAGGGATATGCTCTATGGGCAACCTTACACCCCAGCGTCTTAAGACTCGAAACGGCGTGCGGTTTTAGTCGGTTCAAGCCCGACATAACCGCCCCCGCTGGCCGGCTGGGGGGTACCCGAGGGGATTATCTTCACAGTATGCTTTCCATATCCAAAAATGGATGGATGGATGGACGATGGGACAGAGCGAGGGAGAGAGGGAGGGAAGTACGATGACGATTAAAAAATACACAACACACAATTGTTCAAGTTTTCACTTCTGTCGGCACTCCCGGAGTGCCACCAATTTTTTTTATAGTACTAATATTAAGACTTACCTGTCTCACCGCATACAACATCGCAATTTTTTCTCTGTAATCTTCCGTCTTCACAATTGTATGTATTTATTACACTTTTACAATAATATTAGCGAACACTTTATATTATTTTACTAACTATCAGTCATTATTATTTGCGTATTTATTATTATTATGAAATATTTCACTAAATAATATTCTCCCTCTCATGTTATAATATAAGATTGGACATGGTTCGTTTTATCTAAAATAAAAATAATTTAATAAATGTTCTTGAGTTTATAGCATTTGAAAATAGAAATAAGAAAAAACCGTGAGTGAAAATAGTACTTAAGTAAAGATTATTTTGACTTTCAACTATTTATATAAAATTTTAAATATCTTTATTTTATTGGTACATAGCCATTGTTTATTGGTAAATCTTATGGTGAATATTCTCTAACGGTAAACATTTATTGGTACATTTTGAATTCAGCTTTCATCAAATTTCGTTGAGTTTGATGGAAGCTGAATTCAAAGTTAAAAATATATTTTTTATGAGTTTACGTTGGGCATTTCTATACAATGCTTTTGTCAGGATTTTCTTTATCGTACCTTTTTTTTTCTATCGCAAATCCATCTAGGCTTTTTGACAATCGGATGGCATTAGGTTACTGATAATCATTTATGTTACATGGCTTGTAACACTGTCGAAATATCGGAAAATCAAACATGATAAATATCTTGATATTGGTATTGTTAATAGACATTTCATTGTTGAAATGTAATTTAAACAAGTTGAATTCCTGAGACGAGCTCAGCCGAATACAAGGGATTTTCGATCTTGTGTTTTTTTTTTTTTTTTTGCGATTTTTGCGATTTTTTCTTTATCTTGCAATGGTTCACCCCAGCACGAATCTATTACCGAAAACAGCAACTCGATAGCTCATCTCCTTCATACCCAAAACCGTGACAGAAAATTGGCAACGACGACGACGTCGACGACAACTCGATAGCAATAGAGCTTTTCTAAAGAAAATCCCTAAAAAGTACAACGGTTATTTAAATAACGGTAAATAACAAAAGTTGTTCATTGTCTTGAAGCTTTACCTCTGAAAAGCGCCCGCCCACCCCACTTTTCAGTGACGGCGACTTCAAAGAGCGATGAGCCAATGGTATTGCAGCGCTGAAAAGTGACACGCCCACCCGCTGTAAAGAGATCGGGCCGCCTTTGATCTGTACCGAATTTTATGTAATATAATTTTATTAATGTTACGTAGTGACTCTTTAGATACCTACTTCTGTTAGGTTTTACTTGGCTATGAAAAAAAGTAAGATTTGCCTAAAGATGTATCAGACTTGAGAGCTAATAGCGTGTTGTAAATATAACCTATATTCAACTATAGGTATTGTAATTCAAAATAACAGTTTTATTTAGAATTTATTTCGGTATGTCACTTTTTAAATTATTATGTATTGTTAGTTTCAACACTAATTACTGGTGTTTATTTGTAATTGTCTGATACATTCATCATCATCTAGGCGTTGTTTTCAATGCTCTCTCTCTCTCAGGCCTTCGCCCCAGAGCCCGGGTTCGCTTGCTTCTTCACCTCTTTTGCTTAAATGGCTTTTATGGGAGCAACTGCCGTCTGACCTCCTAACACCGAGAGAAAAGTCCGCACCAGGAATGGATCTCGTAATTGTGACCAAATTCATATTGATAACACTCTCTTTACCAAATCTCTAAGAAAATGAGAATCATTGAAACATGGATATAAAATTATTGCTGAACACAGATACATAAAAAGAAGTCGGTAAAAAGTGGAAATGCGTCCCACCCTGCATCAAGAAATCTAAGACCAAAATTACACAAAGCTTCATTGTTGTAGAAAGAAAGAGAAAGATAAAAGAATTATAATCGCTCCATTTTCTTTTCGATCGTACAAAATTCACTCTAGGTAGATTTAAAAATAGAGTTGGCTCTGAACACCCGCGATCAGTCCCTTACAGGGGGAATACTCTGACCAACAGAGCTACCTAGACACGTCCCAGATATTCGAAATTCTCCATTATATTATATACGTCTTGGGGCGACGCTGGAGCCATCTACCGTAATTCTTGCGAACTACGGAAATGAATGAATGATCTATAGGAAAAGTTAACATACTGATTGCTTAAAAAAAATCATTGAAATTTGAAAATGTTATGTAAATCGTACTACCAATCGACTGCGGCAAAAACGGAGAACCTCCTTTTGAATTTATTTTAAAAGCGTCTTTTAGGGTTATATACCACTGTATGAATCGCCAGAGTACGAAAGATTATTGAGTGATTCATGCCATGGTTCGATTCGAAACACGTAATTAAAAAAGTGTCTTCGGATGATTCGAATCACCCGTGGCATGAAACGCCCACCCAATAAACCGTTATTAATTATTTATTTATACCAACTCATTTAATAATCTGTTGAAGCGGTGAGAGAGGTAATTTGACAATATATCATCGGGAGATCTATATTCTATGTCCCCAACGGGTGGTAGAAATTTGATGACTCAAATTTGTCACAAAATTCGGCCGGGTGGGTACTACCGTGCACGATTGCGAAAAACCCTCCATAGTAATCCAATTTCGGTTTGATTGCGTTCAGGGGTCAGCAAGTGCATAGCCGGGCAGGGGGATTGTGGTCGCAGCACTAGTGGGACCGGTGAGTGTCACGCGGTGCTGCGACGACAACGTCAAGCTGAGTGTCACCATTGTTAACATGGTACGTGTATGTAATGGTGAACCTCTTTCCATCAGGCGAGGTGAAGTCAAATTGACGTGTCCTAAATATTAAAAAAACGGGAAGAAGTCATTCCTAAATTTGAGGATAAAACATTTAAGCTATTTCACATCTGGGAAATCTGATAATAGATTTTATTAGAATTTCATAGAATTTTTTTATCTTTTCCTTACATCACAATATTATAAGTAGTAACATTTGCCTGTTTGATGTTAGGAGTTTCCTTATCCATTCTTAGGTATAAATATAGACATATTAATATATTTTTAGGAAGTAAAGATTTACATCGTTGGCAACACTAAACTGTCCATAGTTGCCACACCAAGATTGAGGATAAAGAGCAAGGAATATCGACCCTAATGTCGGCATATAAACGTTGGTAGCTTAGTAGCTATGTGGTCTTTCGTTCGAGAGGTTCGGGTCCGAATCCTGGCCATTTCACTATGGACGTGAGCCCACTCCTAACACAAGTGATTGAGCTTAGCTGGAGGGGTTAGGGGGATACTAGCACTGTTTAAAAAGAAAATACTTAAATATCCATGTACTACTTTCTTATTGGCGGTATTGTCGACGACTTCCAATGACTTCCATGCATACTAGACTCGCTGTTCGAAACAAAAATTTGGTATAGATTTATGGATGCTACTGGGCACAACTTTGGCGCCACTTTTTGCTGTCATAACCACAGATCAATCATCTGTAATGTAAGGGCGCCAAAATTATTAGTCTATGGTGAGGTAACACGTACTCCTTCCTTATTCCTACCTCATTTCGAAGTGTGACACACTCTTTTTGTTCTGAACTGCTTGTGTAGTATAGATATAAGTCATTGGCGACTTCACATCTGGTACAACTAGAAAAACTTTGTCAGCGGCAAGGCATCAGTAATTTTTCACTAACTAGTTACTAACTGACTGCAGCATGAAAGTCGATGCAGTAGTTTTTGAGTTTATCGCAACAGACAGAAAAACAGGCAGACGCGGTGGAGGACTTTGTTTTATAATATTTAGTGATTGGTAAGGCGGCTTTTCCGGGAGTGATTGCCGCATGACCTCTCAACCCCAAGAGGGACACCCGCGCCAGAGCATCTTCCGTCATCTACCAGGTACATTGACTAGCATGCAGCACCCCACACCCACATACTTACACCTGTGTATCTGTGTTGGGGTACACAATTCAACAACTATATACGTTGTCTCTTGAAAAAAAAATGTGTCTAGTGTTACAAGCGAGCATAATTCATGGAAACTATGAAATGATCTGCGCACTTATTTGCTACCGTATTGGTAAAGCTTTTGTCTCCCGGGGAAGCTGTAGGAGTCTTCTAGGATTCTTATCACTTAGTATGATACCCGTGAGAAGAGATGTACCTTAATTCATCGAATAAGATTTTCTGCAAGTCATCTTAAATTGACCGTAGGCACGTAGGGCGAGTTGATGAATTACCCGGGAATCAACCAACCACCTATTTACATTTTGATGCTTTTGGTTTTCACATCGGTTCCGAATACCATAAGTGAAGCCCTAATAAGCCGAAAAAGAAGGCTGCACTGCCTCTTAAACAGTAGAGCCCTACTGCCTACCTCATTTTGCCAGTATAAATTGGGGGGGGGGGGTTACAATCGATAGACCTACTGAAGGGGGCTGAAAACTTTAGTAGCTCTATCAAGATGGAATTTGGTTTGAACCAGTATGCGGTCATCCATGTAGAAAGGGGTGGGACAGTGGAATCCGAAGGGGTGATACTTTCGGATTCCATTAAACATGACGCAGGCATTAGGAATCTCCGAATCTGGAAAGCAGGCTTTGCAGGTGCGCGTCTTTGGATGCCTTAAAAAAGTTCTGAGTAGCTTTTTATCTGGTGGTAACAAGGTATGTACCTGCAATGGCTGGGTCATGCCAGTCCTAATGTGCTCCTTAAGCATACTTAAATGAACTCAGACCGAACAAAATGCCCCACTCACGATCATTTGTAATGAGGTAGATATCCCCCGGGAAGCTGGGGGCTTGCGGCTTTCTAAATGCCAAGACCCTTCATAACCGCGAGATATTGAACCTTAGAGAATATTTTCTATGAACAAATACTATCTGTATGTATTAAATATAAAAATAATATAAATACTATCAGATGACCGTGATGTGTTTGCAGCGGACAACGGCTTAACCCCTCTTGCGTTGCCTAGAGGGAACTGGTGCAAACTTGTAGTGCTTAGTACCATGGATCACAAGAGGTATGGAAGGGCAAAGAGCTACACGGACGCCTTTATCGGGCCTTAAATGAGTCCGATATAGACTTAATAGCATCTGTGTCTTGGCGGCGGTTCGGTAATCTTTCGGAGAAACCGAAGGTTTTGTCTTTGTAATGGACGAAGTTTTTATGACGAATAACAATCGGAAATATATTCTGGAGGACGGTACGGTTGACATCCGGAGAACCCATCATCCTCACATTATTACCGGTTGTTCTCGTCTTGCCCAGAGACTACCAAGTGGCCGAGATTGCACACCGGCAACTTGCTCTTAAATTTTATTTATTTAAACTTTATGCACAAAAATAAAATTGTACAAAGGCGGACTTAATGCCAGAGGCACTAATAAATACAATCTTGTATCTTCGGAGGCATCATATATACAACCGATATGTGCCCAACCCAGTTCTCTAAAATGGTCGAGTCGAGAGAATTATACTGGAATCGATCTATCATCACTGACAGGACTATTATAGCCAATAAGCCTGATATAGTGGTGATAGATCGATTAGAGAAGCTTGCAATGATTGTTGATATCACCATTCCACATGACGAGAACCTCATGAAAGCTGAATAAAATTAAATAAATTAAGTATTTGAATTTGGCACATGAGGTTGTCGACTAAGTACTAAGAGGTTCCTATTAACATACTCGGAGTCAAAACAAACTTTTCTGCAAGCTGGTGTGGCGATACCACATATACCCAGCGCCATCTAGCAACAACAAGTTGAACTACTTCGAAACTACTACCTCACTACCAATCCTGAATCGCGAAAGTGTAGTTCGCGCGCTGGTATAATATATATACAACATTCCAACGACAACCGTTGGGCCGCGGCCCGCCAGGCGTGATCACCTTGTCTGGTTGGAGGATCTTCCCTTTGTGTTGGAGGAACATCACACCCTGTTCCTCCACACTGGTAAACCTTTTTATCAACGGACGAGACTGTTGCACAGACTTTCCGCTCATGGTTGAGAGGTCCGCTAGCAGTTGCTAAAATAATACCCAAATAACTCCGCTCTTCCACGCTTTCTTCTACTAATTTTGACTTTAACGGCAGCGACCACCGTCTGATCCCTCTCTGACTTCGAGAGGAAAGCCTGCTGCAGAGCTCCGGCCTTCAATCAGCAGGTGTACCGACTGGCAGGTGAGCCACATACATCATATAGACCTTTTTAGCTAACTATTAGGTCGTTACATATGAAATTGCCGTTTTCTTGAAGAAATTGGAGGAAACCCAATTTTCAGTACTAACATTTTTGCATTTTTTTTAAGAATGACAAATCCAAATTTTATGATTTATTTTGTGTATGAATGAGACAACATTAAGCTAACAAACAGCAACTTTTATTACATTTTTGAAAAGTGACAGCTGTTAAGTAATACGAAATTATGTTAAATAATATCATGAAAATGGATAGCATTTAGGAAGTACTGTTTTTGAAGATCGAAGCGGCCAATAATAACAAAATTTAATACAGAGTTGTAAAATCTTGAAATCAACTTTCAAACACAATATAAATAATGGAAATAGCTATTAAATTACAGGAATAACGAACTCATGAGTTTGTAAGAAAATTTCGGCTATTTCATAGGTACTATTATATAAGTACGGGAGAGAAAAGCTTTACTAATAAGGTAGCAAGAAACCACGCAGCTCATCCCATACTAACCGCTTGGTGCTTAAGGAGTCGCCCTTAATATCGAGAGGTCCCGTGTTCGAATCCTGGCCATTACACGACCGATGTGAACCCACTCCTAACGCAATCAATTTAGCTTATCTGGAGGGGTTAAGGGGAATACTAGTAATTTCGATTAGTTACTGGCACTCTGAAATAAAAAATCTAAGTCTAAAAATCTAGTTTTTCGACGTTTTCTAAAAATATAACCTAGCTACTTGGAGCCGGCCGTTTCCGAGATTTAGATTATATATTTATACATACATTCAAATAATCTATCTATACTGTATAAAGTATAGATCGATCATTATCTAAGCTATTATAAAATTGTAAATTCATTGTGCCTATACATTGGTGATATTAAAAAAAAACTTGGGTTATCTTAAGAACAATTGTTAAATCAAAAATCTTTTTTTGGAATTGTCTGTTTATCTATTTGTTCGTGATGGACGCAAAACTACTGAACGGATTTTGTTGCGTTTTTTTTTTGTTAGAAAGATCTTGGTCAGACTTAAAATCTACCGTATGTTTGATTGCAATTGGTTAAGCAGAACCGGGAATATGACCAAAAAACAACAACCAACCTCTGCGCGGGCAGTACCGCGGGCATCAGCTAGTAAAGAAATATAATCGCTTGTAATACTAGATGTATCGCAGGAGGCCCTAGCCAACCACTAAGGCGGTACATCTTCTGATTGATGAACGAGGATCTAGGCCAGACTCTCCTCTCGAGGTTAGGATTCAAACGCAATCACTCTCGTAAAACCATTCGTGGAAATAAAATTAGTAACCAAGAAAGCGGACCCTTTTTTTTTTTTTTTTCGTGCGGAAATCTCTTCGGATACCCCCCCGCGTGCCAGCGGGGGTGGTTATGTCGGGCTTGAACCGACTAAAACCGCACGCCGTCTCGGATCTACAGACGCCGGGGTGTAAGGTTGCCCATAGAGCATATCCCTCGCACCCCGACTGACCCTGGGCCATCTCCGGTTTCGAGATGGCCCCCTCGGGTTTGGGAACCACGGTGTCCCCGTAAGAAAGCGGACCCTGGGCTCCATAATGCAAACTTTGGATGTAAAAAAGATTGTTGCTGGGATGAAGATGAATAAGATAGGTAGATAGATAGATAATTCTTTATTGTACACCGAAATCATTACGGATACAGATTTGGAACAATGAATGAATCTTATCAGTTTATCTGTATATCCCTTCAGCAGTAAGCAAGCTTGAAGATTATGCAAATAGTAAAAGAAGCTCTTGCGCCCAAATGTGTTGAAAATTACTAGATTTTTACAACTTTTGTTGATTAGATAATGTGCTAGAAATCAGTGAAGCACAAAATGTTTAGTTAATATTGAATTACCTCACACATAAGCTACGAATATAATATCTACTATACAGTATAACACACTTTATCGAATCTAAATAAATTGTTATAAATTTGATGACTTTTAATTACTTAAATATCTAAGTATTCATTTAATTTAATGTAATTAGCGTACCGGTTTAAAAAGCCCGTTATTAATGAGCCGAGGTGAATTTATAATTTTAATTACCAAAGTATTGCAATAGATATTTCAATGAGGCCAAATGTAGTGATACTCTTCCAACAACCATGTACCAACCCTCTACCTACATTTGCAAACTGAATGAATGAATAAATAAATAAATAAATAAAAAGCAATTAGCGTCCTACTTACTAAATTCTCAATACATATTTAAAATATTGACTTTCAAAAACTATTAAAATAATATATTATTCAATAAATTTTTAATTTAAAATGTACGTCATAATAATACGCGCAGATAAATAATGAGTAAACTATTTTTAAACGTTCCAATTCGAATTCTAATTCTGAATTTTCCGCGAGTCTCTTATCAGCTGTCAAATGTAGCGCTGTTGAGCGGGCTCTCGCCATTGGTGGGGCCGCTCATAAGCGACCCTGTGATTGGTCGGCGCCCGGCGCACATGAGCGACAGACCACGTGCTCATAAGTTCCGGTGTGGAAATGAAAACTTTTCACGGTACGCGAAGTCTGGCGTGCGGAAACGTGATTTCGACTTCCGATTTTATTTAGATTACGAATTTTGGTTTCTTGAAAATGTTTTAACTATAATTATTAGTCTTGATGAAAGAAGCTTTATTGTGAAACACTTTCGTAGTTACTTAAAGAAAATTTAATGCGTTACACTTCTAGTTGCTTTTTAAATAAAATTTTAATCATCAAATTTTTAGTGAATAATTAATAATCCCTAATTGCATAAATTCTTAACATTACCTAAACTTCTGAACTGAAACAGCCCAGCCTAGATCGTTAAATTTAAAACTTACTGGATCACCAGAAGTCCACAAACACTCTTTTCACTCACGGTAATTAACATAAACGTAAATAAAAACAACAATCAATAAATTAAAAAAAAAAACTAACACTGAACAGCGACAAAAGTAACCACTGATGAGCACCCGCGAACTGCAGTTTCAAATGCAAATTATTTACAGAGCTGCAGCGCAATGCATCGTCCGAGAAATTTATGAAACCAACCACACGACACTTTTAAATAACTAATCCAGCCCTAGACGTACTATAATGTTTATATTTAAAAAATATTTGCTTAGAAAAGCGCGTCTAAACAAAACACAACAGCCTGGGACGCCGCAGCATCAACAATGCAAAGGCGAAATAAGCAAGAAATATTTAACTACCGAGGAGGGGTGGGGCGGGCACTGGCCCACAGTATTGGAGCTACGCCTGTGGTAGTTATAGTTTACGTGATACACAGCTCAAATACAAATAATATAAACATTACAGCGGAGCATGCGCCGTAGCAACAGACAGGGACGAAGCGACAAACCCCGCCACAACTAAACGCTTACTAATAACATTTTTCAGCGATTCGAGAATGTCACGAGTGAATTTATTACTTTGAAACTAACATTCATATCATAATAGTGGTGTCGAATCACGTTTTTATAGAGTAATTTGCATATTTTTGACAGGAACGCGTATTTATGAAGAGGTGGTGTACGCATGCGCGGAGCCGAGGCGCAAGAATGTTATTGACGATGCAAAATGTTTATTTTTTGACGCAACACCGATGCTGGCTCCTGCTGCGTGGAATGGAACGACTCGCAACTGCAGCAGCCATTTTGGAAAATGGCCTCCTTAAATTTAAATGTCGAAATTTTACGCAAAACTAAATAAAAATGGTAGAAAAAGGTGTTCATCTTAGTGTAAGCAGTCGAAAGTTCAGGTAATCCGAGGAAAGTAAAAGATAAGAGTGTAATCAGTTTTTGGAGAGGCCGTCGACAGTTTGAGCTAGATTTATTTCAATTATAATCCAATAGGAACGTTCGGCGCATGCGTAAGACATAATTTGCACCGAAGTGATATTTGTACCAACAGTTTCAGATTGCTTATCACTTAACTTTGCTTCCTGATTACAATATGTTATCAGAGCAAAATATAACAGCGTAATCTACGTAAATTGCCAGCACTGACACAGTGAGAGAGGTTATTAAACAAAGTTATCTTAACTGGCGCTTAAAAGTAGGTGTATAATATGGGTTATTTATTTTATGAAGTAAGTATAAAAATAACAACATCTGACGAGATGCGAGTAACCCTCACAAGGTATGAAATTCAATAGAGCACTTCGGCACAATGCTGTAAGATTTTTGTAGTTGCATAAAAGGGATGGTGATGAATGACAGTCATCATCTTCCTCCAAACTCTTTCCTAAATCAGTTGGGGTTTTTAGGGTTCCATTGCCAAATGGCAAAACACGGAACCCTTATAGATTCGTCATGTCTGTCTGTCTGTACGTCCGTATGTCACACTTTTCTCCGAAACTATAAGAACTATGCTGTTCACACAAAAATAAAAAAAAAACAATAAATTTTGGGGGTCCCCATACTTAGACTGAAACTCAAAAATATTTTTTTCATCAAACCCATACGTGGATCCCATCCCCATCTATGGATAGGTCTTTAAAAATGATATTGAGGTTTCTAATTTCTTTCTAAACTGAATAGTTGGCGCGAGAGACACTGCCAAAGTGTTAAAATGTGTCCCCCCCCCCCCCCTGTAACTTCTAAAATAAGAGAATAATAAAACTAAAAAAATATATGATGTACATTACCATGTAAACTTCCACCGAAATTTGGTTTGAACGTGATCTACCTAGTAAGTAGTTTTTTTTTACGTCATTAATTGTAAACCGCAATTTATCTTTCATTCAATCAACCTAAATATAAAAAAACACATTATTATGTTACTTCCTGCTACGGAAGCCTTCATGGGCAAGTCCAACTCGCACTTGGCCGCTTTTTCAGTCTCAACTACCATTTGAATTAAAAATATTTATTCTAGTCTCGATCTCCGAAATGTCAAAAAGATGTTCTCGTAACAAAAATTTCAATATTTTTAACAAAATTTTGCTACGACATCACCTTTTCCTTTAAAAAAAGGAAGTTCTTGAAACAAAATTTTCAATATTTTCAACAAAATATTGTTATCACAACACTTTTTTTGACATTTGGGAAATCGAGGCTAGATTGAGACTGAATTTTGAACATCTTTTTATTACGAGAATTCGCCCTCTGACCTCTACAACCCTTTGGCGATATCGATGTTCTGTAGTTAGAACAGTTATCGGACTTTTTATGGCTTTGCCTATCCGTAATGACTGACATAGATGGTCTTATGGCAACCGGGTCCGACGCCTTAACGTACTCTCCGAGGCACGAAGGGATCTCATCATTAAGACTGGTCACCCTATCCTAAGACTGACCGGACTAGTATTGCTTAACTTTACAATGTGTCAACCTACTCGGTTCCCACTTAGCCGAGGGTGGTATCAGTTTAAAAGAAAAATCTGACGAGAAAGAGTGGAAGAGAAATGACATGTTATTTTATGCCCAAATAATTGGGACATGTTCAGACAGTACCTAGATGATAGCTAAGGATAAAATTTTCAATTTGGACTTCCAAGATGTCAAAGATGTCAGACACATTGATCTACACTCGCAGCTTTTCATCAGGTGCAGTGAAATCAATTATAAAAACGCTTGTTCAATTTGCCGGTGCTTAAAGACAAAAGACCAAACCAGCCAATGACTTTTATGTATACTACTACACTGACTTTACGGCATGAAAAAATGGTATCGCGAAAGACCACAACCTGACGACTATTTGTAGCTGTCATATAGATGCAATCACAGTAAGGTGCGTTAAACCTATACAGATAGCTGTCAAAATTCACTAACTAATTTGGAATTCATTTTCACCATTATAATATAAATATAACATATGGATAAATAAAACAGCTAAATACATACCTATTATACATAGAAACACCCAGACCAATGCAAATAGATATATTCATGCATACAAATATTTGCACTGAGCGGAAATTGAACCCGCGCCCCCAGTCGTAGCAGTCGAATGCACTACCGCTAAGCCACATAGGCTGTCAATGTAAAATATAAAATAACATCAAATAAATCGCGATAGAATCCGTTAAAAATAGTTTTATTTCAAACATTCGCGTAAACTTCCGACAATATCATGTAGAAATATATTTTTTACAGCCCTTAGGTGGCATACTAGCACACAGGCCACCTGATGGGAAGAGGTTACCACGGCCTATGGACTTGCGCAATACAAGGGGTGTCACAATTGCGCTACATTCCCTGTCAAATCCTTCTAATGCGAAGGGCACTGAAGAACCCCATGCTGTATACTCGCTTGGGAATAACAGCAAGGAGATTATTACACAGCTTCAGCGTACGCAGCATGAATTTCCTTTCAAACTGTAATATTGGTTAATTTGGTTATTGATAAAATACCCACGAACAGGTCTCGCAGTGTAAGGAGGAGGAGATCGGTAGATTAACCCGAAATATGGTTCCAGATTTTTTTTTTTACGTGCGGAAATCCTTACGGATACCCCCCCGCCGGCCAGCAGGGGCGGTTATGTCGTACATGTACCGAATAAAACCGCACGGTGTCCTGCCCAAGTGTCTATTGCCGGGTAAGCCCTCGAAAGGATAACCCCAGGGTTACCAGCGGACCTTGGCCGCCAGCGCGGCCTACCAGGGATGGAATATTTATAGAGATACTTCAAAACCGCTGATTAATGATTATGTTATTCCTGTAACTAAGAAGATAATACATACACACAATCATACCGCTTTTCCATTGTGGTACACAGAGACCACATTCATGTTGAGTGATGGGTATATTGGAACACCATCGAGGTCTTCGGGGCCCGAGGCAACGTCACCAGCTAGGAGGCACACCGCCTGATTAACGGATGAACTTCTAGTGCAGGCTTTAATCTCGGAGTTGGAGGGTCAGACAGCACTCGCTCCCGCAAAAGACAAGACCAGGAAAATGGACCACGGACAGCCCTTTTGAAATAGCACGGACTAAAGCTGTGCTTATAATGATGATGGCCTAATAGAGAGAGATAAACAGCCACTTTTTTTTTAGCGTGTGGGTACACCCACGGGCTTCACCCCATCAGTGCCGAAGATGGGGTGGGCGTGTCGGAATCGGACCGACTAAAGAGAGGTAGGACATGACGGTATTCCCGTCCAACTGATCAGTCCGACTGGGGAAGTACCTCCGCCCTACAGAATACCGCGGCCATAATAACCTCGTGTTGTGTTCCCGGCGGTGAGTAGGGTAGCCAGAGCTCACTGAGAGTTTTTGTGCTGTCAAAGGGAAGAGTCTTCCTTCTGACAGCACAAAAACTAAAAAAGAAGGGAGAGGCTGGAGTAGCCTTTGGTCTTCCCGGACGACTAAAGGCTATTCCTGCTTTGCAATTTCTTTTTTTTAGGGTCGGCAGCGCGAGTGTGACGCCCCTGGTGTTGCACACGTCCATAGGCCACGGTGACCGCTTCCCATCAGGTGGGCCATGAGCTTGTCTGCCACCTGAGGGGTATAAAAAAAAAAAAAACCGGTGTTCTCCCTAAGTACCGGGCACCCCGGGTAAGCCCTCGAAAGGATAACCTCAGGGTAGAATGTCGAGGTATAATTTAGTACTAATAAAAAGAAAGGTACGCTCTCTACCGGAGGTCGTTAAGCGACCTAACGACCTCCGTCCTCCATGAGTGCAGGCCTGGGGGTGGCAGGTGAGGCCACCTGTCACCCCAGCAGAAGCAGGCCGGGACGTTGGGCGACTAGCGCCCCTCCCCCAAACCAGAGCAAGACGGGGATACCGTGGTTTCCAAACCCGAGGGTGCCATCTCGAAACCGGAGATGGCCCAGGGTTAGTCGGGGTGCGAGGGATATGCTCTATGGGTAACCTTACACCCCGGTCTGAAGACCCGAGACGGCGTGCGGTTTTAGTCGGTTCAAGCCTGACATAACCGCCCCCGCTGGCCGGCGGGGGGGTATCCGAAGGGATTACCGCACGAAAAAAAAAAAAAGGTACGCTCTCTACCGAATTACGGTATAAACGTAGCCCTGTGCTAACAGGCCAGTGACATTTTTATTGGCCGATGATTTAATGTCTATCGATTGTGTCTCCACTACTCATTCAGAGAAAAAATATTATAAGGAACTTTGATTTGTTGAGCGAATAGCTGCTAATGAAAGAAGAATGGATTTTAGGGTGATTTTGACTACGATATTTTGATATATCCTTTTTTTGAGCTGAGTGAGACGAAGTCGAACGAAAGCTCCTCATATCAGACTTCAGGATTTTCTTTGTCACAGGTCTCCTCCTAAACTACTAATCCAATCAGAACCAAATTTAGCATGATTAAAGAGGTCAATCAGAGGAAGGTTCATGGATATATTTTGAAAAAAAAAATTTTTTCATATATTCTTCCTGATGATAACACAATAAAAAAGAAAGAGGTCAAAGTAACGAAGCTGTTCTTAAGTTTTAAAAGTAAAAATCACGTCATGTTTCACACTTTACATTTGTTTCACAATAAGTAATTGGTATATAAGTTATCTATTCTGACGTCCTAAACTAAAAAGCGGCTAAATGTGGGCATATTTTAAAACTATTTCCGCACGTAAAAAAAAAAAAAAAAAAAAAAAAGAAAAAAAAAAAAAATGCTAGTATTTTGTATTAATCTGCAATTACGTTGTCATTTAATAGTGGTTGGATAGATTTTTGAGCATTTATACGAGAATAAAGTTGATATTGAAATATATAAAAGTTTTTTTTTTATAGTTTTATTTCAATTTAAAAAATTTTTTTATTATTTTTTTTATTTTAAAATTTCGCGTAAACTTCCGAAAATATCATATAAATATTTGTTATAGATGTAAAAATTGCCCAGAAATCACTTAGTCCAATTTTAGCTTGAGGACTTGAGTATCTAGAAATATGTGAGCGTTACAAGAGATCTAAAATAATGAAATTGTTTGGGTAAATTATTAATTTGAAGTTTAAACAATGGTCGTAACGGCTTTGAAGACAATCTTGCCTAAATTAATATTTTTGATATGAAGGATACATCAGAAAATCTTAAGATTTAGTTTTTATTTATATCTAATCTATATTTTTACTTATATTATTAACTATTCTAAAAAATATCTCATGTATATCAATCAAACTTCATCATAGATGACAAAAATAAAGACCCATCAGAATATTCAAAGTCTGAATACTATCACTGATACTTTCAACACGTTCTACAAAAAAAAAACCTTAAAAATGAAGGGAAAAAAAATTAATTAAAAAGTTTTCACCGTTGAGTTTTCAGGCGCCTGATGAGCGAGTGGGCGTTCGCCCCGCCTACTGAAAAGCGACGCCCAGCCGCGCTGTAAAGCGACCTCCTTCCTCACCATGTCTAGGAGTCAGACACCGCTCGAAAAAAATATATTTAAGATATGTTTACTCTTTGGGAAGATGTTTATGGAGTTAAGATGGTGATTTAAAAAATGAATTTTGCAAAGGACATCGTTTTTTAAACCATGTTGATTTACAACAACGAAGTTTGCAAAAAAAAACTAGATGTACATCTCATTCAAATCAAACCATCTTATCAAGACGAAAATGTCCTAAATTAAATGTTTTTCTTTCTTTCTTTCTTTCTTTCTTTCAAAATCTGAAGTGGCTAAGAAGGCATATCGTTTAGCTCTGGTGGTTCAGCAGTGAATCGTCTCGTCTAAAGTGCTATATTATATAATGTAACGTATCATAGGGTTGGCATAACCCTTGGAAATAACTCTTAATTTAAAAAAAAGAAGTTTGTAAAGGAGATTCTGAATTTCAAAAGGTAAAACTGGTGTTAAATTAATTATGAGAGAAGAAAAACCGTAGCAACTTAGTATATCTGCCTAGTCCAATAGGAAATAGTAATTGTATGTATGTATACAGAATTAAAAAGAAACTATCTGTTAGGGATAGAAAAAAACTTTCATCAAATCAATCAAATCTTTATTTCCTTAGAATATGGTTACATTCTTAGATTTTAATTTATTGGTTTGAGTACAGCATATTCTGCTGTATGGCGTGGAAATACATTGGACGGTAGCACATTATGAGAGGCAAGACGCGGGCAAAACATAACCTACTTACCTGTACAAATAAAAGTAAATCACCGAAATGTATGTTCGCCTATAACTGCAGAAAAACTGCACCAAATTGGATAAATCTTTTCTTCTGTGTTCCGTATTGTCAGGACAAGGTTTGTATGAAAGTAAATTATTAGAAAGTCCCCGGGTAAGGTGCTAAAATAGAACCGGGACGAAGCCGGGCAGCTAGTTTTAAACAAAAAGAACAGAAAATATTATTCATCTGGCTCTCCGTCTATTCTTTAATGGCGTAGAAATCGTAATATAACTGCGCTTCTCCGCACAATAAAGGCTATAGACCAGTATAGTTACGTATACGGTCTCAAACTATTGCGGTGTTGCCCCCCCAGGGGGATACGGCCTCTTTTTGTACCTTTCAACGGCTCACTATGCTTTATCGAACTGATTCAACTGCGGCGTTGCGTTTTGAGAAATTGAAAATAAAATCATTTTGTGCATTTTATCGATTCATCTAGACAGATTAATATATGTTTATAGGAAGAATATTAATAATTGATATTAGTAAATATCCCCTAACCCCTCCAGCTAAACTAAATTGCTTGTTCAATTAAATTTTTAAGCATTTTGTATGCTTACTTTCTTCTAAAGATTTAAATCGGAAAAAGAGAACATCTAGGACGGGACTTGAACCCGCGACCAGTCCCTTACAGGGGGAATGCTCTGACCAACTGAGCCACCTAGAGACGTATTAATGTATCGGAGAATTTCGAATATCTGGGACGTGTCTGACTTTTTCCGATTTAAATCTTTAAATTATTTGTGTTAGGAGTGAGTACCAGTTGGTAGTGTAATGACCGAGATTCGAACCCGGGATCTCTCGATTGTAAGGCTAACTCCTTAACCTCGAAGCGACCCTTCATCTTCGTGTTGATCCCGTTTGCATCCGAAGCGTTCAACTTAGAGTCGTATCAAGCTCGTCAATATGAGGTCAAAATCTTAAGGAGAATTTTCAGGAATGAGGGTCACCACTGAAATGCCTTATGGGCCACGTTATACCCCGGCGTCTGAAGACCCGAGACGGCGTGCGGTTTAAGCCGGTTCGAATCCGACATAACCACCCCGCTGGCCAGCGGGGACCGGTATCCAGGTAATCCGTTTCACATACATATACTCACGCCTTTTTCCCTCCGGGAAATGAGATATTTAAAAGGGCAGGTTAAAAGCACTCGAAACCGGCAGGCTTGCATGAAAAGTTTAATGACAGTGAAGGAAGCTCGTGAAGTATCTAAATACAGAAGCAGATGGCGGGCTGTTGTCTCTGCCTACCCCGGAGGGAGGATTTCCGTTACAAGTTATATTGAATATCTTCAAGCACTTGTAGTGGAGCACTTCATCTTGTTCTATACTCCGTGTTTGCTACCTTAACAGTACACCTTCCGAAATAAGAGTTAAATTATTGATGACAAATGACAATTCTGCTATAAAGTATCTTTTATGGCTCTCCTGAACGGTTACGACGTCAAAACGTAGTGTTGACACATTTTTACGAGCTCTTATAGTTAAGGTAAAAACACTTTTATTAGATTACTAGCTGATATCCGCAGCTCCACCTGCGGACCTGCGGAGGTCGGTTTTAGCTTTTTGTTCATATCTCCGGTTCTACTTAACCAAATGTAATCAACCATAGGGCAGGTTTTGAGTCTGACCAAGACCTTTCTAATAGAAAAAAACCACATCAAAAGCCGTTTTGCGTCATTCGCGAACAAAAAGACAAGAATTCAAAAAAAAATTGTTTTCAAAATCGGTCATTTAACATAACCCAAGTATTTTTTTAAAATATCTCCAATGTACAGACACAACTAATTTACAATTTTATTATAGTATAGATTAATAATATCTGACTGGTTCTGTGCTCGTTTGAATAGGGGTGGAAAGCTATATCGTATAATTGGCATTTTATCATTGCTTTGAGATCAAAAACTGACGAAAAATAAGAGTGAAATAAAACGATTGACGGGTGAGTGTCCGTTAATTTTATTTCAATGGTGAAAAATAAGAAAATCGTTGCCATAAAAAGTTTATAAAATAGTACCCATTTGAAAGAATAGGTTTGTAAACATAAAAAAATATTCAAGATCCGAGATTGCTGGGTCTTTTGTTATTATAGGTGGAGCCGCCTGTCACCGGGGGTCCCAAACTCGACGGGGCCATCTCGAAACCAGAGATGTCCCTGGGTCAGCCGGGGTGTGAAGGAAATGTGTTTTGGGCCACCTTACACCCCGGCGTTTGAAGACCGGAGATGGCGGTTTTATGTGGTTCAAGTCTGATATAACCACCCACGCTGGCTGGCGTGGGGTATCCGAAGGGATAACCGCATGAAAAGCGTCTTTTCTTATTACAGGCTTTTATTTAGCTTCACCTGTGGCGATGTTTGTCATCAAATCTTGCAAAGTAAATTTGATCCACTTCCCGATTACCGATTGAGCTGAAATGTTGCATACATGTATAAAGCGCGACACATCATCACATTATCAACCTATAGTAGTCCACTGCTGGACATAGGTCTCCCCTAATGAGCACCATAGCGCCCTGTCTTCTGCTTGCCGCATCCAGCATCTGCCCGCAGTCTTTCGCAGATCGCCATCCCACCTGGCCGGAGGGCGTCCTACACTACGTTTGGCGAGTCGCAGTCTCCACTCAAGTTTACCCCAGCGGTTGTCGTTTCTTCGCGAGTAGTAACATTATGATGACATTTTGCTGTTTGGAAGGTGGCCATAGGAACTTCGCAATGAAACGACACAAGCTCATCGAGTTTGGGTTCGTTTGAATCGTCTTGACGAGTAGTTTGTGTTTCATTTGTAAACAAAGTCTGATGATGAAGCTAGGAACTCTGTAATGAAACGACGCAACCCCACCGAGTTTCGGCTCGTCTGATTTTGAATTTTTAGTTCTTTTTATTAATAAGAATATAATAAAAGCTTTTTTTAAGTATTTTTTTAAATTCCACTTGTTTAACTACAAACTTAACTTGCTCTGTTAGTTTATTAGTTAGTATGTGTAAAATCTTGGAAGCCCAATTAAAACCACTTCCTGACGTTAGATTGGACTCAAATTGACTTACGTATCTTTGGTGACAATGCGATAATATGGTACTATGAAGCTGGTCTGATGATAGAGTCGGAAGTCGTCCAAAGGAACTCCTGAACTAAACAAGGTAAACCAATCGAGTTTGGGCTCAATTATTTTGTCTTGGTCTGATACTACCTGATATCCAGGGTCTGAAGATGGAAACGGTAGGTGGATTTAGGAATTTCTGAATTAAACAAGATGAACCCTTCATGTTTGGGCTCATTTCTTTCATCTTTTTATGCACTTACTAGAAAGCTTGTTTGTGCTAAAGTATTTTTGAATTAATATTTAAAAAAATCTAATGTAAATTATATTATTAGAAACGGGGGCTATGGGGCATGGTACCCCACCAAAATCGAGAAAAGGAGAAAGTATAAAAGCGGCGATAGCCCAGTGGCGTACGTAACGGACTGCTGAGACGAGGTCTCGAGTTCGATCCCCAGTCGCCCCAGGCACACACCTCTGACTTTTCGTAGTTATGTGTGCATAATAAATGTTAATTATCGCTCGCTTAATAATGTGCCCGGTAGATGGCAATAGGCTCGCCCCCTATTACATTGGGACCTTAACATAACTGGCGAATCGTGGGTGTGTAATACACCTCTGCCTACTCTTCGAGGATAAATGCGTGAAGTTATGTTATGTTATAAAAGAGAGAGTCAAGGAAGTCTCACAAATGGTACTAACGAGGTACGTACGAGGCAACATACTGCTACTTAAAGTCGATATTAAATAAGAGAGTGGCATTTGCCCGGTCCCGAGAAAGCGTGGCTCTATCGATACAAATTAATAAACTTGAAGTGTCTGTTTGAAATATTCTAATAACAACTTTTTAACGAAAGCATATGAATGTATGTAGGTATGTATGATAAATAATAAATATAAAAACAATTTAATATTCTTTTTCTGTTTGCCTGTCTTTCTGACTATTTTATTCCGGCTAATCTCTGAACTGGCTGGGTCGAAATTGACAGGATTTTCACTGATCGATAAGTGATGTTAGAAGCAGGTTACTCTTATTTTAGAAAAGTATTTATTACCTAAGTCTACGCGGATGAAGTCGCAAGCAGAACCTGCTCTATAAAACTAAAGATTGGTATTTTATTATAAAAAGTATTTCATTATATAAAACCAATAACTGTGTATGAATATCTGAAGGACTAAAAGCTAGCGGACCATTTGATGATAATAAGGATCAGAGCATACATTATTGCCATAGATATAGAACGTACTAGATCAGATGTCCCAGCGTGTCACCAAGTGCAGTATTGAAGCTTTTCGTGCCTTTTCGCGGTCGTATCAACAATAATGGTCTCTGTTGTATAGGTGCATGGGGCCTCCCTAAATGTTCAGGGTCCAAGCCAACCACACTTGCAGATTCATGGGTGAGGCGTGGGCGTAGGCTTTCTACTCGAAACCGGGGTGTCAGAAGACCGTCGCTCTCGTAAAAACGAACATAACCATTAATGGAAATCGAACCTCGGGTCAGAGCTAGAGGTTATACCTTTGATGTTTAAGGAATTGGCGCTCGGATGATGGCGATTTGTAGGTTAGATATCTAAAGCTATCGTCGCTCAGCAGAAGTAGGCCCATGGTGGCAGCGCGTCACGTTTCCGCACGCTTCTCTATAGGTGAGGGGGGAATTGTTGGTAACCAAGGTCATACCTGGGCCTGGGTCGACATGTCATAACATAACATAAACTCACGCCTATATCCCCGAAGGGGTAGGCAGAGGTGCTAGCACCCACATTTCGCCAGTTTATGTTTAGGTCCCAATGTAATAGGTGGCGAGCCTATTGCCATTAACCGGGCACTTATAAACCTGCGATAAATACACACATAACTTCGAAAAGCACCAAAAAGTCATTGGTGTGTGCCATGGTAAAACTTGGGATCGAACCCGAGACCTCGTCTCAGCAGTCCATTACCCATACCACTAGGCTACCGCGGTGAACTTGTCACGTGTAACAAATAATATCACTCCCATACATTTTGGACTTTTGTAGGTTTGCTTTGAAGCGATTCCACTAGTAGAATGCCACTTTGTGTAGGCCAAAAAAAAAAAAGACCCCCTGCCACAATGCTTTGTTCAACATAGTTCACGAAAGTATTGTTCTACTGAAATATTCTTCTAAATAAAACAATAAGTGCTCGGGAACACACAATATATTTACTATTTAGATATTATTCACATGTTTCTTAGTAGAGTTAAGTATTAGGGATATAACCGCTTACTAGCTATACCTTCAGGGCGCACACCCACGCCATCATGTTACACAGCGCATTATTAAAGGATAATGTCTGTACCTATTCCTTTCGGATAAACGCATAACATATTACACTACAACTGAGAATTTATTTTTAGGCTGTTTCTCTATACAAAGTTATGAGCAACACACACATTACACTTACGACTATGCAATAAACTGTTGTAAAAGAAAAATAAACTTTACTGTATAACTTATAGTAATATAACTTTTAACTAATTTATTTTCCGGTAGATGGCAATAGGCTCGCCCCCTATTACATTGGGACCTAAACATAACTGGCGAATCGTGGGTGTATAATACACCTCTGTCTACCCCTTCGGGGACACAGGCGTGAAGTTATGTTATGTATGTTTATGTTATGTATTTTTCTTTATGTGCGCTCCAATAACTTGACTGGTATGGGAGACCATATTATCTCCTACAATGGCAGTAGTATGTGAGATTTTGGTTGGTTATACTTTCGAGGGCTTACCCGGGGTGCCCGGCAACGGACACTTGGGGAGGACACCGTGCGGTTATAGTCGAGACACGACATAACAACCCCCGCTGGCCGGAGGGGGGGGGTATCCGAAGGGATTTCCGCACGTAAAAAAAAGGCAATGTATTTTTATCCTTTTATGTTATTTTTAAAGTTAGTTTTAAGATTTCAAATTCAACTGCTGCCGCTTTTCATTTCACGTACAAATGTCATGAAACTCTGTAATTAGCTCAAGAATCTATGGTCGTTTACTCAATTCCATGTCAAATGTAAATAAGCCGATGAGTTTTTATCCTTTCGAGGGCTTACCCGGGGTGCCCGGCAACGGACACTTTGGGAGGACACCCAAAACCCAGGTTTTAGTCGAGACACGACATAACCACCCCCGCTGGCCAGCGGGGGGGTATCCGAAGGGATTTCCGCACGTAAAAAAAAAAAAAGCCGTTGATTTTTTTAAATAAATAAATACTAGTTTTCATACTAACGAGGTATACCACTTCCTTTTAATTGAATTCTGTGTTATAACCTCGCTATTGAGAAATATAACCAAAAATACTCTCCTATGAAAGGGAAGATCGGAAAGGATTTAAAACGAATCACATGTATAAATAAGGGTCGTTTGAAGGGTCTCGTCTGAAGCCTAGATGTCAACATGTCGAGGAGATTGTCTCAATTGAAACATTAGCCCTTGAACCCTACACGGGCGGCATCTTTTTAGGGTTCCGTTGCCAAATGGCAAAAAACGGAACCTTTATAGATTCGTTATGTCTGTCAGTCTGTCCATCCGTATGTCACAGCCACTTTTTTTCCGAAACTATAAGTACTGTTGAAACTTGGTAAGTAGATGTATTCTGTGAACCGCATTAAGATTTTCACACAAAAATAGAAAAAAACAATAAATTTTGAGGGTTCCCCATACTTAGAACTGAAACTCAAAAATCCCCCCCCCCCCCCTCCTGTGACTTCTAAAATAAGAGAATGATAAAACTAAAAAAATATATGATGTACATTCCATGTAAACTTCCACCGAAAATTGGTTTGAACGAGACATAGTACCTAAGTAGTTTTTTTTAATAGGTCATAAATCGTAAACCGCATATTCCCTTCATTCAAACAACTCAAATATAAAAAAATTACTTGCTGCTATTATTGGCTTGGCTTGGCCGGTATTATTTTTTAAATTGTTTGAGGTTTATAAATTGTACTATTCATTGCCAGCGGCTCCACCCGCAGATTTTTTGTTTTTACTCTTTCTCTCAGGTTCTCGCAGGGATACACGGAAATATGAAAGCCGACTATCCCTTCCAGTGTGCATGGGTCAGTGGGGATATAATATATGGGACGGCAAATTCCAAATATCCCTATCGGTAGGGACAATTGGAAAAAAATCCAGTTTTTTTTTATACCACTCAGGTGGCAGACAAGCCCACCTGATGGGAAGCGGTTACTGCAGCCTTTGGACGTATGCAATACCAGGGGCGTCACACACACATCGGTGGGGATATCTTAGCCCTCGCTGATTAGCAAAGGGCACTGAGAACAGACCAGCAGGAGTTTAAGGGCACTATAAATACCTCCCAAAGCCCACCTCCTATTGACGGATGATGCTCTGACACAGGCTTATAACTTTTGGAATTGGGGGGTCACATGGCCAATCGTTCCCGTTAAAGACTACATATGTAATTTCAATTTATTTCAGGGAGATTGCAACACGTATGATCGACGCTTCTCGTGACCAGAAGGCTAGCTTCTTTTTAGCACAGAGAATAAGTATTGCCATACAACGAGGCAATGCTGCCAGTCTTCTGGGTACGTTACCACAGGAGTTTAGTTAGTTTTAAGTTTCTTTTAATTATTTATTTTATACTATTTAATTTGGTTTAGTTTAGTTGTATTTCAATTAATGTTGTGTTTTGTATGCTTAATTTAATTTTGAATAATGTGCAAATAATAATCTAGATAACAAAACAATATTTAATCATTCATGTGAAAAATTAAATTTCAATTTTAATATACGAATAGAAGTAGGTACTCACCAGTAGAGGTAACTGCACCATTGGTGTCTGAAACAAATAATAAATCAATTTATTGGTTGAACTGCATAGAATGAAATCGCATGTATCAGTTATAACTGATCTCGTTTCTTATCAATGATGAAATCTGCTCTGATTTAGGTACCAATCGCAGATGCTGTAAATAGCATGTGGTTAAGCGCTAAGAAACCGCTATTAACGTGGCTCTTGGACAATCGAGTTGTCCCAAGAAAAATTAAAATGTATTAAAACTGCGACGAATTAATCAGAAGAAATTTATAGGAAACATATCTGCTTTCATGTCGAGATACCCGCAGGAGTTTCTTAAATATTCGTTTGTTTTTTGTTATTTTATTTTTTATACCACTAAGGTGGCAGACAAGCACACGGCCCACCTGATGGGAAGCGGTTAACGCTGCCTATGGACGTGTGCAACACCAGTGGCGTCACACTCGCGCTGCTGACCCTGTAAAGGAAAGGGGATGGGAAAGGAGTTTGGGAGGGGATGGGAAAGGAGTTTGGGAGGGGATGGGAAAGGAGTTTGAGCTCCGGCACTCTCACTCACCAAACGGAACGCAACAGTTCAAATACTGTTACTTGGCGTCGATATTCTGTGGGAAGGTGTAGCTTCCCCGGTCGAGTCGGCCCATTCATGTTTTGTTTTGCTTTTTAATTAAATAAATATTCCGGGACAATATACACAGCGTCATCCCACCCGTCCCATCATGGGAATGGGTCCATGGGACGAGTGGGATAGTTCCGCTATCTAGACTCAAACTAATCATAGCTTGTAATATGGAAAAACATACTTATAAACATTATTTGTAAATACATACATATTATACATAGAAACACTGTTTGCTGTTTGCACTGGGCGAGAACCAAACCCGCGACCTACGGCGTAGCAGGCGAACGTTCTACCGCTACGCCACAGCGTTTCCAACTTCACCACTTGTTTTCGGTCCCCACATAGCTAATTACATCCTGCAAACTAATGGCATCCTGAGGGTATTGTCCGAGAGGGGCACCTCAAGAGGGGGAGAGGGACCTTCCAGTACAACAAAGGTGGATGCGACTGCAAGCTAGCGCATCCCCGCTATTTATTCTTTGATTTGTTTATGTGTATTTATTATAATTTTCGTTTGTAATATAGAACTAGATCATTGTTACTAACACATATGGACCTATATCCGAAATAAGTGAATTATTATATTAAAACCAGGGGTCTCCACTTCCAGCTAGTACCTATCCTGAGAAGCCTGGTGAGGGACTTACCCTTCAGCTGGGCAACCTTCCGTAAACTAATCACAGATAAACCACATCATATCTTCCCAACAGGTGAGATAGTGTTCAAACGACCCTGTAATTATTTTTATTTAAATATCGCTTTTGGCTCGACCTGAATATGAGCCCGGGTATATTGCTCACCAATCGTACTCGCCAACTCTGTAGTCCCTTTTTTTTTCGCTGGCCAGCGGGTGCGGTTAGGTCGGGCTTGAACCGACTAAAACCGCACACCGTCTTGGGTCTACAGACGCCGGGGTTTAAGGTTGCCCATAGAGCATATCCCTCGCACCCCGACTGACCCTGGGCCATCTCCGGTTTCGAGATGGCCCCCTCGGGTTTGGGAACCAAGGTGTCCCCGTCTTGCCCCGGTTTGGGGGAGGGGCGCTAGTCGGCCCAAACTCTATAATACCTACAGTCGCCATAGTTTAACACATTCGATGTTACCGACCACCTTATATCTAAAACATTACATAAAATTATATTGAATACAAAACTATTTTTAATGGGTTCTATCGCGGTTTATTTGACTTCAGTTTATTATATACACTGAACCCGAAGTTTCGGTTGCATTTCAGCGATTAAAAAAAACAAAAACTATAAACAAAAATAGCAAAATGTTAACAAACAAAACTATTTGTACTTATATGTAAAATACTAGATTGCCCGCGCCTCCGACCGCGTAGATGTCGGTTATCGCGGACAACGAACTATCATCACCTATTTCATCCCCACACGGGTCGAAATTTCAAATAAACCTTATCTTTATACATATTTTTATTTTTGTATTTTATTTTAGGTGTAATTTTTTAACTCATATAATTTTTGAGTTAGATGCGCACACCTCTGTCCCGTACTTCGGTGCCATCTCACCCGCCGCTCGGCGTATTCTTGTTTTCTAATTTTGTATTTTTAATTTCATAATATCTTTTGAATGGAATGTCTGATTTCAATAATTCAAAAAGTAATCAACAGGCATTGAAACAGGCTTAAAAATCATTTATTTGGGTAAAAATTAATACAAAGGTATGGATAATATATCATGGTCTGATTTTGATCGGCATTTTTATCAGCTTTTAAAATGTAAAGAAGTAGTTATAGTAACATAACTACTGTAGTTAGACATATGGTCTCGTGAAGTTTTTTGTAGATATTGATATGTCCTATAATATTATAATACATTTTTTTGTTCTATCATTAATACTTTCCGCACCGCATGCGATGAAACACAATTTTTTTACACCTTGGGTTGGTTTTAGTAGCATTTTCTAAGGATCTCTAATTTTTCCATTAATAAATATAGCCTATATTACTCAGTCATAATAACCTAACCTAACCTAACGGCACAAGAATGTTTGAAATCGGTCCGGTAGTTTTTAGGGATTTTCTTTAGAAAAGCCCTATTGCTATCGAGTTGTCGTCGACGTCGTCGTTGCCAATTTTCTGTCACGGTTTTGGGTATGAAGGAGATGAGCTATCGAGTTATCTTGCAATGGGTGAACCCAGCACGAATCTATTACCGAAGTAATAGATTCGTGCTGGGTTCACCCATTGCAAGATAAAGAAAAAATCGCAAAAAATCGCAAAAAATTATAATCGCAAAAACGAAAATCCCTTGTATTCGGCTGAGTTCGTCTCAGGAATTCAAGTTGTTTAGTTTATTCACTACATACAAAGATACCAATCTTTCCTCTTTATAATAGCGACAGAGAAAACGCTATACAAAACCTTTCACTCTTATGCCTACGAACTTCGTGCCAAATTAAAAGCTAGCTTCAACTGAACTGTTCTAACCGAAATCTTACTCAAAGAAATCTGAACCAATAATAATTTAGCACCCATTATTGTAACCCGCAGTCCTTGACCGGAGCCGTGTCGATAACACGAGTAAGTACATATATATCAAATAATTTTTTATGTCCACAAAGAACACACTGTTTTGTTGTACAGCCCATAAATAATACGTCAGCAACTTATATCAAACCAAAACATTGTTAGTACTGCGGATATTCTTGTAAATATGTGTTTACTAGCTATTAACCGCAGCTTCACCCGCGTGGAATTCTGATCCTGTTTCCGCTAACCATGGGACCGTATTCGACCACCACAACCTATATAAGATACACAATTCCATAATACATCATTTTATATATCACTTTCTTTAGGCAGCGTTTTTGTTGAAAGCTCCCAGACGGCTTATTTTTTGCAGACACTTGACAAATTATATACTAAAACTTACCTCGAGAACCCCTCTATTCTATGAAAATCGGTGCATTAGTTTTTGAGTTTATCGCGAACCAGATCCGCGGCAGAGGACTTGGTTTTATAATATGTAGTGATGATAAATATTACTGTTCGAGGTTCACTTGAAATTTCATCATAATTGTTACCTATATACGTACCTTTCAATCCCCTCGGGTCCCCCGCCGGCCAGCGGGGGCGGTTATGTCGGGCTTGAACCGACTAAAACCGCACGCCATCTGGGGGTCTTTAGACACCGGGGTGTAAGGTTGCCCATAAAGCATATCCCTCCTATAAGATTTGGACAACAATAGCCCCTAGCAACGCCTTTAGGGCACAGGCCAACCTCTGCTGCAAGTGGCAACAACGGACGAGGCTCAGGCGCTAGCTCTCCTCTCGGGGCAGTCGACAGACGCTCCCATAAATATCGACATACCAAAAGACAACGTGGTATTCCGCAACCGCAACTGCGGGTGACCGCAGTGTCGCCTGCGGCAGTGGACACTTCCAATCCGGATACAGCGGTATTGTTGCTGCAATCGCCGCTCTTGAGGCAAAATAGCTCAATAGTTCTAGTACGTTTACGCGAGACAGAATGTCGGAGATGTTAGAAAAAGCTACTAATTGGTTCTGTCTTTGACTATTGACTTCTTAAATAGTAGGTATACGATTAATTCATAACTGTTCCTATGATGGAGATAGCTAATCAGATATCTACAAATTGAAGGGTGGGACGCTCCCTGCCGAGTTGGACAGGCCGCATTGCATTGACTTGGAGGACCAAGGAGGTCTCCAGGGAATAGGCAGAGGTGTACTACAATTATTTTTTTTCAAAGATGACTTGTTGAAATTACTAGAATTTCCATTGACCCCTCCAGCTAAGCTTAATTGCTTGTGTTAGGAGTGGGTTCACATCGGTAGTGTAATGGCCAGGATTCGAACCCGGGACCTTTCAATCGTAAGGCCGATTCCTTAACCACTAAAATTTTAATTGTCATCAAGTTCTCTCAGTGAAGTTCACTGAATAAAACGTGATAGCGCAGTTTAGTTCGACTTCACCATGATTGATAAACTATTATTTATACAAACAAACGTGCAGACTTTAGATATAATACGCGTATGTAGATAATAAAATGTGTTTTATTGGATAGTTCATTTTGTTTTTGTTTGCTGACGTTATCTGAGCGAATGATAGGTTTTATTGTAAATAATGATAAACGACTGCTCGGCAAGATAATGGCTACAATTATTTCAACAACTTCGTCACCGCACGTGGCACTTGGCAGCGAAGATAATCCCGTCACGTATTGACAGAAGTGGGGCTTAACACGGAATATACCAGAGGCCTTAAACCTTGTGGCTATGGAAACTAGTGATGGCACTCAGGCGTTGGCTCTATCCTGATCCGCCACAGATGGTCCCTGAAGCACCCCTTCCCAGAGATTACCTGCTTCAGCCGGAACGAGAGGCTTCCGTGCAGCCCTCGGGGTGGGAGTCCTCTCGCTCGGCGTCTAGCTCACAGCGATGTTGCGGAGTGCGAGAACCTGGGGACCTGAGTCTCTCCCGATCCGCAGAGCCCGCGAGATGCGGAGGCGACTGAGGCGTCGGAGTTCGCTGAACGACCTCCAATATTCATGAGCGCAGGCCTGGGGGTCACAGGTGGAGCCGCCTGTCACCTTAGCAGAAGCAGGCCGGGGCGAAATGACCCCTTCAGACGGGGACACCTTGGTTCGCGCGATTTTTCGCACGAAAAATAAAAGTGTATGGAAACTAGTATCGCCGACTCTCTCAACAGTTCAACACTACATATTATAAAACAAAGTCCTCCGCCGCGTCTGTTTACTGCGAACAAACGTTCTCGATAAACTCAAAAACTACTCCTCCAATTTTCATGCTGTTTTCACCAATGGGAAAAGTAGCTATCGAGGAAGTTTTTAGTGTATAATTTGTCAAGTTTTCGTATACATTGGCTAAAATATAATGATATTTGTTGGAGGTGTCGGAAAAAATAAGCCATTTGGGAGCTTTCAACGAAAACACTGCCTAAAATCCTTTGAGATGTAACAAAAATGATGTATGGTGGAATTGCGTCTCATGGGTAGATCAGAATTCCACGTGGGTGGATCCGTGCGCAACAGCTAGTACTTTATAAACACAAACGGTATTAAATAGGTACTCTATAATGGCATCAAACTGGCAGTCCGATGTACGACAGAGCGACGATGTGAGTCCGATGTGCCTCGGAGAGCACGTTAAGCAATGGGTCCTGACTGCCACATGAACATCTAGGGCAGTCGTTACTGGTAGTTGGAACCTTAAAAAGTTCGACATAAACATAACATATCATAACATAACTTCACGCTTGTATCCCCGAAGGGGTAGGCAGAGGTGTACCACACACCCACGTTTCGCCAGTTATGTTAAGGTCCCAATGTAATAGGGGGCGAGCCTATTGCCATCTACCGGGCACAATATTAAGCGAGCGATAATTAACATTTATTAATGCACACATATCTACGAAAAGTCAGAGGTGTGTGCCCGGGGTGACTGGGGATCGAACTCGAGACCTCGTCTCAGCAGTCCGTTACGTACGCTACTGGGCTATCGCCGCTTTTTAAGACGCGATTAAGTTCAACAACTATGTGTAGTATATTTTATATATAAGTATATTATAATATATGTAGGTATACATTATTTGTTTGTATGTACATACCGGTAGATATGTTTAATATAATTTAGGTATTAATGTTTATGTGTATTATGTACCTATTATATTTAACTACAATTAGTACGCCAAATAACTACCGCTCAATCCTGTCAACACATTACCATCCAAAGGTTGCCTGGCAGAAATCGCATTAAGCGATAAGGCCGCCCATTGTTCTGTTTCCGTAGCCTTTAATTTTATAATACTTATGTATATTATGTTTACCTGGTGTACAATAAAGTGTATAATAAATAATAATAAATAAATAAATCTTTTTTACTCCTCTTGCTCAAAAAGACCGTCATTGTGGCGTACCAGAGCGAAGAAAAAATAGCAATTCTTCCCCTAGAGGAAAAAGTTTATTTTTTTATTTTTGTGTGTCAAATGACAATGAGCCTACAAAAACGAAAAAGTCTTATTACTTATTACTGTTTCATTAAAAAAGACCTTCATTTTAATTTTGAAAATGGAACTAAAATCGGCGATCTCTGGTAGAATGCATGCAATGTGTTGCGGCTACAGAAGAGACAAAAAAAAAGACAGTGGCGCGAAATCTTTATAATTTTTCTCTAATTGCAAATTGAATTGGTAGTGACCGTAATTTAAACTACATATTTCATATTGTATTGGATTGTTTTATTTTCTCGCAATCGTAGTGAAAAGTATAGTGTAACACACGGCGCTAAAACCCATTAAAACTCGGTTTCTATTTACTCCCTCGCTAAAGCTCGGGAGTAAAACTACCTCGTATATAATGGGTCATTTTAGCTCCTTGTATAACAATCTACTATTGGGAGATGACGTCGCGTCCTCGCAGAAGGTATAAAGGGTGAAATTCCCGTCGCTGGCGGCCATGGATCGGATTATAGTCGCCAGTGAGAGGTTACTCTATGACTGTAACGCAAGTGTGTGTTGCACTGAATTGATTCCCTGCTAGTGACTTTAAACAGATACTTTCCGAAGCAGCTGTACTCGGAAAGCACCTGCGTCAGTCGGAAGGAAAATGACGGACTGGAACATCTCCACGTTGGTAAAACCAGCACGTCGAGTCTTCGGCCGGGACAACTACCAAACCAGGATCTCCAACCGGGCGGATTCACGCCACGCCGATTGTCACCATCCGCCCAGTACTTTATCGTCCGCCGATGCACTTCGGAGAAAAAGTCCGAGACCTGGTCTAACTAAAGAACTTCGATATCACCAGTGGGTTGTGGAGGTGAGCTGGCAGACGCTTCACGGCAAATATTGAAGTTCGACCGCCTCAAAGTTAGACTGAAAAACCGCCTCCAACTGAGTTGGGAAAAATCTAGGAGGACGATATACTGGAAAAACGGTCGCAGGTACTTCAATGAGTTGGTGCGGAGCGCGAGCGCGTGCGGCCGCCACCTCCATCTGCGAACATGTACTGCTCGCGAAGGAGATGGCGGAGCGCGCCCGGGAGAGATTTAGAACTCTCCCGGCCCGCCAAGTCCGCAACATGCTCGCCGCGCGTCACAGGCGACTCAAGCGCCGGAGGTCGACTAACGACCTCCGTCCTCCATGAGCGCAGGCCTGGGGGTGGCAGGTGAGGCCGCCTGTCACCCCTGCAGAAGCAGGCCGGGACGGTGGGGCGACTAGCGCCCCTACCCCAAACCGGGGTAAGACGGGGACACCAAACCGGGCCATCTCGAAACCGGAGATGGCCCAGGGTCAGTCGGGGTGCGAGGGATATGCTCTATGGGCAACCTTACACCCCGGTGTCTGTAGACCCGAGACGGCGTGCGGTTTTAGTCGGTTCATGCCCGACATAACCACCCCCGCTGCCCGGCGGGGGGGGGGGGTATCCAAAGGGTATAATTGTAACATAACATAACTTCACGCTGTATCCCCGAAGGGGCAGGCAGAGGTGTATTACACACCCACGATTCGCCAGTTATGTTAAGGTCCCAATGTAATAGGGGGCGAGCCTATTGCCATATAATTGTACTTGGGTTAAAATGCTCCATCGCCAAAATGTTAAATTGCTGAGCCATTTGACATGCCATGCACTCTTGAAAAAAATTCAAAGACATCTATCTAGATAAAGTCTGCAAGAATATGATGTTTTCGTTATCTTTAAAGGCTGACGTTTATGACAATAATCAAGAATTAAAATTTCAATAAATGTCTCGATATTTATATAACAACATCGACACGTATCGCTTCACCTGTGTATGTTACCAATCGATTTTACTTGTTTATAATAATCGATGAAAGCGAATATCGATACGGCCATACTGTTTAGATTTGCGTTCTTCTCGCTTTATCCAGTTTACTTTGGTTAAAGTTGTTTTTTATAAACATCACTGGGTGGCGAGCGATTTTCTTCTCTTGTTATTTTTAATCGATAATGTGCTGTAATGTTTTAAAAATTAAAAATAAATTTCCTTTTGATTTTTTGTTAAATTGATTCGGCATGTTTGTTGTACAAGATGACCGTATAAATAGTTTCCGTGATACGTGTGAAGACGTGTTTTGTAAATACATTTTTATGCAAAATATGATAAACACTGGTTTGCTTGTTCTGTAAATTATCCCAATATTACGAGTATTGGTTGATCGTTTGGGTGTGATTGTGGAGTGGCATAGTTCCCGGTTCGAGCAAAGTTTTTTTTGAAAGATTACTGATAACCGAAATTACTAATATCCCCGTTTACCCTCCAGCTTGAGCTCGTGACTTGCCTATGTATAAGTTTGAAAAACAGTTTAGATGGCTCGTTAAGAAATGTTTTTACTTAGTGGATGAATATCTTAACAATAGATTATTTTAAAAAAATGCCTAGACTGAATTTAAATAATTATAAATTGATCAATAATTTATTAACTATAAAGTAATTTAATTTTTATTTCTATTTCTAATTAATCAAAACAATTACATTATATAATCATTTCAATACCTACACCCCGCCCCGGATTACACATCTAACTTTTCGTAGTTATGTGTGTATTAAAAATGTTAATTATCGGTCGCTTAGTAATGTGCCCGGTAGATGGCAACAGGCTCTCGCCCCCTATTACATTGGGACCTAAACATAACTGGCGAATCGTAAGTGTTTTTTTTTTTTTTATACCACTCAGGTGGCAGACAAGCTCACGGCCCACCTGATGGGAAGCGGTCACGGTGGCCTATGGACGTGTGCAACACCAGGGGCGTCACACTCGCGCTGCCGACCCTAAAAAAAAAAGAAATTGAAAAGCAGGAATAGCCTTTAGTCTTCCAGGAAGACCAAAGGCTACTCCCGCCTCTCCCTTCTTTTTTAGTTTTTGTGCTGTCAGAAGGAAGACTCTTCCCTTTGACAGCACAAAAACTCTCAGTGAGCTCCGGCTACCCTACTCACCGACGGGAACACAGCACGAGGTTATTATGGCCACGGTATTCTGTAGGGCGGAGGTACTTCCCCTTTCGGACTGCTCAGTTGGACGGGAATACCGTCATGTCCTACCTCTCTTCTCAACACGTCTCTAGTGTTAGAGACGTGTTGAGGATGAGCCGGGTGCAATTGGATAAGTACCATTATCTCACTTTGATATAGAGGTCAGCACGAATTTGACTTTGATAATTGAATAGGAAATTTTGGTAGAGGCCGTTCATGAAATACGTTCGCATACAAGGCGGGAGGCGTCTTGTGACAAATTTATAAGAGCTCTTGATTACCGTACTGGTAACGACTATTTGAATTATGTAACGTCGGTGAAGAGGTATAATATGCATTCATTAGGTTGTCGTCGAAACTGCATTGATGTTTCAATCATCTTTAAAATAATAAACAATGTTATCGACGCTCCCCTATTATTGCACTCATTATCTTTTAGAGTACCTCAGCGTCGCGTACGGAGTTGCCGGAACAAACCTCTCTTTGTGATACCCCGTAGTCGCACTAGTTACGCACAAAATGCTTTCGTAAGACGTTCTTGCAGGTTGTACAATGATAGACTATTACATGTAGACTTGTTTAGTGAATCTCTTCGACGTTTTAAGAGATTGGCTTCGGAATGTATGTGTTTTATGTGTAATTACAAAACACAGGTATGTAGGTAGGTATTTTGTTAAATTTAAGTTTAAAATATGTTTTTGGTTGTTATTAAAATAAAATTTTATACTGTAGTTTTAAAAATGCAGGAAACTGTAGGTCTACAATTTTTAAATTTGTTTCTATATTTCCATACTTGTATTATGACTGTTTGTTTCTAAATAATAAAAAAAATAGATATGACAAGGGGGGGCAGGGGATCAACGGCAACGCAACATACATTTAATGATTTAAGTTCAATTCCGACGGAATCAATTTTAATGTTTCTTTTTCTAATGGCTTCGATATGTATATTGTTAAATGTTATGTTTATGCCATGCATGCCATAAAATGAAATGGTAAATGTGCTGAACGAAAATAATGTTACATCTTGTACTACTGCATTTCCGCAAATAAAGAATTTGAATTTTATTGAAGCTAAGCTAAATTGCTTGTGTTAGGAGTGGGTTCACGTCGCTAGTGTAAGGGCCAGGATTCAAACCCGAGACTTCTCGATCATAAAACTGACTCCTTGACTACTAAGCTAATGATGCTAGATGTCAATGTGTTTTTTGATATATAGTTCTCAGTAGGAACACCAGGGACAAAAGTGACACAAACTGTTGTTTGCTAGAGCGACTTGGAGGAGGCTTTTACATGTAACAATACTAACATACATTAATTATACAAAACTAACACTCCTAACAAATAATTATTAGCTCTATACAATTATCTTAAGTAAGGGAGACTTAAAACTTTATTATTAATTTCTGGGTATTTTATTTCGACGTTTTCTAAAAATGTATCATTGCTAGATCGATGTATTTGCCCCCGAAACCCCCGTGAACACTAAATTTCTTGGAAATCGTCAGATAATAAATGTATAAAAGCTACTAGATAGATATATAGATAATTATTAGTTCTCAGTAGCAACAATAGATATCTTGAAACATACAGACACGACTTTCGGTTAACAAGTTCTACAAATCCCCCCATTTGTTTCTGTTCTTACACAGTCTATGAGTTTCCTCTAATATCTTAAATCTATTTATTTTTATTTATTTTTATTAATGATAGGCTCACGTTTGACCTCTATCTCACCTGGTCGTAAGTGACGATGTGGTCTACGATGGATCACGTTTGCCTAGAAGGAACCTATTCATTCGAGACTTGAAGATTCCGTAGCCAATGTAAGCACTACACCGTCTGGAGCTAACGAAAGCTGCTAGTTAAACACCAGCTTGTAATATGTAATATGATGACCTTGAGTAACAGCGGCGACGTAACAGACTGTCGAGACGAGGTCTCAGTTCGATCCCCAGTCGCCGCGGTTTACACCTCTGACTTTTCGTAGTTATGTGTGTATTAAAAATGTTAATTATCGCTAGTAATGTGCCCGGTAGATGGCAATAGGCTCTGGCCCCCTATTACATTGGGACCTAAACATAACTGGCGAATCGTAAGTGTTAGAGACGTGTTGAGGATGAGCCGGTGCAATTGGATAAGTACCATTATCTTACTTTGATACATAGGTCAGTACGAATTTTGACTTTGATTATATAGAATATGAAATTTTGGTAGAGGTCGTTCATAAAATACGTTCGCATACAAGGCGGGAGGCGTCTTGTGACAAGATATGACAAGGGGGGCAGGGGGTCAACGGCAATGTGATGTTCATCAAAAAATTTGAGAGAGGGAGAACCTATTCCGGGCATGAAAAGTAGCCAATAGTAATTCCAGACTATATACTATAATCTAACCCTTACAAAATTTCAGCCAGATCCGTTCAGCCGTTAGAGCGTGATTGAGGAAAAACATTCAAACATCTTCAAAAACTTTCACATTATATATAAAACAAAGTTGTGTTAGTGATAACCGGAATAAACACAAGAACGGGTGGACCGATTTTCATGGTCTTTCATTTTTTAGATTTGTGTCCGCCTATACTGTGCCTGTTGTGTTTCTTTTTTGAGGGAAATCGCCACAGTTAACCCTCCGCCGGCCATTGGGGATGGTTTTGCGGCCTCACGCCATCTCGGGTCTTTAATGCCGTAATGAAAGGAGACATTCACGAAATAAATTAAGATGATATAGTAATCAACATAACTTGATTCTAAGATGGAACGAATTTTGCCGGGTCAATTAGTATGAATATTAGTAGGATCACAGATAACATCAATAATAACACGACGGCCTCTGTGGCGTAGCGGTAGTGCATTCGACTGCTACAACACGGGGCGCGGGCTCGATTCCCGCTCAGTGCAAATAATTGTATGCATGAATATGTCTATTTGCATTGGTCTAGGTGTTTCTATGTATAATATGTACTTATGTATTTACAAAAAAAAATAGTATATAAGTATGTTTATCCGCGTTCTAGAAACCATAACACAAACTAGTTAAACTATGCTTACTTTGGGTCTAGAAAGCGGTGTGTAGAATGTCGTAGAATATTTATTAACAACAAAAAAAAATTGCAACTAACACTAATGATATGAGTCCTCGATACTCGAAATAAAGATTTAGGTAAATAATGAAAATATTTTTAACTTTCACCGAGGGACCGAGGGGTGCTACAGCAAAATATGTTTTGAACCCAAGATCCGCAAGTCATCTGATGACAAGAGTACCGGCCGGAAGCTGTGAACGCAGCCCTTATGGAAAAGTGGGTGTCAGACTTAAATAATGTTTTCAATTTACAAATGGCAGAGTTCGGAAAATCGACGCTTTATTCGAAGAAATGATTTATTATTAATTGGCGTGATGATTATAATACAAATTTGTAAGTAATAATAATGATAATAAATATATTGTAGGACAAAGTACACAACGCCATCTAGACCCAAACTAAGCAGAGCTTGTCATATGGGTTCTAGAATGCGGATAAACGTACTTAAATACTTTTTTTATGTAAATAAATACATATTATACATAGAAACACCCAGACCTACGCAAATATACATATTTGCACTGAGCGGGAATCGAACCCGCGACCTCTGGCTTAGCAGTCACTACCGACTACCGCTATGCCACATACCATATTAAGATTGTTTTTTTTATTCTGTAAGTATATTTCATTTCTTCATAACTGAGTGAACAGGGTCCTTGAGGCCCAAGGCAACCTCACCTGCGAGTCGGTGACCTGCTAAACCACGAATGAGGCTCTGGTGCAGGTTTTCCTCTCAGAGTTGGAAAGTCAGACGGAATTCGCTCCCGGAAAAGCCGCCAAAAGCAATAAGTGGACCCCGGGCTCCATAGTGCAAGCTTTGGACGGTACTAGGATATTGAAAGGAGGATGATGGTAGTTTCATTTCTTCATGACAAAATATTTAGTGTTGAATAATAATACAGAACCAATGACCTATGAAAGCAGGCAGTACCCTTTTTTTTCTTCGTGTGGAAATTATTATCTAGTTTCTGCGTCCCGTTCGAAATTCGAAATTCAAAATTGAGGAGCTGGCGAACAAAACGGTATAATTGGAGTTTTGGCGCCAACGCGCGAAAAGAAACATCGAGGCAGTGTTTCATTGTATAAAATTTGTGTTATTTCGAGTATTTATATGTTAGAATGGTGGATTTTTACATATTATGACGTCTTCGACAACGTGCACAAGTGTGGGAAAGTGGCATATTTACCGTGAATTGTGGTATGCCGTGTTGTTTCCAAACCACAGAAGTCTGTAGTATAGTGCCACTACTTTACTAGGGCAGGACTTTGACTTGACTTATGACTATGAAGGACTTTACTTGACTTGATTGTGACTAAATGACAAAAACGCTGCATAATATTGAATTCATATGCCAATTACTTGTTTGTGGCCAAATCCGATGAATGAAAGAATCCAAAAAAAAAACGGTATAATTACGCATCTGGTCAAGCACTTTTTATTTTCTAATCCGGGGTTTGAGGCCCGTTGAATACGAATCTCAAGTCATTTCCAATCAAAGCAGCCCCTAACTGCGTTAAAAACTTCATATCATCATCATCATCATCATATCAACCGTAGGAAGTCCACTGCTGAACATAGCCCCCCCCCCCATTGGCTTCCATTTTGACCGGTCTATAGCGGCCTGCATCCACTGAGTCTGTCCATCTTGCGGGAGGCCTTCCTACGCTGCGCTTGCCGTCACGTGGTCACCACTCAAGAACCTTTCTGCCCCATCGGCCATCGGTTCTCCGAGCTATGTGCCCACTGCTACTTCAGCTTGCTGACTAAAAACTTCATATACCTTTTTTTTTTTTTTTTTTTTTCGTGCGGAAATCCCTTCGGATACCCCCCCGCCGGCCAGCGGGGGCGGTTATGTCGGGCTTGCACCGACTAAAACCGCACGCCGTCTCGGGTCTTCAGATGCCGGGGTGTAAGGTTACCCATAGAGCATATCCCTCGCACCCCGACTGACCCTGGGCCATCTCACCACTAACAGCATCGCTCATCCTGTCTCCTCTGAAAGCAGAGGAGTATGGAGAGCGATGTGTTCCCGCCACATTGGGTATTGGCCGACGATCAATGCCAACCCTATGAAGGGGAAGCCATTGACCGCCGCCCAGGGTGTACCGGCCGCTCCGATTCCGTTCCCCCCGGATTGCAGCGGGATCGGAATCGGAGCGACACTCGAGGAGGTTACCCAACACACACCCCAACTTCATATACCTAGTAAATAAAAACTACACCAAAAGCTCACTGTACTTTTTACTGATATTCAAAAAAAAATTCATGTAATTACATCGTTTTGTTCGCCAGCTCCTCAATTCCTTCCCGCCTCACCCAGGAACGATGATACAATAATAATTTATGAATTATGACACCTATTTGTAGAAGCATAGCGCGCTTTATGGTATTGTCATCTCTATGAGAGCAGCAAAAAGTTGCGTGTTATTGATATTCCGCAATACGCGAAGAGTATCAAATTTTTTGTATCGTACAGCCTTGGTAGTGGGCACACATAACATTCATATTAGAAACAGTTTATTTTAGAAACATCAGCAGATGGACGCAATTTTTTTTTTACCGAAATTACTAATAATCTCCCTAACCCTTCCAGCTAAGCTAAATTGCTTGTGTTAGGAGTGGGTTCACGTCGGTAGTGTAACTGCCATTATTCGAACCCGGGACCTCTCGATCGTAGGGTCGACTCCTTAACCGCTAAGCTACCGATGCTTTTTTTGCTTATCGCTGTTCGTGGAAAGTGGAATCGCTTTGATGCAGTGTTTCTTATTAGAAAGTTCTTGATTCGACTTAAAATCCGCCGTATGTTTATAATAAATAAATAAATAAATATAATTATTCTACGACATTCTACACAGCGCTTTCTAGACCCAAAGTAAGCATAGTTAACTAGCTTGTGTTATGGGTTCCAGAATGCGGATAAACATACTTATATACTTTTTTTTTTGTAAATACATACATATTATACATAGAAACACCCAGACCAATGCAAATAGACATATTCATGCATACAAATATTTGCACTGAGCGGGAATCGAACCCGCGCCCCCTGTCGTAGCAGTCGAATGCACTACCGCTACGCCACAGAGGCCGTCATGTTTGATGGCAAATAGTTGAGTACAACCGGAGCTATGACCAAAAAAATGATATCCACCACGCGGGCGGAGCCTCGGGCATCAGCTAGTAATTTAAATATCTGTCGCAAGCTGTCTATAAGCTAAATTAAATTAAATTAAGAATTTAAAAACCCCCGACCGTGTTTCATCAAACATAGCTAAGAACTAATTCATGCGTACAAATATTTGCACTGAGCGGGTATCGAACCCGAGACCTCTGCATTAGCAGCCGAATGCTCTACCGTTACGCCACAAGGGTTGATACAATATTCTTTTTAATACAGTTAGTTGATCTATTCAAACGATCGTAAACTTTTTTTTGTATAAGCCGTTAGTTGTTCTAACTCACAAGCATACGCTAACAAATACTACACAGATGTTAAAATAAATAACAAAGTAGAAAAAACATTATTAAAAATACAGTTCGGAAATATTTTCTGTCGAGAGCAAATCTCGTCATCCTCATAACCTTTTCCAAGTGGCGTCGTTTATTAGTATGTTGGCTTTTCCGGGAGTGACCGTCGTCTGACGACCCAATTCTGAGAGGAAAGCCCTTTTTTTTATTCGTCAGGGGAAACGTCCTACGGCATACCGCGCGACGCGGGGAGCCCGCGCTGTTATCACACATTAAAAAAACTGCAGCGAGCCATACTCAGCGCCTCCCTCCACTAGGATCCACAGTTTAGAGCCACATGTGAATCATTGGAAACTTTTATATCCGCTCCGATCCACATATAGATCTTTGGATACTTTTCACTATTTAACTACAAAGCCACCAAAAAGCTTCTAGCTGGTTCCGGCTCTCTGTTGAGGTCACAGTTCTAACGTAACCTAACCCAGAAGCGCCGGACCTCGATAGCAAGCTAGTAGCTTTTTAGTGGCTTTTGTAGTTAAATAGTGAAAAGTATCCAAAGATCCATATGTGGATCTAGACTGTGGATCCTAGTGGAGGGAGGTTACTCAGCGGCTTGTCGGGGAGTCTGAAACTATACTAGGTCTGGAATTCATTCTGCTGTTGCAGCTGAGCGAAGCAATTTCACCAGGACTTTTTCTAACGGTGATAATTCCTCAATGGCTAGTCCGATTTTCGGTTTTCTTTTTTTATCTTGTGTATATGAATAAATTACTTAATTTTATACCAATCGCGTGAATGAGGCTTCACTGTTCATTGAGAAATCAGATTTTGAAAATTTTGTTCGGTGATTATTCCTTCGTGGTAGACATGAATTTTTAATTACATAGCCTATGTCCTTCCCATCAGTAACATCTTTGCTTGTGTGAAATTTCATTAGAATCAGTTCAGCTGTTTGGGAGGAGAAGATGGTCTAACGAAATACATGAGTCGTCTAAAAGAGAGCAAAGCTCTGACGAGCTTCGCTCAATAAGAATACTTCCATGTGACTTCCGGGAACGACTGCTGTCTGACGTCCCAACCCTGAATAGAAAACCTGCGCCAGAGCCTCGCCCGTTGTTCAGCAAGTGCAAGAGTGAAGTTGGGTGTGCCCTCAAGAGGACTAAGGCTCTCTACAACCTTTCAAAAGTAATACTATCGCCATATTTTAAGCCTAGCTGCTACCTGCGACTTCATCCGTATATAACTTATTTTGTTTACTTTGGTTTTATTTCTAACTAGCTGTTGCCCGCTTCTCCGCCAGCGTGGAATTTCGATCCTATTTCCGCTTCCGATGGGAACTTATTCCAGGGATAAAAAGTAGCCTATGTCCTATTCCTGACTATAATCTATCCCTGTACCAAATTTCAGCGAGATCCGTTCAGCCGATCTGGCGTGATTAAGTAACAAACATCCATCCATCCATCCAATCTTTACATTTATGATATTAGTTGGATTATTTTGCTTAAATAAAAGTCGCTTAGGTTACGCTTTATAATATCAGCTATCTGCCGGTGAAAATAACCTCAGTCTCGGTAGTTAGTGGAACAAACAGACAGAAGACAGTCATAAAAATTAAAAGTATTCATTATAAGTACTGTGTGTACCTTAACATCGCAAACAGACACTTTAATTTTATTTATTTGTATAGAATAATGATATAAAATGTAACAATTTAAATCTTTGTAATAAAGTTATTATTATAATGTTTAAAGTCACTTATAACTAAATAATATTAAATATTCTAAGACATTATAACACACAGCTATCTTGACCTATGGTAAGCATAGCTAAATAAGTTTGTGTTATGGGTTCTAGAACATGAATAGAGAATGAAATATATGTTCAATATTCAAAGTAAAGACTCACCGCTTCATCTAAATTGTCACCATAGTCCTCGTCCCTTTGGAGACACATCCAGAACACACAAACTCCGGTACACTCTCACTTGAATAAAACAATAAAGTTTATTGTGGACCTAAAACAGAGCCCTGCGGCACTCCACCGCTGTACTCTCGGCAAGACTGACGCCGTCCAGCCTCGATGTTTTGAATACAATCTGTAACAAAAAAGAAAAACAATAATAAACTTTACTTGCACTCCGATACATGTTTCATGTTTTATTAGGAAGAAAGGTATTGTTAATGCAATCCAATGCTAGGTTAAAAACGGTTGACTAAAAATGAATAATATTAGTATAATTTGAAAAAAAAACTGGAACTCTGTATAAATTGTGCTAAAAAAGTGATATATTCCAAGTAAAATAGAAAAAAAAAACGTGTAGAAAATAAAAACAGGTAAGAATAAAAAGAAAATTTCAAAACAAATGACGTAATTCTTATGATCTAATGTAGATCACTAAAATAATCACCAAATAATCACCGAATTTCTGACTTAATTGCATAATCTAGTACTTGGATCAGTTGATATAAGTGAGTTTATTACGAACTAATAAAACATTAAAATGAAATTGAATACCAAATAGATATACTAGAATCTATTAATCTAATACTCTAACATTAAAGTGAGTAAGTTGTACGATGAAAGAACTGTATTAGGAGCTAACACAATACCAATAGGTTATACAGGTTTTAACCTATAAGTTCCATCATCTACCTACCGCACTTTTACACAAACAATAAGTAATATTTTTAAATATTGGCTGGCAATCTTAACCTATGACTAATTTCAATACTCGCCATAACACAAAACATACAAACCTTACACTTTGATTCAATAATAAACTTTCTATTCGTACGGTTAAAGATGAAATTTATTTGAAAATGTTTTGTCATTAAGACGTCGGGTTTGGAAGAACAATTGGTTGTAAAATGACACCTGAAGGCGATACTAGTCTGAAACAAAATATTTGGTTTCTATCGCCAGTCTAGCTAAGCAAAACATTTTTGTTAATGTACTAGTATATTATAACATATGATTGATATAGACTGGTAATCAAAAATATTAAATAATTATATTTCTCTATGATCGCATTGTATGTAGTGCCGGGTACGACTTCGCTGACGTCGAATTCATCACACATAGTATTTCATCGAGTAATAACATAACATAACATAACATAACTTCACGCCTGTATCCCCGAAGAGGTAGGCAGAGGTGTATTGCACACCCACGATTCGCTAGTTATGTTTAGGTCCCAATGTAATAGGGGGCGAGCCTATTGCCATCTACCGGGCACATTACTAAGCGAGTGATATTCAACATTTTAATACACACATAATTACGAAAAGTCAGAATAATAAACCTACTTTTTTTTAAATTTTTCATCTATAGGTCTGGTCGCCACCCATCAATTTCCTTAATTGGTTACAGTACATACCTATATAAACCTACCTTACATATATACAGTACATAGTATGTATACAATTTTTCCATGTACAGTCACCCCCAAAGTGTAGTAGCTTACTACATTCCAAATAACCGTAATCTAAAAACTTTTCATGAAATTATAAACTAAACGAGAAATATTGTAATTATTATTTATTTATTTATTTCAATGTAAAGATAGTTTTTATATTGGTAGTGTTCAGCAACTTCTGAGTACGACTGTACGGTCAAAACCAAAAGTAGATGTACACTACTTTGAAGTTTATCAATCTTCTTTATATATAAAAATGAATTGCTGTTCGTTAGTCTCGCTAAAACTCGAGAACGGCTGGACCGATTTGGCTAATTTTGGTCTTGAATTATTTGTGGAGGTCTAGAGAAGGTTTGAAAGGTGAATAAATATGGAAGTTGTTATCGATTGAGGCAGTACGAAGTCTGCCGGGTCAGCTAGTAAATAATAAAAATGGTTCGGGATGTTTGTAAAATTCTTGAATAACAAAATTAATTTATTGTATGTTCTGTTTAATATTTAATAAAAGTTTTCAAAGCTGCGAAATGAAATAGACTAAGAAACTTTTGTTTTTGACTGTTGTTTTGTTGTTTACAATTTGTGGCGGGTTTTTGTTGTATGACGTCATAATATCCTTTTAGAACCACAGGTAAACAATAACTTTATGCCCACAAGTACTATTTGGCTATAACTCAATAAATTCAGAGACGTATTTTTAGAAATATATACATGAATATTTGCGTATGCAAATATTAATGAATTTATTAAGTACGTATATATACATCATATGTATATACGTACTTAATAAATTCATAGGAATGCAAATGAAATTCTAAATAGTATCATTTATACA